>JAPVLO010000249.1:1200000-2400000 GCA_027257055.1 Cephalopachus bancanus
AGCATAAACCATCTACATCTTCTGACATCTTGTAAAACTAATTATTTTTCAGTGTGGCTATGTTTAGATTTTAAATGAGGCTTGAGAGGTGAAAACCCAGCACGTTACTGACAGCCCATTTATCTAGCAGGCAACACTTTCCTCTAAGTGATTACGCAGAGAAGCCCCTTTGCATTAGTGTAGTGATATCAGAAGCATGAATAGATACTCATCTATATTGTCACAATTACTCTTTCTAGCTCTTCTTAGAAGACTCAGGGATGAATACTGGTACAATTAGTTGTTAAGTTTGTCATAGCTGTGGATTTATGTGAAAATTACCAGTGAAATAGTTTATATTGGGCAAATTTCCTAATAGGATTCTACTTAGAATTACCTTTTTTTATAAAACACATTTGAAAAACTTTCTTGAGCTGTCCTTCTGTGTGACGTTAGATTCAGATTTAAAAGGAAATCCTATTTCGGGTCCCTCTTTTTTTTTGGGAAATCTGACACTCCACATACTTAACTTTCTTTTAACCAGAACCTCATAACTGTTACTGGAGTATAAGCATCATATTAATATGGCCAGTTTTTCTATTTGTAAATTCTCCATGAATAAGGATGACTTGGGGATTTTGTCTGACTTAAGACCAAACACAGTTACTAGTTTGAACAATATTAAAGGGAAAAATGTCAAGGTATATATTAAGGGTATAGTTGGCTAGACAACAAAGCATCTATTGGAGGGAATAAAATAAGCGAAAATCACAACATTTGGCAGGATATCTAATTTTGCCTTTGTATTTTAATCATACTACCTTATATAAATGCAATTGATTATATAAAGTTTGGGGAATATCTGTTTGCCCAAATATATATGTTTAAGTTGCATACGATTATTTTGCATTTAATGTCTAACAATAGATGCAGTATAAATATTCAGATTTTGATGAGCAACTGTACCTATATATCCATTATAAATGCAGTTCTGGAGCAGAAAGAAATTAAACAACGTTTTCTCCATGCTTCCGCAAAAAGAGAGAAGCGACTTTCTGGGATGAGTTGTGAGTTTATAATATAATAAAATGTATGTTTTTTGGCATTTTTTAAAAAGAATACGCATTGACTATTTATTTTCAATTAATCAGCGTCAATGAGGAAATCTATAGTTCCACTTTTGTGGTTTATGCAGTTTTGTATCTCAGAATCCCTTGAAGTATGATAGCCAGGGGAAAATATGACTGGGCTTTACAAGGAACTAGGGATTTTAAGCCTGAACAAATTTTGAAAGGCTTATCTATAAAATGGAGATTTGCCACCTTCAGCATAATTCCAGATGGAAGGAGGCAGGTCAGTAGAAGAAGTTACACAGAGAGATATTTCTGAGTAAGTTTCAGGAGGACCTTGTTGATAAACTGTGTGCAACAATGACTGAGACATGTAGTGAATGTTCTGTCTTGGGCATTTTTTTTTTTTTTTTTTGAGTTGGAGTCTCACTCTGTTGCCCAGACTGGAGTGTAGTAGCCACTCCCGGCCACTGCAGCCTCGACTTGCTGGGCTCCGGCAATCCCTCCGCCTCAGCCTTCCGAGTAGCCGGAATTACAGGCGCGCACTACCACGCCCGGCTAATTTTTTTATGTATTGTAGAGATGAGCTCTCGCCTGCCCAGGCGGGTCTCGAACCCGCGGGCTCAGGCAATCCACTCACCTCAGCCTCCCAAAGTCGCGGGATTACAGGCTGAGCCACCGAGCCTGGCTTGTCCTGAGCATTTTTAAAGAGTTTAAAACCTGTCAGGCATATTTTATAAGGGGAGAGGAAAACCTACATTAAATTAATACTAAATGGCTATTCAAAATATGAACATCTGTAAATCTAATTTATTTTCCATTCTTGATCTCATTTGTGAAGAGTGATCCCTGCTGCAGCGGTAGATTGTGTTAAAAATTGTATTGATGGTTGAGTGCTGACGTGAAGTTTAACCCATGCCCTCTTATTTTAATTGCATTTTTTATCTATCAGCTAATGTGATTACAATTGCCTTCTTAGCAATATTATTGTGCCTTTATTGTAAAAGGAAAGAACCCATGTAAAGGGGCATTTTGGAAAGCAACCATTCACGCCACCAGTGTCATAGAACACCTACTATATGCTAATGTCAGAAGCAAGGGGCAAGGTGTCAGAATTCATCATGCCACTATGTTCTTACTTCATTCCTTTTACCCTTTGATCTCGTGGCCCTGACAAAAGATTATGCTGAAGTGGCCAAGCACTGACAATCAGAAAGAAATAGGCAAAAATCACTAACAAATGGCCAAAAAATATAAATTCCTTTATATCATAAACTCACAACTCTCTCTCTCTCTCTCTCTCTCTCTCTCTCTCTCTCTCTCTCTCTCTCACACACACACACACACACACACACACACACACACACACACACACACACACACACTACAAGTCAAGTAAACACTTGATTTTGCATACCTATTATGGCTGAATGGAGGCTAGTGACAATGTCCTATTGGCCATGACCTGGGCTCAGCCATCATTCTTGACAAGGGTTGTTCATTTTTGCTTTAGGAATGAAGTCACAACATACCTATGCTAGTGTGCTGCCAGGTGAACTTCTCAAATGAGGCTCACAACCATGAAGAAAGCAATAGTAGAAAGATTGAATAAATGAAAAACTTAGGAATCAGCGGTTCTAGAAAAGCAAAGTTCATCATTCCTACTCTGTAGCATAGCTAGATCTTGTTTCTCGACTGAAATAGACAAATATATGTACCCCTTTTAATTGTAAATATTCTTATTTTACTAGGCTGTGTGTTATGGTCTTTGCAGTGCATCTAGAAAAATAAATGAGGCAGCATTACTCCTTGCCTGACATTTTGCAGCCTCTTATATAGCCTGGGCATTTCTGCATTTTAATCCCTAATGTATATTTTGGTGGTGAAATGGTGCCAAAGCTAATTTTTCAAAGCACTATGCATTTTCAATCATTTTCTTCTTAAGAATGGTTAGCTTAAACATATTGACAATTAAAGGCACTGCTGCTGTTCCCATCATGTGTCACATGGTACTGCTTCCTTTCATCCCTGTGACTCTTGGCAACAGACAACTATGGTAAAGGCCAGGGTTCGAGACTGGCACTAGTATTTGAGGCCACATCAGCTATTTGAGGCTTGAAAACTCTTCTTTCTTGCCTCCTGCCTCTACTTGAAAGCTGTCATAACAAAATTACCCAGAGATCTGTTACATAAGATGTTCTCCTTGTCCTAGAAATGCTTAATACAGTAGAGGCTAACTGCTATTCTGCCCCCGAAATGTGGGAACTGCTATTCACATTGGAATCCATTTTGAAAAATCCTACTTTTGTATTCTGCATTCTCTTCCATGTATTGAACTTCTAAATCAATTGTTTTGTGTTTGGGGTAGTTAGGTTGTATTTTAAATGAACAGTAGCAACAATAGAATGTGTAAAATAAGTTCTGTCTTTACTCAAGGCATTTACAGTGTGTTGGGGTTAAGTCTGATAAACATCTCATGGAGAAGAATTCTCATGTGGAGTGTTGTTTTGGGAAGGACCATGAAATCTGTTGTTGGTACTGGGGTGCCACCTTGGAACATCTAGGGAAATACTCTGCCAGAGACCAACTCCAGCAGGGTTCAGGGTACCCCAAAGGTGGAGACAGTGTCGGTGACTGGGGGGAAGAAGAGAGAAAGAGAGAGAGAGAGAGAAAGAAAGAGACTGGACTCCAGTCTAGTGCAGAAGTGATGTGTGTTATTGGGAATTACAACAGGTCTTTTATACACAAAGTCAGATGTGGGAGGGGCATCCCCCACCCACCAGAAATCTTAATCCATGAAAACTTAATCAATGATTGCCTTTAAACCCTTTTCATATGATAATCTTAAAATCCCATAACAACGGATAACCTAATCTGTGACTGACATATTCTATAAACCTTTTTCATCCTAAGCTGATTGATTTATGCCAAGTTAAACAATTCTTAAGTATTTACTTTACAAACGAAAGTGGCCCATCACAGAATGTTTGGAATGTGGCCCAGTCCAAAGTTCACAGTGGGCTACCTGCAAGTAACCCAGCTGCATTCTTTCAACAAAATGGCTGTCTTGTAAAACTATATTCTACAATTTACACCTTCAATAAATCCTAAGATCATGACCCAGAAGCCTATGCCGATACTAAGGCTCTTAGATGTGACACGAGTTTGAATTATAAGTTGTGTGAAAGCCAAAATTGCAGTTTGCAGAAGAATGGGAGCAATGAGCTTCTAAAGTTAGCTTGTGTTTGTCCCGGTCTCAGAGTTTTAATGTTTTGAGCTCACAGGAGCTTAATCTGGTTAGTGCTGAGTAGAAAGGGGGAGGAAGTGGGGTCATTAGCTCCTGAACACATCCTAGTGGTCTTGGGGTCAACAGCCCTTCCTGATCCCTAATGCTCAGTGGGCCTCCGTGACTGGCTCCTAACAATACTCCATGAATGTGAGATGACAGTCATCTCTCCAAGGCTTCTGTGGCACAAGAAATGGATTGAAGGAGGAGGTGTAACAAATCCTAACATGCTTCACAGTCACCTCTGCTAAATTGGGGTGAAGGGCACAGTGTTTTCTAGCCCTCTGTCTTCTGACTGACTGGATCAATTTTTTAAAAAAGTGTTGACTCAAACTTTTCAGTTCTGTTTAATTTATAGCCACATTTGTTTTATTCACTCTTGGGTGGTTGTTGGAAAGGGTTTTGAGAGCCTTCATAAACTGTTTGCTGGAGCATTTCATGTAGCTATTGAGATTTAGCTAGGTAACTTGAAAATCTAGAACCAGATGATGGTCATTCATTCTTCTTTATTATTATTATTTTTTCTGTTTCCTTTTTTATTTTATTTTAAAGATGTGAGGTACAATTGAGGATTAGGTATACAAGTGCTCATCATACAGGTAAAGTTTGGGCCTCGCTTTTGTCCCCACTTTGCCTGGTTTGAACTCAAGTACCCTTATTGATGTCATGTCCCACCCCCACAATCCTGGCAGTATCCCACTACTGCCAATCCCTTTCTTTTTTTTTTTTTGATTTGGAATCTCACTCGGTTGCCCAGACTGGAGTGCAATGGCCGCTCCCGGCCATCACAGCCTCGCCTGCTGGGCTCCGGCGATCCTTCTGCCTCAGCCTTCCAAGTAGCCGGAATTATAGGCATGTGCTACCATGACCAGCTGATTTTTTAATTTATTTTAGAGATGAGGTCTCGCTGCCCAGGCAGGTCTCGAACCCGCAGGCACAGGCAATACACTCACCTCAGCCTCCCAAAGGCGCGAGATGTGTAAAATAAGTTCTGTCTTTACTCAAGGCATTTACAGTGCAGATTACAGGCTGAGCCACCAAGCCCGGTTCAATCCCTTTCTTATAGTATTATGGTAAAGGTTCAGGGTCCGCTTATGAGTGAGAACATGTGGTACTCTGTTCTTTGTTTCTTTGATAGATCACTGAGTATCATAGATTCTAAATCCGTCCAAGTTGCTGCAAAGTCCATATGTTTGTCCTTCTTTATGGCTGTGTAATATTCCGTTGTGTATATGTAACATATTTTACTTATCCAATCCAGTTTTGATGGGAAGCATGGTTGGTTCCATGTTTTTGCTATTGTGAATAGTACTGCAATAAACATGTGTGTGCACGTATCTCTTTTGTAGAATGATTTGAGTTCCTCTGGGTGTATTCCCAGTAGGGGCATTACTGAATCATATGGAATGCCAATGTCTAGTTCTTTTAGAAATC
The DNA here is from genome assembly GCA_027257055.1 of Cephalopachus bancanus. Taxonomy (NCBI): domain Eukaryota; kingdom Metazoa; phylum Chordata; class Mammalia; order Primates; family Tarsiidae; genus Cephalopachus; species Cephalopachus bancanus. The sequence goes on from JAPVLO010000249.1 coordinate 1,205,770, forward strand.
TCCACACTGTTTTCCAAAGAGGTTGCACTAGTTTGCATTCCCACCTGCAGTGCAGCAGTGCACCAGCATCTGTTCTTGTTTTATTAATTATGGCCATTCTTACTGGAGTTAGGTGGTACCTCAGTGGGGTTTTGATTTGCATTTCTCTGATGATGAGTGGCTCTGATGCTGAGCACTTTTTCGTGTGTCTGTTGGCTGCCTGTATATCTTCTTTTAAGAAGTGTCTATTCATGTCTTTTGCCCACTTTTTTTTTTTTTTTGAGTTGGAGTCTCACTCGGTCACCCAGACTGGAATGCAGTGGCCGCTCCCAGCCACCGCAGCCTCACCTGCTGGGCTCTGGTGATCCTTCCGCCTCAGCCTTCCAAGTAGCCGGAATTACAGGCATGTGCAACCATGCCCGGCTGATTTTTTGATTTATTGTATTTTTTGATTTTTTGATTTATTTTTTGATTTTATTGTATTTATTGTAGAGATGAGGTCTCGCTGCCCAGGCGGGTCTTGAACCCACAGGCTCAGGCAATCCACTCACCTCAGCCTCCCAAAGGCGCGGGATTACAGGCTGAGCCACCGAGCCCGGCTTTTGCCCACTTTTTAATGGGGCTGTTTATTTTTTTTTTTTACTTTCAGCATGTTTGAGTTCCTTATAGATCCCAGATGTTAGGCCTTTGTCAGACAAACAGTTGGCAATTTTTTTTTCCCCTTTCTGTGGGCTGTATTCATACTTCTTTATATATTTAGTATAGTATTTTCAGCTAGTGATAGCTTCACCATGTTAATCATTAGACTAATAAGTCTTGATGTGTAATATGCAATGGCTTATGTCCCTAAATTGGCAAAAGCATCATGTTTATGAGTGATCTCTCATAGGAGGGAGTGGTTTCACCTCTAAATGAAAGAGTGACTGTGAGCTTGTTCATTGTGACCAGTATTGGCGCAATTAGGCCCTTGTACAATTGAAGTTGCTGTTCTCAAAAATGAAATATTGAACTGAGGCTTTCATTGCACATTCAAAGAAATCCAAAGAGAAGGGATGGATCTGTGTTTCAAATATTGTTGATGCTATTGGCTTAGACATGTTGCCTTTATTGGGTCTGTTTTGCAAGCCTAAATTTGAGCCTGAAGAGTTTCTCCATATAAATGTCTTAAGTATTGCAGTGGCACATCCATCACCCTTTTGCTTTTGAATTATAAAGATAACCTTAAGATATGAGCCTTATATTGGGCATTGAGATACATACACAGAAAGGGTGAGCCTCCTCAGTGATGAAATCAGCCTATGCCCAAGAGGAAAGTAATAGGCAGAAAGGATAGAGTTGATGAAAAAATTGATTCTTTTCCATTAAACTGTACGTGATGTGTTTTTTATGAAGCAGGCGCCAGCTGAAAGAGAAATATTTTTTCAACTAAAAAGAGATTGATGGTAAGGGAGAGGAAAAGTATGCTGGGGATCAGGGGATAAATGTGTGTCTTATTCTATTATCCTCGCACATCATGAGAAAGTTGAAAGGCCTTCCATTGTAGTCACTTCAAATGTTTACTTGGATTTGGTGATATTAACACTTTTTAATGTTAACAATGACTCTTTTTCTTCAAGTACATGTAGAGTTCACACATCATTATCCTTTCAGTTCTAAAACTTGTGTTGTTTATTTTCAGGTTTACCAAAGATGCAGGTTATTAAGAACTATTCTGGGACACCACTCCCGGCTCTTCATGAAGGACCCCCGTTACACCTCCAGGCAGGGGATACCGTTGAACTTCTGAGAGGGGATGCACACAGCCTCTTTTGGCAGGTACCAGTCAAGTTGCAATTTGTTAGATGTAGTGGATGATTTATTACCACTTAACACATAAAGCTCTTGTCTTTAGAATCCAATAGCATGCTTTCAGCTTCAAAAATGTTACATGATGTGGGGGAAACTTTTTATTAACCTTCCCTGTATTTACCTAAGTGGGAATGAGCATTAGAACACTAAAGAAAGCAAAATAGTATGAGTGCTGGGGGTTATAATTATCATTTTTATTAAAAATTCATACTTTACCAGAGCATTTTTTCTAAACCTAGGACCTATGGGTATGATCTAATTTGCATGGCTTTAATACGTTAGCAGTTCGCTTCAGGGGAACTCCGGTTCGCTTGCCAGGGGCCATTTCTGACCATATTTGCGTTTTGCCTACCCACAGTAATACCTGGAGTTCTCAGAGGTGCTCTGGGCATAATTCATAGAATATATGAAATGTGAAAAGTAAGTGCACATGTTGGTGTTTGCTGGTGATGAAATCTCTCTTGGCCAGTAAGCGTATATTTATTTGGTTCAAGGGGTTTGTTAGCTGAAGTGAACATGGTATTATGTTAAAATTTATAAAGCAGCATGGTAGAAACTGCTGTTTATTAAAGTATTTTCGGTTTTCATGTGTTTGTTGGAAGTGTTTCTCAGTGAAGGTGAAATGATTTATTTTTAAAAATCTATTATACATGGAGGGGCATAGGGGTGAGGATCAACAGAAAGATTAGCACATGAGTGAAATTTGGCTAAAGGCAAAGATAGAGAAAACTGAAAAGACTGTTGAATAATAATCCATTGTGTACATGTGGAGGTGACAGCTATTTTATTTGCTTAAAACTACTTTACTTTCTGACATCTTGTTACTTAAGAATGCCTCTAGATTGAACATTTATCTCCAATCACTGTTTTGATTGTGGTAGGCAATGGCTTTTCTAAAACTCTACCTTTTTTCTTAAGTATCTTACTAGTCCCAGACCTCATTCTTCCCGGAAGAGGAAGAGAGAGGATAAGAGATCGAAACTGTGCTACTTCTTCAGTCCTGTATCCCTCAACCTAACCACAAAATTTCTTGTAACCACAAGGTTCTTCTTATTCAAGACTTTCTTCTTGTATTTTCCATCCCATATTCTATCAGCTCTTACCTTAAATTACAACTTTATTCTCTCCAAAGGCTCCTTTTCTATAGTATATAAATATGCTCAAACTCCACCCATCTTATTATTTTTTTTTTGAATAGGGTTCTTACTCTATAGTCCAGGCCAGAGTGCAGTGGCATGATCGTGGCAATCATGGTTCACTGCAACCTTGACCTCCTGGGCTCAGGCAATCCATCCACCTCAGCATCCTGAGTAACTGGGACTTACGAGCACTAGTCACCATGCCCAGCTAATTTTTTTAATTATTTTTTTTTTTGTAGAGATGAGATTTTGCTGTATTGCGCAGGTTGGCCTCAAAGTCCTGGACTCAAGCAATCTGCCCACCTAGGCCTCCCAAAGTGCTGGGATTACAGGTGTGAACCCCTGTGCCCAGCCAAATTTCTTTAATCTCAAAACACATAAAACTCTTATCTGACTATATTAGGGTCCCCCGTTCCCTCACACCCTCTTCCCCTCCCACACCCAATGTTAAGCTTGTGGGGGAAGTGGTTTGTACTTAGTTTTTACACCTCTGTGATCTGTTCATAATCCAGTCTCCTGCAGAGAGTTGGATCACTAATGTCACTTTTTGTAACAGTGGCTTTGAGATGTGTAACAAACTGTACCGATTTTAATTGTGTAATTTGATTAGTTTTAACAAATGTACATACAAGTGAAACCATCACAACAAGTCAAGATAATAAATGTATCTGTCAGCCCTAAAAGTTTTTGCTGCCCTTGGTAACCCTGCCTCATGGCCCTACCTGTTCCCTTGCTCTCCCTGTCTCCCCATTGTCTTTCAGGCAGCCGCTGTTCTGCTTTCAGACTATAGATGATTTTCCTTTTTTTAGACCTTGATATTGTACATCATTTTGTATGTATTGTTTTTTGTGTGACTTCTTTCTCTCAACATAATTATCCTGAGATTCAACCATTTTGCTGCAGCAAGAGTTCTTAATTTTTATTGCTGATTACCATTCTGTGTGTGTAACGGTTTGTTAGTCTGTTGATGGACATGCAAGTTGTTGCTAGTTTTTGGCTATTACAAATGCAGCTTCTGTGAACATTGAAGTATAATTCTTTGTAGGCACATAGAATAATTCTTTCTTAGGCAAATAACAAGAGTGGAATGGGTAGATGATATGTTTTACGTTTTTGGTAAGTTACCAAGCTGTTTTTCAAAGTGAGGGTAGCATGTTATATTTCAGTCAGTTGCATATGGGAGTTCTAGATGCTCCATATCCTTGTCAACATTTGGTGTGATCTGTCTTTTCAATTGTATCTCTGACCAGTATATAAGAGTAGATTGCGGTTTTGATTTGCATTTCCCCAGTGACTAATAAGGTGGAACATCTTTTCATGTGCTTGGTTACCATTCATATTCTTTCACTTTTGAAGTGCTTGTCCAAATAGTTGTCAAATTTTAACAGGCCATGTATTTTCTTATTATTTAATTCTGAGAGTTCCTTATGTATCTTGGATACAAGTCCTTTATGAAATATATTATTTTCATATATTTTCTCTTAATCTGTGGCTTGTCTTTTTATTCTCTTAATGTCACATGTACAGCAGAAGTTTTTACTTTTGATGTGGTTCAATTTGTTAATTTGTTCTTTTATGGGTCATGTTATAGGTGTTATTATGTCTAAGAAATCATTGCCCACCTCAAAGTTACAAAGTTTCATTCTAGAGGTTTTGTAGTTTTACCTTTTGCGTGTTGGTTTATGATTCATTTTGAGTTATTTTTGTATATGGCACTAATAGTGGTGGGGGTTTTGCATGTGAATATCTAGGTGTTCCAGTAGCATTTGTTGCAAGACAATTATCTCTCCACTGGATTGCTTTTGCACTTTGGTAGAAAATGAGTTCTCCATATATATGTAGGTCTGTTTCTGGACTCTCTGCTTTGTTCCATTGATCTCTGTCTCCATCTTTATACCAATATGGTGCTGTTTTGATTGTTGCAGCCAATAAGAAGTCTTGAAGTCACAAAGTGTCAGTCCTTCAAATTTGTTCTTTTATTTTTTTCAAAGATGTTTAGGCTGTTCTTGGTCCTTTGCGTTTCATATGCATTTTAGAAACATCTTGTCAATTTCGCCAGTAAAAGCCTGCTAAGTTTTTGATTGAAATTGCATTGAGTTGTAGATCAATATTGGAGAATTGATAGTCTAACAATATTGATTCTTCTGATCACTGAACATGCAATACTTTCCACTTATTTAGTTTTTCTTTAATTTCTCAGTAATATTTGTAGCTGTCAGAGTTAAAGTCTATATATCTTTTGTCATATTTATCTGTAATTATTTTATATTTCATTTGATACTATTATAAATGAGGTTTTTCTTTTGTTTGTTTTGCTTTGTTTGTTTTGAGTTGGAGTCCCACTTCTGTCACCCAGACTGGAGTGCAGTAGCATGCTCATGGCTACCCTGGTATTGTCCTGCTGGGCTCTGGTGATCCTTCTGACTCAGTCTTCTAAGAGCTGGAACTATAGGCATGTGCTACCACACCCAGCTGATTTTTGGTTTATTGTAGAGACAGGGTCTCACCAAGTTGCCTGGGCTGGTCTCGAACCCACAGGCTCAGGCAATCCTCTCGCCTCGACCTCTCAAGGATTACAGGCTGAGCCACTGAGCCTGGCTAAATTTTAAAATTTCAATTTCTATTATTCATTGCTAGATATAGAAAGACAATGGATCTTTGTATGCTGATCTTTTATCCTATAACTCTTGTTAAACTCATTTACTAGTCCTTGTAGCTTTTCTTCTATATATTCTGGCAGATTTTTTAATGTAGACAATCATGTTGCCAATGAATAAATGGTTTTACTTTTTCCATTGCAATCTGGATGCCTTCTGTTTCTTTTTCTTGACTTGTGGCAATGGCTAATATGTTCAGTAAACTATTAAATAGAAGTGGGGATAGAGTACATCCTTGCCTTATTCCTGATCTTAGAGGGGAAAGCATTAAAAGTCTTTTACCATTAAGTATGATGTTGTCTGTAGTTTTTCATAAATGCCCTTTATCAAGTTGAGGACATTTCATTCTACTCCAAGTTTCCTGTGAGTTCTTATCAGTAATAGATGTTGGATTTTGTCTAATGCTCTTTCTGTATCAGCTGAAATAATTACATAGTTTTTTAAGTTTATTAACATGGTGAATTTGATAGATTTTCATATGTTAAATCAATCTTGGTTTCCTGAGATAATCCCCAATTAACAATAATATACTATCTCTATATATTGTTTTATTTTCTCATAATATCTTGTCTTGTTTGAGTAATAATGTAATGTTCAGAGAATGAATTGGAAGCTATCCTCTTCTCTTCAATTTTCTGAAAGATATTTTTATAGAATTGGCATTATTCCTGAAGTATTTTGTAGAATTTACTAAGGAAGCTATCTAGGCCTGGAGTTTTCTTAGTCGGAAGATTTTCTTAAACTACAAATTCAATTTATATAATAAATATAGAGCCATTCAGCTTATTTATTTCCTCTTGAGTGAGTTTTGATAGTTTGTAACTGTATCTATTTTGTCTAAATTGTTAAATTTAACAGCATGAAGTTGTTCATAATATCCCTTTATTATCCTTTTCATATTTGTAGAGTCTGCAGTGGTATTATCTGTCTCATTCCTAATATTGCTAATGTGTGTCTTCTCTTCCTGTCTGGGTCAATCTGATTAGATGGGTATGAACTTTATTGATCTTCTCATAGAACCAGCTTTTGTTTTTGTTTTTGTTTTTGTTTGAGTCGGAGTCTCTCTGTCACCAAGGCTGGAGTGCAGTAGGTATGCTCATGGCCACCATAGCCTTGACTTACTGGGCTCAGGCAATCTTTCTGCCTCAGCCTTCCAAGTAGCAGGAACTACAGGTACACGCTACCATGCCTGGCTTATTTTTTAATTTATTGTGGAGACAAGGTCTTAGCAAGTTGCCTAGGCTGTTCTCGTACTCCTATGCTCAGGCAATCCTCTTGCCTTGCCTCCAAAAGTGCTGAGATTACAGGCTTGAGCCACCATGCCCTGAAAAACCAGCTTTTGATTTGATTGGTTCTATCTATTGTTTTGTTTTTCATATGCCATTGATTTCTTTTCTTGTCTTTATTGCTTCTTTTCTTCTATTTGGGGTTTTACTTGTTCTTCTTTTTCTAGTCTGTTAAGGTATTCATTGATTTGAGTAGTTTCCTTTCTTTTTCTATATGTTGGTATTGTATTTCCCTTTTGAATACTACTCTTGCTGCCCCCTCCAGATTTTGGAACACTGGGTATTTTTATTTTCAACCAGAAAAATACAGATGGTCCCTGACATGAGACGGTTTAATTTAAAATTGTTCAACTTTACAATGGTGTGATAATGATATGCATTCAGTAGAAACCACATCTGGAATATCCACACAGCCATTCTATTTTTCACTTTCAAAACAGTATTCAATAAATTACTTGAGCCATTCAACACTTTATTATAAATAGGCTTTGTATTAGATGCTTTTTTGCAGCTGTAGGCTAATGTAAGTGTTCTGAGCATGTTAAAGTAGGCTAGACTAAGCCAAGATGTTCAGTAGATTTGTTATATTAGACGCATTTTTTATGTAAGATATTTTCAATCTATAATGGGTTTATCAGGACATAACCCCATCATAAGTCAAGGAGCATTTATACTTTCTAATTGTCCTTTCAATTTCTTTTTATAGATTATTTAAAAGTACATTAACTAGTTTCCAAATATTTAGAGATTCCTGAGACATATAAGTTTTTTATTTCTAATTTAATTCTATATTATAAGATATGATTCTGTATCTAAATCATACAGATGTCAATTATAGCAAAGTAATTGGTAATGTTGTTAAAATGTTGTACATCCTTATTGATTCCTTGTGACCATCCAATTCATCTATCCTCCTACACTCAAGTCCGAAATATTTGTATATTCTATTTCTTCCTCTCACTTACCCTGCTCCACATCTCTTTAGTCATCAAATTCTTCTCATTTTATCTCCTACCTAGCTCTTAATGCATTTCTCCATCTCTACTGTAGAGTTTCTAATCTAATCAACTGTTACATGACGCCTGAGATTACCTAACATCAGAGAAGTAGGCTGGGACTGCAGCATGGGTCTTCTGGTTCACAGATGCCTCCATTTGGGCTAAGAATTGTGAATTTTTGGTGTGATTAGAAGGAAGATGCTGAAGGTCTTTAACAAGAGAGTATGCAACTGCATATGAATCTTGCAGTGGTATGGAATGTGGCAGTGATAAGCCACTTCTGGAGGCGAGGAGATCAGGTAGAAGATATCTGAGAAAGCCAGTTAGAAGATCATCTCAGATGTCATGCAACTGTTGATTTAGCAAATGAATTACCATTATTATCCTCATTTTATAGATGAGTAAACTGAGGCACTGGGAGGTTGCACAGCCTGCCCAAAGACACACAGCTAGTAACTTGGCAGAGCTGGAATTCAAACCTGTGAAATTCTTGCCAAGTTAACAGTCCGGGATCTCTATGACTACATTCTCCTGCTTCTCTTGTAATCATGTTACTTATGATGATGTTAATGCTGCCCTCCTGGACTTCATGCCTCCTCGGAATAGGGGAATGAGGCTTACATGCTGTGTCAAAAGGTAGCTGTCTTCATGCCAATTCTTGATGGCTGTTTCACTTTTTTTTGCCATCAACTGTGACAGTGTTTCAGTTTTGTATTATTTATTATTTCTCATAATGCTATGGATAATAAGGTAGTTCTTTGACATAGGCTGGGATACTGGGACAGCTGTAATGTCCTAAATATCCTCCTCTTCAAGTTGGGCACGTGGTGTTGGCCACTGTCGAGAACTCAGTGGAGGATGTCTACCACACTGATCCCTCTCAGTGGCTTCTTAGTCTTCCTCATAGCATGATGGGTTCAGAGTAATTACATTTTTTACATGGAGATTTTATCCCAAGAATGTAAAAGCAAAAGCTGCCAGACCTTCTCAGGCCTCACATCCAGAGTTGGTGCAGAATTACCTCCACTACTTTGTGCTGGTTAAAACAAGACATGATCAGCCCAGATACCAAGGGAGGAGGCTATGCCAATTGAATACTAGGAGGTGTGACTCTCTGGAGACCACCAAAGTAACAGTGAGCCACAGACAAAAAATGTGTTCAAAGATGTCTGAGCAGTCCTAAGAATAAGTATTTGATAGGAAAAAGTAGTGAAGAAAATGAAAGTATTCCGAAGGGCACTGAAAGCGAATCAGTTTCTCACAGCAGAGAAAAGGGCAAGAAATCCTTAAGCCAAGCACAAAATGTGGAAGACCTAGGTGCACAGAAATAGTTTGCAAACCATGGTATGTTTGAAATCACTCTAGAAATCATAGGGCTAGACAAGCAGGAATCCTGGAAACTCCACAGTATGTGCTCGGAGGCATTTAGCTTTAGAAAGATTATGTGGACTCATATTTTTCTAACTAAGCTCTCTGTTCCTTCCCAGTCTTTTTTTCCCCCTCTTTTTACCTTAGATCTATAAAACTTAATTGTATGTCTTTTTTATCTTTCATTTTCTTCACTACTTTTTCCTATCAAATTAGGTTTAAATGGTGCTTTTTATTATTTTCATAATGTTTTCAGACATTATTTCATTCATTCCTCACAGCACCCAGTGTTAAAAGTAGGACTATAATTTAGATTCCAAGACAACCAGCTGAGTACTCTTTTTTAAAAACTATTATTGCCTCCTAGTCTTTCCAGATAAAAAGAAAGACACGATTAGTTGTCATTTTCTTTCAGCAGCCTGTAAACATGAAGATTTTCTGGTATGAAATTAGAATGACTTTGGAAATGCTTAGGGGAATTGTGAGGGAAATGAGAACCCTCAGATGACAAAATGTGTGTGCATGCGTGGGGGGTGGTGTGCAATAGTTAGGAACAAGTAAGGTTAATGTTTAGAACAGAGAAAAACAATTAGCACATTAATTTCAGATCAGCAAGTATGTATTGAGTGCCAACTGTGTGTCTACTACTCAGACACTGCTCATCCTTCAATTATCAACTCCTATCAGTGATCTGACATTAGATCTCCTGTCTTTAGAAGAAATATTCTTGTTTGCTGGCAGCATGTGTTACACAAGGGGAACCAGGCCAGAGCCGCGCTCACGACTGACTGAATTACCTGTGAAAATTGCAATAATGTCAGCGTACAGCCCCACTTCGAGAAATTAGGGTACAGAAATTATTTTGTGTAAAACGCCAGATAAATCTAATGTGAACCATTGATTAGATGATCCAATTGGTGAGATCCCATGGTAATTATTACAATATCTTCAATTCACTAATTGGTATTTGATAGCAAACCAACTTAATGAGCATAACCACAAAATAATGTATACCATGGACTTGATACCATGATAGTTACCAAATAAAGGATACATTTTCAAATAATTAATATATGATAAAAATATATCACCTGCCACAAACTTTGTACTGAACTTGATATAATTGTTTTCTCTAGTTGAAAAAATATTTCCAGGCTGGGCTTGGTAACTCACAACTGTAATCCCAGAACTTTGGGAGGCAGAGGCAAAAGGATGGCCTGAGCCCAGGGGTTTGAGACCAGCATGGGCAACTTGGTGAGACCTCATCTCTACAATAAATAAAAAAATTAGCCAGGCATGGTGGCATGCACCTGTAGTTCCTGCTACTTGGAAAGCTAAAGCGGAAGGGTCTCCTGAGCCTAACAGGTTGAGGCTGTGGTGGCCGAGAACATGCCACTGTACTCTAGCCTGGGTGACAGAGTAAGGCTCCAACTCAAACAAGCAAATACATAAATAGAAGAAGAAAAAATATTTCAGATCCTGCAATGGCCCAAGGCTGCCATGATTAAATCAGCTTTGTTTTTTTCCATAGGCTGGTCGAATATATGGAAGATACATGTGGGAAACTGGGTTGAATCTGCCCTTACTCGATGGCATTATCTAGAATGGAATGTTTTTAGAAATTATGAACAAAAATCTTTTTTCCGTGGGTCTGATGGGTGAATCATGTATTGGTTGATCCTTTGAAGTCATAAGTGTCGTCAGCCATGTTTACAGTGGTTCTCAGCCTGTTAATTGACCGATTTTCACATTCAAAGAAGACATGCATTTTTGTGGTAGTTGCATCCTAAAGATGTGACTCCCCTACTGGAGACTGTGTTTTAGAAGCTTTTGAGAACATAGTTTTTCAGTATATCTTTTTTGATCCTTACCCGAGCTCATTTGAGATTTTGCACATAATTAGCACCAGAGAGGTCAGTTAAGTGTCTTTATTCTCTGTGCTAAAATTTAGGAAATCATAGCTCATTTTGCTGAGTGTTAGTTACTGACTCTACCAGCTATTAGCAGCATGACCTTGAACAGATTACTTACTCTGTGGGCTTCGGTTTTATCATTTACAAAGCAGGAATAATAATAATCACTGCAGAGAGAATAAAATAAATAGTATACAAAGGAGTCCCAACACAGTGCTTATTAAACAGTAGCTTCTGTTCATCCATCCACTCATTCAAATACTTAAAACATACCTGTGTGTCTGACTCTGTGTTTCATGCTGTGAGAATTAGAGGAAACAAAACAAAACAAAACAGTTTCTAATCTTATGACTTTAGTGATCTCAGAAGTCACCAAGGCTTAAGATAGGTGATGAACCTGGTTTCCATTTTGAATTTTTTATTAAAATTAAATGTTTTGTAAATCATAGTGTTACAAATATAGTTGGAGTTAAATCTATAGATAAAAATCTAGAAAGTTTATTGGGGTGTCACAATGACCTTGTATTTGGATTCCAAAAATGTCTTTTGTACTATTTAGGTGCTTTGTCTTACTCGGACATTTTCAAGAAGTTGTGTTGTCTAATCTGTTTTCTTCTCTGTTTTTCAAGTGGATTACTTCACTCATTAGTGTAGAAAGTCCAATTTTGTAGTAGACTGTCGTGTTTTCTACATACTCTTATGTCCAGAGAATAATAATTACCTCTACTATATATCAGTATATATATATATACTATATACTATATATAATCTTTAATTAGCTATTAATCTAGTCCATATTGTTATTATAACAACAGCAGTACTAATGCTCTTGAATGAGTGGGCTATCTGCATTTTCATTATAACTTCTTTCAAACAATGAATTATCAATCGAGCTGTAAAAATGTACTCTATTCAATCTTTGCATTGAAGGGATTCATTTTGGCAGATTTTCTTTTCTTCTTTGTCTTCTTCTTTTTTCCTTTCTCTTTTCTTGAAAGCTCTATAAAATTGCCTTCAAGCTAAATGAATATAAAATAGGAAATTGGCCATTTAGGATACATTTCCAAGTGCAGGTGTAAGGCATAGTTTTTACTGTGTGTAACAACATACTAAACAATTCTGATCATGTCATCCAATGGTTGATGATAAACCTGTGGCTTTTAAGCCTTTGTTACAATATATGATAATAAAGACTTAGTAACTACTGAAAACATCCTTCTTGCTAGAAGACAGTGTTCATATGAGAAACTTTATTTTCCCAGAAAAGATACAATTATACTTATCAGAGAGGAAGAGAGGGTAGGAGAGAAACAGACAAATATAAAATTAAGCCATGCTGTCTATGGTTTCTTTCATAATAGAGTGCTTCAGTTGTGCTTTCTTCTTAGAATAAAGCTTGTGAAACAATGAGGATTGTGAGTCTTATATCATGGGATTTTATTGGCTCCATTGTCTTCTACGAATATCCAAATGTTCCACAGGGAGAATTTTGTAAGCTAATTGGAACCAAAAGGCAATTATAAGCAGCAGAACTGTAATCAGTGCCAAAAATAATATGTATTTTTATCCACAATGAAAGTTAAATAACCTAGAAAATAGTTGTGATACTTCACACTTACAAATCATGCATCTACATGATCTTTATTCTAAGGAGTGAAAACTGTCTTTACACACATTCTGATTAATTCACAGAGATCTCCATCAAGAGGGCAAATGGAAAATCACATTACCCTCTTTTAGAACTGTGGTTTTAAAGGGTCACGTGTATCACCTGTCTGTAGATGGCAGTTGTAGAATTGCCATTATCATCTCTTTCAGACTTTTAGTCCTCCTGCTTTAGTTCTAGATGTTAGATCATCCTGCCTTCATTTTAGGAGAGTCATTTTCCTCTTTTAAACACCTTAAGGAAGACACAGCTTTCAAGACAATTTTGGTTTTGGGGGGTAGAGAAATCAGCAACAACACATTGCTTTATGTATAACTTTTTGTCTCATGGAAGAATCATTCAGGGAAAATAAAAAGTCAAAAAATGAGTTGAGCTTAGAGAAAACTTGGGAGATTCTCAGGAGGAGGGAAGGAGTCCTACCTAGTCTCATGAGTCCAGAGGCAAAGAATCTGAGGGTGGATGGCTCTTGACTTGGAGAGGAGCGACAAGGTGTCAGGTTGCTCATCACTATCATCTCAGCCATTGAGACACAAAGGTGATAAACATGCAGTAACTTGAACCTTCTCTTAGTTTAACTTGCCAAGAATTTTTATTTCACACAGGATTGCTATATTTGGTGCTCAAACAACAATTCAGGTGATTTTTTTTTTTTTTTTTGAGTTGGAGTCTCACTCTGTCACCCAGACTGGAGTACAGTGGCCGCTTCTGGCCACCGCAGCCTCAACTTGCTGGGCTCCGGCGATCCTTCCGCCTCAGCCTTCCGAGTAGCCGGAATTACAGGCATGTGCTACCACGCCCAGCTGATTTTTTGATTTATTGTAGAGATGAGGTCTCACTGCCCAGGAGGGTCTTGAACCCGCGGGCTCAGGCAATTCACTCACCTCAGCCTCCCAAAGGTGCGGGATGTGATTTTTTTCATAAACATGTTTTTCTCATTTTAAGTAGAAGAAAAAAGTGAGGGGCTCAACTGGGGGGATCTTTTTCACAGGACACCTGTTTTCTCAAACCTCCAGCCATTGGTGTGCATTTTACCCTCTGCCTGCATATTTCTGTCATTCCCTTTGCTAAATCCTTCTTTACCATCAAGGCACAGTACTGGAGTTGTCTTCTCTAGGGTCTGGGGTTGTCTTCTTTGGGGTCTTCTCTGAACCAAAAAGACTTCTTTTATAACACCCATCATACTGTATCCTAAGGGTTCTTTTCTCAACCTCCAGAAATATGAGAACTATGGCTGTCATATCTTTATCTCCACTTCCTAGAAGAAAATAGGCATCTGGCCTCTAGGTCTAGAATGAATAAGTCTATTCAGATATGTGATCTTCTTAATATGTTATTTATAATTTTTCAGATTCTTGATTAACTCATATTTTATTATGTCATTTGTAAGACCACTAAAATATTCCTTCATCTTGTAAGATATAAATGTGTTCTCTCTAAATAGTCTTAACATTATTTAACATTGCATCCTGAAATTCCTCATCTGTAAAATGGGAATTTTAATTCTTTCTTATTTTATTTTATTATTTATTTATTTATTTATTTTATTATGATGTTGTGGGGTAGAGTTAAGGGTTAGGTATACAATTATGTTTCATTCAGGCACCCTGTTGATATGAGGTGTTTCCCTGTTCCCAGACAGATACTTGCTACTGTTAATCCCATCTCCCCCCCATAGTTTCCCAGTACCGTCAATCATTTTCTTATAGTATTGCATTGGATGTTCAAGGTCCATTATATTAATGAGAACATGTGATACTCGGGTTTTGGGGGGACCTTGTTGGTGTCAATGTTTTTTATTCCACTGTGGTCCGAGAAGGTGCATGGTAGAATTTCAGTCCTTTTAAATTTGCTTATGCTTGATTTGTGTCTAATTGTGTGTGGTCGATCTTAGAATATGTTCTATGTGGTGATGAATAGAATGTGTATTCTGTGGTCTTTGGATGGAGTGTTCTGTAGGTATCGATTTAGTCCATTTGGTCAAGAGTCTCATTGAGGTTCCGGATCTCCCTGCTGATTTTTTGTCCTGATGATCTGTTTAGGGTTGTCAGTGGGGTATTAAAGTCCCCAGTTATGATGGTGTTAGAGTCAATATCTTTCTTTAGTTTTCCTAGAAGTTGCTTTATGAAAGTTGGCGCACCTATGTTGGGTGCATATATGTTTAGGATAGATATTTCTTGTTGATGGAGTGAACCTTTTATCATTATGTAGTGGCCCTCTGTATCTTTTTAAATTTTTGATAGCTTAAATGGTATTTTCTCTGAAATTAGGATCGTAACTCCTCCTTTCTTTTGTGTTCCATTCACCTGAAAATTTGTTTCCCATCCTCTTACTTTGAGTCTGTGTATGTCCTTTCTAGTGAGACGGGTCTCTTGAAGGCAGTATATTGTTGCCTGTGGTATTTTATTCATTTTGCCATTCTATGTCTTTTCAGTGGTGCATTTAGTACATTCACATTCAGGCTAATTATTGAAATGTGAGAGTTCGTCCCTATCATAGAGTTCTTATTGAGTTGTTATTCTTCCACTTGGTTTTTTCTTTCTTTTTTTTTTTTTTTTGGTCTTTCTTTTGGTTTTGGGGTTGGTTCATGTGTATTTTATTCTTTTCCCTGTATTCTTGTGAAGAACGTTGTTCTTTTTTCCTTTTCTTCTGTGTTTAGTACTTTCTTAAGTGTTTCTTGTAGAGATGGTTTGGTTTCAGCATAAGTTCTTGGGGATTAGATATCTGGGAAAGATTTTAATTCTCCCTCACTGATGAAGCTTAGCTTGGCCGGGTAGGTTATTCTTGGTTGAAATTGTTTATCTTTTAGGACTTTGAAGATAGAGCTCCAAGTTCTCCTAGCCTGCAGGGTTTCTGTAGATAAATCTGCTGCTATTCTGATTGGTCTTCCATGGTAGGTGATCTGGCCTTTTTCTCTTGCTGCCTTTAGGATTTTTTCTTTTATGCCTACTTTGTTGAGGTGAATTATTATGTGTCTAGGAGTTGGTCTTCTCATTTGTTGTTTTGCAGGAGTTCTCTGAATCTCTTGTGTTTGAATTTTTGCATCACTGATTAGATAAGGGAAGTTTTCTTGAATGATCTCATGGAAGGTTTGTTCCAATGTGGTCTCTGTCTCTCTTTCTGCCTCAGGGAGTCTGATTACTCTTAGGTTAGGCCTCTTGTAATTGCTCATCTCTTAAAGGTTTTGTTTTGTCTTTTTGAGCTTATTTTCTGTGTTTTTAAGAGTTTGGGTTATTTCTATATTTTGGTCCTCAAGCTCTGAGATTCTTTCTTCTGCTTGGGTAATTCTGCTTTCCATGCTTATCAGTTTGTTATTTATTTCATTCACAGTATTCTTTATTACTGGTATCTCAGATATCAGCTCCTTCCTAGTTTCTTCTTGTGTCTCCTCAATTCTTTTTAATCTTTCCATTATTGTCTTGATATCTGTGTTTGTAGTTTGAGACCCTTCATTCTGGGGGCTTTTCATTGTTTGCATTCCAAAGTCAGTTTTCTCAGTATATGCCCTCCCAGGGGTCTGGGAGAGACCCTTACTCTTCTTTTGGTTTTTCTTCATTTCTGTATGTTTTTCTCTCTCTCCCCCTTTCCCTCCCCTTCTTCAATTCTGTTTTTGAGGGAAGGTGGGGTTGCTTTTATTTCTCTTCTGCAATGTCCTGTTCTTCCTTATGAGGGTCTTCTGGCTTTGTTCACTTTCCAGGTTGGAGCGTAGGCTGCAATCTGTACTGTTTGCATTTTTGAGGTTTAATTGAGAGGGAAGCTGTGGTTCAGAATGCTGATTCTAGCATCCACAAACAGGTGTATGAGCACATTGTAACCTATTTCCCTCTGCCTTACAATCTGTCTATTCAGCAGTATGTAGTCTTGGTCCCTAGATTTAAAAAGGGGGAGTATAAAAGAGGAAAATAATGGAGGAAGGAGGGGTCAATAGGGAGTTAGAAAGAGAGAAGAGTGAGAGGGAAAACAGACATACATACCAACTATCAGGTGAGAAGGCGACACAAGGCTGGGAAGAAGTGAAGAAAGACACGTAAGAAAGATTCCCTAAAGAGTACTGATAGCTACACAGAGACAGGCCAATAAAATCGAGAAACAGTGTAAGTCAGAAGGTAAACAACAAATGTGATCAAAACCAACAGTTACAATGATAAAATCATAAGTCAAAATAAGCAATCAGACTAAAGTAACTTCTCTGATCTCCGATTCTGGCCTCTCCTTTTTGTTTTTCGTTGCAGCGTAGGGGTGGGGCTTTGTCTCCTGTTTTGCACGTTAGGAACTGAGGCAAAGTTTGTTGATAGGTGGGCAGGGCAATGGAAGTCTCTGCCTGGAGAATGGCAAGGCAGTTTAAGCAGATCTGTTTTTCTCTGCTTGTCTGGGTCCCCCAGCTTGGGGTCTTGCGCTGAGTGCCTCAGCCAGGGTGGGCCCGGAGTTTCAGAGCTCCAAAGCTCCAAAGGGCAGGCGGTGAGCAGCAAGAGTGGCCCTGGGCCTCCCACAGGGTACTTCAGCCAGGAATGGGACTGGTGTCTCTGAGGGGTGGGCACCCAGAGCCTCCCTGAGTGACCAGTGGCTTGGTGCCGGGTGCCGGGCTGGAGACAATGCAGCCGGGGAGGGAACTGGAGGGGGCTGGGACCCGAGACTCCCACGCACGCAGTGGAACAGCAGCAGCAGGGGGCTGCACTATCTGGCCTTAGGAACTGAGGTAAAGTTTGCTGATAGGTGGGCGGGGCAATGGAAGTCTTTGCCTGGAGAATGGTGAGGCAGTTTAAGCAGATCTGTTTTTTTCCGCTTGTCTGGGTCCCTCGGCTTGGGGTCTCACGCTGAGTGCCTCAGCCAGGGTGGTCTCAGAGTTCCAGAGCTCCAAAGCTCCAAAGGGCAAGCAGTGAGCGGTGAGAGTGGCCCTGGGCCCCCCACAGCTTACTTCAGCCAGGAATGGGACTGGTGTCTCTGAGGGGCGGGCACCCAGAGCCTCCCTGTGTGACCGGCGGCTTGGTGCCAGGTGTCAGGCTGGAGATGATGCAGCCGGGGAGGGAGCTGGAGGGGGCTGGGACCCGAGACTCCCACACACTCAGTGGAACAGCAGCAGCAGGAGGCTGCAATATCTGGCCCTGCGTGGGACCGAAGGTCCCTGGGCCTGGCACCAGCACGGCTGGTGGTGGGCTGGGGGATGGGGGAAGAGAAGTAATAGCCTTTTTGGGAACTCACTTTCAGAGAATCTCACCAGTTCACCTATGCTTTCGCCATCTTGTTCCCGTCTCCCGGAATTTTAATTCTTAATGACTCACAGGGGTATTGTGAGAATCATAGGAAGTAAACTTGAAAGAAAATTGAAAAGGAGAAAAAGTGTATTTCTGTATCACAATTAATGATTTTGAAAGATATGGTTCATTTTTAGAAGTGAGGTGATAATCTGGTGTGTGTGTGTGTGTGTGTGTGTGTATGTGTTGTTAAGTTCCTTCTTCCCCTTATTTAATGTGAAGAGTCTTATTGACACAGATGGTCTCTTAGAAGACTCTTTCACCTTTCCAATTCCTGCACCTAATTCTTGAATGTTTTTAAAATCAGAGTTTTAACTTTTTACTTCATAATTAGACATAAAAGTGTAAATGATAAATTCTACCAGAAATGGTTGGTTTAAATAAACATCAGGGTAAAAATCGTGAGCTCTTTTCTCAGAGCTGGTTTGGAAGAGGAAGACCTAGGGCATGTGAACAGGAACTCAAGTCATCTGTAGGCTAACACATAACCTGACCCAGTCATCCCCAAGGGCTGAAGACAGGCGGGCAGTGCAGCAGAGTGGAGTTAGGGAATCTCTCTTCCTGACACCTCTCCCTGAAACTTTAGAAGTCAGTCACTTCAAAGGATTTTTTTTTCTCTGCCTTAGATTAAAAAGAAACTTCTAATCCTTTTTAGACCACACAAGAATATTAGCTCCCACAGAATTTTCTAAAACTATGTATTTTTCCCTCCTGATCTAAAATTCAAGTGTCAGTCTGCATCATAGTCAGAGGCAAATGAGAACATGAAAGAAATGTAAAAAAAGAATCAGATCTCCTTTGTTAAGAAAATTGATTCCTGATGCCAAAAGACTCATTGCTTTGGGTTATAAACCAGAGAGTAAACATCTCTGGGAACTGATAAATGTTTTTCTCAATTCAGATTCCTACCCTGAGAACATTTCTTCATAAAGTTCTAAACTTGGCTTTTGTCCTGGCAATGACACTTTTGAGGTGGTGTGGGAGCTTAGTTTCCAGGTATTCCTCAGTTCTTCTTGGCTGTTCTCCCAAACTGCCTCTCACCACTGGTATAAAATTGGTATAAAATCATCCCTCGTATAAAATCAGGAGAAGCCAAGGCAGACGTGAAATTGTGGATGTGGGGATGAAAACACATGAACCATGAGACTTAGTTGGTAGTAGTATGTCCTGTAACCATGAGACCTTTATTTTGACAGGTGTTTACCTGTAGATATTGAGTTAAATGAAGATCCCTAGTTGCAGGAAAGGAGAAATAGGCAGCACATGACTGTAATAGAACAAGAGAGGCCTTGGGAGAGTGATTATAGAAGATAACAGACATTAGTTAAAGGCCTGTAAGAAACATTTTCTTTGGGTGATTGTCAGCTGGCTTTGATTGAATAGATCATAAACCGAGTTTACAGGAATGTTTCCAAGTGTACAGACTATTACAGGAATTGGCAAATCTCCTGAAAAAGTAGGTGAGGTCCTGTTAGTTAACTCTCAAGTTGGGCATTTTGAGTTGTATTTTTCCAATGTTTGGTACAGAGCAAAATGTAGGTTATAATGTCCTTAGATGAGAACATTGCCATTTAAGTAGAAGTGAGGTATACCTTTTTTTGGGGAGGGTAAGAGAATAACATTACAGGGGGAAAATTCTGAGAAATTCTGTTGTGGACCTTTTCTTATTTTATTGCCATATAAGCTACCGCCTGCCGTATTTACTAAGAGTTTGTGTCAAT
Source organism: Cephalopachus bancanus (assembly GCA_027257055.1). Lineage (NCBI taxonomy): Eukaryota > Metazoa > Chordata > Mammalia > Primates > Tarsiidae > Cephalopachus > Cephalopachus bancanus. The sequence continues at coordinate 1,225,594 of JAPVLO010000249.1, forward strand.
CACAGAATACTTTCAGTGGGCCATCAATCTGGAGTTGCATCTGACATGACTACTGATTTGATAATACAAGTAGTTTCAATAGAGTGTGTATATGTACATACCCTTAAGACTTTGGGCAAAATAATTTATCAAATTATATATTGAATTTTAATGATTCATGATCATATGAATTCCTGAAGAATGAATTAATGAATGTAATTTCTAACAAGTAAGCCCTTATGTACTTGGGAAAATAGACCACTTCACACTGAGTTAAAATGAAAGTCATTAAGGAGCTGAAATGTCTTTTTCTATAAATAAATGCTACCAGATTAAATTGCTGACACAAGCTATTCCTAATTAAAAATCTGTGGATCAAAGATTTTTTTTGGCCAACTATTATTGACTAGAGTACTGTAGGACTTGGGGAGAGTGCTAACAATACAGGCAAAGAACTTTGGTAGTAACAGAGACCTAAGAAATCCTTAGGCTGAGTTCTCTTGTTTCACAGATGAGGATATTGAAGCCAAGAAATGACTTACTCAAGATGAGAAGGCCAGGTATAGAACGCCAGATTCCCAATTCCCTAATGAAATCAAATTATTACCTCATAAGGTTTTTGCTGATCTAAAATTCCACAAAATCTATGAAAATAACCAAAGCAAAACCTAACTAAAGAGATGACATTATCTGACTGAGATTGTTAAAGACAGTGGTTATATTTATTCATTTTTAGTTCCTTAGGACCTAGCACAGTGCCTGGTTCCTATGAGGAAGTCAATAAAATTTTCCTTAAAGCACTAATTCTGTTCTTAGTTGAAAAGCAACATTCTTTAAAAATGCATAATGTTGCCATAAGCATTTAACGTGTATAGTGTTGTGACTCCATAAATCACCAAGTTTAGAAAAGCAGTTATTCGTTGTTAGCCAGTATTAGAAAAACAAACTTCTTTGGACCTTTGCTAATCCTTTATTAATGTTTGGATCATATGACTCCTCCCCAAATAGGACTTTTTCCAAGATGCGGTAGAACTTTGTTTTTCTTTCCAGATTTTGTATTGAGTAACCGTTTGGGATTTGGCTTACCTACATGCAGATTGGTTTTTGTATGCTGAATTTTGTTTTCTAGCATCAAAGCTGTTCTCTTGTTTATATTCCAGAAAAAGTCATAAGATTATGTTTTAGGATTGCATCATGAGACTTTGGAGAAAAAGCCTTAAGACATTTTTTGCCGGGGAAATAGATTTTTGAGTAACAGGAAAAATATTTTGTAAAGTCTTAGTCCACTGTTATATTCATCTCACATCTAATAAGTATAGAAGAAATACAGCTTATGACTTTTAGTGAAGTTTTTTTTCTCAGTGTACATTTCAGAACTTTCAATTTTTTAGAAGGCTTTTGACACTTCCATCTGCCAAAATTTCAGAGTTATAGTAAACACAAACAATTTTGTGTGAATTGGAAAAAACCATAAAATATAATTGAGGTCTTTGTCATTTATTTTGATGTCTTGGTGTAATTATAAATGTTATACAAATTGAAAAGAAATTTAAATTCAAAGATCTTAGACCAAGGTGCAAGTTTCTTAGAGTTTTTCGGAATTCTAAGCCTACTTAACTGTAAGTAAACTATGCCAGGAATATGAAAATTTCATAAAGTCTTTTGAAAAATCTCACGAGCTTTTGCTGTTTATACATTAGACAAAAGTTAAAGATCTTGTCCTCTTAACTAAGACATAACAAAAGCTTAAGGTTTTGTTCTTTTGTGTGTGTGCATGAATATTTTTGAATTCATTGTAGTGACCATTCAGTATAACCGTATGCAATTACACTTGGCAAGTTTTCAAGGTGTTCACTGGCAGGGAAATGAATATCTTACTTAGCTAGGAAGCAATTAACAATAAAAGAATATGTGTACTTGCAGGAAAGCATCTGAGTAAAGGAATGGGCTATCTGGGATATAATATTATTTCCTGTTCAGATGAAAGCGATGTGTTCCCTGTGGCTTAGCAAGCTTATCTAAATATGAGAAGAGAGGTAGGGTTATGTACAAGGTCAGGTATTTCTATTTTAATAACATATGAAATTAAAAAGGAAAATCTGGAAATAAAAAATTGAGAATAAATGAAAAGTAGTAATGTGCATAAGATAGAAAACAAGTGTTCAGCGTTGGCAAAGAGTTTCCACACATGTTAAGTCTTTGATCCTTATAACAACCTGGTGAGACATGTGTGGCTGATCTTGTCAACGCTCTTGTACCATTGAGACGTGCCCAAGGTTGTGCAGCTTTTTATAGCAGGGCTAGGAATAGAACAAGCTTTCTGATGCCACATCCCTCTGATACTGCCTTTCTGTGTTTTCCAAGCACTAGCCCTGACATATGTCTGACTGATGATGGTTACAATATGGCCACCTCCGTGACTACAAATCACTCCTTACCAGTGGCCAGTTTCACACTGGATCTTTTCCTGATCATCTTCCCTTTTCTGGTTCTTTTGTTCATTGCATGTCCTCACAAACCTTGTCAGAGTAATTTCAAAAATAGTGCTTCTAGCTATCTGTGTGTCTGCCTGCCAATCTTATGTCTCTTTATCTATCAGCTATCAATCAATCAATCAATCAATCTGTCTGTCTATCTTCCATCCATTCAATCAATAAACTAATCTGTACATGTAGTATATTTCGCCTATATTCCCATAATAAGTGACCACATTGTACATCTTCTTTCCCCACACACTCACACTGTATATTTCTTACAGTGGGAAAGAAACTGGGCAGGGTGACAGTTTCTCTGGCCATTACCCATGTGTGATAAATTGCTTAGTAATCTCCACAGCACTATCGTGCATACGTTGAGAGTGTTTAGGGCATTGTAACTTGGGAGAATTTCCAATCTTTCATAAATAACCATTAATCTGTCCCTTTTACATTCTGCTCTCCACATCTGTTTCAAATTGCTCAGTGCTATTCCAGGAGTGCATTAAAACTCCAATCCAGGTAGTATTAAGAGGATAAATGGGCCACAGGGAAGAGATACTGTATTTTTCTTAAAGCAATTCTATTTCCTTTTTTATAAAGTTAGGAGCCAAGCAATTTATGATTAAGATTTTTGGAGGATATCCTCTGTCATTTTAAGCCATCATTGTCTGTGGGCTTAAAAATGAGGTTTTAACTCTGGCATCCTGGCATACATGAATGTTTTTCTCTGTACAGGTAGATTGTGAATATCATTTCTACCAGCAAATCTGAAGTAGTTTTAATTCATTATGATTCACTGTGGATTCCTACTGAAGAAAAATGAGAAATAGTTAAAACCTAAGGCTAGTTAGAAATAAATAAGTGCCACATTTATATTTGTGATGTTCAGGAATTTCAGAGAAAGTTGTCAATAATTTTAGTTTGATACATTTTCTACAGGAAGCAATTTGCTTTTCAGGAGAAAAGGCACTATTATTTTATAAAATAGAATTTAATAGTATTTTGCTTTGTGTCTGCTCCAATTTATTTAATGAAAATTATAAAGGTGTGTTTCTCACCATATACAATCCATAACCTATTTTCCATAGGTACTATTCAAAGAAAGTATTTTCATAAGAATGACACAACCTGTACTGTTAGATTTACAAAAGTCCCGTCACATAATACAGAGATGCCCTGCAGAATAAGTGCATATAAAGATAGCATCGCATGGTATATCAGATGACATACAAGTATGAAGGAGGCATGTTTTCAAGTTGACCTTGAAGATGTTCAGGGACTCGCAGAACAAATATCAAACAGAAGGATATCTAAAATATTCTTCTCCTTTCTGCCATTCGTAATAGGCATAAAAGGGATGACAAGCTGATTTTCTAACCCAGAATAAAATGCCCACACAGGAAAGTAAAAAACAAGGAAACTCAGTTACACATCTCCTATCAAGGTTAGTAAGAATCTCAGATCATCAGATAAAGTGCACCAACTCATTGACTTTCGAGATGGCTTATTTCATAGTTACAGTCTGCAATTCCATCCATGCATAGGGAATTGACACCTGCTTCACCCACTACTATATATGAATTACTGACATACATTCCACACACATCTACCAAGGAACCAAAGACACCCTTCCTACACATGACTTGGTCTCGAATCCTCCAAATGTTGTGGGATAGCTATGTTCTTAATGAGTGAAAATAATCAAATCCAGCACATATTAACTACTGTAGCTAAAACTGACATCCCATAAGATGGGTTAAATTATCTGTCACCTAAGGAATGCCTATGATCATTAAAGAAATGTGACCTGTGCTGCTAGGGTATTTTTAAGGGAAAAGTGATTAAGAATGACTGTGGCAGCCTGCTTAGTGAAATATTTTCCATCCTGAAAGACCTCCAGTAGTGTCCTTAGTAGAGAGGTGAGAAAAACCAAAATGGTTTTTGATATGATGACCATGTGTACTAATTTACACCACTTGTCCTTGTATAGTTATTAATTACTATCTACTTACTCCTAAAAGCTCCTGGCTTGGATGAAAAATTATATGATCACCCAACTTTAAGGAATTTCTTGTACAACCATAGTCCTTGCTTCTACTGTCTAGATCACGGGTTCCCAAGCCCCAGGCCGTGGACCAGTACTGGACCATGGCCTGTTAGGAACCGAGCTGCACAGCAGGAGGTGGATGGAAGGTAATCAGAGCTTGGTCTTCTGTCAGATCAGCAGCGGCATTAGATTCTTACAGAAATCTGAACCCTATTGTGAACGGTACATGCTAGGGATCTAGGTTGCAAGCTCCTTATGAGAATTGAATGCCTGATAATCTGAGGTGGAGCTGAGGCAGTAATTAGCAGTGAGGTTTGACTGCATGTACTCCCGCCCTCAATCATCTGAGGAAAAATTGTCTTCCACGAAATGGTCCCCAATGCCAAAAATGTTGGGGACCACTGGTCTAGGTGATTTCAGTTCCTAGTGGAACATTTGGTTCTAGAAAGGAAGAAAGAAAAATCTATACTAATTCATAAATTGTAACAGTCATTATCCTTTTCCTTGATCTATTATTCTTTATGTCCTCATCTTCCCTCTCTCTGTTTTGTGACATTGCACGCCCTAATGCACATTCTTAGTACAACATGTCAGGGACAGGCCAAAGGATATCATGATATGAATATTGTCATATAGAAACAGGCAGCTTCATGCTTTTCAGTGCTTGTCTATGTAAAAAATGAGTATGAGTGTAATATAATACAGTCATGCGTTGCTTAATGATGGAGGTACGTTCCGAAAAATGCATTGTTGTGTGAACATCATAGAGTGTACTTATACAAACCTAGATGGTCTCACCTACTACATACCTAGGGCATATGGTATATGCTAGGCTACATGCAGATCCGCACAGCATGTTACTACACTGAATACCACAAGCCAAATGTAACGCAATGATGAGTATCTGTATCTAAACAGAGACTAGGTACAGTAAAAATACTCTATTATAATCTTATGGGACCACTGTCATATATGAGGTCTGTCATTGACCCAAACGTTATGCAATGCATGACTGTATTATATTATTTTTAATGAAGAGCCATTTAGGGTCATGCTACTCATTGGCATGGAAATATCAGACTGAGAGATACCGCCGTTTAAAAAATATTTATTAAGTGCCTACCATGAGTTCATCATTCTGTTATATAAAATGACTGAGATACTGTTCCTGATCTCAAAGGACTCATGGCCTCGTAATGCAGATGACCATGTAGAACAGCAGTTACGTATACTACTCAAGATGAGTGCCAGTGAAGCACTATTACTTTATGTACCACGAAAGGTATGTGATGGCACAGTGAGAGGATGGGCATGGAATTCAGTCTGGGTCTGCAGCTTGGGGAAGATTTTATTGAAGACACCACAGGGTAGGCAATGTGGGAACTGAGTTTTAGAGGAGGAAAACTGAAAATGAAGGGCCCTGTGTCAATTTTGCTCTGAGAAAGTAGATGATATTATATTGGCTAACATGCCTTGTGACAAAAATCTCACCACTTCTCCTGAACTCTGCATTCTATAGATAAAGGTTTTTTTATTGTTTTCCTAATAAGGAATGCAGGTTGACGGGTTACCATTCTTGTAATAGTTGTAATTTTCCAATGTGCTTATGCACCTTCAGATATAGTTTGGCAAGACCATTATAGAGCTCTCTCTTAGGCCTTTCAACCTGCAAAATAGCCTTATTTCCTTTAGTGTACTCTCAGAAATCTTATTTTTCTTTTTAAAATTATTCTTACTCTTTTCTTTTCTAAGCTCAATCTGTGTATGGTTTCCACCCACACACCCTTATACTTCTGCACTCAGGTAGCATTGCGGTGAACTCATATATAAAGGTCTGGCTAGTGGTATGGTCCCCAAATATCATACTTATTTACTTGTCTCCCATTGTCATTCTTAGAATAAAGCACCAGAGAGCACTCAGTAAATACAGATGAATGAATGCCATTGCTTCCTGGTCTCTGATTCTTCTCTTTCCTGATGGTTGCTTCCTGCCTTCTAGTTACACTAATCTCTGTAAATTCTGTCTTACATCTTTTTCTCTCTACCTTTTATCCCATTTCAGTCTTGCTCCTATGATTTTGAGATTTCCCTTTATATGATTGTCATCTATGTCTGTGTTATTTGTTTGGTTGGATTATATAACCACCTCCTACCCTAGCCTTGACAATTCACCCAGGCTTTAGCTCTCAAAATCTTCTCTTCCCATGTCTAATCCACAGGCAGGTCCCACAGATTCCAGTTAAATAATGTCTTCAGCAACTGTTTTTCCTCCTCCAGTCTCTTTCCTGCCATAGTACCAGTTTCCTAAGGATATTCCCTCCTCCAAAAGTCATGCCCATCTCTGAGTTATCTTCCACATTGGTCCCGATTTATTTTTTCTAAAATATGCAACAGTTTTAATGAAGTATCATTACCAATGACAAAATTCAGATATATTGTCAAACTGGTTCCTTACTACCTTTTAACTTTATTTTCCACTGTCTTTATTCATGAATTTTATGCTTGTGGAAGGCTCCAAAGTTAGAACATTTGAGTTTGAATTCTGGTTCTGGCACTTGTTAGCTCTGTGGCCATGGGCAAATCACTGACTTTCTCTGTCACATTGTACTCATTTATAATGTGGGGATAGTAACAGGACTACCAAAAAAAATCATTGCAAGGATTAAATGAAACAATCAGAGCAGTGTCTAGCATAGAGTAAGGGTTCAATAAGTATTAACCATTACTAGACTAAGGGGAACTATTTGTACTTTTTAGCACACATCCTGTAACTTCTTCCTTCTGTGCCTTTCTCATGCTATATTTTGTTTCCAGAATGTTCTCTTCTTATTTCCATCTCCATTCATTTGAAATCTACACACTTTACATCGATATGCCGCCTCTTCCCATGTAGCTTTCAGCGAAACCTTTAATATCCAATCTATTGATTTCCATAGCCTTTTCTCTGTACCTCTCTAACAGTGCTCAGTCCTTTCTATTTTGTATTGCGTGCGCGCGCGCGCGCACACACACACACACACACACACACAGGCATGTGCACACACGCGACTTTGCTTTCTAAATATAAGGGAGAAAGTATTTTTGTATTTCCTTCACTGTCTAACCAAATTAATATTAGATCCTGTACTTGTTGAATAAATGAATGAATATTCCACTTGCCCACATACATCTTTTCCTAATACACAAGTACAGTGTAATTTTAGACCCTCGCCAAGAGTCCTGTTTTCTCTTTGCTTGGTTATGTAATTGGCCTTGCTTGGTTATGTAACTGACCTTGCTCTGTCCTCAAATTCCCTTTCCTCTTTCCCTCTTCTTCTCCGTCTCCTGCATTTACCCCCTTTCTACTCCAATTGCCCTTCTCTCGTCCATCTTTCTCCCTCCGCCCCTTCCCCCGCTCTTCTTCCTCCTTATCTTTTCCTTTCTTTCTGCATGCTTAAAAAGTTTATGGTGCAAAGGGATGTTGCGTCTAAGAGGGCGATGTTTCCTGATTACTTTTTGTTACTTGTCTTAGTCAAAAACAATGGCGCCTGTAACATCCAGCCATAATGCTGTGTGTTCCTCTGAGGTATTGAGAAGCAAGCAATTGTTAAGTAGCAAATATAAATAAGCCTAATTACTGGATAAGTAGAAATAATTTGACAAGAACTTCGTAATTACATGCTGTGATTGGTTCAATATGTTTGGAGTACAGTTTATCTTTCTGGAAAAGGGGAAACCAGTAATATGATTGGTATCTTGAGAATTTTGAAAAGGGGAATTTGATCAAGAACAAATTCTTAAGTATATTTTTTCTGTTTTGTGTTTACATTTTCCTGTTAGTTTCTTTTCTCCTATCTTATTTATAGTGCCATTTTGAATTATAATCATAGTCACTAGGTTTTAACTGTCTTCTTCCCTTAATCAGTATACTATTTCTTCCTCCTAAATTTGGAAATCATCTAAAACTTATATCATGCTGTTTTCCACATTTTTTCTTTTTGAGTCAGGACCCTACTCTGTCGTCCAGGCTGGAGTGCAGTGGCATGATCATGGTTCACTCAGCCTTGACCTCCTGGGCTCAGGCAATCCTTCTGCTTCAGCCTCCTGAGTAGCTGGGACTGTAGGCTTGCACTACCTTGCCCAGTTAAGATTTTAATTTTTTTGAAGAGGTGAGGTCTCACATTGTTGTCCAGATTGGTTTCGAGTTCCTGAGTTCAAACAATCCTCTCACCTTGGCCTCCCAGAGTGCTGGAATTACAGGCGTGAGCCACTGCACCCAATCCCTCATTTCCTTATCTTGAATACCTCTTGTCATAGTAGAGAAACATTCTCATGTGTTCTGTTAGACCAATAGTATCCAGTTGAATTGAATTTGTAATTAATTACGTGCCTATACAAAACCAATATGATCTGTGTGTGCTAATTGATATAAAATTGAAGGAGAGAATATGCAATTTTCTCTCTATAGGATTGAGAGCTATAAAGCTAACACATTTGAAAGGTGGATTGAAAAATATACTTGAATTATTTTATAAGCAATATGAATTCTAACTATTGAGTTATTTGAAACCGCATGTAAATTTGAGCCATTAAGAAGACTGTCTCTGCTTTTGCTTCCTTTCATGAGCCATAGTGAATTAATGCTCAGGCCTAAATTCAATGTATAAGTAATTCTAGGATCCTAAGTAATGACATTATGTATACAACATTATACGATTATCACTTGTGGTACATTTGTATTCAACACTGACATTTTTCCTCCTAATTTAGGGTAGAAATTTAGCATCTGGAGAGGTTGGATTTTTTCCAAGTGATGCTGTCAAGCCATCCCCATGTGTAAGTAACTTGTATTTTATTGTTTTGTTTTGTTTTTGATGCTGCAATTAATTGTACAAGAATCTACAAATGGTACCAGCCAGGTTGCACGTTAGTTTTATTAATATTTTCTGGAGTGTTAAGGAAGTATATGTAAGAGGCAAAGTTAATTGAATTTATAAAATTTTAAGCTGTTTAAAGGTTTTAGAATAAATCAGAGCTACATTAGATGCATTGTACAGCTTCTCCCTGCCCACTAGGCTGTGAATGGTAGAGTCTAATCAACTGCCAATCACTGGGGTTTCAGGGAGATGCTGTGCTTCAGCGGGTATCTTTGAAAGCATGCTGGAAAGTGAAAAGTCCACAAATTCTTTAATTAAATCTCTAAAAACATTTTCTATGCTTTAGTGTATCATGACTATTTATTTAATGTCATAATGAAGTTTTCTGAAAATATCAAACACAGATAAAAGGAAAATAAGTGAACATTTACTCAAATAATATTGTGGATGAATATAACATCAAGTGTACTCTCTGGTGTGTTATGCTATTGATAAAATTCTATTTAGGGTGACATGATTTTAGCATCATAATTTGGTATTTAGAGTGGCTTTTTCCACAAAACTCTTAAAGTAATTTATTCTAAAGTAAATGAAAATTCCTTTACTAATATGATGGGAAATGATTGCCTGAAGGAAAATAACAACAACAAAAAACCCTCTCCTTAAACTATCCTGCTTGTTATATTTCAGTAGGCCCTGAAATTCTAAACTGGACATTCTTTTTAATGTGATAAACATGAATGTCCGCTGTCCTTGATGGCAAAATGTCATCTATAGGATAACTTACTTCACTCATTCTGTAGGTTCTGTTAGCTAATGTCACATATTTTTGTCTTAGATTATGTTATAATCTTGAAAGACTGTTGAGATTTGACACATCTCTAATTTGTTAAGCAAAAGTGATTGTTTAGTTAGTTTATATGAACGAGATTCAGGCCTCCTATCTGTAAAGCTGTGATGTTTACATGCAGGCAAGTGGCAGGAAGGTCTACATTCTAACACTAAGATGTTTGGAAAACTAACAGCATGAGATCAAGAACACTCAACATGTCATATACCAAGCCCTATTTTCTATTTACAGCCTCCTGAAGATGGCAAAAAATGAGCATTTGAAGTTTTATGTTAGAGACAGTCTGGCACGAAGTAGTAGATACTTAATGAGTTACTGCTGAATGATCGAACAAAGGAGTGAAAAAGCAAATGCAAGTCCCGCTGAATATAGACAATTAATGATGGTCGATACTAATTAATGATGGTAGATGCTAATTATGGAATCATATTGAATGATATTTGGCAACCCAATAAGTGTCTAGAAGGAGAAATATGTCCAGAATTTTTTTTTTGAGGTGAGAAAGCAGAAGTTTATTAAGAAGACAGAAAAGCTCCCAAGTGGGAGAGGACCCAAAAGAGGATTGCCCCAGAAATTTTAAGATAATAAATAGTTGTAGAGTCATGCGTGATTATGGGTAGGACTATTAACTAAATATGATTGTTTTTATGGCTTAAAGTTAATACATGGCATTTAAAATTTTACTGCTAATAAAAGTATAGGTTTATGTGTTAATGGTAGGACAAGTCAATGGAAGGTAAGTAGAAACATGGGAGACTGAGGTGGAGGGGAAAGTTTGAGAGAGTTTGGAAAATGGTATCTATCACTTTTGACCCTGGAATATACGTGGTTCATCAGGGATTCATGAATAGTGCTGAGTATTCCTTTTTTTGGGCTTAAAAATTATCCTCCTGTATATGCTGTACCTGTCTCCTCAAAGGTTCTGAGGCCTACAGGTATGAACCTGGACCTGAGCACAATACCAGAGGTACATAAATGAGACAATTTTATTTATTTAATTAATTAATTAATTTATTTATTTATTTACTTTTTTTTTTGAGTTGGAGTCTCACTCTGTCGCCCAGACTGGAGTGCAGTGGCCGCTCCCAGCCACCACAGCCTCGACCTGCTGGGCTCCGGCAATCCTTCCGCCTCAGCCTTCCAAGTAGCTGGAACTACAGGCGCACGCTACCACGCCTGGCTAATTTATTGATTTATTGTAGAGATGAGGTCTCACCAAGTAGCCCAGGTGGGTCTCGAACCCGCGGGCTTAGGCAATCCACTCACCTCAGCCTCCCAAAGCGCAGGATTACAGGCTGAGCCGCCAAGCCCGCCTATTTTTTATTTTTTAATAATCTATGTTTTTTATTATGATATTGTGGGGTACAGTTAAGGGTTAGGTATACAAATATGATTCGTTCCGGCACCCTTGTTGATAAGAGGTGTCTCCCCATCCCCAGACAGATATTTACTACCATGAATCCCATCTCTCCCCCCCCATAGTTTCCCACCACTGTCAGTCATTTTCTTATGGTAATACATTGGATGGTCAAGGTCCACTATATGAGTGAGAACATGTGATACTCAGATCTTTGTTTCTGTGAGAGATCACTGAATATTATAGATTCTAGTTCCATCCAGGTTGCTGTGAAATTCATGATTTTGTTCTTTGTTATGGCTGTGTAGTATTCCATTGTGTATATGTGCCACATTTTTTTAATTCAGTCCTCTTTTGATGGACAGCATGGTTGCTTCCAGGTTCTTGCTATTGTGAACAATGCTGTGATAAACATACCTGTGCAGGTATCTTTTTTGTAGAGTGATTTGAGTTCTTCATGGTATATTCCCAGTAGGGGGATTGTGAGATCATATGGGAGGTCGATATTTAGAGCTTTTAGGAATCGCCACACTGCTTTCCACAGAGATTGAACTAGTTTACACTCCCACCAGCAGTGTAGAAGAGTTCCCTTTTTGCCACACCCTCTCCAGCAACTGTTATTTTTTGAGTTATTGATAATTGCCATTCTGACTGGAGTTAGATGGTATCTCAGTGTGGTTTTGATTTACATCTCCCTGATGATTAGTGAGGTTGAACATTTCTTCATGTGTCTATTGGCTGCTCGGATGTTTTCCCTTGAGAAGTGTCTGTTCATATCTTTTGCCCATTTTATCATGGGGTTGTTTGTTTTTTTCTTTTCAGCATATTCAAGTTCCTTGTAGATCCAAGATATTAAGCCTTTGTCAGACCTGGAGTTGGCAAATACTTTTTCCCAGTCTGTAGGCTGTCTCCCTACTCTCTTGATGGTTTCTGTGGCTTTGCAGAAGCTTGTTAGTTTAATGAGGTCCCACTTGTCTATCTTATCTCTTATGGCCTGTGAGTTTTGGGTTTTGTTCAGGAATTGGATGCCAGTTCCAATTTCCATGAGGGTATGTCCTTCATTTTCTAAGGTTCTTATGGCTTGAGGTTTTACATTTAGGTCTCTTATCTATTTGGAGTTAATATTTGTGTATGGGGATAGATAGGGGTCCTGTTTCAATCTTCTGCATGTGGTCAGCCTGTTTTCCCAGGACCATTTACTGAATAGGTTCTCCTCTCCCCAGTGGTAGGTGGTGGAGGCTTTGTCGAAGATGAGTTGGTTGAGAAATTGAGGTTTTGCTTCTGGAATCTCAATTCTATTCCATTGATCTATATGCCTGTTCCTATATCAATACCAAGCTGTTTTGATGATTGTAGCTTTATAGTAAAGTTTGAAGTCTGGTATTATAATACTACCTGCTTTATTTATTTTTTTTTTGCTGAGGATTGTTCTGGCTATTCTTGGTCGTTTGTGTTTCCATATGAATTCCTGTGTTGTTTTTTCTAGGTCTAAGAAGAATGTTGCTGGTAATTTGATGGGTATTGCATTGAATTTGTAGATTGCCTTAGGTAGGATGAACATCTTCACAATGTTGATTCTTCCAATCCATGAGCATGGGATATTTTTCCACTTGTTTGTGTCATCTTTGATTTCTTTGAGCAGTGTTTTGTAGTTTTCATTGTAAATGTCTTTCACATCTCTGGTTAGGAAGATGCCAAGGTATTTCATTTTTTTTGTGGCTATTGTGAATGGAATTGTGGTTTTTATTTGGGTTTCTGTTTGTTTATTATTGGTGTAAAGAAATGTGATTGTCTTTTGCACATTTATTTCATATCCTGAGACTTTGCCAAAGGCCTTAATCAGTGTAAGGAGGTTTTTGACAGATTCTTTTGGGTTTTCAAGGTACACAATCATGTCATCTGCAAAGAGAGATAACTTGACTTCTTCTTTTCCTATTTGAATACCCCTGATTGCTTTGTCTTCTCTGATCGCTCTAGCCAGGACTTCCAGTACTATATTGAACAGGAAGGGTGAGAGTGGATATCCTTGTCTTGTTCCAGTTTTCAGGGGAAATGGTTCCAATTTTTGTCTGTTTAGGAGTATGCTGGCTGTGGGTTTCTCATAGATGGCTTTTACTATTTTGAGGTATATTCCCGGTATGCCTAGATGTTCGAGGGTTTTTATCAAGAAGGGGTGCTGGATTTTATCAAAAGCTTTTTCTGCATCTAATGATATAATCATGTGGTTTTTGTTTTGACATCTGTTGATGTATTTAATTACAATTATGGTTTTATGAATGCTGAGCCAGCCTTGCATCCCAGGGATGAAGCCTACTTGGTCGTGATGGATGATTTTTGAGATGTGTTGTTGAATCCAGTTTGCTAGGATCTTGTTGAGAATTTTAGCATCTAAGTTCATCAAAGATATTGGTCTGTAGTTCTCTTTCTTTGTTGGATCTTTACCTGGCTTGGGCATCAATGTGATGTTAGCTTTGTAAAATGATTTGGGGAGAGTTCCATCTTTCTCAATCTCCTGGAATAACTTCAGTAGGATAGGTATCAGCTCCTCCTTAAATGTCTTGTAGAATTCTGCTGGAAAGCCATCTGGTTCAGGGCTTTTTTTGGTAGGTACTTTTCTTATTATGTAGTCAATTTCCTTGATTGTTATTGGTCTATTTAGGGTCTCAATTTCTTCTTGTTTCAACCTAGGCAGGTTGTGTGATGACAGAAAGTCCTCCATTTCCTTAAGGTTTTGAAGTTTGTTTCCATACAAGTGTACATAGTAGTCTCTAATGATCTTTGTATTTCTTCAGGGTCAGATGTGACTTCATCTTTTGTGTTTCTGATTGTGCTTATTTGGGTTTTTTCTCTTTTTTTCTTGGTCAGTCTAGGGACCATAGATCTTGTTTATCTTTTCGAAGAACCAGCATTTTGTTTCATTGATTTTTTTGTATTATCTTTTTGTCTTCTATATCCTGGATTTGGGCTTTTATTTTGGTGATCTGGATTCTTCTGCTGAAATTAGGGTTTTAGTGGTCTTGCTTATCCAGCTTCCTTAGGTGGTTTGTTAGGCTGTTAATTTGTGATCCTTCCATTTTCTTCATGTGCGTTTGTAGGGATATAAATTCCCCTCTTACTACAGCTTTCATGGTGTCCCAGAGATTTTGGTAAGATGTTTCTTCATTTTCATTTGTTTCCAGGTATATTTTGATCTCTGTTTTGATTTCATCATTGACCCAGGAGTTGTTTAGCATCATGCTGTTTAGTGTCCATGTCTTTGTGGGTTTTGTGGGGACCTTGTTGGTGTTAATGTTTATTTTATTCTACTGTGGTCCAAGAAGGTGCATGGTAAAATTTTGGTCCTTTTAAATTTGGTTATGCTTGATTTATTGCCAAGTATGCGGTCGATCTTAGAATACATTCCATGTGGTGATGAGTAGAATGTGTATTCTGTGGTCTTTGGATGGAGTGTTCTGTAGGTATCGATTTAGTCCATTTGGTCAAGAGTCACTTTGAGGTTCTGGATCTCATTACTGATTTTCTGTCCTGATGATCTCTCTAGGGTTCTGAGTGGGTATTAAAGTCCCCAGTTATGATGGTGTTAGAGTCAATGTCTTTCTTTAGTTTTCCTAGAAGCTGCTTTATGAATGTTGACCCTCCTGTGTTGGGTGCATATATGTTTAGGATAGATACTTCTTGTTGATTGAGTGAACCTTTTATCATTATGTAGTGGCCCTCTGTATCTTTTTAAATTTTTGATAGCTTAAATGGTATTTTGTCTGAAATTAGGATCGTGACTTCTCCTTTCTTTTGTGTTCCATTCGCCTGAAAATTTGTTTCCCATCCTCTTACTTTGAGTATGTGCCTGTCCTTTCTAGTGAGATGGGTCTCTTGAAGGCAGTATATTGTTGCCTGGTGGTATTTTATCCATTTTGCCATTCTATGTCTTTTCAGTGGTGCATTTAGTCCATTCACATTCAGGCTAATTATTGAAATGTGAGAGTTCATCCCTATCATAGAGTTCTTATAAAGTTGTTATTCTTCCACTTAGTTTTTTGTCTTTCTTTTGGTTTTGGGGTTGGTTCATGTGTATTTTATTCTTTTTCCTGTACTCTTGTGAAGAACATTGTTCTTTTTTCCTTTTCTTCTGTGTTTAGTACTTTCTTAAGTGTTTCTTGTAGCGGTGGTCTGGTGGCAGCATAAGTTCTTAGGGACTGGATATCTGGGAAATATTTTAATTCTCCCTTGCTGATGAAGTTTAGCTTGGCCGAGTAGGTTATTCTTGGTTGAAATTGTTTATCTTTTAGGACTTTGAAGATAGGGCTCCAAGTTCTCCTAGCCTGCAGGGGTTCTGTAGATAAATCTGCTGCTATTCTAATTGGTTTTCCACGGTAGGTGATCTGGCCTTTTTCTCTTGCTGACTTTAGGATTTTTTCTTTTATTCCTACTTTGTTTAGGTGAATTATTATGTGTTTAGGAGTTGGTCTTCTCATTTGTTGTCTTGCAGGGGTTCTCTGAATCTCTTGTGTTTGAATTTTTGCATCACTGATTAGATAAGGGAAGTTTTCTTGAATGATCTCATGGAAAGTTTGTTCCAATGTGGTCTCTGTCTCTCTTTCTGCCTCAGGGAGTCTGATTACTCTTAGGTTAGGCCTCTTGTAATCGCTCATCTCTTGAAGGTTTTGTTTTGCCTTTTTGAGCTTATTTTCTGTGTTTTTAAGAGTTTGGGTTATTTCTATATTTTGGTCCTCAAGCTCTGAGATTCTTTCTTCTGCTTGGGTAATTCTGCTTTCCATGCTTATCAGTTTGTTATTTATTTCATTCACAGTATTCTTTATTACTCTTATCTCAGTTATCAGTTCCTTCCTAGTTTCTTCTTGTCTCTCCTCAATTCTTTTTAATCCCTCCATTAATGTCTTGATATCTAGGTTTGTAGTTTGAGACCAGTCATTCTGGGGGCTCTTCATTGTTTGCATTCCAAAATCAGTTTTCTCAGTATCTGCCCTCCCAGGGGTCTGGGAGAGACCCATATTCTTCTTTTGGTTTTTCTTCATTTGTGTAGATTTCTCTCTCTCTCCCCTTTTTCCTCCCCTTCTTTAATTCTGTTTTTCAGGGAAGGTGGGGTTGCTTTTGCTTTGCTTGTGCAATCTCCTGTTCTTCCTTATGAGGGTCCTCTGGCTTTGTTCACTTTTGAGGTTGGAGTGTGGGCTGCGGGCTTTACTTTTTGCAGTTTTGAGGTTTAATTGAGGGGGAAGCTGTGATTCAGAATCTATATGCTGATTCCAGCATCCACCAACTGGTGTATGAGCTCACTGGAACCTATTTCCCACTGCCTTACAATCTGTTTGTGCAGCGGTATGTAGGTTTGGCCCCTGGAACAAAAGGAGGTACAAAAGAGGAAAATAATGGAGGAAGTGGGGTCAATAGGAAGTTAGAAAGAGAGAAGAGTGAGAGGGAAAACAGACATACATACCAACTAACAGGTGAAAAAGAGAAACAAGACTGGAGAAAAGTGAAAAAAACATGCAAGCAAAATTCCCTGAAGAATACTGGTAGCTACACAAAGACAGACCAATAGAATCATGCCTTTTGATGTGTTTTGCCTAACACAAACAGACAGTGTAAGTCAAAAAGCATACAAAAGTGAGTAAAATAGTCAAAATGATAAAATCAAAAGTCAAAATAAGAAATCAGACTAGCTCTGGAATCTTTCCTGAGTGTCTAAAGTCTCTTCAGCTCTGATCTCCAGCCTCTTCCCTTTGCTATCGTTGCAGAAGGCTAGATTTACTCGCAGCTTGGGTTTGTTCTTTTCACCTTCTGCCTGGGAGATCTGCGATGCTTAGTTTCCTTTGTCTGATTCCCCTCTAGGATACCACATTTCATTTATTTCTCATGTCTTTTTAGGCTCCTTTCAGTTTCTCAGATTTTCCTTGTTTTTGATGATTTCAACAGTTTTGAGAAATATACTGATCAGATATTTCATAAAATGTCTTTCAACTGGGATTTGCTGGATGTTTTTAATCCTTGTTAGATTGGGGTAATGTGTTTGGAGGACAAAGAGCACAGATTATGGTATATTCTGTCCTATTCAGGGCACATAATGTCAGTATGTGTTCTCATTGTTGATATGAACCTTGATCATATGACTTAAGATGGTATTTATGAGGTCTCTCCACTGCAAAGTTACTCTTTTTTCTCTCTTTCTGTACTGTGCACTCTTTGGGAGAAAGTTGCTATGCACAGCTCACACTTAGGCAGTGAGGAGTGATGCTCCACCTCTTTGAAGACAAAGCATCTATGTAAATTATTTGGAATTGTTCTCTTAATCTAAGGAATTTATAAATTTTGTCCCCTCTCTGTAGTATGCATTTTATTTTGTTTTTGAATATTAGTATACTTTCTTTGGCTTTGTTCATTTCCTAGTTGGTCTTGTGCAGCTGGAAGTTTTCTTTATTTCAATAGAAGATGCATTATTTTTCTTCTGTACAAAGCTCTCTATGAGAAAAGAGAAAAAAGTTAAGATTTTCCATGGTATTTTCCTGAATAAAAGGTGTCTAGTTGATAGATTTCAAAAACAGAGTTTGAAATTTGCGACAAATTAGAGTCCATGTTTAGTATATGTTGTTTATTTTGCATGTTTTCCCAATGTCTTGGGAAAGTGAAGTGCTGTTTGGTTTTCTTAACAACGCTTTCATTTTCATTTTCTATGATAGGATTAAATTGCCTTGATAATAAATATTAAAAGTTTCTAGTTCATATTTTCTGCTATCTCTCCCTGTAGAGTTACAGTGGCAGTAAAATGAATGAAAGAGTGAATTAAAGTGAAATGAATTATTTTCTACTTATCTGACATACACTATGATTCACTCTGTATAAAATTGCCAATGGATAGTTCCAGGACTGTGCTACTTAGGGTTTTATAGAGCTGAGTCAGCTGAACTGAATTAATGATTGATTTCTAAAAGCTTCCCTTAAGTAAACTTAATCTATTTTTGCCTTTTTATATCCTAGGTGCCCAAACCAGTAGATTATTCTTGCCAACCCTGGTAAGTATTAAAAATGTTTATGTAGCTGAGTTGAAATACCATACTCTTAGCTCCAGGATGCCTTAAATGTGGGCGTAGTAAACCATGTTCCATTTCCATTTGTCTTGGCTGAAGGTGTTTTCAGATGTAACAAAGCACCATAATGAATTCATATATTGCTGACCTTTCCATATCTTTATCAGAGAGGGGTGTGTGTGTGTGTGTGTGTGTGTGTGTGTGTGTGTGTGTGTGTGAGCGAGCACCTTTGACCATAAATTAAAGGTTTAAAACAGCCACAGAAACGAATGGGGCGTATTGTATCTTGTATTTTAGGAAGGTAGATTTAATGAAGAAGAGAGAAAAAAAGTATGATTTTGTTGTGTGAACTAAAAATTAGCTCATAAAGGACAGTAGTAGATTCTAAAAATATAATTCACAACACGTAATGTGGGAGCAGCAACATATATTCACACCTAGATTTGATGTGAGAGGTTATCAAAGAGTATTTTAACATTTAATTTAGGCCTCTTATTATTATTGTTACAGAGTTTGAGTATGTTTAAGGTCAGCATAGATTAGGGAGAATTGAATTCTGGTTTTGAAAAAAATCTTCCTTTTGAAAAGAAAATTTCCTCACTGTTACTAATTTCTTAAGAAAACTGGTTATCAAAATTGTGGACTTTATGAATTAATCTTATATCTAAAAATAGTTATTTAAAATAATTTAAACTCAAATTCAAAATAATTATTTAAACAAGAATTTAAATTATTACTAGAACTTTCTTTTAAAAAGATGCTTAAATTTCACTATGAGATTTCATTTCACAGCATGCATAGTGTGTGCATGTGTGTGTCTTATGCAGGCAAGTCCTTCCCTACAAGTCTTTTTCCTTCTTGTTGTTAAACTTCCCACAGCTGTCTTTCTCTCCAGTACCTCCTGGCTCCTCTCTTTGTTCCATTTGTTTGTTTGATAAATATTTACTGATTGCTTACTGTGTATTAGGCACCGTTCACTTTACTGTTGTTAGCTTTGTAGAGGACTTGTGTTTGGACACATTTAAGGACTTTTTTTCGGAATTATTTTTCTTAAGCAATTTAATTAGTATAGAAGTAAAAAAATAAATAAAACAGCTCAGATCTGCTACTAAATTAAAATGCTGGCAGGCGCTTGTTTCTAGCCTTTATTCTCATCTAGGTACATTATCCAAAGTTTCTATGTCACTGTTTCTTACAGGTATGCTGGAGCAATGGAAAGATTGCAAGCAGAGACTGAACTGATTAATAGGGTAAATAGTACTTACCTTGTGAGGCACAGGACCAAAGAGTCAGGAGAATATGCGATTAGCATTAAGTAAGTAGGACAAGTACTTTTACAGAAATAGATTTCCTGTTTTCATAATTGCATAGACCATCTGACATGTATAACACTGAAGCTGAAAACCAAAGTTCTAATTGTGGCAGAAATAATGCATCTCTTCAGACAGTTCATTAATACTTAAAAGTATCTGCTAGAAAAATAATAATAAGTGTTATAAGCTACTAATTGGCATACTAGATTTCTTTCATAACATTGTGTTTTGGTGATTTGATATGTGTATATTTCTAGTAGACTCTAAGGGTATAAATGACCATATTTTGTTTTTATTTTGTTTTTCTACATTCTCCAACTACATTTTCTAAAGAAATTGAGCATAATGATTAGTCAAATTCAACCTCCCTTCTTACTTCAAATATGGGTTGTATCTTCACTCAATCTAGTAAATATATTTTGTTAATTAGCTGCCACCAGTGTATTGGCATAGGTATATATTTTGTCTTCAGAATTAATTCCTATAATGTTATTGGGGCATGCCCTCTGGTAACTATTGATTTCTACTGATTAAAAACACATTTATATTCATAAGTTATTCATTGCCCACAGGTACAATAATGAAGCAAAGCACATCAAGATTTTAACAAGAGATGGCTTTTTTCACATTGCAGAAAATAGAAAATTTAAAAGTTTAATGGTGAGCATTGATTATTTCTTTTCAATCTGTGATCCCTATTTTTCTGTGGTTAGAAAGGTCAATTTAATTCTCTGGAGTCTTGGAAATTTTTCTTACTGAAAAGTCATTTAAAGAGAATCATACTATAATTTGGCAGCAGAATCCTGAAAATTCTAATTTTAAAAACTCTAAGTTTTATTTTGCTGTAATCATATTTTTCATTATAGATTAAGTTTGCTGGTTTTAGATAATATTTCAGCATCTATGCTATTTATGACTCTTAGAGCAATGACTGATTCATATATAAACACAATCATCTTCCAGTTATTAGTGTGAGTTTGGAATTGTGTTTGAATAACACACAACAAATTATTCATATGCCTTGCTTTTCTTTCTTCTTCTTTCATTTTCCAGTCTCCTCATTTAGGCAGTGGAAGGTATTTTAAACTATAACACCAAAAGCTGCAATTAATAAAATACTTCTCATTTTAGTTTCATGAACAATGATTATTTGGTTAATTCCCCCATTAAAAAATTACAGCTTATAAATAATTTGTTAGCATATAAGAATACTGTATATATCATATATACAGTAAAGGAAAAGTTCATAGTTCCTTAAAAGTGGTCTCAAGATTGGTTCTCAAGTTTGATAGTTTCTTGAGATAATGAAGAATTTGGATATAGGATGTAAGATGCAATTGTAACTACTAAGTACTTTGAGTAACATTGGGAAGGACCACTCATTCATTGAACTGTCCATCAAAGGATACGTACTACATCTATCTGGAAAACATCTCAAAGATATTGCAGGTATTTAGCATTAAAGTTAAAACCGAGTATAAAAGACTCTTACAAAATAGGCCAGCTTAAAGGCATTATCTAAAAATTTCGAATTGCCTCAAGGCAGAGATCAGTGTTTTAAAGAAATCGAAGCATCTTGAGTTGAAAGAAAAATAAGAAAATCTCCATGGACATAAATATCACATTCCCAATTCAGAAGCTACGGATAGGCAGCAAGGTCATGTCCTGGATAATGTAAACTCTGTCAAATTGGTAACCAAGATCCAGGCATCCTCCCTGTTGGAAGTGGCTTACGTTCTGTTGAAACAAGCAGGCTGTGCACAGAGAAAATTGGACCAGAGGAGGTTCCTCATAAAATGGAAACCTAGAAAGGTGGTGGCAAGTGGATGCCCAAATAATGAATGCCAGATGCAGCTGAGATGTGATAAAAGCATACAGGGGGCCCTCCACATCTCTGCAAGACACACCAGCTTGAGCTTTCACCTGCAGAACTTCCTTGGATTGTAATGAGGCTGCCCCACAGAATTATAGTTAATATGCGCTTGAAACAAGCCTTCAGGGCCAGAGACAACTGCCAGCCTTACAGACTTTGAAAGTAGCAAAAGGAACTCCCAGCAGAAAAGACAAGCAAAGAGGATGAAAGAAATAGTCACTGGAAAGGGCCAATTCATTTAGCTTTGTGTCACCTGGGTTCAGCTCAGGGTTCTTCAGCTAGTAAGGTTAGACGTGAAAAGCCAGTAATCCCGCCGTGTCCTAGATTAGCAGACATAGATCTGTGAGTTCCCATCTGCATGTGAACCTGTGATTATGGTGAAAGCAACAGAGACCCAGAATACTTTGTGCCAGAGAGCCATACAAGCTTCTGCAATGATGTTCTGGAAAGGAAATTAAAAGTACTTGTCATAGGGCTAAAATAAGCTAACTTTATGTGCTATGTATAAAAATCTCAGAAACTCCACTGTTAGAGACACATGCATATGATTGTTTTTGTTCCTTCCATATCTGGAGATCTTTTGTAAGAAAGCACGTATTGCAGTGTATTAAAGGAAAGGAATTAAGAATTAACAGTGAAAAACTACAATGAAACCGAAAAACATTAGCAAAAGGATGTAATTGTGTAAAGAAAGGAAGACAAGGAGCTGAAAATTTTCTGTTTCAGAAAAGTGCTTTTGTCAGGTTTAGCAAATAACTAAAAATTGCTGAACAGGCAGCTGCACTAGTCTGAAGCTGCCTTTTCTTTTTGTTTCTGTTCATTTGTTTAGCGAATTTATATGAACTTCTTGCTATGTTAAATCACTGTGTTTTTGGAGAATTCCAAAAGGACTCAACTGTTCTTAAAAAGCTTACAAATTAGTAGATTCGTCAGTATCAAGACCCTCACAATAGTGTAGTCCTTAGGACCTAGGCTAGGAAATGACACATAGAAACTTGGTCCAAAGGACAGCCTCATGTTTCAGTAACCAGACCGTTAGGAAGGAGGTGGAAGATAAATCAGTGCAGGGGGCTTCTCAAAATCAGGGTCCTATGACCTCAAGGAGTTACCTTTATCATGTTTGTGTCCAGTAACATCGTTACTATTATAAGTGAGGAGTGGTCTGTGGATTTGAATTGCTATTTTTTAAGAATAGTTCAGTATCCTCCTTTACTGGTATTAGAGTTAATACTCTTCTACCTATGAAACTCAGTAGGAAATGGAATTAAATTTTAATCTGGAAAGAATGTAAAAGACAAGCAAACTCTGGAGCTTATTTCTTATTAGCCAGTTTCTTCAAAGAGAAGATTGGCCTTAGGTGGTTCTGACCTCACCTTTTTCCCTTGGGTTTCAATAGCTTGGTTAATCAGAATCATTGTTTTTCGTAGTCATTAAGTTCAAATCCTAAATGAATTTCTGCATCCAGATTACAAGGCATTAATTTTGTTCTAATTTCCATGTATGCCAGACAATCCATGTCCAAATGCTGTTTATAAACCATCTCCATTGCCTGTTTCCTTGGTAATTGGAATGACTGGCTCTCACTCATTATTTTTCAGAGAGACTTGAATTGTTGACACTGCTGTGTCAGTGTGAGATAAGGAAGGCTTAGCGATTTCTTTTGTTTGGAGTCTTCTTATTTACTTGTTGTACCTGAAGGTCAATGACTGCTAAAGCAGGGGTGGATTAGACTAAAATACAGAAAGCATAAAGGTATAAATTGGAAAAGCTCCATGGTGGCACTATTTAATTCTACCCGGTTAGAAACATGTAGGAAGATTTACCCACCTAAGACTGTAAAAATGGAACTAAAATCTCTCCCATGCTTAGGGAAATAATAAAAAGAGTGCTTTGCAGTTTACTAAGCCACATGACCCAAGGCCTTGGAAAAGTCATTTTTCCCTCCATGAAATTTTGGAATAGGTGGGTATTAAATGATCACCAGTCCTTGTTCTGTATGATAATTACATGGTGTCTAGCCAACGTCACATAATTTTTAATTCATAGTAATTCATGGCAAAATTCTTAAAATTCCCATTAACTATGATGAAATTACTTTGAAGTTCAAAGCTTATTGACTTATAATTCCTTTCAAGTTTACTTTCTTAATGCTAAAGAAAACATTTTACTCAAATAACAAGACTAAGAGAAAACTCTTTGGTGTCATTTGTATCAGGAACATAATATACATGCATAGTTCTTCAGAAGCTTAACAAAATTTTGCTTTGTATTTTTTTAATAAATAGCAACATTGGTCACTAAGCAGAATTTAGTTCTAGACCTTGCCTCTCCAAACCATGTTATAAGTTGCTATAAGACAGATGCCATATTCTGATCATTGAAACAATTTTGGGGATGTATGTGGTATTTTGTTTCTTATTCTCTTTGTTTTTAGAGGTTGGTCTGATTTCACATTTTTTTTTTCTTCATTAAGGACTCCCATTATCTGGGTCTAAGGAAGAAATATGTATTTTAAAAGCTATGGATATGTTGCGTATAAGATTCTAACACACTAAGTCTAAGAAAACAAAGTTCCTTGATACATCATAGAACTGCAGTGAACACGATTTCCCTTTTGCCTTCCTTTTTTTGTGTTTACATTTGCTAATAGCATGATGTAGTTAAGAGCAGACTTTAAAAGAGACAGACACTAGCTATTTGACCTTGCATACGTTTATTAACCTCACTGGGTTTTGAGCATCTGTAGGAGTAAGTCCCGTCATATAAGGTTCTCAAAGGTGATGCTGAGAAACTGGGTAAAGGGCCAGGCATGTAGGCAAATGGCAGCTGTTAAGATTTTTCACATGTACCACATGCTTTATATTCTTTGTATGGTCTGTGAAATGGTTTATTATCCCATTTTACAGGTGTGAGGATTGAAAAATCTCCTTTTACTTTATCCAGTGCTGTAGCCAAACCATACTGCTTTTAGTCTATGAAGGTGGTCTTTACTTTATCACCTCAATGTCTGTTCGCAGCCTAGCTGCTCTACCTAAAATGATTCTCCTACCCTTGCCCGCTCCTGGCTGTTGTGATTTTATCTGCTCTTCAATTTAAGCTGAACTACCTCCATCATGAAACCTTTCCTTATCCTCCCCATTGGACACCTGTATCATAGTTCTCTGCCATGCCTTTGAACTTTCCCTTCTAGGACGAGAACTCCTAGCGGGCAGGAGCCTTATCTTTATCAACTTTGTGACCCTGAAACTCCCAGTGCAATGCATTCCACATTTTATCTGGGTTTTGTCATAAATAATAAATAAATAGTGGATGATTCTCCTTTTTTTCTTTCGGGTGATTTTTGGTCCGATTGATTTGTTTTGGGAACTTTGAACATAACCACTGAACAGAAGTATTGAGTCAATGATAGTGAGATTTTTTTTTTAGAAGAAACGAGTTGCCTTTTTACTGTTTGTTTTTGGAAAATAGAAGCACTGAATAAATAGGTTAAAAGTGACTTTGCTTTTATTTTCTTTTCAGATATTTATGAGAAAGTTTATATCTACAGTGCTCATCTAATAATAAGTTGTATTTTTCCATTATGCATTATGATTCAGTTTCAGTTTTCAGTGGAAAGATTCAGATTTGTACAGGATCTATGAAATCAATATATGAAAAGAAAGTTCCTGAAACTTTAGTCTAAAAATTGGTGTATAGTGATTGCATTAGACTTGGTTGTGTTTAAGGCAAATTATTTATAAGAGAAAATTGAGAAGAACCATATTATCGACCTCTGTGAGTGGCAGGTATGCAGAGACACACGATATATGATGTTCACTAACACTTAATCACAAACCAAAGAACAATGTCAAATGCCATTTGTGCTTTTTCAACTTTTGTTTACCGTGGAAAAGTACATTTAGTATCAAGTTTGTTTCTCTGCTGTGTTGAAAGAAAATAAAATGCAGGAAACTAGAAATTGCTATATATTCAGCAAGCAGCTGTTCCTTTTATTTTGGTTTGGAAAGGCAAGTATTTCATAAATAAGAACAATAATTACTACTCTGAAATTGAAGTGTAGGGTGGTTTTCTTTTCATTTGCCACATCTGACTGAGACTAACAAGGATGTTCTATATCCGTGAATAATAATAGGGGGTCATTCATATTATAAATTGCCTGAGTAACAAGGACAATTATTAGCTAGGTGTCACATACCTCCAAACAGCAGGGGGAGATGGTCATTGACTTATTCTTCCATATATGGAAAATTTAGCATTAAATTGATCATCTTTATATCTTATATAATTATGTGTTAAGGAGTTTGTGAGAATGAAAGTATCCTTATCAAAAACTAACCTTTGATTTTTTTTCTTTTTTTTCTAAAGGAACTTGTGGAATACTACAAGCATCATTCTCTTAAAGAAGGGTTCAGAACCTTGGATACAACTCTCCAGTTTCCATATAAGGAGCCAGAACATTCGGCTGGACAGAGGGGTAATACAGCAGGCAACAGCTGTGAGTATTATGATGGAGAGTACAATTTGCTGTCACGTAAGGATCAGAGGCACAGCCACATTCAACATCTTCATCCCAAATTTTAAAATAAGACCAATGGATATGCTGGTGCACTGAGCAAAGGCGTTTTTTCCTAGAGCTGGGTAGAGTCAGATGGACCAAGCAGGTTACAAACGTGAGTCGTGAGATATTTGTGCCAAATTAAAAATTATGTTAGTGTTCAAAAATTTATAAGAAACATAAAGGGGATGTTAGTCTATAAGTGTTGTACTTTTCAGTGATTTTTGTATTAACCAAGCTATTTTTAATTTACACATAATATTTGTGGTTAGAATGCTGTTTGAGTTATAGCATTTAAGCAAGGATGTCACACAGCTCTCTAGTAAGCCTTTTATCTCAAATCTGCTAAGTTCTATTTCAATGACTATTTTCAGAATTTCTCTCTCTCTCTCTCTCTCTCTCTCTCTCTGTCTGTCTCTCTCTCTCTCTCTCTCTCTCTCTCTTTCTCTTTTGTAGAAACAAGGTCTTACCATGTTGCCCAGGTTGGTCTTGAACTCCTAGGCTCAGACAATCCTTCCACCTCAGCCTCCCTACTTTTGGAATTTCAAAATGACTAACGTGTTTTTAGGGATGCCAGTATTTCTAAAGCTATAGACTGGCCACTTTCTTACAGGATGAGCACTGTGCCACAACGAATCACAAAACATTAGTACACAAGTGAAAGCATAATATATATAGCTTGAGTGTGCATCTAAGTAAAAAACTTTTTTTCTCATCACTTGATGTTACATAATCTTCCTGGAGATAGATATAGCTAAAGAGTACTTTGTGATGGAAAATATTGTGAAGAAGGTATCATTTCATTTCCTTATTTTGATGTCATTTTAAAAAAAAAAAACTGTTCTGGGGAGAAGTTAATACAGTTTTATTACTCTTAGAATCTTTACTCTAAGCAAAACTGGAATATCTAAAGGTATTTTAAAAAGAATTTGTGTCAGTTTCATACAGCTTTATGTTTTTTTCCCTAAAAAGTAGAAACAGGAAGAAAACAGGTAATGCCCAAGGTTTCAACCACATCAGTAAAATTGTATATACTTCATATAAGTAAATAAACAAGTAATTCTTCACATTAACTGATAGATTTGTTTTAATTAAATAACTTAATAGATGTTCTCCTTACAGTGGGTCAGTGATATATGCCTAAGCTTGTTATGTTAAAACTTTGAACACCTATTATATTTTATCTTTCTATTATTTTTAACCCAGGATTATCTAATTATCTTAGATTCCCATATAGACAAAATTTTGGCTCATTCAAAAATGGAGGGTTTTCTCTAAAAAAAAAAAAATTCCTACAAATTTCTTAAATGTTGATCAAAGTTATAACTTTCTCCCTATGTGCAACATATAGTTTTCAATGGTTTTTTTTTCCCCTTCTTTGCCTTCATAGCAGTGGGAGATAATAAAAGTTGCCAGGAAGGGCAGTTATGTGAAAAGTCCTGTTTGAGCTGCTCACTTTGTTCTAGAGAGGCTTGTCGGGAGAGGTGGCCAACAGGGAGAGCAGATGTCCCGTATTAGCTAAGAAGGTCGTTAGCCCTGGTGTTTTACTATGTGCTTTCCTCCAGCCAAGACCTCAGTGTTTGGCACATGTAGGTACTCAGAGAATGTTGTTCAGTAGTGAATGAAGTTGCCTAACTTAGAACTGTGTCTCTAGTGCTTAATGAAGTGTTTAATACTCAAATGTGTTTAGCAGCTAGGAAGGAAATTCCATGCTAATTTTTAAAAATGTGCAGCCAATATCATGATTTTTGAATATCCTTCCTAGTCTTAGGGACAGTTTCAGCAACTAGAGTCATGAGTTCAAACTTCCCTACCCAATCTTTTGAAGAGACTCTAGTAACTTAAGTCAAGTCACTAAAACTCATTTGCAGTTGAGAAGGGGAGGAAATCATTTGTTTAAAATTTAATCTTTGTTATGGTTTGGTTTTGTTAAGAAATTATTATTATTCCTATTTTTTTGAGTCAAGATCTCACTCTGTCATCCAGGCTGGAGTGCAGTGGCACAATCATGGCTCACTGCGGCCTGGACCTAGGTGATCCTTCTGCCTCAGCCTCATGAATAGCTGGTACTACAGGTGTGCACTACCATGCCTGGCTAATTTTTTGAATTTTTGTAGAGACAAGGTCTTGCTTTGTTGTCCAGACGGATCACAAACTCCTGGGCTCAAGCAATCCTCTTGCCTTGACCACACCCAGCCATGAATCAACCATTAACTTAACAGATATGTACTAAACACCTACCAGGCACCTTTCTGGTTCCCGAACATAGCAGTTAAGAAAACAAAATCCCTGCCTTTATGGAGTTTACGTTTTAATGAGGAGACTTAGGCAGGACTAGTTTGGAGGAATTTGGTATTTGTATATAGAGTGATCAGGAAAGGTCTCACTCACAAAGTGGTCCAAGAGAAGTAAGAGAGTGAGTTAGTAGATGAGTCAGCAATGATTGCACAATGATTAACACTCCAAGATTGCTCATTCATTACCGCAAAGAAGGATTATAATGTTAGGTCAAATTGATGGTACTATCCAAAGGTCTTGTTTACTTTATACTAACTTTGTATAAAATGAGAGGAACACAAAGATGGTTAAAGCACTCAGCACAGTGCTTGTACATGGCAAACACTCAATGGAAGTTACCGAAGACCCTTCTACCCTTCTACCACTTACTGACTCTTCTCCTAACACAGCAAACACTTTTCTAATTTCTTTTTTTTTTTTTTCGGTTGGAGTCTCACTTGGTCGCCCAGACTGGAGTGCAGTGGTCGCTCCCGGCCACCGCAGCCTTGCCTGCTGGGCTCCGGCGATCCTTTCACCTCAGCCTTCCGAGTAGCCGGAATTACAGGCACGCGCTACCACGCCCGGCTGATTTTTGATTTATTGTAGAGATGAGGTCTCGCCAAGTTGCCCAGGTGGGTCTTGAACCCGCGGGCTCAGGCAATCCACTCACCTCAGCCTCCCAAAGGCACGAGATTACAGGCTGAGCCACCGAGCCTGGCTTACTTTTCTATTTTCTAAAGCTTAAATACATTTACTAATTACAACTCTTAGAGCAATTTACAGCTTTGCTTTTATGATTTCTTAAATATCACTTGCTTATTTTATACCAAGTCTTGATTAAGTGTTAATCCTCAGTGAAAGCACTGCTTCTGTGTTTATACATGTAGTACGTCTCAGGAAGTGGTGAGGAAGAAATGCTACTTGTTCTGTCTAGGAAGATTGTACTGGATGTCTTTATAGTCCTTACCTCTGGCTCATAACTTTGGGTATGTAGCTAAATATCATCTAAAAATAACTTACTAAGCAGTGTTACCTTGAGATACTAGATAGGACGGAGCAGAGGCATTTTCACTGCTTTTAAAATGCCTTGGAAGAGGCAGGTCTGGCAAGGTACAACTCAGAGCCATCTTGTGTTCTGGGTAGAGGCAGAGAATGGAACTTCAGCACCTGAAACCTGCTGCTTATTATTCTTATTTGTTTTAAATAACATATTCGTCTTGGAAAAGAAAGTTCCAGAGCACTATAGAGGCTGCTCGCTTTGGGGCTAGCCTAGGTTAGAGTGTTCTTGGCATGATTACCAATCATTTTTCAAGTCTGTGCAATCTAATAAGATTATGACATCTCATGCAAGTGCAAAATAACATGTAAAAATATATTGATTAGAATTAAACAAAAGTCCCACATATTGGGTAAGAAGTATAATGTCCCATGGTAGGAGCCCATTGCAGGTGTGTCTCAGGTTGTCTCCCAGGGTGATGGGGTTTTATCTTTGTCTTTGGAATGACTTAACTGTTTCTAAGTGAGAAAGAAAGAGAATAAACAAAACCGAGAATAGGGAGTGGTTGTCTTCCCCTAAAAACCGCAGTGACTCTGTGGAAGGTGTTCTGTGGATCGGTGTAAGTATACCATTATTTTCCAAAATAGTCATAGCACACCTGCTTAGGATTGCTTTGGGTGTACCTGTAGGGCTTATATATTTGAAGGGCAATAAATTGACTTTTGCCTTTCTTGCTCTACAATGAGCACTTAATTATGTTCAGGTCTTCCACAAGTAGCTGTCTGATCTTAGCCTGTCTGAGCCTCAGCGTTCTTATCTGGTGAATGAGGAATGAGAGCAGAGATGTTATTATGTTCTCTTAAAAATAGAATCTTAGGTTTCTTGCTTTGTATGCATGAGAGAAGGAGGTAAGTTGGAAAGTTGATAGATCATCACACAAGGAAAAGTTGCCCGACTGACTATTTTGTGACCCATAAGCAGACCTTAAACATTTTCCTAAGTTATTATTTATAGAGAGTTGGGTATTTTTTAAAAACATCTTTTGACTATCATTATATTTATATAATATCAAATAGAAAAAGAACTTATTAATTACAAAAGGAAAATGGTAATAATTTAACCAGGCAATCAAAGTTAATATTACTGGCAATGGGACAGACAGGTAGGTATCAAGTACCTTCTAACACAGTGCTCTAAGAAGGACACACTGACACTTTGGTGGTATTCCTGCCCCTAAATGCATAATTTGAAACTAATCAGGAGGAAACCCAAATTGAAAGGCTTTCTTCAAAGTAATTGGCCTGTATTCCAAAAATGTCAAGGTCATTAAAGACAAGGAAAGACTGAGGAACTGTTTCAGATTAAAGATTAAAGGACATCAAAGAGATATGACAACTATGTATAATGGGTGATCTTGGATTGAATCCTGGGGTGGGGAAGGTGAGAAGATTCATACACACATATATATGTATATATAACAATATATTTTGTTTATGCTGTAAAATATTTATGTGAATATATAAAGGAATTAGACAATTGGCAAATTTTGAATAGATCTGCTAGATGAAGTAATATAATTATATTAGTGCAGTTTTCTGTTTTTGATAATCTACTGTGGTTATATAAGGGAGTACCTTGGTTTTCAGGAAACATGTACTAAAGTATTTAGCAGTAAAGGGTATGATGTCTGCAACTGAATCTCAAATGCTCAGGAAAAATGCATAGATTGTTAAAGCCAGCATCATCAAATGTTAACATTTGGGGAACCTGCATGAAAAGTGTATGAGAATTCTTCATGCTAGTCTTGCTACTTTTCTTTAAGTCTGAAATATTTCAACATAGGAAGTTTTAAAAGGTGGGCACAATGCCATTTGCTGGCTATGCTTGCAGAATTGGGAGGAAGTGGTAGCATCCTTCTTTCACCTGCTCCGGGCATGGGGGACCTGGTCCACTGATTTCAGGGCACATAGAACACTAGTGTGAGTAAAGAAGGTCATATTTGAAGCCGTCTGTTTCTTCCCTGTGACCTCGTTGTATTTGCTTATTCACTCATTCCTTTACTCAACAAATATTTTTCAACACTTACCACAGGCCAGGCCTGGTGCTAGATGCTGGAGCTATAATAATGAATACGATGGACAGTCTAGTGAACAGGAACAGACAAAAGGAAATATCTTCATAAATCATCACAAACTTTGATATGCCATATGAAGCCAAATTCAAGTGCAAGGGTAGGGTAGGAGGGCCATTTGGCCTGTGGGGTCAGAGAAGGACTTTCTGAAGAAGCAACATTTAAACTTAAAGGATCCAGGAGACCCTGGCAGGTGGGAAGGGAGACAGCAGGGAAGCTACACAGTGATGAGGTCGCTTGTGTGAAGGCTCTTAAGCAGCAGAGAGCTTTCTATGTTTAAAGAATTGTAAGGGGCTCAACGTGTTTGGAGCATAGTGAGCAGATTCTGATATTTGCAGTGAAGATGTATTTCATAGGCAGAGGATGGCATGAACTTCTGCAAAAAAGATACTTGCACACACATGTTTATCACAGCACTATTCAAATAGCAAAAACATGGAGCAAAGCCTACTGCCCATCAAAAGTGGACTGGATAAAGAAAATGTGATACATATACACAATATACATAATACATAGACAGCGATAAAGAGAGACAAAATTACGGACTTTGCAGCAGCTTGGATGGATTTAGAGTCTATCATACTCAGTGATCTATCACGGAAACAAAGAACTGAGGACCGCTGGTTCTCACCCATAAGTGGGTTTTGAACATTCATCACAATACTATGAGAGAAGGATCGGGAGTTGCGGGACACTGCTAGGGCTAGGGGGTGGCATGTAACATCACTAAGGGTACCCGATCCTAAACTAGGGGAAGTGCGGACCAGTTAGAAGCCCAAACTTCACCTGCACGCAGACTACCTATGTACCTGATCCTGACTTGTACCTCACATCTTTACAATAAAATAAAGAAAAAGTATGAAAAAAATTTTAAAAAGAAATGACACTAATTGATTTATATTGTTTTAAAAGACTTGCTAACCACTGTGTGAGGAGTGGCTTGGAGGGTGGTGTGCATGAAAGGAGTTGAGTTAGAGACTATTGTAAAGACCATGACAGAGGTGAGGCGGTTTGAACAAAAGCTGAACAGTGACCGTGGAGAAAGACAGTGGAGAAGACTTGAGTATATTCTAGTGGTTGAATTGAGTATCTCAAGGAGTTGAGATAAAAGTAGTGCAAGTGTGACCCACAAGTAATTGCTTTGGGCAACTGGCAAATGGTGAAACCATTGACCCACCAGGAAACAGACATGATGGAACAGGTTTAAAAGAGGTCATACATTCTGTTTTGCACAGTGTTTAGGTACCTCAATGGTTCAGAAGGCAAATGACACCAAGGAGAGTGGTCTGGGTTGCAGGCAGAATTTTATGAATCATTAGCACTTTCGTAGCGTTTCGTAGCTAACACGTAACATAGTCATTTGAGAACTGCAGGCATTTGTATATAGGTTTCATTTCTTCTGGTACGTTGTTGCCTGGTGCCCTTGGGGCCAGGATCCTTTCCTTGATCTCAGTTGTTGACCTTTGGTTCAGTACCTTCATGAAGTAGCCTCAGAAAGGGCCAGATATGTGGAGTCCAAACCTAAGGTCCACGAGGGACACAGCAGGTGTCAGGGTGCTAAGCTGATATTGGAACAAGCATGGAAATATGGATGGGGTAAAAACAAAATGCAGATCAGCATGTTCCTTTTGGTATGATGAAATAGCATAGCAACCCTTCAAAAATTGACAAAAAGAGTAGCAACCCTTAAAAAATGCACAAAAAGCAGAAGTGGCCAGAGCAGAGTGTGGGCTGCCTCTCCCTGGGGGTGGTCTTTCTTCCTCCACCCACCTGTGTGTCCCCCCTTTATTCTATGAGCTATCTGACAAGGTGCTCAGGCTTTATTCTCAGTGTTTCAGGCAGAAGCAGGGACTTGGAGAAGTCATGTCATATATTTTTAACTCAATATGACATAAAATAGCTTTCTTATTCCTGATCATTCCTTAACGACAGTATATTAGTTCTATTACAATCTAATAGGGCCAGTACTTGTCTCCTCCACAGCTGCCTCAAACGTCCACTTGGCCAAGTCTCTGCCTTCTTATCCTTCTAATTTGGCATACCTGTGTTCCTCACCCTTATTTTCTGATTTCCTTTTCTTATCCTCAGCTTTTTGTCCTCTTTTCTTTGGTCATTTGGCATTTGAGTTTGAGAGGATCTAATTTTATTCTGGTAACTTAAATATTTATTTTAATCTTTTTTTTTTTTTTGAGTCAGAGTCTCACTCCATCACCCAGGCTGGAAGGCAGTGACACGCTCCTGGCCACTGCAGCCTCTACCTGCAGGGCTCCGGTGATCCTTCCGCCTCAGCCTTCCAAGTAGCCGGAACTACAGGTGCACGCTACCATGCCCAGCTATGGTTTTAATCTTACTGTATTCATTTCCTAGAACTGCTATAGAATTACCACAAATTGAGTGGCTTAAAACAACAGAAATTTGCCCTCCCACTGTTCTGGAGGCTAGAGTGCTGATGGGGTTAATTCCTTCTGGAGGCTGTGCAGGAGAGCCCACCCGTGCCTGCCCCAGCTTCTGCTGGCGCTCCTTGGTGTCCCTTTATAAATGTGTCACTCCAGTCTCTGCCTGGCATTCACATCACCTCCTCCTCTGTGTGTCAGCTCCCCTTCCCTTCTCGACGCTTGTCATTGGATCTAGGGCCCGTCCTCATACAGGATGACCTCATTTTGAGATCCTTAATTACATCCGCAAAGACTCCTGTTTCAAAGTCCCATTCACTGCTCCGAGTGGACGTATTTTTTCAAAGGGCCGCCAGTTCAACCCACTGCAGCCTCAATGTATTAATTTTAAATTTTTCTCCAAATTTTCCATCCTGTTCTTATTTTTCTTTTCATAGCGTTTGCAACTTGGAGTCATAAGAGGACTGTGTATTATTGGAGCCATCAGGCAGCCGATGGATGGGAGTTTAAAAGAAACAGTACTGTAGTACAACCAAGTGCTGTCCTTGGGTCACAGCTTTTCCACAGTGAGATGATTGTTTTCCCGAGAGAAAGCACTTCTAGCTCATGCAGGTTAACAAAACTTGCATGGCCATCTGTCTGAAACACTGTATTGAATACATGATATAGAACAAAAGACCCTAAGAATTTGGATATTCATCAATTTGATGATTAACAGGACACTCTTATTTTTCAAACCCCTTTTGCATACATTTGATTAATGTCCCCAGTGGAGGATTCCATGAATCTCCAGCCCTGTGGGAAGCACCATGAAAAGATTTCTTTTGTTAAACAGATACCTCAGAAATGCTGTTTGCTTGATATGTTCCCTTCTAGGAAAGTGACAGATTACTTAGAGCTTCCCCTAGTTTATTTCATCATGCAATGCAGTTGTATAGTCTTTAATGCTCGTGTGATGAGTTTTACAAGAGTTTGTATGTATGAGATATTTACAGTACTGCCTCGCATGTGAGAAGTGCTGGATGTTTTTGGTCCTGCTATTAAAGTTGTTGCTCCACTTACCACTTCCAGTCCTATTACCCCTTGTGAAATGCAACATTAATCTCATCTGGCAATTGTAAATGTATATATAATGCCCTCCTCCTTTTCCTTGGTACCTGAGTTTCTTACTTCTGGTTCCTGGGGTTTGGCTACACTTTCCCAGTATACATACTAATCCATGGGCTACATTAGTTACAACTCATTGCTGACATTTTATATTCTGTTTTACTCAGTACATCTATGATTTCTGCAGAATGTACAGTTCTTGGGCAACTGATCAACAACAATTGCATGTCTTCATCAGTAGGTCCTCCTGGGCTTCCCTTTTTTATTTATTTACTTCAAGAGTTTTACTGGCTACTATAAGGCGTTTTTATCCTGAGTCTGATGGCTTTAAAAATTAGTACCTGGTATCCAGAATAGCTTTGGAATATGGCTTACAAATATAAATTCTACAGATTCAGATAACTGCATTCAAAGCCACCTTTTAAATGTTTCAAAGGTCAATCAGCAATACTTATGTTCTTAGAATTTCTCATCTTTTACACTGTTCATTAGCTTTTATGCTGGCTCATATAATCTTCCATCCTAAATTAAAAACTAGTCTCAACACCAGTTAATATATGTAGCATTTCCTAACTTGCTATAGTGCTCTCACGTAGAAACCCTGATCCAAAGATGTGTTTTTTCTAGTCTTTCTTGCTGGGAAAACAAAAAGGAATTTATCTAAATTGAGATAAATTCTCTTTTTTTCCTAAAAATTTTAAGGAGGCTCCTAGTTGTGAGGATCAATACAGAGAGGGCTTTTTTCTTGACATACGTAATGGATGGGTGACTTCCCTACGGAATTCCAAATCTGCATAAAGGAAGGACTTCCAGTTGCAGAGACCTTGGCCTTGCAACTCTCTTCTCTAGCATGAAGCAGTTAAGTACAGAACCAGCAAGGGTTTTCTTTCATTCACTCATACTTTCATTTGTTGCTTTATACATTCAGCTTGCCCCAGACACTATATCCCTCACGCTCCCCCTTAAGTGTTATTTGTGATACAGCCTAATGTCTGAGCAATAGGTAAGAATGTCTGAGGAATTCTTCTCGTATCCAGACACCTCAGACCTAACAGTCATGTTAGCACTGATAGAGGCTTTTTCAAAGAAGCACTTCGGACATTTCTTAGAAGTCATCAGCAGGTTTTGGTTCAACGCTCAAGTTATTTTATGTTCTCTGTCACACAAAGCACCCAATTTATTTTTCAAACAAAATTAATTTTTTTCTTGTATTGATCTAGAAATGTGACTGACTATAACTACTTACTCTAGTGAGTTCAAAATAAACTATGTTAGTCTTCCTACCATGATTATCTCAAATAAACTATAAAATAATATACTGTATAGTCAAAATAGATATGCTGCATAATATTTCTACTATAATAACCTTTCATCTGGTATACTCCTTGCCCTTCTCTGTCCTCCCTCCTTCCTTCCCTCTCTCCATTTCTTCCTTCTTTCCTTCCTTCATTTTCTCTTTTAAAATAATTATTCAATTCCTTAGCATGTAAGTGGGTGTCAAATATCTTATCATCCCAGCAGCTCTTCTGTGGATGCACTTCAGTTTGTCGGAACCAAATAAAAAAATTGCAAGTTTTCAGTCTGACTTGCTGGCTTAAATTTTTCCCTATTCAAAACTCATTCTATCTTAGTTAATTTTCTCTCTTCCCCCTTATCCTTCTTCCTCAAAGGGTAGAGTTCTGCAGAGGTAATGTCTATCCCAGAGGATAATTAGCAAATGCTTAGGGTAGTGTTCTCTGGTACATGTAATAGATCATTATTAGTTCAAAAAAGCACTTTTATCTTCATTTCTTCTTTGGTTATTGCACCCTTACCATAGCCCCTTCCAAGAGTCCCTGCAAGCATACATTGATTGGACAGATCTTAACTGAGAGCCCACTTCGGGGCAGACACTACTCAAATATGGCCGTGAATAGAACACATACAGGTCCCTGACTTCATGGACTGCATGTGCTGATGGAGAAGGTAGATGACAGGTTTTTAAAAATAGCTAAATCAGATAGTATGTTAGAAGTCTGAGTGCTCTGATAAAACAGCAGACCGAGGCACTGGTACTCCAGAGTGCTGGCGAATGGCTTACGATGTTTAACCCAGCCGGCTTGGTGATGAAGAACAAAACTGGGGTCTCATCTCCCTTCTTTTTGGTAGCATGGCAGAGAGCTGGTTCATCAGTTGTAAGTTAGTCCAACAGTCACCGGTTCCAGACGCTTCCCTTTCCAACAGGCCACTTGTGTGGCCAGGGAGCTTCTATTATGATAAGCTTGCATAAGTCCCCCATCCATATGTAGAGCAGGCTACTGACACTTTAACCACAGTGTGTGCAGACCATTCGTGTCCGATCTAAGCAGTAGGTTGGTGGGTGTTTGGGGGACCCTGTCCACTCTACCTACTTGGCTGCTTTTAGGTCATCCCCTCAATAAGTAAGCCCTGTTTTCTCTCAGCATCACATGACGCTCATGGTATGTGTCCGTGATTATTTTATAGGACATCAGGGTAGGCCTCACTGTGAAGGTTACTTTTGAGACAAGACTCGGGGAGGTGAGCGAGGGAACCACCAGTGCTAAGGAAGGGGCATATATGATGTGTGCTATGTAGCTAGAACATAAGGAGCAAGAGGATGAGTGGCAGGAAATGAGGTCCCAGAAGCAAGGGAGGCCAGATCCCGTAAGGCCCTGGAGGACTTTAGCTTACACTGTCCAAGAAATGGGAAACCGTTGGAGGGATTTTGGCCAAGGTGAGGGGTGGTCTTTAACTTGTAGCAAGATTATTCTGGCTTCTGTGTAGAAAAGAGACCGTGAGGAAGAGATGGCAAAGTAGGCACAGGCAGACCAGTTAGGAGGTCCCTGTGGCAATTCAGGCGAGAGATCATAGTGGCTTGGACCAACAGGGAGCTGGCACAGGTGATATATTTTTAAGGCAATTCAACAGGATGCTGTGGCACATTAGATGTGATGTATAATAGTTATAGAAGTCTGAAGGATGACGCTGAGGTTTTTGGCCTGAGCAACTGGAAGATTAGAGGGTTTTGACTTGTTTTTAGGGCTCCTGTGAAACCCAAAATCTAGTTATAAGATTCTCAACCCAAAATGAATCACTCCCATAGCTGTATATAATTTCTGTCTGTTCGTCCCTTCACTAATTTGTAAACTCCTTTGATATCAGAGGCTCTGCCTACTTGTTATATCTCCGATAGTATCTTAGCACAGTCCTTGGCACACCAGTAATGTAATAAATGTCTGCCAATTAGATATTAAGAGTATGAATTTAGAATTAAGTCTGCATCATGACAAACCCTGGACCTATAAATAATGAAATCCCTAGGCAGTGTTCAATGATCTAATTTTCCATAGCAATAGGAAAGACCTTATACTTTGTTTTCTTGTTAACGGCTTTATATGTCTGTACTTTGCAGTGCTGAATATTAAGTAGCTGCTTATTTTTTTCAATTATCCTAGATATGTGTTCCTTGTTATATCTTTAGACTTCAGGTTAACAGAAATTTGTCTACTTACCAGGTGTCAGCATTCAATTAAATGAAATCAATCTGAATTATTTCTATTTTTTTTATTTCAGTGATAATGTAGAAAATATATAGTAAGCACTAAACAAGGGGTTTTTAGTTTATTTGGAGGAGGTGGAGGAGCAGGTATTTGATTCTATGACTGTGAATGTTGCTGGGAGTCTAAAAAGATGTGCCTGAGCTCTAAAATAAAATCAGGGTAAGGATCACAAATTTAAATTAAACATTCATTAAATTCTCAGCATGCTCTCTGCTGTTAGGCCATCTGTAGACAATCTTGGCAAAAAAAACCTCCTGGACTGCTCATCAAAGCATCCCACATAGGAGTGTAATTCTTTGGGAAACATGGAGGACCACTGCTGGGCAGGGAACACAAGTGATCACTGTGTTGATAGAACCATTGGCCCAATTACCTGAGATTCTTACTAACAACTTATTGTTACATAAATGAGTGTGAGCACATGTGCGTATTACAACTAAAAGCTGGGTGTTAGGTAATGTCTATCCCAGAGGATAATTAGCAAATGCTTAGGGCAGTGTTCTTTGATACATGTAAGAGGTCATTGTTAGTTCAAACATACTTCATGGTTTGATAACCATTACTTTAAGCAGGTGTCAATTGAGCTTGGTTTCTACTGTGTACAAATTTCAAATGTTACTGAAAATTGAGTACATTTTCACTGCTCATGAACACGAATAGCTTCATTAAGGCAGAGCATAAAATTTTTTAAAATAATTTTTTTATTTAAAAAATGTGGAGTACCAATGAGGGTTAGGTACGTACGTGTTCATCATACAGGTAAAGTGTGGGTGCCCTTATTGATGTTATGTGCCCCCCTCCCTTGGCAGTGTTCCACTACTGCCAATCCCTTTCTTATAGTATTATGATAAATGTTCAGGGTTGACTTATGAGTGAGTACATGTGGTACTCAGATCTTTGTTTCTGTGATAGATTACTGAGTATTACAGACTCTAATTCCATCCAGGTTGCTGCAGAGTTTATAATTTTATCAAGAACATAATATTTTAAACCAATGCTTATTAGCCTTGACAACAGAAGTAGAAGCATCAGATATCAAGTCACTACTACTTTTTTATCCTACTGTAAACGCTGTGTTGTTGTTCTTTTTAATTGACATTCTTCTGTGTTTTGTGGCTTTGTATTCTCAGTCAAGTCTCAGAACTGAATAATATTCACTAATGACTTGCCAATAAGTTATTATGGCTGTGCTGATAACTTCTATTCCCAATTTCTTTATTTAAAAGATAGCTTCTGTTTCGATTA
Source organism: Cephalopachus bancanus (assembly GCA_027257055.1). Lineage (NCBI taxonomy): Eukaryota > Metazoa > Chordata > Mammalia > Primates > Tarsiidae > Cephalopachus > Cephalopachus bancanus. The sequence continues at coordinate 1,265,651 of JAPVLO010000249.1, forward strand.
GATAATGTTAGTGTTTCAAGTTTTGTTTGTTTAACCTGGAAAAGTTGATACATAATATTTGACTGTACTCTTAATAGTTCCTAATTGGAAACATTAAGCCACCAAATTATGAGTCACTCATTTGCTAATAATGCCCTAGGAGTGTTAGCCCAATTGAGAACCAGGTGTCATACACATGCAAAATAACCAGAGACCAGAGACATCAGGGTAATGACCTCTCTGAGCAAGGTTCTTCCTTGTCTGTACTAATATGGAGCTAAAAGTGTTTAAAGGAGGAGGAAAGTTAGGCCTTTAAAGGCAGCATGCAGTTTGCAAATAATTCCTTCAGTGAAAAAGTCTTAATATTGATTTAATGTTGTCTTAAGTGGATACCGATATGGATAAAAGAGTTCTCTCTCAAGAAGCTTCCAAATCAACATGGTGCACCAGCAGGCAGGCAGGCAGGAACAAAGGGTCAGGGAGTTGATCACCTCAACATTTCCATTTGAATGTCGCTGCCACTCAGCTCTTTCTCATTCTATTTCCAAGACATACACCTACCAATAATTCTTCTATGAGGAGTTTCTTAGCGTTGCAGGTGGGATTTCATTAAAAAAAACAAACAAACCCATGCATCTGTGTCAGTGTGTAGAAATAGGTAGATAGATTCTCAGTAGGAATATAAATATGTGTTACAGGTTAAAGCATTCTTTAAAATATCTAGATAGGAATCCATGCTTTCTTAGGGAAATATGTTATCTTTTATTCTTGTCTTGATAGGAACCAGGCATTCAAATGATGCTTTTCCAGCTCGAAGGAGTGAAGGACCCAAAGGCAGTGCACTGATGCACAGGCAGAGTGACAGCAATAAGTCATGTTGCAATGTGTAGAAGAATAAGAAACATCCCTCCCAATCCTTAAAATGTTTGCCTGAGAGCTGTACGCTGGGTGGCAGGAGAACCAGATTAACCTCTCACTCCTAAGAAGATTCCTCAGGCATCCATTGTGGCTAAGACCATGAGACATACAGTATTTAATAGCTGTTCAGCACCTCAGAAAAAAATAAGTGATTCTAGGAATATCACTGGTACCTTATGGCTCTCGGGTAGCCTGGGGACTGGAACCTGAACGTATTTCACGTTCTTTCCTTTGTGTTTGCCCAACCTTCGTTAGAAGTCTTCTTGAGCAGTTTAAGTGAGCAGAAGACAAGCTAAGAGAATAGGGGGAAGTGGCAGAAGGAACTTGCAAAATTAAATACCCTGCCGAGACACTTGTCAGTGAGGTAGTTTCAGTTGTTTAGCGCTGGACCTGATTTCATGTAGAATGCAGAAGCAACGGGAGAACTAGCCTTTGCCCTCCAGAATTAACATCTAATTGGAGATACAACACGGAGCACATGCAGTGATTAAACAGCAGAGCTGGGAAGCATCATGATGCCAGTGACTAGCAGAGGGCTAGAAAGTGCAGAGAAGTGTTGTTTGGGTGACTCATGGGAGGGGCCTGAGCTGGGCTTTTGAGACTGGGAGGTTAAGATTGGGGTGGCAGGGGGGTGGCATTCCAGAATGAGCAGAAGTTTTGAGGTGGAAATGCAGCAGAGGGACTTGGGAGAGGGCATGGGGGGTGGTGGGAAGCTGGTCTGGGTGAAGGGAAAGTGTGTGGGAAACTTATGGTTGGAAAGTCAGGAGAGGCCAGGCTGAGCTGCCAAGGAGTTCAGGTCAAAATTTGGATTTCCTAATCATTTAGCAAATGTCATGATGGAATCTATGAGAGTTGAGTGGCTATGAGGCTGTATTTAGAGCAGAATGGAAAGTAAGTAGAAAGCAGGGAGATCACATGGGAGGAAGTTTTCTAAGGTTAGTAATGATGTAAGTACCTGGATTGAATTGGTGCAGCTGAGAATTAGTGAAGAATTTGCTTTATATTGCAGAGAAGGCATTTGATTTAGAGAGGAAACAGGAAGGGCCAAACAGTATACTGACTCTGCATGGGTGGTCTGCAGCAGGGAGAACAGTGGAATTCTTGTTTTAAAAAAAAGTGGGAAGTTGAGCTAGATTATAGGGAGGAAGATGGGGAGTTTCAGACAAATTAAATGAGACATAAAAGCTTTAATTTGCAGTGTCATGAAAACATTTGACATCACAGAGTGGAATTCAAGTGAGGAGCCAAGCCATGTCCAAGAATCTGTTCCATTCATCAGGGAAAAAATTAGTTTAGAGTGAAGCCAACAGAGGGCCATAGCCTAACCATGAGGGCTAATGCCTGTCGTTGCAATTATAATATTTTCGACAAAATTTAAGAGGATTCAAAGTCTGGCTACTTGCTATGAATACACATGATAGTAAGGTTTTTAGAGTTAGCTAAGAAGCAGAGAGCCCTGGTATTAGGCAACTGAAACAGAGATTCACATCCTTTGATGAAGCCTTACCCATGTTACTTCAGAGATGTTAGCTATTTTAAGATTACAGACAGGTTAACTTCTCTAATTTATCTATTACCTATTGTTGAGATTATTTAAATTGCATTTAATGAAGTTTTCGTTGGTTTTTCATTTCTTCCTTCTAGAGCAAGCTTGTCTCTTATTGTATTTCAGGCTCCTGGCTTAAATTGCCTTTATTAGAAATTCTGGAGAAATACAGCCTTTTATTTTTTATGGATGAAATAGTCCCAGAAAGAAGCCTAAGGATGGACACTTAGAAAATAGTTCAAGGAAAAATTCTAATACTTTCCAGAAGTAATGTGAAGAATGAGAGCTTCTAATTTAAGTTCTCACAGACATGAGATAGGAATCTTGACACCAGATTTTTTGCCAATAATAGAGTTAAGTGTGTACCATTTGCTTCATTAAATTAGAGATGGCATATTGTCCTCTCTCTAACAGTGGATATATCATGATCTAAAGAAAATGAAAACGTACCAGTTCTACTGAATGGCAGTAAATAACTTGAGCTGATTGTAAAATTAGTTGTAATGGCATATTTCGCTGTATTTTAAAATAAAAAATGTACTGCAGAATGTGCAATGGAATAGAAAACAATCTTATCAAGAAGGATGTACTTCAAGGTAGGTGAAAAATGAACATGGAATCATTCATGAGAAAAATGTGTCATTAATGTGTCAGTGTGTATATGAGGTCTCCATGGCCCTTTATTTCAAGAATAACTAAACTCCCTCCAGTTCCCTTGGCTAGGATGCTTGGGTGGCATCTAGGAATCTCCTAAATGTCACTGCTATTCTTAAGTATCCCCAGAACTCCTTCCTGATAAACATATTAACTATAGAAGAATTCTGTGACTGTCAAGCCAAACAATTACCTGAAAAGAGGCAGAATATATTGAAAGATTATATAAACTCATTCCTAGTTGGTTTAGCCCATGTCACCTCATTCTTGGTTGCAGAAAATGTTTTGTAACAGTTTATACTAGGTCCAGGTGCTAGTGACATACCCCAAAACCACTGGCATAGACAAGAGAGACTGTTTTTTTCCTCTGGAAGTAGTCATCCCAGATCTGGAGGAAAGGGTAGGTCATCTCTGTTTCATGAAGTTTTCAGTGACCTGACTTCCCTCAAGCTCATTCTCCATCATCCTGGAAGATGAGAGACCTTCCTCTTCGTGGACCTAGATGGTAGCATTTACAGTCCAGACAGCAGGATAGAATAACAACTAAAAAAAGAAGGGCGGGGCATGTGCCTATTGTCTTGCTAGGAAACGTCCCAGAAGCTGCCTTATGATGCTTCTCTTCATATTTCACTGGCCAGAAATTGGTCATATAGCTATACCAAACTACAAGAGAGGCTGGGAAATGTAGCCTTCTTTCTAGGCAAACATAACCTGACTGAATAGTCTTTTACATGAAAGGAGGGGTGAATAAATACTTGGGGAAAGTATATACGCACACCTTTCACCTCCACTGCATTGGCACCATAGTACCAGCAAGTTGCATTGTGTGCTGCCTGTGGAAATACCTGAAGCAGAATGGAAGGTACGGAGGAGTGCAGCAGTAACTAAGGGCGGGCACCCTGGAGTCACACTGCCTGGGGATGGAGTCCAGGCTTTCCTCAGATGTAAAGGGGAACTAGCGTTAGTACTTTCCCTTTTTGGGTTGTTGTGATGATTAAATGGAATACTGAAGATAGCACACTGAGCATGGTATCTAACATATTAGAACCGTTTGGCAAATGTCATTAGCTTTTATTAAAAGCAAAGTATAATGTTTTTGAGCTTTTGTATGTGTATACTTCTCTGTATGTCTCTACAATGTGGAGGATACATTCTTTTTCCAGATATGATAAGATTTAGAGTTTCCAGATAAGATAAGATGCATTTCTAATTGTATTCTTTTTCCCTTTTGAAAGTAGGCTGGCATGTGCATGCTTGATTGAGGGTGGGATGTCCCCTAACAAATTGTATAAATTTTCTTGAATTTTTCATGGATTCTGCATGTTTCATTGACACCGTCCTACGGGCTCTTTCTTCTTTATACCAGTTTTTATGTGAAGCATGTTTTGAATTAAGAATTTACAGGATTCCCCTTGCCACTGATGTAACAGGGTGGGAACTGGGCACTACATCAAGAGGAGAAGGCCATCCTTGGATGGATGGGGTTCAAAGTGGGCACCATGGGGTAGCTATGCTGTGCTTTCCTATAAGAGGATACAGTTCTGAATTGCAAGACTAATGTCTATTGAAAAGTAAAATTTGGCTTGTTCTTTATTTAGAAATAGTGATAGGAGAGAAGTGGGTGAAGACGGAATTTGGTAGTCCAACTTTGATGTGACAATTTTCTTATGATTACAGGCAGCAAAATAGTTGTATTATGATATTTTTTTTTGCCAATACCTAAATGCTCTTTTGCTTCTCTCTTTTTCTTTCTTTCTTTAAGCCCCTTCTTTGTTTTGTGGCTTTTCTTTTGTCACTCCTCCAGACTACAGCTTTGTTCCCCCTTCTTCTACTCCTTTCTGGTCAGGTACTGCTTTACTGCTTTTATGTGTCTCTGCAACTCACTTCTGCTTGCAAATAAAATATTTTGACTTCTGTGTATGGCTTCTCATATAGATACATCTCCTCACAGACAGTCCCTCGAGTTCCATTACCACCATGCACTCTACTCTCCTCCGTCTAAAGTCATTGTTTGCCATGACATTCCACGTCTCTGGGTTTTGTGTGTGTGCTCATGCCATGTTTTTCCGTAGGACATTTGATAATGTATCTGTTGAGGAGAGGTAGGGGAGGGATGGGTGCTGGAAGTAAAAACGGGGATGAAAAAATCTTTTAAAGTCATTATTTTTTCTTGAGGACCAGAATTTTGAGTTGAGAGAAGCCAGTGTTCACGTATTGCCATTAAGAAAATAAAGAGAACTCAAATTCCAATTTTGTCTCCAAACATAAGAGTAAAATCCTGCACATATTGTTGAAAGGATGACCAGTGTCCATCTATTTTACAGCTCTTCAGTTTGTACATGGGCATTTTCATCTTGATTTCTGTCATTAGCCAGAATATTTAATGACTGTTTATGTGACATTTGGGGAAGTAGATTATGGCTAGGTAATGTATGTTTCCTTACAGATGTTTAAAAATTAAACTGTACATCCCAATAAAATCATAGAATGTAGAACTAGAAAATCCCTAGAAGTCATCTAGTACATACCTTTCATTTTATAGATGAGAAAAATGTGGCCCAGAGGGGTTGGGGGACATGCAAGGTCACACAGTTAAGTTGATGGTTGGGTTTTTCCACATAGGGGTGTTTTTTATGTGCACCAACTCTAAGAGTAGTGCCCCAGTAATGGGACAGTTTTCAGTAAGAAAACTATTAAAGTGGTTTGTGTTCCGAACAGTAAAATAAAACGACCTATTTTTACTCCCTTTACAGTTCTGACATCTACAGCATTGCTATTCGTTTATCTCATGATGGACACCAGGAGACTAAAAAATTTCTGTCATTCCAAAGCCATGAATAATAGGCCAGGGATTCCTGTCTCCAAGTGGGCGGGCTCTTCCAGGGCGACATGGGTCATAACGTCGGCTGCCTGGGCCCTGGGAACTCTTAGAGATACAGATGGACGGCCTTGCCCATTTGTCTTTTTTTCTTACACTTAAGTTCCTTTAGCGTTTAAGATTTATAAAGTCCCACCAATCTCAGATGAGTGATTCTCAGAACCACTGAACATATAATTGAAAACACTTTATAACCCCAAAGAGCAACAGGTAGAGAAGTTAATATAAAATGTGTTATGGAACACTGGAGACTAACAGGCATGGACGACTGTATGGAGTTTTCTTTTCAGAACAGGGCCAGTAGAGAGAGAGCCTGCTCCTCTCCTACCATCAAAATTTTTTTTTTAGAAAACCAAAACACAAACCCTGAACACAGGAGATGAACATCCTGACATCTTGTTTTTGTTTAGATATTTTGGTAAAGGTTTTCTCTACAGCAGTATTTGTTTGAAAGAAGGAAGAAATACAGACGATGCTTGTATGTTCTTCCTGTGAGACCTGATTTACACATCTTCACACAGGTAAAATTATATTTAAAATAATAACAGAGTATCCCCAAATAGTTTCAACATAAAAAGCCTTGTTAGGGCAGAAAGTGCCACTTAACCAGAAACAGTAACATGAATTTGACCAGAGACTTTCATCAGAACAACAAATTTAGTTGTTTCCAGGATTAGTCAAGTGCTTACTGGATAAAGATGTTAAGCTTTACCTAGGAGGTGCTAGTTAGAAATAGATTACTGGGCCATCAATGGGAAATTTATGCTAGAGTCATTTTAGATTCCAAGTGATTTTAGATTCCATTTTCTTAGTTATTAATCGGTTTTTTATGTTTAGGATTTTTTTTTTTTTGGTTTGTTTTTACAAAAGCTAGTCCCTATTTTGAAGTTCTCATGAAGAATGTGAAAACAGAACAGTAGTTCTTTCAGCTTCATGAAGCGAATTCGCCTACTTCTGATTGAATTGAAACAGCACTCCTGCTGCTTTCAAGCTCTTGTGCCATTATCGCTGGTCTGTAATGAAGTCACGACTGTGCATCAATCTGATCATATCAGTAACATTCATCTGATTAGGTTCTTGTGGCTGTTAACCAAATGCAAACCCACTCTGACGCCCCATCATTTTTTCACAGTGTTGAGTCCAAAAGTGCTGGGCATTGCCATCGCCCGCTATGACTTCTGTGCAAGAGACATGCGGGAGCTGTCCTTGTTGAAAGGAGACGTGGTGAAGATTTACACAAAGATGAGTGCCAATGGCTGGTGGAGAGGAGAGGTGAACGGCAGGGTGAGTTGTCCCTCTGGATGTGCTGGTGCATGGGAAGGAAGGGCACTGGGAAACCACTGGCACCCATAGGTGGTGCCAGGAAAAAATCCCTACACAGTGTTGGGGCCTTCCCAAAAGACCCCTGGCTGCTGGAAACTGGTGCTGTATTTTATGAATACCAGACACTCACCAAAAATGAATTGGATGAATATGAGAGAGATGGATGGACAGATAGAATGGGTATGAACTTTACTTATTTCATAAAGAAAGTTCACCCAGGTATATCCAGTGGTGTCTTGTTTGGAAAAGAGTTGAGAAGCATCGTGGTTCTTTTTAGATCCTGAACCTTAGAGCGTAAACTTTATGCGTTTTGCAGAATATCTATGAACGCTGCTGTTCTAAACTGGAAACAGTGGAATGTTGTGCCTCTGTCTTTCCATCCTGTCCTATAGCAGAGACGGGAATCGTTATGCAGTAGGGACCCCATATCACACTTAATTTACATACTTATTTGTGTGCTAGTGGATTAGAACACTATTTAAGCTTATTTTAGTCTTCCGTTTCCATCATTCACTCTATTAGGCTTCTAAAAGCAGTTAAACCAATCTTCCCACCTACAATGGGCATAAAACCCCAGCTTAATTAGGGTGTTATGAAAATGAAATTCTCTGTTTGTAGAATCCTTTGAAGTGTTAGATACAAAGCCATGATGCTATATTAGTTGTATTTTCTTTCTTTCTTTTTTTTTTTAAGGTGGGCTGGTTTCCATCCACGTATGTGGAAGAGGATGAATAAATTCCAATCCAGTGTCGCACCCTGCACCAAAATTTCAGAGAAGGGATAAACAGAAGCCGGCACAGCATTGTGAATTAACTGAAGTGTTTTAAAAAGCAGCATTGCTGGCTGTTCAACATCTTCCTTCCTTAACCCCTCCTAAGTCTTAATGCTGGGATTTCTAAAGATGCTGGTCCTGACAGATTAATGGCTTGCCTAGGGCTTTGCAGGAAACAGCCTGCCAGTCTGTCATTGTCTGGGGCTGAGGCAAAGCCAAAAGCTGCTCTTCCCAGAAGAACCCTGCACACCATTGCTACGTGTTTCTCTTTACTTCATCCGACCAGACACCACGAATACCAGCCATTCGTAAAGATTGAATGCATTTTTACTTTATTCTCACATGCCATTCACCAGAAATTTTGATGGTACAAAGAAACAGAAGTTTAATTTTGCTTTTCCTGGCATGAAGAAAAATTGGAGTTTCGCCATGTGGGTAGCTTAGAGGAAAGATCCTGCATTACTTGTCTTAAATTGTCCAACGAGGTGACTCATGGCCCGGCAAACATTTTTACCCCCAGATGCTGCTCATGATAAAACATAAGAGGCGAGTGCTCAGGTTTGCCTCAAAAATGATCTATCCCTGAAGGTTTTAATTATTCATTTGATGTCCTGATTATATGGGCAAAACTTCCATATAAAAAGTGGGGGGAAAAAGCACACAAAAGAGAGTGTCTTCATTGTAAATCTTCATAACCACCATGATTTCCTAGGGTTATTTTGGTAATGTTGTACTTGACCTTATGAAATAATCTTGGCTGGGTATATTATGGGTAGTTGCCAATAACCTGAGTAAGGTGGCATTGTTTACAGAAATGGATCAAGGGCTATAATTTATATGTCATTTTATAGCAGCAATATCTATTAACACATGCCTTTTTCTCCCCATTCACCCCCCACTTAAAAAAAAGACCTCAGACATGATTTTCTGTTTTCCATATCTTTTTGGAGCACAAACTTTGTTGAGGACTTTGGAGGGGAAGCACAACGGTGTCCTTTCTGTATTTCTGGGACAGAAGGAGGGCTGCTGAGCTTTTGTGGGCTTCCACCTTCCCTTAGGGTCTCTCCTGCCGCCCTTCTTGAGAGCGTATCAGCTAAGGGAAGGTCAGTTCTGCAGTACATTCATTTTGCCAAGCCTTTCCTTTTGACATGAGGAGCCCACCTATGTTCTTCCTGAGATGCAGAATACCCATCATTGCAGTCAAGTTTAGACACTAACTTGGCCCTTTCCTGATGAAATATTTCCTCCATAGCAGAAATCATGTTCTGACAAGATTCAGAGGGTGCTTCATGTTTGGAAACAAACAAACATTTGAAGCACTGACTTAATAAAGCTGAACTAGGAGCATTTAGTTCTGAAATTTTGGAGTATCTCTGAAATGAGCTGGATGTGAAGTGCCCTCTCCCCAGCCTACTTGGGTGCCAGGACTTGACATTCAGTGGATGCATCCCTGTGTTGGAGACCCTCATGGGCTAGGACTTTTCATCTAGGATAGATTCAAGACCTTTACCTCAGAATTATGTAAACTGTGATTGTGTTTTAGAAAAATTATTATTTGCTAAAACCAGATAAGTCTTTGTATATGTGTAAATGATCACAAAATTGTATTTTATAAAATGTTCTGTACAGTAAAGTTACACCCTAGGTGTACTCTTGGAATGGAGTCTTTCCTATAAAGTCTTATCTGCGACTCTGTGTCGCGGGAATGTTTTGTCTGTTACTGTCAGCCAAATGTTGTTAGGGAGAAAGCAGATCACACAAATGGAAACACTCCTGTGGACAGTATTGTAGCATGTGTTGTTTATTTTAGTCAATAGACTTCCCCCTTCTCAATGGCGTTTGGTCTTCTGGTTGCATTTCATGGGCCTGGAGGTTTCCTAGCAGAGGATATTAGAGCCCCTTTTTGTGACATTACCGATTACATCTTTGTCTACGTTTAATACTTTGTATTGGAATCTTTAAATGCTGCAGATTTGTGTATAGTTCTAATACCAAAGACAGAAGTAAATGTTTTTCGTATACTTTGTCTTGCCTGTATGCAGCTTTTGTGTAATATGGTGAATTAGAGTGGCATTTCACTCTGTAATATTTTGTAGATATGTCAATACAATAAATATTTACTGAGTTGATATTGCAAGCGTTGGAGTCTTTGTATTGTATGATTCCACAACTCACATATGCCAGCCACAACATTAACATGGGGATGCAAGCCCTAGTTTTGGTCAGGTGAAGCTCAGAATCACTGCCTAAGTTATGAACAGTGAGCTATGAGTCACGAACAGTGAGCTACAGTGGTTGCAAGTAGCATATATTGACATGCTTACAATGGATCACATGCTTTTTCAAGCACTTTATTTGCACTAACTTACAATTCCTGAAGGTATAACCCATAACATCTCCATTTTCATGTGAGGAAACTGAGGTACACCATGAGGTTGCAACTTTCCCCAGGTCCCACAGCTGGCAAGTGTCAGAGCTGAATTCCAATTTGGGCAGTCTGGCTCCAGAACTCCCCTACCCTTCCTTGCCACACTTTATAGGATAAGAGAGAGATCGGGTGTTTTTGAAGTTTCCATAACCAGGAAAAAGCTATTTGATACTAAACAGTATTAAATAATGGAGGAGTAACACAGAAACCAGAAATATTCTTCTACTCCTGCCACCTTAAAGAAAACCCCAAACTGGTAATTGCCTAGAGAGATTGGTGTCCGATTGAATTTTTGCATTAGACAATAATGACTTCTTGCTGTGGAGACTGGAGTCAAGTTTTCCTTGGTGGAGCTGACTGAAGTATAAGCCACAGTGGTGAGGCTGTCTAGGGATAGGGTGGAAAAATATAACTTCTGAGGACCAGGAAAGGCCAGTTCCATGGTCATAGCTTCTTCACTTCACCAGCACAACTGTGCTGAAAAACATAAGCCACCCCCTATTTTCATTTCAATACAAGGGGACCCAAAAAACCCCAGAACTATTTTTTGGAGAGCAGGCTCCTTGCAGTACAGGCTTCCCCCTACCTGTGTAAGTGTTCCAGAAACCCACTGACATTAGTGTACCAGCTAGCGTTGTGAGAGACTCCATTCCACTTCAGTGAATTGCTTTTTTGGAGATTCTTGTGACACGTTTTCCCATTTCATCATGGGTGATTTGCAAGCATACTTGCCCACACCGCGCTGTGCTCAACAGTTTTTGACCAAAACCAGCATGACCCCCGTGCCCCACCCTCTCTATTCACCTGATCTTCCCCTGAATGACTTTTGTTCATTTGTTTCCCTGGATGAAAAAATTCCTCAAAGGGAAGCATTTGCCGACGTGGGAGAGGTGATACAAAAAAATGGCAAAAGCACCAAAAAACATCTAATGGATGAGTGAAAACCCCGTTTTGAGCAATGGTAAAAACCATCTGGATAGGTGTATTGCATCAAATAGAGAGTCCTGAAGTCTAAAAATGTAAGAACAAATACACAATTTTTTATCAATAAATTCCTGGGGTTTTTTTTGAGTCCCTCCCTCCCCCTGCACATTGTGTTAGACAGCCCTCACACCATTTATTTGAGAAACCGATTCCATTGGTGTGTTTATTACCTGTCTTTGACATACCAACATGAATGTGACTTTTAGACCTGGTATGAGATCATCACTAAGTTCACCGCTGCCAATTGTGCTGACCACTGTGTCCCTTTATTTGATAGTTAACATGGGAGTATAGCCTTTGAAACGTCCATGTATTTTGTCTTCCATCAAGTGGTTGAAGTAAAATGTGTCAGCAGTTAGTCCTGAGATGTCACACTTTGTTCTCCTTAATTTGACAGCTGTGTAGAAGAGTGAACGAGGCATGGCCCTAGAAGTCAGACCAACCCTCTGGACTCATGTCTCACCCCTGCATGCCAGCCTCTGCCAATCAATACCATAGAATGGTGTAAAACACAACTGAGATCCTCCATGTAAAAATGGAATCATGCCTGCCGCCTTACACAGCCATTTTTGTCATCATCATCCTTGCCATCATCATATGTATTTGTTGACAAATTTGAGTATTTGCCATCTTAATCTTTGAATTCCTTTACCATAATTTAGCCTCATTTACAGGAGGATTGTGGGAGGAGTTCAAGACTAGCCCAAGCAATATTGCAAGACCATGTCTCTCCAAAAAATAAAAAAATAAGCTGGGCATGGTGGTGGGTGCCTGTATTCCCAGCTACTCAGGAGGCTGAGGTGGGAGGATTGCTTGAGCCCAGGAGTTTGAGGCTGTGGAAAACCATGATCGTGCCACTGCACTCAAGCCTGGGTCACAGAGTGAAACCTCAGGAAAAAAAAAAAAGTCTCATTTACAGGATTAAGAAGAAAAACTTGCAGATTCTAAATTAGATGGTCTCATGGTCTCTCTAGAAAGGAAATTAAACTATTTGGTGTCATAGAAAGATGGAGAGTTTTATCATCAGTCTGACCCAGGTTCAAACCCCAGCTTTGCCATTGACTTTTATGAATCTCAGTTTCCTCTTCTGTAATAAGGGAATAATGAAAAGTGTCCGATAGAGCTGTTGTAAAGAATAAGTAATAAATTATGAAAAAGATGCCTAGCACAGAGCCTTACACCTAGTAGGTACTCAAGAAATGGTGGTCTCCCTTCATTTATGAACTGTAAAATTCTCAGGTACTTAATTATGTACTTGCCGCCTTTGTTGTGAATACTATTGAGAGCTCATGCTTTCTTTCTTACACATGGTTTAATTTTCTGAAGCCAAATTATAGACAGCGTAAAAGGTATATGTTCAGGAAGATTAATATGCAAGCCCACAAACAACCTCAGAAGCTGAATTTAACAGCTCCACATTGTTTTGACTGGGAAAATGGAATTTTCACCCAGCTCATAATCATTTAGACTGAGTTCATTAGTCACTTCATTTTTCACTGAAACTAGTTTTTTGGGATTGGTTGGAGTCTGATTAGAAATGTTATGCATAGCCTCCTAGTCTGGCAGACTTTGGAAGGCACCTTATTGTAAGTAATAAACGAGACCCATAAAGGAATTAAAAAGGAATTCTGTCTATGTTTTGGTGCTATTGATCAGACTGAATTGGAGGAAACGGTGACAAACCAAACAAAAACCTCCTTTTAAAGCACTCTAGACTCTGGCTCTGTCAGAAAGTTCCAGAATTTCTAGGCACAATGAGACTACAAATGATGACCCAGGCACATATCCAGGTGGGAAGAGGTCTTGGTGCAGAGATCGAATTCACATAAAAGTCAACTCAAACCCTGTCTAATAGACATCCGGGTCTGTGTTGAGACCTGAGTAGAAAGAACAATGAACTCTAGAATGACTGATGTGTCCAACACATGACCAAGGTAATGCAGATAAAAATACAGTCAAAATAAAGATTCAAACTCAGGTGTCCAAATAAATGCACTTCATGTTCCTCCATGACACATTGCACGGAGCCTCTGATTTCCCAGAATTATCTCTACCATTCCCAAAGCCTTTCCTCTGGAAACTATTCTGGGCAGCTACTGGGATCCTAAGTCAGGTGGGAGTGTAACTGGGTCACAACCCTTGCACCTCTCGTTGTCAGTTTGTATTGATGAATGTGAAATGTGTCCATAAACATAATAATGACAAAGGAGTCTGATCCGTAAATGCTTGTTGATTTTCTAATGGATCGAAATGACTTCTCCCCAGAAAGAGAATTCTTCCCCCCAGTGATAATCTTTGGTCTGTCTCCTTTCTCATTTGAATGTTTTTTTTTTTTTGTACTGGTATCTGCTAGACAGTGTGCAATGTATTTTTTTGTATATTATCTCATTTATCTCATGTATTCTTTCTGAGAATTCATAAAATATTGACATCATTTCATCTTTTAATCATGAGAACTCTAGTCCTAGGTAAGTAACTCTTCCACACGAGGGCTGGTTTTTTAAGGCTATTTGACTTATTTTACTGCTTTTTATGCTATGTCTTTTTTGTCTAGGAAGCAGCATGGACTGGTGGTGAAGGCTTCAGCCTTTGAACTAGACCATCTGGCTCTACCACTTACTAGCTCTGTGACCTTGGGCAAGTTGTTTTCACTGCTTGTTCCTCTGTTTCTCCATTGTTAAGAGAGGGTTTTGATAGTGACATACTTCAGAGGAGTTTTGCCAGGATTACATGAGATATGTCTGAAATGTATAGAAAAGTCCCTGACAGAAAGTAATATTCAATAAACAAGAGAATTTTAAATTGCATTTTTGCCACTGTTTTAAACATAATGCAAAACTAAATGTTACAAATTTTAAAAGTTAGCATATGTATTTAAAAACTCCCTTTGGGCCATGTGCAGTGGCTCACATCTGTAATCCTAGCACTTTGGGAGGCCGAGTCAAGAGGATTGCTTGAGCCTAGGGGTTCAAGACCAGCCTGGGCAACAAAGCGACACCTAATCTCTACAAAAATAAAAATAAAAAAAGTTAGCCAGGTGTAGCGGTGCACACCTGTAGTCCCAGCTACTTGGGAAACTGAGGCAGAAGGATCACCTGAGCCCAGGAAGTTGAGACTGCAGTGAGTCATGAACATGGGACGGCACTCCAACCTAGGCTACAGAGTGAGACTGACCCCCAAAAAGAAAAAGAAAGACTCCCCTGGAATGTATATTAGCTTTTGGAAGACACACCTTGAATTCACTTTTCACATTAGTGATCCCTTAAACACGATGCACAAGTGAAGCACAACTCAAATGCTCTACCAGAGTACCATGTATTCGTTATCCACTGCTCCATAACACATTCTGCACTCCAAAATTTCACAATTGAGGGCAACACACATTTATTATTTCACAGTTTCTGTGAGTCAGGAATCAGGGAGTAGATTAGCCGGATATATCTGACCTAGGGTTCCCATGAGGCTTCCATCATGGTGTCAGCCAGGCTGCGGTGATCTCAGGCTCAGCAGGAGCACTCCCAAGTTCACTCATGTGGACCCCTCCACATGGCCGCCTCACAACATGGCAGCTGGTATCTCCCGAAACAAGCATCCAAGAGCAAAAGAGCACTCGAGATGAAAGCTAGTCTTTTTATAACCATCTCAGAAGTGACAGTCCATCACCCTGCTCTATCCTATCCCTTAGCATTGAGTTACTAAATCCAACTCATGCTTGAGGGAAGGGGGTGAGACAGGGGATGGACACCAGGACAGACGGATTGTCAGGGGCCATCCTAGTGGCTGCCTACCACAGATGGTACATTGAATCATCACTGAAGCCAGATATGAGGCCAGTTTGAAAGGCATGGGTTACTTCAAGGAAACGTAGATCTAAAATTTAGTTATTTGCGGGCTCGCACACGCACACACACAGACACACAATTTTCTGATTCCTTATGTCAATATTTACTGAGCCCACTCTAGACCAGCCTCTGCAGGGGATACAAGGATGAATAAGAGAGGGAGGTCTCCCCAGGGATACTCATTTTCTTCATCCTTTCTCGTTGAGGAAATATCCTTCCTAAAGCTCAAACTGTTGGGTCAGGGAGGGGTGTCCGATATGTAAGAAGTAGGTTCAATCTCACAGCAAAAAAGTGAAAAAAGTGGAAACAGCAACCAGGCATGCTTTGGAAGTAGTTGTTCAAAGTGTAAAACTCTAAAATCCCTAAGTGTGTGGCCAATCCTTCCTTCCTTCCTTCCTTCAATAGATATGTATTGACCTCCTTCTATGCACTCCAGAGTTCTAGGCTTTGAGGATAAGACAATGAACCTGACACAATTCCTATACTTCTGGAACTTACAGACTTGCTGATGGTGACGAACAAGAAATAGATACATCATGTTAGGCACTGGTAAGTGTTTTTGAGGGACACAGCAAAATAAGCGAGGAGAGTGTGATTTGACATAGGGTGATCAAGAAAGGCTTTATGAGAAAATAACTTTTTAGCAGAGATCTAATTTAAGCGAGAAAGGAAAATATACGTGAATATCGGAATGCTTAGTGTTTGAAGACCTACAAGGGCCCAGTGCGATTGGAGATGGGAAGAAGGAAGAGAGTAACAAGAGATAAAAGCAGAGAGCTTTCTGGGGTCAGTACTAGTAGGACTTGCAGGCCAGGTAAGGAGGGTGATGAGAGCCATTGCAGGGTTCTCATCATGGAGTCAGGTGATCTGGTTTACATTTTAGAAAGGTCACACTAGATACTGTGGACTAAGATAGAGCTAAACCCATGAAATTAACACTGGCATTATTCATAATAACTCCTGTTTTTCCAGGGATGCTGTAACAAACTACCACAAACTCAGTGGCTTAAATAGCAGAAATGTATAGTCTCACAGTTCTGAAGGCCAGAAGTCCAAGATCAGTGTGCCTACAGGACCACCCCCCTCTGAAAGCACTAGGGGAGGGTCTTCTCCACAATCATCCACTGGCCTCTGTGGTCCGTGGCTGCGGCAACATAGGTGTAATCTTCACATGGCATTCTCCGCGCGTGCGTGTGTGTGTGTGTGTGTGTGTGTGTGTGTGTGTGTCTGTGTAAACTTCCTCTTTTTAAAAGGACACCAGTCCTATTGAATTAGGAGCTGACCTTATTCCAATATGACTTCATTTTAATTAATTACATCTGCAATGACCCCATTTCCAAATAAGGTCACGTTTTGAGGTCCTGGGAGTTAACATTTCAACACATGAATTTGAAGGGACTATAATTCAACCCATAACAGCCCTCCTCCTTACATTCTCAGATATTAGAGAGTAGCCCAAAACATACACATTAGATTAGTAGGGACAGGATGCACCATGGAAAGAGAAAAGTGAGCCAGAGAGGCTATACCTGTAACCAAGGCCAAGCTTTGCTAGAAGTTCAAGTAGATGCTGACAGAGACAATACCACTTCCACTCATGTGTTTGTCACTTTCTCAGACCACCAACCCCCAATGAATTACCCTTTTTTCTCACTCTACGTGTCAGTATCACACGCCTCACCAGAAGAGAAAAGCTACCAGGTACTTTTGTATGAGTGAGCTCATTAGGACCAAGCAACCTACTTAAGTGAAATCATGAAACCTTCCTGAATTCTGTACAAATTAGGCCAGTGTATATGAAAAGGGAGGAAAGTTGTGCCGTGGTTTTATAGAGATGTGGGAAATGCCCTGAGCGCTTATTACTCTTAACGATGAGATATTGTTGCTGGGTGGTTGAAGGGGAAAATTTGCATTAATAGTATGTGATGCAATGATTCTACATTAGTCTGAAAAAAAAGTTTTCTTTACCTTTATTCAGCCTATCTAGTCTATACTTTATTTGATTTATTTTTCATTTTCCTTAGAATACTGAACATAATCCCATTGTATAAGCTCCTGCCTGAAAGATGACCTTGAGAGGACATTTAGGAGGGGCACACAGGAAAGAGGAAGTGGATTAACCCTAAAGGAATAACCCTGGAATGACCCACTGGCTGCTGCACCATCAGTTTGAAGCTGTTAGACAAAAAGACCCAAATGAAAATCAGATGCATCCTCTTGGGACTTCCAGCACAGCCCAAAATGCAATTAAAATTGTGTAAGAAGCCAAATCTGAACTTATATAAAATCACAAGGAAATTAATTTTTTCAACAATTAACAGTTTCAAAGTTCTTAAGGTGGTAAAAGCATGTATAGTTTTTCCAGGGTAATTCTGTGAAACAACTCATGGGGAGGTGGAAAAAGCACAAGAGTGAGAAGAAGACAAGCTAGGTTCTAGTCTTGGTTCTTCCACTAATGAGCTTAGGGAATCCCCAACCTCTCTGAGGCTTACTTTTTTGCATTGGTGAATGCAGGCATCAAGTTTGATCATTTCTGTGATCTGACTTTCTACTATTCTGCATGAAGACATTCAGTAAATATGTGGCCAAGATACACGTACATGGAGTCCAGTTTGAGAGTGGGACAGAGAACACAGGCAACAGCAAAACTGGGTGGACAGCTCTGAAGGACAGAAGACTTGATTGATTATTAACATCTCGGTTTCTTCCATCTTACTCCAAGTCAACCTCACCTCACCAAGACAATTTCAGAGTCCCCAACTGACATCCTGCTCTCTTTTTTCACCCCTTTACACTCTCTTCATTATAAAATTTCGTGTCCTTTTTCAAAACTCTTCAACAGATTCCATTTATTTAATGCATTTATTGAGTACCTACATCTGGCACTGGTGCTATCTCCAAGTGGTGAACAAAACGGACAACTCATAGAGTCTCCTTTGTGACAGGAAAAGGGAGACAGACAATAAATAAATACATATACCATAAGGGAAAAATCTAATCAGAAGAAGGAGATAATGTGAGGAAAGTGGGACTTGAGATATGATGATCAGTGAACACCTCTCTTGGCAGAAGATGAGTTAGAGAGCTAATCTTGGACCGAATAATCTTGGACCTTGCAGGTAATGAAAAGAATTTAAGGTTTTAGTTTATTAAAGCCACTGGAGAATCTTGAGCATGCTATGGTTTGTATGTGGTTTGCTGCAGACAAATTTCATGTTGAAGTTTAATGGCCAGTGTGGCAGTATTGGAAGAAGGGGCCTAGTAGGAAGTGTTTGGGTCATGGGAGGCAGATTCATCATAAATAGATTGATGCCTTCCTGTGGAGGCCAGGAGCAGGTAAGTTCTAACCTTTGAGGAGGGATTCAACTAGTTTCCACAAGAGAGGACTGGTAAAAAGAGGCTTACTTCCTCAGTTTTGCTCTCTTGCTTTTGCTTTCACTACGTAATCTCTTTGCACGTGCCTGCTCCCCTTCTGCTTTCTGCCTTGAGTGGAAGCAGTAGGAGAGAAGCCCTCACCAGGTGCAACTTCCCAATCTTGAACTTCCCAGCCACCAGAATCATGAGCCAAATAAGCCTCTTTTCTTTATAAATCACCCGGCCTCAGGTAGCCTATATAGAAACACAAAATGGACTAACATAAGCAGAGAAGAGGCATGATCAGATTTGCTTTACCAAAGAATTGTTGTGGCTTCTCAGCGGAAGTTTTACTAAACGGAGGCAGGAGTTGAAGCAAAGAGACCATAAAAGTACTATTGTGTAGCCCAGGTGAGAAATGTTGGTGATTGGCCCTAGGATAATATTAGGGGATGTGTGAAATGTATTGGAATTTCAGACATACTTTGAAGTCACTGCTGGTCTTGCTTATGGCTTGAATGTGGAGTGATGAGAGAGAAAAAAATCATTGAGTGTGATGTCAATGCTTTTGCCTTAAGATACTTTGTGTCTGGTGTTATGTATGGTTAAGGGTGAACAGCTGATTTAAGAAGGACGGTGAAAAATCAGTTGTTTAGTTCTAGGCACATTAAGTTTAAGATGTCTCTTAGACATTGAGTATAGGTATCAGGTAGCCAGTTGCATCTGCGTCTGGAGTTTGAGGAGTGGTTGGGGTGGGATAAAAAATTTGGAAATAAGTAGCATATTTGAAGTCATAAGACTAAATGAGATAACCTTAGCAAATGAATGAAATGAGCATAAGAGGAGAAGTGAGCCAACAGCTGAGCTGAGGGGCACTCCAGTGTTTCCAGTTTGGGTAGAGAAGGAGACTCCAGCAATGGAACTAAATCACAGGAGACCATGTGCAAACTTTTCCTGTCACACCTGCTAATCTACTTGTGTCTGCATCGTGATCCCTTCCTCTTGTTGCTACTGGAATAGTTTCTGTGTTTTTCTCCAAAACCCACCAGTGCATTTGCCCATGGAATCATCAAGGACATCACTCCAACACTCAAGGATATCACTCCAACAATTATCCCCTCTCCATTCTGCAAATTCAAACTTCATTTCCCTACCAAACTCTCTCATCAGGATTCAAATATCCTTCTTAAAAAAATAATTAAAAAGGGAAAGCTCGTTTCCCCCATATCCACCCCCAGCTGCTGTCTACTTTATGAACTCCTCTAGAGTAACACTCCTCAAAATGACTGTCTAAAGTTGCAACAGTTAATTCATCTACTGCTCTTCTGAACCCACTCTGATCTGACTTTTGATCTTAACACTTCACAAAACCTTCACTGAAGACTTCCACATAGCTGAATCCAAAGGTCAACACTCAGTAGCATTTAAACCAGGTATCACCCCCTTCCTTCTTGAAACCATTGTTTTACTTAGCTACCCAAACACCATTCATTCTTGCTCCTTTTCCTATCATACTAACTGCTTTTTCCCAGACTCCTTTAATCCATTTGACAATTATTTAGTGCCTACTCTGTGCCAGGCATTGTTCTTGGCACTAGAAATACAACAGTGAACAAGCCAAAGCTCTGGCTCTCATGGAGCATATCACATTCTAGTAGGTAGGGACAGACAATGTTCTGGAATTCGAGTGAAGACAGTATTTCACGTTTAGCTGCTGGAGATCATCTGAGAGGAGGGCTGTGAATTAACCACGTCTAGCTGCTGGAGTTCATCTGAGAGGAGGACTGAGCATTAACCATTGGATTTGGCCTTTAAGGGATTGATGACAACCTTGACATTACGCATTTTAGGGAAGATGTAGAGTAAAATCTACTTGGAATGGGTTCCGGATAAAATGGCGGGTAAGGAAATGGTAACTAGTGTATGAAATTCCTTTCAGGACATGTGGAGAAGGGGACACTTGCTCTTCCTTTTTTCTGAACCATTTTCCTGAACTCTTTATTTTTAAAGTCTTAGCTTACATATCATCCCTCAGCAAAGTGATCTCTACCACCCAGTCTAAGTGGTTCCTCCTTTGTTATTTTTTCTCATGGGTCCATCTTATTTTCCTTCACAGCACTATCATGTTTATAAATATAGATATAGTATTTGAAATATATAATAGATTTAAGTTCTATTAGGGCTATCTGAAGCTCTGCAAACTGAGTGCCTAGAGTGCTACTGGCACAGTATATTTGCTGTTCAAATGAATGAATAAATGAATGAATATGAGCCATTTTTATCTGAAACTTGCTGAATTATAATGTATCAACTTGGTTAAAATGATTCTATATTTCCCAGGATCCCATTTCTTAATTCAGTTGGTGACAAGAAACAAACAAAAACAAACAAAAGAAACCTGAGCAAGACCTGGAAAATAGAGCTAAAGCAGTAGTCACACTCTTAGAAGGTCTTAGAGTCAAATACATGGAGAATGGAAAGATTGAGTGGGGGATTCTAGCTTTCTCTTCTGCATCTCTAGATTTCTCTTCCGCATTTTTATCTGGCTCTCTTATGACTATCAGACCTAACTTGTGCTTTCAAAACCAGACGTTTAGCTGTAGATCCACAGAGGTGGAACTACACAGAGGCCACCCAGCTTGCCCTAACTCTATCAAGGAGGTTCCCTTTGCAAGACCAGTAGGTGCACTTGAGTTTCTCTGTAAACCTAGACTAGTTTGCTGTGCACCAGTGCCTCAACACTGTGAGCTTGGGTAATATCCCCCAGTACGTAGTATATACCCTGAGTCAGCAACCCACATATGTATGTACTTTTTTCATTGCCAAGATCTCCAGCTTTGGTAATCAAGAAATGAGTATGGACAGCAACTCCTTTCCTTCAACTCTCCCTTCTAGCTATTATTTCCTAGTCTTTGTCACAATTATACAAGGTCTAATTCTGTAATAAATCTTTTATCCCAAAATAGTCATAGTGGCTCTAGTGTCCTGGCTAAATCTTGGTTATTGGTATTGTCATCTGTGGATTCGACCACAAGAGATTCTTTTCTTCAAGGCTACTCTGACCACAGCCCCTGCAGGGTGCTCAACCCACCACCAGCAGGGACAGCCCTTGGCACCAAATATGGCATCACTCCTCAGGGGAACAAGCCAGCTGTCTGGTTATTTTGGATCACTCTCCTCCTGGAAGGCAGTGCTTATTCTCCCTGGAATAGAATTTACTGTGGACATGGATTTGCCTTCTTGGCCCACAGTACTTCTGCCAAAATCACCATGACATAGCTTATTCACGATTCTACAAAGTATTAGTTCTGACCAAGAAATTCATTTTGTAGCAAATTATGTGCAACAATGGTCTTGTGTTCATAGAGCTTACTAGTATTGCCATATCTCTCCTATCATGCTGAAGGAGCTGACTTGATAGGACTGAAGATTCTAGCTGGCTGGCAACACTGTGAGCTTGGGTAATATCCCCCAGTACGTAGTATATACCCTGAGTCAGCAACCCACATATGTATGTACTTTCTTCATTGCCAAGATCTCCAGCTTTGGTAATCAAGAAATGAGTATGAGAATGGGTGTGTTTTCTCACAATTACCCTTAGTGGCCTCTTAATAAAATGTTTGCTTCCCATCCCTTTCCTTGTAGGCTCCACTGGTTTGGAATCCTTAGATCCAAACTGCTACTGGTGAATACAACAAACTTCTGTTAAATTGGAAGTTGAGGCCACCTCCTGGCCACATTGGGCTATTCAAGCCACCAGCAAGCAAAAAAGGAGATCACTGTACTGGGGTAACTGATCCTGAGTACCAAGGGTAAATTAAGTTGAGATTACACAGTGGATCAGGGAAGCATATATTAGAGCTCCTCTGGGAGTGCCTTCTAGTATTTCTATAATCTGTGATGAAAAAAAAGCTACAACAAATCCAAACAGTCTATTCTATTAATGTTTAAACCTTTCATTCATGAAAGTTTGGGGACCTCAACACAGCAAGGAGCTACGACCAGCTGAGAATAAAATGTGTAAGGAATAGATAGTGGAAGAAGGAAGTTAGAAATACTGTTATGATCACATGATCAGTTGTAGAAACAATGAATGTAGTGTTGATGAAGTCTTCTTCCTTGCTTTCTTCAAATATATTTGGATACTATATAGAAGGATAGATGATAAATGGATAGATATTTAACTTTTCTTCTACTGTTCTCTTACTATCTAAATAAGATAGTGATTAATCTTATACCTCAATATTTAAGTTATGGGATATCAAAGGGAGAGTGTAACTCAGCTAGAAGAGAAATGAATGTCCCCTGAAAGATGGACAAAGGAACATGCGATACTTGGAGCATTTTAAATAAAAATAATGGCTGCATATTTTCAAATAATTGTATCCTTTTAGGTGGAAACATATTTTGCTATTGTCTTTATTTGTATATTAAGAATTTTTAAAGAGGAGAGAATAGACACCAAGTTGACAAGGAATGTAGGGTGCTGTAGTGTGCTGTTTTGACTTGGTTAAATGTGGGAAGTACATTTTCCAGCATCATCTTCTCTATGTGGTTCCAGGTTAGAGCTGGCCAAACAGGAAACCTACATAAAATCTGGAAAGCAGAAAGGGCAAGGTGACCATTCCTCTAAGATGGGCATGTGGTTAGGCAAGTGGTGATGGACTGGCTCAGGGGAGCCCAGCAGGGTCCAGCTTTTCCTGCCTCTTGTGTGCTCTGCCTCTAGCTCTTCTTTCTGCTTGCCGGTCCTGTTGACCCATGGCAATGATACCAGATGCTTGGCTATAGATTCATACAGTTACATAGAGGCAATACATTCCTAGATCTTTGCACAAACTTTCTTTTTTTGGTGCTTCCAATTTAGTAACTAAGATATGCTTAGCTCCTCAGATATTCCTGCAAACTCTGACCTGTCCACCCACACCTGTGCTTCAGGAGAGCTAGTTAGTGATGTATTTTCTGATCCTCCAATTTCCCTTTCCAGACATTTATTTCTGCTATTCCTTGATGTCTAAATCTTACAATAAATCCCTTATCTCATAGCACTCATAGTGATGCTTCCTTAAATGACATCCTGATTGACCTGCCTGCAATTTTCCACAGTAACTTTTGCTATGTTCAACACCAAAGGGTCCTGAATGTCCCTATCTTCTTATAGTAGCCCTATTTATTTTCATATGAGAAGGATGTGAAAGTATTTTGCTTTCCTTCTTGAGAATGGTTACAAGAAGGGCAAGGAATGCATATTTTCTCTATAAAAATTTTATACAACTTTGGATTTTTCATGTTAAGCTGCCAGGCATTGAAAGGATAGACAAGATAGTGTTTTACTGGAGTACCAAAGAGCTTCCTCAATACACTATCTTTTACACTTTATGAAAAGTCAAAGATAAAGCAAATATTCTTGCTAGCAGCAACAACTATCCCTTATGCAGTGTATTGTTATAATGACATTATTTGTTGAAGACAAACAAATAATTGGATTTTTATTTGTTAAAAAATAAGTATTTTTTAACTATCAGGCACATCTCCCCATAATGCCCTTAGCCTCGGGGGGGGAGGGACGACAAAATTTGTATATCAAGTGCTAATTACTGATCCCTTGGGATAGAACTGAAAAGGATACCAAATTGTGAACAGACGACTTTTCTAAAAGGGAGTCATCTCTGAAAGACAGTCTCAGCATTTAAAAAAAAAACCCCAAATACATTTTTGATTATGCAAGTTCATGTCTCTTTGGAGTGTACATTGCAGAGAATTGAATGCTTTTCATGTGTATTTTATGGAATTGCAGCTCATGCTACTTGATATAATCTTCTTGAGTTGTACTAGTCGTGGTCCCAACAAGAGACACATGGCACATGAGTAATGGAGAGTTGAATGAAAAGATTATTTACAGAGTCCAGGGAAGGGTTACATGAAACCATTGAAGCTTGGTAAGGCCTCCTGGGATAGGAACAGTGGAAAACAAAGACCCATCCCAAAGGTGCAAGGAAACTGAGCAATTTCAGGAACCTGGAGAGCTGGAAGCATCCGTAAGTCTGAGTCACTGCCAACCCACAATCCCAAAGAGAGGGACCCAGGATATTTATTACCTTGACACCAGTGATCCCCATTCCCCCATCCCTTCCAGACCCTCCCATAGTCCAAACTCAATCATAAGCCAGAGGACCAGGGACATTGGTTGTCACAGTCCATGAAGATCAGCCTTGTAGTGTGGGAAAGGGTGCAGGGTAGAGCTAGGGACAAACAGCTCCACCAAGCTGTTGCATCTGGATTTATGTGGGAGGAGCCTAGTCTTCCTACTCCAGATGTAACCACCAGGTTATTAGGAATCTCTTTCCTGTCATGAGTATGCCAAGAAAGGCACTCTTCACTCTGTAGGACACAAACTCTTTCTCTGCTGCATACCAGCATGAGCAAGATAGTGAGTGTTCTTTTTTAAAATTTTAGATTCAGGGGTACACATGTATGTTTTGTTACATGAACATATTGTGTAGTGGTGGGGATTGGGTCTCAGGTGGCCCATTCCACAAATGGTGAACACTGTGCCCTTCAGGTAGTTTCTGAACCCTAACTCCTCTCCTCTCTCCCCACTTATTGGTGTCCCAGTGTCATTGTGATTGTGTAGCTCCCACATATGAATGAGAACATGTGATGTTTGCTTGGTTTTCTGTTTTCGAGTCAGTTCACTTAGGATGATGATCTCCAGCTCCCTCCGTGTTGCTGCAAAGGACATGATTTCATTCTTTTTTACAGCAGTGTAATATTCCATGGTGTATATATACATTTACATTACCCACTGATTGGTTGATGGGCATTTAGGTTGATTCCACATCTTTGCAATTTTGTTTTTGATTTTTTAATAATGGCCATTCTGATGGGTGTAAGGTTGTATCTCATTGTGGTTTTCTTTTTCATTTCCCTGGTGATGAGTGATGTCGAACATTTTTTTCATATGTGTATGCTGTTTGTATATCTTCTTTTGAGAAATGTCTGTTCATTTAGTTTGTCCACTTTTAATGAAGTTATTTGTTTTTTCTTGCTGATTTGTTTGAGTTCTTTGTACATTCTGGATATCAGTTCTTTGTCAGACGTTTAGTTTGTCTCCCGTTCTGTAGATTGCTTATTTTCTCTGTTGATTACTTCTTTTTCTATGAAGATTTTTAGTTTAATTAAATCCTACTTATTTATTTTTTTTCATTTCCAGAATTTCCGTGTGTGTGTGTGTGTGTTTCTATCTCTCTTTGGATAACTTTTCATCCATGTCTTGAATAATTTTTAAAATTTCTTTATGTTGGTTTTCAATTTTCTTCTGACGTTCATTGATCAATTTTATAATCAATCTTTTGATTTATGTGTTGGAGTTTTGAAAATTTCTTTTTGGTGAGAATTTGTTGCTGAAGAAGTGTGGTCTTTGGGGGTGTTGAAGAACTTGTTTTTTCATATTATTGGAATTATTTTTCTGGCTCCTTCTCATTTGGGTAGACAATTTCTTCTTATTAGAGGTTGGCAGAGGGCTGATATAGGCACTGTAGGACTCCCTTGGTTACTTATAGCCTTGGTGTGGCGAGTTTCTCAATTGCCAGATGTGGCAGCCTGTGCTGTGTACCTGCACTGGCTCATGGTGTCCTGGGTAGCTGGAGTGACTTGGAAAGTGTTGTTCACTGGGGTTTGGAATCAGACCTTCCCCAAAACTGAGGTATCGAATCTGATATGGTGGGATGTACTGTTGACCTCTGACCAGGAGGTGGCACTGGTGGAAGAAAGCAGGCTAAGATGGTGACTGTAGGATTTCTTGGTGAGTATTCTTCCAAGAAAGTACTCAGCCAGCCTAGACTGAGGGCAGGGCTCTGGGATTTCCCGTTTTGTCTGTTTTGAACCTTTGGGGGTAGTACAAGGGAAAGCAGCTGAAGCACCTCACAAGTGGTCACTCTCACCTGTCCCAGTTGGGATTAGTTGCTCTACAGTATACCCAGGGGTACACTGCAGTGCAGAGAAGACAGAAGAGTTCACAAGGGGAGTGAAAGGTAGCTATGGCAACAAATCCCACCCAGCTCCACCTGGCCTCAAGCAACCTGCACTCAGAATGTCAAAGTGCAGCTGGCCTCAGGTGTTCTCAGGCAATTTGCCCAGCCAGGGACTGTCTGCAGTTGTGGAGTTTGCTTTTGGGGCCCATTCCCTTTCAATCCAGCTAGAAAACAGCTGCTCCACCATGCAAGGGTTGAGTTCCTGGGAAATGGCAGTTGGTGCTTCTCAAGGCTTTTTTCCTGTACCCCTTCACAGCAGAGCATGGCTTCTCCACTGCATCCAGAGGCTGTGGTGGACTGTGGTTGTGCAGGCAAGTGTCTGGCCAGTTCCAGCCTAGGTCAGTGGATTCTTTGCTCTAAATGGTTATTATCACTTCTTTGGATACTCATGGGGCATGCTGCTGGGCCTGTTCCATTCTGGATGCTGAGAAAACTCTCTCTATCTTGGTTGCTCTGTAGGAAAAACTCTAGCTGCCTCATTTCAGTCATCTTAATCCTCTCTGAGTGAGCGTTATTCCAGTGGAAATCATTTGGCTTGAATGTCTCAATGGTTCTTTTGTATTTTTTATGGTTATTAAGAGTACACAAGGACATTGATTTTTAATTTTGTTGCAGTGTCCTGTGTATCAGAATTTAATGGTCTGTTTAGGGACTCCAGCATGAGAGATGGTCCAGAAAAAAAAATTATTGTTGTTAGGAAAATTAATTGAGGACTATAGAAACTTTGATGATGCCTTCACCATGACCCAAATTAATTTATGGAATGTTGCCTCACTGTCTTTCAACACTGGAATTTTTGTTGAATATCACAGTATTCTAAATGCCACATGATCCTAATGAGCCAAACAATTCAAGTCAATCTGATTAGCAAAATGACTTTTTTTTTTTGAGTTGGAGTCTCACTCTGTCACCGAGACTGGAGTGTAGTGGCCACTCCCGACCACCACAGCCTCGACCTGCTGGGCTCCAGTGATCCTTCTGCCTCAGCCTTCCAAGCAGCTGGAACTACAGGCGCACGCTACCATGCCCGGCTAATTTTTGATTTATTGTAGAGATGATGTCTCACCAAGTTGCCCAGGTGGGTCTCGAACCCGCGGGCTCAGGCAATCCATTCACCTCAGCCTCCCAAAGCCCTGGGATTACAGGCTGAGCCACTGAACCTGGCTGAAATGACTTTCAATGATCACAAAAGTCTGTGTGGAATGACCTGTGATGAGAATTCACAAGGATTTCCCTCTGACAGTGGGGTATGCTGCCGCCCAGCCTGTCTCCCTGCCCATCTGCTTGGTAATAGCAGGCTGGGATTTCCCATGGTTGACAGCAGGATACCTGGATTCTGTCTGTCACTAGAAATTATAGGCCGCTGCTCTATCATTAAACCTCTAGGGTAATGTATTTGTCCTTCATGAAACTGCTTTGTTACTGTCCTCCAATGTCAGGTTTTAGCATCTTCTACCCATTTGATATTTTTCCTACTTCATGCCACTGAATAAGATTCTTACATCTAAGACTTTTATTACCTCCTTGAATCTCAGTATCTTTATCTGGTGAATGATTATATTAGCTGAACTCTGATAAAGAGAAATTTGTTCTACCAAGGTTTCTTGCTGCAGAGGAAAAGTGAACTTGTAGTTTTGGGATGTGGGGGGAGGAACAGAGGACAGGTTCATCCCATTGGAAACGAAATCTTTGAAGTGTCATTGATAAAATTTTTAAGGATTTTGTATTACATGTCATGATATCATGAAATATAGACAAAATAGTCTTCTGTAAATCTTAAAGAATTTCAGTTTCATGAAGCTGAGCCATATTTTTCTGTGGCCTCACATACCCCAGCACACTACTATGAAATGTTATCTGAGGAGTACAGACTTTTGCCTATCAAATTAGCACATGTAGCTCCCAGGATTATGAGGGTATTAACCATGGGAAACAGACTTTTTGAAAGAAAATGTATCAAGACCATTCAAACATGCATATACCTTGACCCCCACAGTTCAGTATTGAAATTTATCCTAGATGTACTCAAAGACAGAGTCACAAGAAGGTTTGTCACAGGAACAAGGTCTAAGAGTGAAAAGTCAGAAATAACATAATGACCAACACTACCGAATTTGTTGAATAGATGACGGCACATCCAATCATGGGCTACTGTATATGTCCTTCTTTTCCTTTCCTATCAGTACCTAGATTTTGTTAGGGTATTCTTTCCCTCACCACTCCCAGCCTATCAACTTCAGCTGATGAGCACACACCCTCTGCTCAAGGAATAAGCCCTGACTGGATAAGCCCATTCCTTGCTCTACAGTCATTGGTTCGGGTAAACACGCCCAAACCAATCAGTACAAGATGTTTCTAATGCTTCCTACTAGCATTGATTTCTCTACCTTTATTCTACCCTCTTTGGATTCCAGAAGCTAGAAAGCTAAGTGTGAGGTATTGTCCGGACATGGATTGTTGCTCTCTATACCTGGCTTCTTCCTGTACCCTCCTTCAGGGGTTGCCCTCTGACCAAAGCTGGTCTCTGAAAGGTGTGTATATTCCCAGTAAGGAGTCATGGGATGCAGGTGACCAAGCAAAGCTAAAAGCAATATAGTCGTTACTCTTAATCGATGTAATTGTAAATCCCAAATAGGAATTTGAATAATTAACTTGTTTGCCTGTAAAACTGCTTGCTATAGTGTCCTGAGGGGCAAATTCTTCACTGACCTGCCCCCATCTGTGTCTCCTGTAAGTTTTCATAAACCAATGTCTTTTCCTGCTGGACCTCTGGGTGACTTCTTTGGAACAGGTAAACATTACACACAATCCTTCTCATGGTAAATTTGGGGTTACTGTGTTACATAAAGCACTGTAAGTTCAAAACTCCTTGAGACTAGGTTTCTCCCATTAAATTCTCCCAACTGAATACACTCATGTGAGATTTGAAAGCTGTCAGAAAGGAGAACCCATCTTTCTATGATCATGCGGAGAGACCCATGTGCTAGTTGCTGGAGTCCCTGAACCTGTTTCCTCACCTGCAAAACAGGAGTAACATCGGATACCTCATACCGAAACATGGCAGGCGCCCTTATGATCTCTTTTAGTTTTTCATATATGAACGTCGTGATGGCAGTGTCACTCACCTGGGTGGTCTGTATTCTTGGGTACAGATGACTGTTTTTGTCATGAATTATTGTTCTCAGAATCAGGGGTGTGATGGAAGACCTAAGAAAAGTGGGTCCCCACATTCAGGGCAGAAAGATCCACTCAGACCCCAGGTTTTCCACACCACATCTGTGGCTCCCTTATAAACACATCCTGGACCAGCCCGAAAAATTCCAGATAAATGAGATTTGACTTTTCCACAAGAGATATTGGATAGGGTCTCTGGGACCAGAGAGCTTTTCTTGGCTCTCATTCTTTCTAACTGACCTTGGGTACATAAATTCACTCCTCCGGGCACTGTTAGTTCATCTGAAGAAAGGTTTGGAAAAGCCCCTTCTAAGTTTAGCAGCTTCATGTATTAGTGAGACAATATCACAGGAAGTTTTTATGCAAACTCAATTTTTATGCAACTGAAGGTCAGCCCTGAAATGTCTTTATCCCATATACATCTTTTAAAACATGCCCTTTAATAAATTAGCTCAGAGTATAAAACATAAAAATTAACAATTAAAGTGTATTACACAGAATAGCTAGGTCCAGGACATATTATAAATTGATCCCTGTGAAAATTTGATCTTTTATCTTCTTTCACCCATAAGTGGGCGTTTTCTTTTCTTTTCTTTTCTTTTCTTTTGAGTGAGAGTCTCACTCTGTCGCCCAGACTGGAGTGCAGTGGCCGCTCCCGGCCACCTCAGCCTCGACCTGCTGGGCTCCGGTGATCCTTCTGCCTCAGCCTTCCAAGCAGCTGGAATTACAGACATGCACTACCATGCCCAGCTAATTTATTTATTTATTTATTGTAGAGATGAGGTCTCGCCAAGTTGCCCAGGCGGATCTCGAACCCGCGGGCTCAGGCAATCCACTCACCTCGGCCTCCCAAGGCATGGGATTACAGGCTGAGCCGCCGAGCCTGGCAAATGGGCATTTTCATGTGACTCCTCCTAATAAAACTATGAAAATGCAACGTTTAAAAATGTGTTGTGTTTGTTGTAAGCATAAGCAGATTAGGAAAAAACTGATCATTTCATGTTTTTTCTCTGACTTCACACACTGATGCCAAAATCTTTTGAGTTATTTTCTTTTTTTCAGGTGTGGGGGATGTGGTGGAGGAAAGATACAACCATATTTCAGAAAGAAATCCGAGTGCCTTCTTGTCTCTTAGCCAGAAAGCCCTCCCGTCCTTCTCTCCTGCACAGTAGAGTCTAAAGGTGCCTGGCCTGGGCTCTATGATATGCCATC
Organism: Cephalopachus bancanus; assembly: GCA_027257055.1. Lineage (NCBI taxonomy): Eukaryota > Metazoa > Chordata > Mammalia > Primates > Tarsiidae > Cephalopachus > Cephalopachus bancanus. The sequence continues at coordinate 1,296,745 of JAPVLO010000249.1, forward strand.
CTGTCCTGGTTTCTGGCCATCCTCATGGGGGATCATCACAAGCTCCTAGACACTATGGGTGACTTGTTTCCTTGTGTCCTTTTAATTCAATTCTTTGGCAAAGTAGACATAGAACCTGGGTCTATGGCGATAATGCTGGTGATATTTAAGTGGAAAACTGCTATATAGCCCTTATCATGTGCCAGGGATGGGTTTAAGTGCTTTATACATTTTAACTCATTTAATCTTTTCGTTTCTTATGAGTGCTGCATGATCACAACCTGCTTTACAGATAAAGAGACTGAGGCACATAATGTTTTTCTTATTTGCTCAAGATCACACAGCTAGCAGGCAGCCCAGATGGGACTCCACCCTCTGCTGTGACCTCACGTTCTGCTGCCTTTCTGGTTGGTCTTCGGCGCATGTCATTAGCATGTCACTCAGGAGAGAGTAACAGTCACCTACAATCACAATTTACAAACGTGCCTTATGTGAATAACCAACTCTTCCTTCACAACATTGGTCTGCCTCAACGAAGCAAGAATACAGCCACACCCCCTTGTGTATCTGCATGGGGGTGGAGGGATGGGCCCTGTGCCCACAACAAGCTGGACTTTCCAGGTTGGAACCAGTGTCCTTTCTGTAGGTAACTTCCAGCTCTGAGATTCTGATGCAGCCCTGCAGGTGTATCTGCACTTGAACATCTGCCCTAGATATAGATGAGGAACAGAAGCTACTTGAACTGTTCCTATTGTTTTTCAAGGTGTAGATTGATAAGAGATTATCATGTTGTTTAATAATTTTATTAATAAAATTACTTCATCCATTCTTATTTACCTAATGCCTTACTTATGTATCTACTCCAAGTTAAAATTTTTTTTGGAGTTGGAATCTCACTCTGTTACCCAGACTGGAGTGCAGTGGCCCGATCACAGCTACTGCAGTCTTGACCTACTGGGCATAAGCAATTCTTCCACCTCAGCCTTCCAAGTAGCTGGAACTCCAGGCGCACACCACCACACCTGGCTAATTTTTTGATTTATTGTAGAGATGAGGTCTTGCCATATTGCCCAGGCTGATTTGGAACTCCTGGGCTCAGGGAGTCCTTTTGCCTCAGTCTCCCAAAGTCCTGGGATTACAAGATTTGTTTGTTTTGAGTCAGGGTCTCACTCTGTCACCCAGACTGGAGTGCAGTGGCCTGATTATGGCTCACCACAACCTTGACCTCCTAGGCTCAGGCTATCCTCCTGCTTCAGCCTTCCAAGTAGCTGGTACTGCAGGTGCATGCCACCACACCCAGCTAATTATTTTTATTTTTGTAGCAACAAGGTCTTATTATGTTACCCAGCTACTCTTGAACTCCTGAGCTCAAGTAATCCTCCCATCTTGGCCTTCCCAGGTGCTGGGATTATAGGGGTGAGAGCCACTACACCCAGCCCTAGATAAAATAACTTTTAAACAGTAAACTTACAATAATTTTATATTCAAATGCATTTTTTTTGTCGTCAAAGTACAAAGGTATTCTATCCTTAGCTCTGGGCTCTGGGGCGTTCTAGTCCCATTTTACTGATGCTGAACTTTTTATTGAAGGGTTTGGAAATCTTGCTGGTGATTGGCCTCCTGAGCTTATTCAGAGACAGAGAAACCAGGCTGGTTATTTGGGGGACACTCCTTGCCCCAAGCACGGGACAGCACAAGAGCAGCAAGTGAGACACTGTCCTGGACTAACCCAGGAATTTCCCAGAACGCTTGCTCCATGGGTTCCTTCAAGAGGGGACCACTCCTTCCAAATTGAGACATTACTATTTTAATCACCCCAGGGTCTGTCACGAGAACCTGCAGGGGCATGATGAACTGTCTGTGGAGCTTGGCTGTTTTCCTGGGATGTACTTCTGAGTCTGAGAAATCTGCACATCTTTTTCCTTAGCAAGCAAGTTATTTTAAGAAGAGAAAATGCACTCACCCATTTAGCATTGTAGATTTAAGTTAAAACTCTTGTCTTTCGGCAGGTTAGGGTGTCATAATTGTTTCCACTTTACTCGTAGGATATCATCTGTTCCAAATTTACCCACAGACATTGTTTTAGGGAATTGCTGGATTTGGGCATCCCATCCTTAGGTCAATCGTGATTTTTACCATTCTAAGAAGGCCTGAAAGGACATTATCTGATGATGTCCTTGGTGGCCTGGGCACAATGATTTGAAAGCTTGCCCATGGTTAACCTTTTGCCTTCTTTCTTCAGACTAGAGTCCTTACCCCGCTCCATCTGGAGCTCTTGGCTCAGTGTTCCAGAAGGACAGATTCCTAGCAGATGGTTTATCAGAGGACCTGGCACATGGTTTGGCCAAGAAGACCTTATCTAATACCTCTGAGTTTGGGAAGCTTTAGAGTGAAGAGTACCTCCAAGCCTTCTGTACAACTAGGACTGTTTTGTTTATTAGCTTTTTAAAAGATGCTTAGAATAAATATCTAGACAGCAGCCGTTCTGGAGATCTGGCACCACAGAAGGAAACCAAACTCATGTAGCATCCCCTTTGACCAGTTTTATGACATCTATGAAGTTTGAGATAGGGCCAGAGCCTTGGGCTTGAAAGGAATGGGGCTAGTCCTAAAAGATGCCAGGTCTTTTGACAAGTACTGTTTTAATTTGTAAAAAAAATGCAATGCTGATCTGTATGAAATGAGATCTGTATGAAATGATCTGTATGAATCTGTATCAAATACCTACTAGGCTGCTTAAAATGAATATGTTCAATCCACAGTCTTCCAATTTCAGTTAGTGACAACTCCATCTTTTTGGAGGCCAAACATCATTAGAATCATTCTCGAGTCCTCTCTTTGTCTCATATGCAACATCCAGCCCATCAGTAAGTCTTGTTAACTTGGCCTTCAAAATACATACCTCGTTCAACCACTCTGCTGCCGCTCTGGTTGGAACCACCATTTTTTATCAGCCAGATTATGGCAGTAGCCTCCTATCCGATACTTTGGCTCCAATCTCTTCTCCTGTTCAGCCTATTCCCAACAGAGCTGTCAGAGAGAGACTGAAACCCATGTCCCACTGTGTCCCTCTTCGGTAGAAACTCTCCAGTGGCCTCTTGCTGCCCTCATCGTGAAAGCTCCCCAGGCCAGAAAGGGCCTGTGTGATAAAGCTGCTGTGTCTCTCCTTTCTCTGCAATGCTGTCTCACAAGCTCATTCTGCTGTAGCCACAGTGGCCTCCTTTCTGGACCACCAACTCTCAAGGCATCAAGGCATATATCCATCTAGGACCTTGAACTTGCTGTTCCCTTTGCTGGAGCCCTCCTCCTCCAGGTATCTACCTGATGTCTCTTCTCTCTCTCTGTTCTTCTTCTTCTTTCCCCTCCTCTTTCTTCAAATCCTTTATTAGACTTTATCGTCAATCTTCCCTGATAGCCTCATGTAAAATTTCAACCTCCCCCATACGTTTTTCTTTTTATCACTTATTACCATTAAATATACTATGTTAGGCTGGACATGGTGGCTCACACCTTAATCTCAGCACTTTGGGAGGCCAAGGTGGGAGAATTGCTTGAGCCCAGGAGTTTGAGACAAGCCTAGGCAACACAGCAAGACTTGGTATCTACAAAACCAAAAAAAAATTAGCTGGGCATGGTCCTAGGTACTTTGGAGGTGGAGGTAGAAGGATTGGCTGAGAGGTCCAGGCTATGGAGACCTATGATCATGCCACTGTGCTCCAGTCTGGGTGACAGAGTGAGACTCTGACTAAAAAAAAAGTTTATATATATATACGCACACATACTATGTTATATATACTATTAAATTATAATAATTATAATTTATATTTATATTTAAATTATAATCAATATATAATAATAGATACACAAATATCCAATATATATTTTTCTTATTTGTTTTGTTTATTGTTTCTCTACTAGAATATACCCTCCTTAGGGGAAGAGAGTTTTGTCCCTTTAAAATAATTTTGATTTTTTTTATTACTAGCTTCAAGAATAGATCTTGAGACAGAGTAGGCAATCAAAAAACATTTTTTGAGTAAATGAATCACATATTTTGCAAATATATATCAGGTACCGTGTCAATTGCTAGACATACACTGGTGAACAAGATCAACAATGGTTCATGACCTCACGGATCTTAACATCTAATGGGCAGGGAATATGGTCATTTTACAGTTAGTGAGTTAGACATAGAAATGAGAAGGAGTTGAGGCAATTGAGAAACTGAAAAATGTTGACTTACGCAGGAGGGTAGAGTTTGAGGAGTGGCATCATGAGGCAGAAATCAAGCCCTGTTGAGATGTGAGGGTCAGCCCAGCCATGGGAAGCCATTGAAGGATTTTAAGCAGGTGAGTGACTATTATCCCATGTGCATTTTGCAAAGTCCCCTCAGGGTGCAATGTGAGAGTGGATGGCAAGAGGCTGAGAGTAGAGACAGGGTGATGTGATAGGAGGTGATGGCTGTCACAGGTGAGAGGAGACAGTCACAGACGGGGGCAGTCTGCATCAGAGAGAAGGACACGAACCGAGGCCTGTTTGAATAGGATTGGGTGGATTTGAGGAATTAGGGGGTGAGTGGGTCAGAGATGAACCCCAGGGCTCTTCCTTGAACAGCAGGTGTATGCCATTTCCTGGAGGTCATGCTGAAGTAAATGAAGTCTGGGATGCAGAGTGGTGAGAGTGAGAACGGAAGAAAGGTCATGAGTCAGCTTCTGACACATCGATTGTGACAGATACACATGCAGCATCCCTGCCATGACATCCCTGCTTAGGAGAAAGTCTGAGCAGGAGCCACAGATTAAAGAGTCATTCGTTTACAGCTAGATGATGATCCAAGTCACTGGGGAGGATGGATCACAAGGAATAAGTTAGGATGAATGAGGAAGGCGGTCTGGGACAGATGGTCCCTGACTGCAGTAATTCAAGGCATGGTAACGTGGGCAAAAAAAGCCCACCATGTTGATAGAAGACAAACACTGTGTCAAAAAAGCCAAGGCAGATTTTATAAAGCAGGGTGCAGTCAATTGTACTACATATCATTAAGAGATCGTGCAACAGAAACAAATAACTGAGTACCACATGTTCTTACTCATAAGCGGACCCTGAACAATTATCATACTATAAGAAAGGGATTGGCAGTAGTGGGACACTCCTGGAGGAGGGGCACACTTCATCGATAAGGGTACTTGGTCTCAAACCAGGTGAAGTGGGGACCAAAGGGAGAGCCAAACTTTACCTGTACAATGACCATTTGTATACCTAGCCCTGAATTGTGCCTCACATCTTTAAAATAAAAGTTATAAAAAAGAAAGAACATGCAAGATGGGGCCTAAAAGTAAACACTAGAATGAGCAACTTGGATGCCCTTGGGGAGAACAGTTTTAGAGGAGTCTGGGGGTCATAAGGCAGATGAGACAATGATGAGAGCTGAAGGGAAGGCGAGGAAATAGAAGCAGACGATCGGTTGATACTCTTTGAGAAATTCAGTTGTGCAAGAGAGAAGCAGACACTGTCAGAGAGAAAAAGGGTGTCCAGACAAGCACATTATTTCAAAGCAAGTGAGATGTAATTAGGTGAAGTGAGCTCGGAGGAGGCAGCAGTCGTGGAATGATGCACACATTTGGCAGCCGTACCATGATCAGCGGGGTCATGTTTCAGCCAGAGTGAATGGCTAAGGCTTAAAGCGGGATTGAATTTGGCACCTCTGAGGAACAGAAAGATCAGTGTGGTCAAAGCTTAGTGGAAAAGAGGTGGGGGTAACCTTGGGGAATTAGGCTGCTCATGGAACCTCTCAATGGTCATGGCTGGGAGTCTGTATTTTATTTCAAGTGTGACACTAAGCCATGGGATGGCTTCAGCCAGGGAGGTATGATACAAACACATCCTAATGAATGCAGGGCATTGCCCAGGTGAGGGAAGGGAACCGTTCCTTGTCTCGCCTTAAAACAAATCCCTCTTCTCATGTTCTCTATTGACTTCTAGTCTAACTCCAGCTCTTTATATGCTCAAAAGTTCTCATTTCTACACCTGTAGAAAGAGATGGGAGAGAGGAAATAGACCACATTCCCCAAAGAAGGTATAGGGGTGGCCAACAGCATACCATTCTTGATATGGTGGCACATGGGGTCATAGAAGACTGTTTCTAGTCACATGAGTTGAATCTTGTCTCTCTTCTTCTCAAAAGCCCCCAATATCCCTGACTCACTGATAGTGAGAGTCTCCATTTTGGTTCATGAAGCCCAGTGTCAATGGTCCCACCCTCCCTTTCCTCTTCTTCTCCCTTCCAGCCATACTTGCCAGGTAAGCTCTGGATGCCAAGACTTTAAACGTATAGTTTCCTTTGCCTGGAAGACTCTTCCCCCAGGTAGCCCTGTAATCCTCTCCCCCACCTTATGCAAACCTGTACTTAAATGCCACCTTTTTAGTGAGGCCTTCCCTGAATACCCTATCTATGTTTTCAATACCTTCAACATGGAATAAGAATTAATTGCTGGATGACATACTGTATATTTTATTTAATCTTGTTTATTGCTATCTTCTCCACCAAAATTACAGCTTCAGGAAGGCAGGTGGTTTGGTCTGGTTTCTGCACAGATGAATTCCTAGCATCTGAGACGGTGAGTGAGATTTATTTGTGCCTGAACGTTTTAGGAAAGAGGCAGTGCTACAGTAGCTACATTTGTAACCCGGGCGCGGAATAGGCTCAGTAATCAACTGTTGAGTGAATACGTGTGTCATGATTGCTCTTAGGTGAGTAAAAGGACACTGCTTTCATTTTGACATGATGGAAGCGAGAAGGATGATTGCTTGGGGATTTGTGACAACTATTTGAGGCTGTTCCTATGTGATGGCCTCCACTTTCTTTGTGAAATGACAAGTGAAGGTGGGACTGTGGATAGCAGTAAGAAGTGAGGCTAAGGAGCTTGGCAGTGGCTGCTGTGGAGAGAAGAGGAAGCTGACTTAACAATGTTGATGGACAGTGCCGAGGATAAGACTGAATTGGTTGACCAGGAGTTCATAGTGGTGCCAATGCGCCTGGTTAGAAAATGCCTTCCATCAGCAGTCAGTAGTCCAGGTGTAGGAATGGAGAAGACGGGGAGTTGGAATTTTCCAGTCGTTGTGATGATTGAGAAGTGACTTGCAGCTATTGGAAAGAACAGTGGAAGAAGTGGACCCTTGAATCTGAGTTGGATTGGTAGAAGGTAAATACAGAAGGAAGTGGATAGACTAGTGGCTGGTAGAATAGTCCATAGCCTGAAGTCATGGCGGTCCCATGAATGAGGGCACAGCTTTGTCTGCTGACTTTACCAGACGAGTTTGTTCTTTATCTCATTCCTGACATCCTTCAAGATTGGAAGGTGAAGGCAGTCTTCTCAAACCTTCGTGCAATTGCTTGCTGGATTCCTTCCATGATTCCTCGTGGCAGGCATAGACTGGAAGCAGGAATTGAGGGAAATTGAGAAATCTAGGATAATGTCTGAGTTTGGAGACTTAGTGATTAGAGCTAGGTATGAAGGAGGTAGGGAATGCAGGAATGGAACAGGACTGGCGGGAGTGGATAGTGAATTCAATTTGTAACGTGTTGAATAAAGATGCTTATAAGATACCCAGATGAAGCTGGGCTCGGTGGCTCAGCCTGTAATCCCGCGCCTTTGGGAGGCTGAGGTGAGTGGATTGCCTGAGCCCATGGGTTCGAGACCCGCCTGGGCAGCGAGACCTCATCTCTACAATAAATCAAAAAATCAGCCGGGTGTGGTAGCGCATGCTTGTAATTCCGGCTACTTGGAAGGCTGAGGCGGAAGGATCGCTGGAGCCCAGCGGGTCGAGGCTGCAGTGGCTGGCAGCGGCCACTGCACTCCCGTCTGGGCGACAGAGTGAGACTCCAACTCGAAAAAAACAAAAACAAAAAAAAAGATACCCAGATGGAGATGATCGGTAAATAGTTGGATCTGTGGTCCTGCAGATCAACCTATTGGCTTTGGGTTGAGAGGCATCCTTCCAAATTATGCATATGTGGGTGGTGATTGTAACCAAGGGAAGGGAGATGTAAAGTGGGTCAAGAGACAGGGCCAGGACATGCCATAGGGACTACCTGTATTTAGAAGGCATGGAGAAGAACATCCAGCCAGGGAGATTGAAAGGAAATCTTCAGCGAGATGGGAAGAAACTGGGAATGATATTGCAAAAACCGAGGGAGGAGAATATTGAGCCAAAGGGAAAAGTCAACAAAGACCAGTGCTGGTCAGGGAACATGAGGATTGAGAAGAGGCCCCGGTGCCCCTTCATGAGAGGGCTCAGAGTCAAGGGCCGCTGAGAGCTTGGGGACTTCAGCCTCAAAGGGAATATGGTTGCAAACAGTGAGGAGTGTTCTCTGAGTTTCACCCCAGGGCTCAAGACACCCTTCAGTTTTCGTAAGTCACTGTTAAGTTTCTCCTCATTCTAAAGTCACGATTCCAAGTTCTTTCACGGGAGCAAGAACCAACAACAACAACAAAAATTGCACTTCCCTTGGGGAACGTCTTAAAGTTGGTCCATTAAAGAAGCCACATCAACAGCCTATAGTCAAGAAACCCTGATCTCACCAAAAGTCCTGGTAAAGTAGGGAAGTATCAACATAGCACCCCAAAGGAGGGATGTGCTGGATCCAGACCCCAACCTGCTGTCCTCTGCCCACTACATGCCGACCCAGGAAGTCCTGAGCCCCCTGGTGCCTTCTAAGGCTTGCACACCATCAGAAGGGGCTGCCGTGTGGAACACTGAGCTGCTGGAGGAGGCTGGAGGACTGCTTGTTTGAAAATTTGCTGGAAAAAGTCAGGCAATTGGTGGCAGCTGGACTAGATGACCTTGTGGTTATTTTCATACTGTCAATTCATGTGTCCTCTGAGGGAGGCTTCATTCCTGTTACTAATTCTGTCATGTTTCCCATGGGGATTCTGTAGCTAAAGACTTCTGCCCTGATTTCCACTCAGGGGTCCCTCAGCAGGCTTCCCTGAGCTGCTTAGAGAGACTCCTCTGGAATACGAGGAGAGGGGAAGCCCCTGACCTTGATGTGTCAATCGGGCTGAGTTCCTTTCTCCTCCCATCTTGTATGTCGGTGGCTTTCCTTCCCCAGGGATGTGCTTCATGTCTCTTTTGACCATGATGAGGCTTCTGGAGTCAGGGACTGTATCTCCAAGAACAGCAGTGAATGCAGGGTCTAGTCTGAGAGGAAGCCATGGCTCTGCAGCCCTACAGAGGAGGTGTTCACCTCCCGTCCTGCTCCTTCCTCATGATTCCTGCAGCTCAAGCATGCTCTGCACTCGCTGAGGCCTCTGCCTAGAATTTTCTCCCCACATTCTCCTCATGCCTCATCCTTCATTGCGTTCAGGTCTATGTGTGGATAACACCTCTCTGAGAACCCTTCCCCCACCTGCTGACCTAAAACAGCATCCCTGGCACTCTCCATACCCTTATGTCACTCTATTTGGTGCCTTCTGAACTCTTACCACTCCCTGGTATGTTATGAGGGGTGACCGTCCAAAACCCAGAATTTATTTATAAAAAAAATTGTGCGTTTATTCTGACATGTTTAAACTTCAGTCACCTTCAAATCACTCTCTGTTTGATGCAGTACACCTGTTGAGATGCTTTTTTCCCACTGCTCACGACAGTTTTTGAACAGTTTTTGACGCTTTTATTGCTTCTACCATTTTCTGTTTCACCTCTTCCACAACGGAAAATATTTCCCTTTGAGGACATTTTTAGTCCGGTGAAACAGACAAACAAAAAAAGTTGCTTGGGGTGAGATCAGGTGACTAGGGAGGATGGGGAATGGGGATCAGGCTGTTTTTGGTCTAAAACTACTGAACCCTTAGCATGGTGTGGGCATATGTGCTTGTAAATCACCCATCATGAAATGAGCAAACACGTTAAAAGAATCTCCAAAAAAATTCACTGAAGCTGAATGAACTGTCTTGCAACAATGCTAGTTGGTACACTGATACCAATGGGTTCCTAGCACATTTACCTAGTGGGAGAAGCCTGTACTACAAGAGGCCCACCCTTCAAAAAACAATTCTGAATTTTTTTTGGTCCCCGCATCGTACATGTTCACTTCTTCATAGTTTAAAATCTGGCTTCAGCAATTGGAATGTGAGTTCCCGAGAACAGATGTTTCGTTCAATGGTGCATTCCCAGAGCCTGAAACAGTGGCTGAGATATGTGGAATAGGTGCCAGTAAATATCTGCTTATTAAACAAAATAAATAACGAGTGAACTGCACATGGAATTTCTAAATTACAGTAAGTCCTCACTTAACATTGCTCATAGGTTCTTGGAAACTATGACTAAGTGAAATGCTGTAAACAAAAACATTTTTTTTTCTGATTGGCATTATAATGAAAAGACATTGAATGAAAGGAAGTGATTAGTTTCGTGTAAGGGAAGGAAATACATCGTTTCATTTAAAGACAGTTTCTGAGAACCTGTGGACAGCACTCAGTGAGGACTTACTGTGAAGGTGAGAGAAGTGTCTCAGTGGAGGAATTAGAGTGCTATTAATGCACATCTTCAAGGGTGTGTACAGGTGTCAGGGTCTAAGCAAGGGGTCCTGGAGGATCTTTTGTTGTGTCAGCTTGATGATCAGGCTGGTGGGTGAGGAACTTCACTGCTGTTGCCGAGACACTGGGTCGGGTTTCCATTGGGTCATAGCCATGCTTAGCATCCCGAGCTGTGCTGTCCGGTATGTTAGCCACAAGCCATGCGTGCCTATTTAACTTTAACTTTTTATTAATTAAAATTAAGGAAAATTTTAAATGCATTTCTTAGCCACATATTTTAAGCGTGATATAGTCACATTTCAAGGACTCAGTAGTCACATGAGGCTAGTGGCTACCATATTGGGTAGCACCATTACATAGAAGCTATTTCCATCCTTGAAGGTGACTCTCTAGGGCAGCACTGGTCTAGAGAGTGTTTCTAACGGTATAGCCATCGGCCAACTTCTGCCTTTGGTATCTGTATCTATACCCATTAGCAGTATGGGGGGAGGGGGAGGGAAAGAGGCAGAGGGAGAGGGAAGGAGAGAGGGGGGAGAGAGAAACAAAAGACCTGCTTACTAATGACCCTCATAAAATCCATGTTCTATTTCTTGTGAACTTGCTTTTTCCTCTGAACCACAAAATAACCTCTTCCCTATTGTCTCTCTGTCTTATTCCTGGTTTCCTAGAAACCCTCTCTGCTGAGCCCAGAAAAAGAATCCAATAAATGGTTGCTCTTAGCCACAGACTCACTTTTCCTACTGGGAGGAGAAAGAAGAGAAGCATTTGATGTTGTCTGCAGGGGAGGAACAAAGGAACAACACCCTCAGACTTTGGATGGAGGCTCCTTTGTAGCTAGTGACACAGCTGCTGAGAGGCAAGGAAGAAGGGTGCACTGCCCCCTTTTCAGGTTAAAATATAGCATCCTCAGGAAGATGACTGCCACAAGAGAAGGGACCTTGAGCCTCCGAGCAAGGTAGCAAGGGCAGGCTCAGAAATCTGTACTTTCTAAGCAGGTTGCTTTATGATCCTGGCTTTCTCAGTGTATTCCTCCTGTGTGCTCCTTTTATACCTTAATTTTCTTTTCTTTTTTTTTTGATGGGCCTACGCAGGCTTAGCTGAGCTAAGGATACCCAGGAACAGAAGGTTTCCCCCCACACTTGTGGTAGAGCATTCAAGGGGATGCAGCCATTTCTGAGGGCAGGATGGTGGCAGAAGAATTTGATGTGAGCAACTCCCAAGGGGAAAGTAAATCTGTCAGACTATATTGAATCCACTGGGCAAATTATTTCTTCCTGCCAGAAGCTTCATCTTCTAGGGCAAAACCTTGGGTGTTTTAATAAGAGAGGTGATAACAGCAATAGGGTCTAGACCTGAGGTCCGGTAGGCCATGTGCAACCATGGCAGAGCATGGAATCACACATTTGCATGACCTGCAGAACGTGACTGTGTGACTTGAAATAAAGAAAATTTCAGTGGTGGAATTATACTTATATGAACTGTGTCATCTCCCATCTACAACAAAAGAGAAATGCTATCACATATATTCCTCTTGAGATTATGTGCTAATTTTAATTCCTTATAGTCCTTGAATAAGTGCAGGATAAATTTTCCCAAGCAGTTCAGCAGGCAAGTTTACTGGTGACTACATGTCAGTGAGCTCATTCCCAGGGATCATTTATAAGCGATCAGTTCTGTGTCTGGAATAGCCTTTGCCATAGCTATTGTCTCACATACCTCTAACTAGACAGCCCTTCCGGTGTCACTCCAACGACCAAAGAGCAAATAGGAAAAATGAACCATCAATCAGTTTAGTACTCACCTTTTCTTTCACACAGAAACCTCCACTCAACTGATGATGACTGACATAAAAACTAAATCCACCTGCTTGCTCACTCCCCTCCTAAAGGACAAGTCTGAGAGGCAGGGAAGAGCAGAAACCACGTGGGGTTGCTCTTACCTTTGGTCTGCCATTGTACCAATAACCTATCCATGTGGGGGAAGAAAGTCAACTGTTAAAATAGTCCTCCAGCTCTTTAGTGCTAATTTGGTAAAAATGTGGAGATGTGAATCCCAAGCAATGTGTTTGGGAGCAGGATGTTGAATATTCTGTTTAATATTATGGAAATGATCTTAAAATAGAGTCTGAGAAACTAGTTATCTCATTCATCCATTGAGCAAATATATGTTGAGTACTTATGATGTCTCAAATGCATATTGGAATTGAGGATTTAGTAGTAGATGAGGTGAAAACCATTCTTGCCTTCATGGAGCTTACAACCTTGTGGAGAAAACAGCCATTTAATAAGTAAACAAGTGAGATTAGTATTACCAGAGGGGAAGCATGGAGGGTTTCGAGAGTGTGTCACTAGACTATGACAGGCCATTGTGATGGGAGTGATCGATCCTTTCTGAGGAAGAATCATTTGAGACGGGACGCAAAAGTGGGTAGAATTAGACAGCTGGAGGTGGGATGGGTGGGGGGCATAGAGAGAAAGACATTGTGTAAGTCCCAGGGCAAGAGCCACTGGGGGGCATTTCAGGTACTAAAATAAGACAGGAATGGCTGGTGTGGAGAAAACAAGGGAAGAGTAGCATGTGATGGAACTGGAGAGTTTGGAAAGGGTCTGGTCCTGAGGAACCATGTAAACCGTAATGAAAAATTTAAAATGATGCAAAGGACAATGGGAGAACAAAGCATTTTAAGACCAGAATACAATGCTTTAGAAAGATCTTTCTGTGTGCAGTAAGAATGATTAGAAGGATATAAGACCAGAGGCACAAGATCCAGTTAGGCGACCAAAGCAGTAGCATGGGAGCTAGAAATATTTAGAGAATGGTCAGATTCTACAGATACCCAGGAGACAGACCCCATGGCACTTACTGATGAATCTGATGGAAGAAGAGGGCGACAAGGAATCTGGCTGACTCCTAGACTTCTGGCTTACATGGCAAGATGCATGGTGATACTCTTCACTGAGCCAAGGTACAGTGGGAGGAAGACAGACTTGTGGAATTAAGAGGACCATGATAGGTTTAGTTGTAGAAATGTTTAATTGACCAGCTACTTGGAAGACTGAGGCAGAAGGATCACTTGAGCCCAGCAGGTCAAGGTTGCGGTGGCCACGGGCGTGACACTGCACTCCAGCCTGGGTGACAGGGTGAGACTGACCCAAAAAACCAAAAAAACAAAAAGAAAGAAAGAAAAAAATGCTTATTTGAGGATACCTGCCGAGAATCCAAGCAAGATGTCCCATAGATGGCTTGATCTATGGCTCTAGTGTTTATCAGAAACAAAAGTACATATCTATTCCACTTTTATCTTCTGTTCTGTCTACTCATTTAAACAAAGAAACACATTGCAAATAATGCCTGTGGAAAATTACTTATAATTATAAAAATAGACCTATCCTTTAATCCCTCAATTTAACCTCTTGGGAAATTATCCCAAGGAAATTATATAGAAAAAGAAAATAGCCATCTGCATGGAATTCTGGTTTAGAATAGCAAAAATTTGAAAATAACACCCATGTCTAACAGGAGATAAATAAATTATAGTTAAATAAATTGTAGCAAACTAACAACACAGGATATTTTACAGATATTAGAAAACACAATTTTTGACATTTTATAATAGTTTCAAAAAGTGTTTTGTCATTTAAAGGTAAGCAGCAGAATTAAAAAACCTATTTATGCTCTGATTATAATTTTCTGAACATGATCATGCATGTGCAATTCCAGAAGGGCACTTGAATAACCAAAAACAAAGTTGACCCGACTTTCTAAGCGATGAAATTATGATGATGTTTTCATTTATTAAAATGTTGCTTGTTAGGTCAATATACTAAACAACTAAGATAAATATGGTTTTGTTCTTGTGCTGTTTTTGTTTTTGAATCAAATGAGTCACAGTTTTGATAATTTTGGGCATTGTCTTGCTGAATTCAAAAATTGTGCACAGACTGATGGACTTTGTCAACCAGGATCTTGTCTCCCAGCTGAGTGCACAATTACCCAGGAGTCTCATTTCTGGGCATGTCCTCATCTCTCCACCAAAAGTCAGTGCACCTTGAAGTACGTGTGAGTCTCCAGGGCTTCCTGTGGACTTGGTCCTTCAGTTTCAGATATTTCCTTCCAGTTGCTTTCCAGTCTCAAGCAACTGAATTCATGATTGATGTTTCTCTATTTTTGACTTGCCTTAGGGATCTAGTAAGAATTAATAATCAAATGCCCACGACAGGTCTTCCTTCATTTTATTTAATGATTTGTCACCTTCTTCATCAAAGGGCCCCTCATTGAATATGCACAAATGATCATAAAGATGGTATGTCAATGGTTTACAAAGGACAAATGCCCTGTGGAGACTAGATGCCCATTGTCACTGTTCTTGTTTATTCAGTGACACGCCCTTTGTGATCCAGAGGGGACACGAGGGTCTTCGCTCACGGAGAAATCATGTATAATAACAGTTTGAGCAAGAGCGGAACCGGAATGCAAAACTCTTGGGTCAAATGTCATCCTGAAATAGGTGGTGAGCAAAATCACCGTGTTGGCAGGATCCTGTTTTTCCAGAAAGAAGCGATGTCTGAGAACTAGTATAGAAAATGAACTCAGTGGCAATGTGTAACGAGGACAGATTTCACGCTTTTGAAATAAGCTGGGCGACGTGGCTAAGAAATCAATGCCAATGAAATAATGGAACCTAACCCCTCAGAGGTAAAAGAGCTCTTTTCATTCTGGGAGGAAAAAACCAAAACCAAGCAAAAATGGATTTAAAATGTCCTCCTCGTGCATCTGTGACAAGTAGCGAATTAAGCAGATTGACTAGGTGGGTTCTCTTGAAAGAGATAAAATGGCTGAACATTCAGACGTACTTTTTCTTCTCTAGGGCAGCCAACAAGCAAGGTGCTATGAATGCTACAGTGGGATGGTCAGGGAGGAGGCAGCCCAGCAGTGGAACCAGGCAGGACATGGCTAAAAGCAGCGTCCTGTTCCAGCTACTCTCTCTCCAGGCAAGGGGCGATTCCACCACTCTTCCTTGGGGACGACATTCCCTTGGGAGATGGTCAAAATTATACTTGAAGTTCTGAGAGCTTTGGCATCTTCTAGGATTGAATGCAATGCCCTCACGGAATAACTGCCAAGATATGTGATTTACAGTTGACAAAGGATGGCTTTGTTTTTTAAAATGCGTCAATAGCCTCATTATATTTTTAACTTTTTATTTTGAAATCACTTGAGATTTACAGAAGAACTGGAAAGACAATACAGAGTGCTCTTGTGTAACCTTCATTCAGCTTCCCCTGACGTTAACATTTTATATAGCCAGGGTGCATTTTTTCAAAACACAGAATTTAACATTGATACAGATTTTTATTCATGAATGTCCTTATCCTGTTTCAGGATCCTATTCAGGATTCCACAGTGCATTCAGATGTCTGGTCTCCTTAGTTTTTTTCCAATCTGTAATTGTTTCTCTGTCTTTCCTGATATGATACTTTTGAAGAGTGCAGGCCAGGTGTTTTGTGGAATGTCCCTCAATTTGTGTTTGTCTGATGTTTTCTCATGATTAAACCAAGGTTATGGATTTTAGGGAAGAAACCCACAGAGGGTCAGTGCCCTTCTCATCACATCATATCAGAGTGAATGTGAGAGCCACATGATTTCTTACCAGTGATGTTAACCTTGACTTCATCACAGTGGTAACTTCCAGATTGCCCCAGTGTAAACTTACCGCGCTTCCCTATTCCTTAGAAGAGAGGCATTTAGTCTGGCTCTGATTCAAGGAGACAAAGTTTAAGTCCCAACTTTTGAGAGAGGGGAATATCAAAGAATTTGTGGACATATGCTAGAATCACTCCAACAATTAGTAGATATTTGAGGGAGCTACTTTGAAGCCAAATAATTTTATTATTTAAAAAGTAAATTAACGTTTTATCCTGATCATAAAAGTATAAAGCAGAAAACCTAAATCTCTCCAATCTCAAAAAAGCCTCACTAATCTCAGCAGTCACTATATAGTACATTTCCTACATACAAACTTTCAAGTTATAAACTTTAATGATGTACACCTGCTTTTTAAATGTATTTTTCTCTCCACCAGGTGTCAGTATACCCTGTTAAATACACACAGTACTATATAGCCATTTGTGTTAGTTGGGTATCTAGTCTAACTTTATTGAACTTAAAACAAAATGGACTTAGAAATGCACTCTCAGAACAAAACTTGTTTATATGTTGGGAACTTCCTGTGTATCATATATAGTTTAGTGTATGTGCATGTCTATGTGTATGTTTTTACTACTTGGTAACCAACTTAAGCTTAGCACATCATGGACACATCTTAATGCACAGTTATATTTGGGAAGATCATAATATATGACAGGACTCATATGTTGTCTAGCTCCTCTCAAAAATAGGTGCTTAAGATCAATACCATTACCAGGGGTTTAAAATATATGGGTTTCTAATTTAGAGCCATGTAATGGGGGAAATAATCCAGATGGAGGTTGTAAGTGTTGAGACCGGGCTTAGGGTCAGAGGCAATGAAAAGCCTCCTAGGTCTCAAATATTAACAATTTTCTCTTGTATCCCTTGGCCTCTGAGACCAAAGCTATGAGTCTAACACCGTGAAAGCCAAGACATGACCGGGCACAGTGGCTCAAGCCTGTAATCCCAGCACTTTGGGAGGCCGAGGTGAAAGAATTGCCTGAGCCCATGGGTTTGAGACCAGCCTGGGCAACTTGGTGAGACCTCCTCTCTACAATTAAAAAAAAAATTAAGCCGGACTTGGTGGCTCAGTCTGTAATCCTGCGCTTTGGGAGGCTGAGGTGAGTGGATTGCCTGAGCCCGCGGGTTCGAGACCCGCCTGGGCAGCGAGACCTCATCTCTACAATAAATAAAAAAATCAGCCGGGTGTGGTAGCGCATGCCTGTAATTCCGGCTACTCGGAAGGCTGAGGCAGAAGGATCACCGGAGCCCAGCAGGTCGAGGCTGTGGTGGCCGGGAGTGGCCACTGCACTCCAGTCTGGGTGACAGAGTGAGACTCCAACTCAAAAAAAAAAAAAATTAGCCAGGTGTGGTAGTGTGTGCCTGTAGTTCAGGCTATGGAAGGCTAAGATGGAAGGATCGCCTGAGCCCAGCAGGTCGACGCTGGGGTGGCCAGGAGAGTGTCACTGCACTCTGGCCTGGGTAATGGAGACTTCAACTCAAAAAAAAAAAAAAAAAAAAAAAACAAACCCCAGAAAATCGTGACATTTAGACATTTTGGAGTGACATCTTAAATCTCACCCAAAAGTGTTTGCTTTTCACTAATTGAAAAAAAATTTTTTTAATGCTTTCCTTCTCATTTTAGAAACCCTCACCTGGGAGGAGAGTACCCAGCTGGTGACAGTTAGGACTCATGTCCCTATCAGCCCTGGGAGAAGCAGTAGAAAGTGGGTGTGATCGTCTCTTGATCTTTCTCTTTCTCTCTCCAGTTCCTTGTCTTTCAGGACTCGAGACAAAGGTAAGGAATCACAGAACAATACTTGTGTTATTGAAGATGTTTGTGAGTAACCTATTAAATAACTCTGGGTTTGGAATGAACACCATTGACTTTGATGCCAAGCAAAGTAAAGAACAAAATTATACTCCTGACACTTTTTTTTTTTTTTTGAGTTGGAGTCTCACTCTGTCGTCCAGACTGGAGTGCAGTGGCCACTCCTGGCCACTGCAGCCTCAACCTGCTGGGCTCCGGCGATCCTTCTGCCTCAGCCTTCCGAGTAGCCGGAATTACAGGCATGCACTACCACACCCGGCTGATTTTTTTTTTTTTTTAAATTTTATTGTAGAGATGAGGTCTCGCTGCCCAGGCGGGTCTCGAACCTGCGGGCTCAAGCAATCCACTCACCTCAGCCTCCCAAAGGCGCGGGATTACAGGCTGAGCCACCGAGCCCAGCTACTCCTAACACTTTTAAAAAATTTGACAAGAATTACCATTTCTCTTGTTCTTTTGGATGTGTTTCAGGGTGATCAACAAAAACCATGTACATAACATCCCAGCACTTGCTGGATGTAGTATGTGAGAATCACTTGGGGGCTTGTTAGCTCATAGATGCCGAGCTCCATCACCAAGCCTCTCTGATTCAGTAGGTCTGGGGTAGGGGCCAAGCAGTTGCATTCCTAATAAGTTCCTAGGTGATGCTGGAGCTTTTGGCCTGGGACTACCCTTTGAGAATGACTTCTCTGGACCAAGCTATTTGCATAGATAATTTCTGCACAGGTTGCAGTGCTGACTAAGTGGATGTGATGAACTAATAATGTAACACCAGGACAAAACAAAATTTAGTCTGCTTTGCTCCAATTTCATTCTAATTAACATCTGCTCTCTCTTGGGCTCCCTGAAAAAAATCTTTTGATGTTTGTATTTGTAACCACCACCGAAATGAGCTTGATGCAAAAATTCATTCAAATGCCAAACATTTCATTTGTGATGACAAAGAGTTTTTCTTCTTTCTCTAATCTGAGAGACGTTTTGTTTTGCTTTCAATGGTGGCTTGAGCAGGTGTTTCTTTCTTTCTGACATCTGCCAGGCATCACTGGCTAAGAGTTTACTGATTTTTTTTAACCCTTTATTTTTCAGAATTATGATGTTCTTGGTCCTGGAAACTGCTTTGTGTTTTAGGGATCTTTGACAATTTAAACTGTCACTTGTTTAGTCTCAGATATAAATATGTGGTTTCTGATATCCATGCCATAAAGTCAAGGGAAATAGTTTACTACAAGACCCTGGCATTCTTCGGGGATATCATACAAGACGTTCTTTATTCTCAAAATCAAGAATCTCAAATGCAGTCTCTCTCATTCTTGCTCAGTGAGATACTCTGAAATGTTGCTCCAGGGAAACAAGCCAGAACAACAACAACAACACCAACAACAACACCAACACCTTAAGAAAGCAATACAAAGAGTTCAATGATGACGGAACGGATGGGCCAAAGAGGTTTTCTGGAACAGATCACTGGAAATGAAATAGTGCAAAGGACATTTAACAATTCCCTGCTTGCTGGATGATCGCTCTTCTAGAGGGACACGGACTGGAAAGGCCTAAGTGATTATCTTTACATTTTAGTGCATAAGCAAAAACGGTGCCTGTTTTGGCCATAGAATCAGCTGGTGTGAAGCCAGTGGCACAGTTTGTTATGGGCTTGGGCTGGGCTAGTGCCCAGTGTAAATTATCAGGCACATAAAGCTCAGGCTAGAAGTTGGTCAGACAGGCAAGGACAGAACTGCGGTTAGAGATTCCAACCTAAGGCAGACAGGGGAGGGTGGGGTGAGGATTAAGCAGTCACCATGGACCTGTTTGGTTTGGGAGTGCGTGTATGAGTGTGTGTGTATGAAGCAGGGCTGTGTAGTTGGAGTCACTTCAGAGAAAAAGACAAGCAAAGGCATGATCAGGGCTAGGCTGCCAGGGAAAATACAGGACACATAGCTAAATTTGAATTTCAGGTAAACAATGAATATTTGGGACAGAGTTTACTAAAAGATCACTTGTTGTTTATTGAAAATCTAACTGGGTGCCCTGTAGTTTTATCTGCTCAATTTGACAACCCTAAAGTCAGGAGGCAAATGTCAGGTGAGGTAGGTTGCAGCAGCCTGGCTGATGTTGAAGACACCCACCTGGGTGCTGCTTGGGAGGTGGGCCTGCCCTGAAGTGCTGACGGACCATATGGTCAGTGTGGGAAAATCAGGAAGGCCATTTCCACCAGGTCAGGGGAAAAAATGCAAGTAACACTTTCGGTCCCGTCAGGCGTCTTGTGTTGTTTTTCTGTTTGTTTTTTTGCAAGAAGCAAGAGAAAGGTAGAAGTCCCAGGGACCAAGGGAGTGACTGACCTCTGGCAGAGACTCCAAGTGTGAATTCTCCTTAGCAGGCTGGTTAGCGTGACCCATTCAGGGCAGAGGAGGAGAGAGAACGAAGAAACATCTACTCAGAGCCAGGCGTTTTCTACTTGCCACTATATTTTCATAACAGCCCCTCTGAAGACCGTCTGAGTTGCAGTACCTATTAAATCCCTCGCACCTCACTCTGAGCTGAAATCTGTTTTACTTTCCTCCCCATTCTTTCCCCCATACACACATCCAAAGCCTGAGCTTGGCTCTATTTTCCATGTAAATCTTACTATCTAAACTGGGCCAGTAAGAAACTCCCCTGAAGTTTCAGAATGGGATGCAGAGACTGAGCCTCTTGATTATAGGAAGAAAAGTCAGAAAGTCATATGTACTCAGAAGAAGGTTGGTCTGCCATTTTAGATGGCCATACTAACCAGGTGCATGCCAGTAACAGTGCAGAGAAAGCTGGTGCATGCAGGGAGGCAGAGAATGTGGAAGAGAGAAGCAGAGACAAGCAGAGAGGGAGAGAGAGGGAGAGAAACTGTCGGCAGATTTCCAGGTCTGTTTGATGCATCTACCAGCCTGGCTGAGTCATTCCCTTATCATTCACTCCCATTTTGTTTTTATTCTGAGTGGCTTCTTGTTCCTCATAACTTGTGTTCTGTCAACCTGTAGTTATCATGAGCTCTCTTTTATCATACATCACATGGTGGATAAATGGTTGAATCTGAAATGGTCTCCAACCTGGCCAGCCTCAATTGCCTACGTTCGGCCTGGTTCTAAGGTACCTGGTCTTTCTGGCATAACATTCTGCTTAGTTTCCTTCTGCCATGGTAGATGATGAATGCCAGGTGTTTCATTGTCTTCATCTGGGCAGCCCACAGAAGTGGTCAAGGTTTACTCAGGGACAGGGACATGCAAGGTGACAGTGTTGAGGAAAAATATTTGAAAGTGCAGGGCTTGTCTTGCAGGTGTAAGACAAGTCTTTCCCAACCAATCACTATGGCCGTTGGAGGGTACAGAGCAGCTGGAGACAGCATGACTGGTGAGGCCTGGCCCTCAGGCTGCTGAAAACTCAGGAGGTTTAATCGAGGCAGCAGTAGGACCAGTGTAGGGAGCCAAAGATGGGATGGTTCCCCAACAATGCCACTCACCTAGTTGAGTTAGCTGACTCCTGATTTCCTACAGAAGCAGCAGAAGACATACTATATACCCAGCACCCTGGCAGGCACTGAGAATCCAAGCTGAGACGTATCCTACCCCCAGGAACCCACACCCTAGTGGGAAAGGTCGTAGTAAACAGATACTTATGACTAAGTTAATTTGGGCAGGTGAGCAGCAGAAATGAAGAAGTACAATGTATATGGGACAACTCGGCAGTGAGGTGATCACAGCAGCAGCTTAGCACGGCGCAATCCAAGAGGGAACCTGGACCCTCCAAGAGCAACAGTAAAGACCCTTCAGATCAGGGGTCTGGGAATCTGAGGAGATCCACTTGTTGGGTCAATAGACTAGTCCATTGAATAGGAAGGAAGAAGTGGTAAGAGTTGAAAGCTAAACTTTGAAGGTTCTCTTTGGGTTTTATTTTTTCAACTCATCCATGTTGGTGGAGATGTTTGGCATCCTGGTCAAATCATTGAGAACTTGGTCAGATACATTCTTTAAATGTGGAACAGCTTGTCACAGCCATTTTGGGGCAAGCAAGGTCAAGGGCAAGACAGGGATATAGGCACAAAAAGAGCACAGGCCCTAGTCAGGGGGGATACAGATAGTATTGAAGGGAAGCTCATCCCATTTGCACACAGAACTTCTACTCTCAAGATATTCTAGGCATTTAAAAAATGAAATCTAGAAGACATTCAACTTGGAAGAATCTGACTGACATCATAGCTAAGTGAGCTGAATGCTAAGTAGCCTCAGAGAAGCCATGGTTAAACCAAAGCTCGGGAAATCTTGTTTTGTGACAAGTTTCTTCAGCAAATAAATTATTTGAGAAATTTATTTTTTGGCAAATTGGTTAATCAGAGAGTTGGCTTTCAGAATCATGGTGATTCATGGTACTGTCATGTTTCCATTTGATTTGATCCATTTGTTTGTCAGGACTCTTAGAAGGAAGTGGCAGAAAGTCAAAACGGCCTTGGCACAAACAGTAAATTACTGGAAGAATATGGGAGTATCCTGTGTAACTGAAGGAAGGATCCAGAAGCCAAGCAGGAAGGCAGGTTCCTCAGCGGCCTCCTGTGCTGACCCATGGCTGGTATCTACCCAGCCTCGATTGGGGCACTCTGGCTTCTCCCACGAGGCACAGATAAATCCTGGGCCTCTCACCCCTGGAGTAGGGCTGACTCTGCCCAGTGTTGGTTTGAAAATTGCAGAGAGATTCTCTGGTTCGCCAGTCTGAGTAAGGTGTCTAAGAGTAGGTGGAGGCAAGAGTTTCCAGAAGGGGATGGTTTTGGCACACAAAAGAGATGTCCCTTACAGGCCTCGTGAGATGCTGGGAACATTGCCCTTGCCTCTTACACCCACAACGCAGTTCTTGATGATATCAACGGAACACCAGCCAACTTCCAAAACAAAGAGGCCCTCAAGCCTCTCACCTCTACCTGCCAGCTTCACATGGTGATCCTCTCCACCCTTAAGTCAGAGGGAGACAGAGTGTCCCCTGAGCCCTCGGCTCAGTGGACAACAGGTGCATATCACTAGGGGAACAGAAAACCCACTGGCCAAATTGAGCCTGACTTTGAACATGGCGATGGCTATGCAATAAGCACCATGAGGGCTTCCTGGGATGGGGATGAAAAGGGGGGAAAGGGCCGGGGACACAGCTGAGGGCCTTGGGGAGCTCTCCGGGACTCAGCAGGAAAGGAGGCTGTTTGGCTGCCTGGAGCCTGGCCCTGAGAGTGGGCAGGTGTGCTGTCTGCCTGATGCCCTTGATCTCCAAGAGAAACAGAAACGAACCAATCAGGCAGTGACCCCCTGCCAAGGACTCCATTAGCCCGCTCTGGTGGCTGTTTATGAAGTGGCAGCCGCAGGCAACATGGGCTCTCTCGTTCAGGGAGGACATATGGGCTAGGGAGGGATCAACCAGGGAACATCTGGCACAGGAGCAAATCAAACAGCCCCGATGACTAATTTAGGAGTGTTGCTTCTCCATTGTTCTTTCTGTGACCCCATGCAAAGGTCACCCAGGGTGGCAGCCTCAGAGAAGCCGCCACTTTCACCTTCAGCTGTCCCCAGGATCCAACTTGTTTGCCTGAAAATGGAATCGATAGTGTCTTCTTTGAGGGCTGAAACAGCAGCTCCCTATCACTGAATCCTGAATTCTCTCGTGCATGGTCGGCCCCTCCTTGGCAGCCCCCAGGCACCCTGGTTTCTTATTAGCCATTTATCATCTTGCCTCTGAAGTCTCTCTTTAAAAAAAAAATCTACTGAATTCAAGTGCGACATGTTCTATTTCTGCAACTGAGCTTTTTCTCCTTTGGGTTCAAATAAAAGAAATAGCAAATATTAAAGAGCATGAGAGGAAAGGCACAACCGCCTGTCCCATGAATAGACGAGATGGTCTGTGGTCTGATTTTGGTGGTTCATATAATAGCTTCAAATGCTGGTGAGGCTAGGTCTCAGCCTTGCCAGAAATGATCTATAAATTAAACACCCATTTTCCTTTTAAATTATCTTTAATGGCACATTGGAACCACATAATTTTCAGCCTAGAAGGAGGGTTTGGTAGGATGTCAAGTCTTACTCATTTCCTCTTTTGGGGGGTCAAGAACACACATCAGACAGCTCATTTGTAAAAGTTCTCCACTGGAAATGATCTGCCTTTTCTTGAGAATTTATTCTCCTGTGTTCAAGAGTGTGCTGCGGGCTAAACCATCACTTCTGTGCTTGATGGTCTGCACCCGAGCTTGCTGCTAACACCCAGCTGGCTGTCAGGGTGGCAACACTGCCCGTTTCCCCTCATCATCTGGCATCACACACTCATGGAGTCCGGGGTGCCCAGAGTCACGGACTGGAAGGGGTGAGATCCTACTGCTGGCCAGTAGGGACTACTCTTCCCTCAGAAACACCTAGAACCAAACTCCTTTTCCTCTTCCCAGTGAAAAAAACATGTTCCATTCCCCATTCATTATATTCCCAAGGGAAACAAATGCCAGGTTTCTCCGATGTTTTATCCTGCAGTCCTCCCAGCTCCTAGTAATGATTCTGGAGTCGTCTTACTGGTTATCTCCATTGGTCTTCTTCAGTACAGCACTAGCCCCTGTCCCACCTTTCGCTAACACAGATCCTATATCAATAGGATACCACTGGTATGCCTATAAGACAGGCAGCTGTGGCCGGACAATCACTGGAATGACAAGAGAAATAGATTCTAGTCTAGCTTAGTCACAAACTTGCTGTGTGCTCAGAGACAATTTACAACCGCTCTGGGCCCCAGTATCTACACCTTCTTTTGAGATATATTAACATGAATCTTCGAATTTGGCTCTAACATAAGGTGGGGGTGAGTAGCAGATTCAGGGAAAAAGAGAAACGGGAAAACCATCTTTCATACACAAGGTGATGATGAACAAGCATATATTTTGGGGACTCTACTAATGTCCAGAGCAATCCACTATCTCTGTGCTACTTGAAGCTACTCAGAAACACATTTGTGAATCTAGACTTTCCATGAATACCTCAGAAACTTGGAGGAATTGGAATTTGGCAAGAAGACAATGCAAGGCATTGTCTAGGGCTTGTTCCTCTTGGTTGTGTGACTACCCATTATGACTGTCTAGTGATGGCAACATGATCGTTTGTCTAGTAATTACAAAGCATCTTCATTTTACTGCCTCTTTTAATGTTCCCGGTAACCCTGTGAAGTAAATATTATTTCCCCTATTTTAGAGATGAAAAACCTGAGGTTCAGAAAGGTTAATGACTTGTTAAATCACGTTCAGATGCTAAAGGGTAGAGTTGGGATGCAAAGCTAGGATTTCTGATTTCAAGGGCAATGCAATTTCCATCTCTCCTCCAGTTTCCGAACTGAACCCTCAGAGATCTGGGCATGGGGGACGAGTCTCAGGGGACCTGGGACGCGAAACCAGTGTAGCTCAGACCCTCCCTTTCCATCAAAGCACCTTTTTTGGGTCCTGTTTTTTATCGATATGATTCCACACTAAATCTGCTTTTAAACAACATGTTTATGGTGCTGAAAAATAAAATTTGTGAGACATAGCACTATGCCATTATGGTGCTGAAGATGAAACCTTTTACTCAACCCCCGTTCAGGACTCAGAGGATTCTTCATTCTTTGTTCAACAATCCCATCTTGACATCCAGTCTCTCAGAGGAGCTGACCACAGATGCTCTTACTTTTCTCAGTCCAGGGAGCCACATTCTGTTTCTGTGGGTCTTTCATGGGAAAAGTGTTCTGTGGCCAAGGTGGTTGGCAACAAGCCAGATGTTGTCAGCCCAGAAAGAGTCCCCATTCATTTCCTAAGAAGAATTGAACCTCATGTTCCAACTCGCCTCACACATATAAAAAGAAAAGGCTGGCTTTCATTTTAATTAGATAAAATAATTACATGTCACACATCTCCTAAGCAGTTTTGTGTTTGCTCCCACTGTAATGCTGATATTAGCATTCAGTGACGCTGCTCGCATGTTGGGTTTCTAAACTGTCATGTTCCTTGCGGCCACAAGATGTCAGGCAAATATGGTCATGTGTTGTAGGTGCAGGAAGGTGCCTTGGCTCCTGGAAATGCCATTGATGAGTTCATTAGCTGATTAAAATCCTTCCAATAAGCTCGTTGGAAGAGCCTAGGGAAAGTCTATGAAATGTGTCATATTGTTATCCTGTTGATGGAGGCACTGCACACCACTAGCCAGTAATCAGATTAAGATCAACAAATATTGATTGTACACGCTTGCACGATTAAATCCTGAATAATTAAGGGCCACTGAGTTTCCCAGTTCTTACTTTGTTGTGTGTTACCATAAGCAACATGCGCTGTGTTTACAGAGTGCCACGAGTGGACATGACTGTAGGAAAGAAATAAGATCAGTCAGAGAAGCTGTCTCCTTTGAAAACTTGAAAATCTGAGGAAATGAAGAAATGGGTTTCACGTTAACGATATCATACAACCGTGAGACATTTTATAATCCGAAATATATTAAATTAAGCCGTACGTCTAAACACATGCACACCTCTGGTGTAGATTTGCTGACTTCCTGATTTGAATGACTTGTTAATTAACAGCTGATTTGACATACTTCCCCTCACTCGTCTTTGAGTCTCTTGACTGACTTTCTTTGGCTCCTGCCTTGGGGTCTGGCAGAAGAAAGCAATAATGATAAGCAAAGGTTGGGCCTAATCAATATGTGGTTATTGAGTTCCCAGGGAGGGTTAGTGCTGGTGAGGATGGAAGTTGCTGGCCTAGAGGGTATGGCCTATGCTGCACTGGTCCTTCCTGTTCATTCATCTGCCTTTCCTAATTCCCTGTCTTCATCTCTTTCTCCTTCTTCTTCCTGTTTCTCTTCTTCTATCTCTTCCTCTTCCTTCTCTTCCCCTCCTCCATTTTTTCTTCTTTTTTTGAGTTGAGTCAAACTCTGTCACCTAGCCTGGAGTGCAGTGGCACAATCACTACTTGCCATAGCCTTGACCTCCTGGGCTCAAGTGATCCTTCCATCTCAGTCTCTCCAGTAGCTGGGATGACAGGCATGCTGGACTAATTTATTTATTTTTTGTAGAGATGAAATCTCATTTTGTTGCTTAGTCTGATCTGGCATTCCTGATCTCAAGTAATTCTCCCTCCTCGGCCTTCCAAAGTGCTGAGATTACAGGTGTGAGCCACTGCTTGTCTGGCCTTGTGTTCTGCTTTTTAACTCTTCTTTACTGCCGAGCTAGAAGGTAAGGTGATAAGCCTTTATTCATTTACCTTTGAAAACACATTGATCTCCCACTATGTGCTAAACTCTGGCTGGAATATTCAAAGACAAATTTTAAAATGGCTCTTACTTTTCTGATGCTCATGGAGCAGACAAGCAAAATATCCCATTCCAGCAGTATGATATTGATGTTGTGGTCAAGTAAATGTGCTATGGAGTACACAGGCAATGAGGGATTAGTTCTGCTTGGTCCTGAAGACATTGTGGTACTTCACAAAAATAGTGACTTGGAGCTTACCGACTGAACAGGAACAGAGCAGCCTGAAGAATACATGAAAGTAAGCATGTAAAGGTTAAACGGCTGTAGTAGAAAGATATGCAGTACAGAGAATTGAAAGGGTAGAAGTCTATTTGCCTCTTACATAACAGTCTAAATGGAGCAGTTGGTCTGGCAGGGCAACTCTGCTCCAGGAAATCATTCAGGGACCATGATTCCTCCAACATGTGGCTCCACAATCCTCTAGGCATGTTTTACACCAGTGGAGTATCAGCTGGCTTTCTCCTAAGTTGTAATCATAAGAAGGATAAAGAGAAGTCCAGGGCAAGTTACTTTATTTTTGTCCAGTGAGGCAGAAGTTAGCATACTTCTTTATATTTCATGGGCTTTGAGATGAACACATCTAGCTGCAAGAGAGCAAGGCAATACATTTTTAATAAAGTGACCCTGTATTCATGGAAAAGGCAAAAACAAATTATGGGGAACAACGAGCAGCCCACCACAGCAGAGGAGTATGGAAAGGAATAGTGTGTTGCAGAAATTGTATGTGGTAGAGTATGGCTGGACTGTGGCTCACGTAACAGGTAAGGAGATAGCAAGAGGTAGAGGAGTTAGATTGCTATGTTGCTGAGAAAATTTAATGAGGCCAGTATGGTAAACTTTGTGTTTGAGGTAGGTCACTCCAGTACCTGGTAGTTGAACAATCATTTGGAATGGCTAAACCAGAGGCAGTTGTTATAAGTTCATTTAAGAGAAGATGAGGGCTTTGCTCTGGGAAGGAGGAGGGTTGAGGGTAAGGAGAGAGTAGATTTAACAGACATTTAAGCAATAAATTAGACTGAAACTGGCTGGTAAGCTTCTGAGGGTCACCTCCATCGAAAAGTATTCACAAACCATGCAGACAGTATTTCTACTATTAGCAAAGTCTCTTCAACTGAGAATAGATACATATTTCTCCCAACTCTTATTCTCAACTTTTATTAAATGTGCACACTATGGAAATCAAAGCAGCATAGTGGGATCTTTATGGTTTATCAAGTTGGGTCCATGTTCACTACTCATATATTCTCACAAGAACTTGGGTTCAGAACTCAGAACACACTGGTATGCTGAGAGTGTTTCAGCCGCTCCACCCCTCAGGGATTGCAGCACCTAACCAAGTTCACAGAGTGTGACAAATATTAGTCAGAACATCAATTTCCCTTACATGCGAAGTCAGATGATCAGAAGATTGCTTTAGGAGTAAATTATATATTTGAATAGTAAGAGGCGTTAAGCTCTGATAGCGTGATGCATTCATCTTTAAAGTAGAAATGTGGCTATGAGGGACACTAGCTTCTTGTTTTCGATTTACCAGGCATCTTGTCCTAGAAAAATCTAGAAAGAGACTTCCAAACTTGGCAACTTTTGAGTTTCCTTTGCTACAACCATACTGGGGACATTTATAAACATCATCAATGGCACACATGGAGACTCCAATAAGAATGAGGACCCATAGTCACAGTATGGGAATCGATTGGACTGTATGTTTTATTCTGGAAGTGAGCCAGAGGAGATCAAACACTGAGCGATCAAAGACTGATCAGGGACCAGCAAACCTTTTCTGTAAAGGGCCAGGTAATAAATATTTTAGTTACTGTGGACCATATACGATCCTGTCCTAGTAACAGAACTCTGTCACTCTAGCATAAAAGCAGGTATAGGTAAGGAATAAATGAATGTTCCAATAAAACCTTACTCACAAAAACAGGCCACAAGCTGGATTTGACCCATGAGTCATAGTTTACTGACCCCTCTGCCAGTCCCAGGTTATCTGTTTGTTCACAAAACCTTTCTCCAAAGAGGATTCAATGCTATTGATTTTTTTTTTTTACTTACTAAGTCTTAATTATGTTCAAGTCTGCTCTCCCTGGGTTTCTCCTAGACCTCCCTGATTGGAATTTGAGGGAGTTTCTAAAGCTACACAGGTCAGGGGATTTCTTGGTTTACTCCCATAGATATTTGTGGGCATCTGTTGTGTGGAATTCCACTACTTGAATTTCCAGAAACCAATCTTATTTCTCTTCAAGTTCCAGAGTAGCAACCCACTCTGTACCTGTTGCAAAACCCATTTCACAGATGAGCAACCCTAGTTAGAATGGTGCTGGTGGGTGGCAGACCTGAGACTGGAAGCCTACTTGTCCACCTGCAGGCCAGTGATTTTTCTTCTCTGGCATATCCCTGGGTAGATTCTACAATTTGGACAGGGACATATATTAATTTAGCTCAGTGCAATGACATCAGGGAAATGTGGTAATATAAGTACGGCAGAAAATGATTAGAGTTTGGGGGTCATAAAAACAAAACAAAACTGAGATGTAAACCTGAACTCAGTTGTCAAACTACTTTATGTCTACAGCAAACATGACCTTTCTGGAACAAAGAAAAGAGGCGATTTAGTCATTGACACTAAAGCAGATCTCTGTGACTGTGTGTTTTGATTTAATCTCTGTACTTCATAAAGCAGGCAGTAGTGAACAATGTCTGCTTCCCACTGTATTGGTGAGGGGCATATGATCAGAAAGATCCTTCAGTCACCTGTGAGGGGCTTCTAAGTGCTGTCAGCCTTGGCAGATGGAATTCAGGAAAATGTTGATTTCTTTTTCTCCCATTGTGACAGTGATTGTGTTATAAATGGGTGGTCCTAAACAGTGTGGCAATTTCTAAAAGTACTAGACATTGACCTTCCATAGGACCGAGCAAAACCCTTACTGGAAATATACCCAGAGTAACTCAGATCATTCTGCAAAAAAGGTACCTGCACATGCATGTTTATTGCAGCCCTATTCACAATAGCCAAAACACAGAACCAACTGTGCTGCCCATCGAAACTGGGCTGGATAAAAAATTATACATATGCATGATGGAACATTACGCAGCAATAAAGAAGGACAAACATATGATCTTTGAAGCAACCTGGATGGATTTAGAGTATCATACTCAGTGATCTATCACAGAAACAAAGAACAGAGTACCACATGTTCTCATTCATATGTGGACTCTGAACATTATCATAATACTATAAGAAAGGGATTGGCAGTAGTGGGATACTACTAGGGTGGGGTCGGGGGAGACACAATATCAATAAGGGTACCTGATCTCAAACCAGGCAAAGTGGGAAACTAAGGGAGGCCCAAACTTTGCCTGTATGATGTCCACTTGTATACCTAATCCTGACTTGTACCCCTTTTCTTTAAAATAAAAAAATCTGGGCTTCTGGGCAAGATGGCGACAGAAAAGGTCAGGTTGTGAGAGTCTCCGCAAAAGCAGGTATCCATAAAGATTCTCTGCGTGAGTGGGTGTATACCAGTGTGTGAGTGAAAGTCCGTCTGAGGGGAGACTCGGGTTCATGCACCTGGGGCTCTCCTCTGGAGGTGACTGAAACCCACCACTGCCCTGAGATTGGAGACCTGGGCACGTAGGATCGTCTGCCATTCTCAGGGCTCTCTTGAGAGAAGGCAGCAGAGAACAGCTGCCCCTCAACATCTGGTACCCGGCCTATGACATCACCTGCAGCAGCAGACCGGCAGGAGCAGAAGGAACCATGGAGAAGGTAGGTTGTGGAAGTCTGGAAAAAGCTCCAACCTTGGTGATAAGATATGATGAGACACTGATGGACGCCATCTTCTCAGTTCCGGGACTGGGCAGAGATTTTCATTGCCCTACCCAGCCTCCATCTTGGGACCCAGAAGCTATCTTCTCATCGAACTCGGTGAAACAGATACCCCTTCCCCATGATGGAACAGGCACAGCACGTCAGATCTTAGTGGGAGACTAGACAGCAGCAGCAGTGAGGAGGGTTAGGGTGAGATCAGATCTGATCCATCCTCCTCCCACAGTAGTTCATGGGGCATCTGACCAACGCTGAAAACAACCCTGTCAGCCTGCACTGAGAGTGGAGAGACCAGAGGGGCTAGAGACCAGAGCCTAAGGTGGAGGCACCCCGAAAGGATCCTGGAGTTGCAGAAATGGCCACAGAGTGAGTTTTTTTGTTTGTTTTTTGTATTAGTTTTTGCTTTATTCCCTCTCTGTTTTTGTTTACGTTTTTGTAGTTGCATTGTTTCTGTTATTTTAATTTTATTATTCTTTTAGATTTTCTAAAAAAATGGGTATTGTGTATGGGTATTTTTGAGGGAGAGTATACCAACAAGGGGGTTTTTGTTTGTTTGTTTGTATGATTGTCTGCAAAGTCAAAGAAACCATTGAGAGAGTCGAGAGACAACCCACAGATTAGGAAAAAATATTTGCCAACTGTACATCTGACAAAGGCCTAACAACTAGGATCTACAAGGAACTCAAATGTGCTGAAAAAAACAACAAACACTCCCATTACAAAGTGGACAAAAGATATGAATAGACACTTCTGAGAAGAAGGCATATGCCCAGCCAACAGATACATAAAAAAATGCTCAGTCTCACTAGTCATCAAAGAAATGCAAATTAAAACCACACTGAGATATAACCTAACTCCTGTCAGGATGGTCATCATCAATAACTCAAAAAAACAACAGATGCTGGAGAGGATGCGGTGAAAAGGGAACACTTCTACACTCTTAGTGGCAGTGTAAACTAGTACAACCTCTGTGGAAAACAGTGTGGCAGTTCCTAAAAGATCTAAAAATCGACCTCCCATATGACCCCACAATCGCCCTACTGGGAATATACCTGGAGGAACCCAAATCACTCTGTGAAAAAGATACTTGCACATGCATGCTTATTGCAGCATTATTATTATATGATAGCAAAAACTTAGAACTAACCATGCTGCCCATTGAGAGGTCTGGATAAAAAAAATGTGGTACATATACATGATGGAATATTACACAACCATAACGAAGGACAAAATCATGAGCTTTGCAGCAACTTGGATGGACTTAGAGGCTATAATACTGAGTAATCTATCACAGAAACAAAGAACCAAGTATCACATGTTCTCACTCATGAGTGGAACTTGACAGCTATCGTAATGCTATAAGAAAGGGATTGGCAGTAGTGGGAAACTGCCAGGGAAGGGAGGGGGTGGGATTGGCAGTAGTGAGAAACTTCCAGGGGAGGGGGGCATACCTCCTCAGCAAGGGTACCTACATAATGAACATTTGTATACCTAACCCTGAATTGTACCCCGTAAATTTAAAATAAAAAATTTAAAGGGGAAAGATAAAATAAAAATAAAATAAATGGGAGGTCCTTATTCTGGCCACTTGCACTCAGGTGATATCACTCCTGACCTTGAACCCCACACCT
Source organism: Cephalopachus bancanus (assembly GCA_027257055.1). Lineage (NCBI taxonomy): Eukaryota > Metazoa > Chordata > Mammalia > Primates > Tarsiidae > Cephalopachus > Cephalopachus bancanus. The sequence goes on from JAPVLO010000249.1 coordinate 1,329,544, forward strand.
GTCGGAGTCACCACTCCTTCTTCTTGGGCGTCTTGATGCACCAAGGCCTAGAACACTTTATGGACTTATTCTTTAATATGTCTATTCCTCTGTTTCCTTTGAAGGAAACAATACAATTGCATCTCCCTGCCTAGCACAAGGTCTGGCCCTGGAGTCATCCTGTAAATATTTGATAAGAGAAAGAGAATTTCTCAATGCTACTTTCCCATGTTCCTTCTTTGTGTTCATTCTCCAAAGACTGAGTGTGTGACAAGGCCCACCGCTTCTGTCCCTCCTCGAGTTTAGTCCCTTTCCCCTCTGCTTGAGGGTCTTGTCATGTGCCAGGCAGTGTTTTCAGTGCTTTGCATGTCTTGGCTTCTTGAATCCCCCCATAATCTCTCTATTCTTGCCTATATGCCAGCTTGAGAATGTGGCAGCTTGCGTTTGGACTCTGGAATCTTTACTACTTAGATAGGGGATTTCTTATCCAGTTCTCCTTGTCTTACCTTCCTGGCCGATGGCATCATGAGAAAAATGAGAATATTTAACTTGCAGGTCCCATGGACTTTAAATGAGATGCTATATCTAAGATGCTTAGCATCATACCTGGCACATAGTCAGAGCTCCATAGATTTTAGCTCTTCACATTACGCGTGGGAGATGACGGATATCAGCAAATGAGAGTCTGTTTGTCTGTTAGATACTTTATTTTATTTTATTTTGTTTTGAGTCGGTACAGAAGCATGTAATGATCTGCCCAGCACCCACTATTCTCAGGGGAGCTGGGATGTATCCCACAGACTTGTAGTATGACCACAACTAGATAGAGTCAGGACCTTGAGAGGCAGAGAGCCATAAAGGAAAAAAGAAAGAGGAAGAATGGCAGCTCCTCTGGGAACTCAAGGAGAGCAATCAAGATTCTATTTGCACCATCCTCTCCTCCAAGCATGTCTGTGATTGGCTAAGAGTAAGATGATATCCTCTCTGGTGATGGATTGCATGGCCTTCCAGACATTGCACACCATAATGGCAAGATTACAAATGTCTTACTTAGGTGGTTAAGCAGTTGATCAATAATTGTATATTGTGTGCCTCACAAATCACTGTCCCAAAAGAATTTGTCCCCTCCCTTAAAAATGGTCACACATAGGCTTTGCTATATGTTAACAAAAGTGGACTATGAAGTGGTCTCCAGTCAGAGAAAGTATGGCTTCCTGCCAGAGTGACTCCAAGGTGTAGTACACAGGCAAGGAAGACCGTGGAGAGGACTTGATGACAGGGGTAAGACTTTTCACCACATAAAGAGGTCTTCTGACACCCACCATTCAAATGGAAATGAAAACCATGACAAATGAAAGAAAATTAAACGCTCTCCTCACTTCCTCCCCCTGCAAGATACATTCTGTGGTGCTCTGCCCAGTGTAACAGATCAGAGAGGTCAGCATTTTTCATTTCCAAATATACATCAGAGTCACATTAGGGAGGAAGCATGCTGAGTGCTTTTAGAAGCTGAGACACCCTGAGCAGGCTTCAAGAGGAGATGGTTCTGCAGACACATCCTGGTGATGGGGGCGTCCTACGACCTACTCTTAACCCATTCGGGCTCTGGCTTCTGTCAGACACACACATCACTTTCCCAGGCTGTAGCTTGCAAGTGGAAAAAAAATCACCCCTGCCCGTATAGTTGTGTGTTAAGATATGCTATAAATAAATAATATTTCTATTAGAGAAAAAGAAGACAGAAGGGGAAAGGACAAGGTTTTTCGGATAGAATGCATGCCTCCCAGAGAACCTGGATTGGAATGTTAACATGGATTCAATGGGAGAACCTGCTACTGGCAAGGAATGATCAGCTTTGACGGGGCCCTGCACTGGCATTCGCCTTTGGACTGAAGGCATTGCTGACTCCAAATTAGTCCTGCTTTGACAATGCAGGCAGCTCTGTGGGGGAACTGGCTCCTGCAAGGAGACAATGCAGAATTAAGAGAACCTTGGGTCCCTTTGAGAATTGTCCATGAGGGAAAAAGCAAAACAAAATAAATTTCAATAACTCTAATAGGTATAAAAAACAGTAACAGTCTCAAAGAGTTAGGTTCTCCCATGAACCTCAGTATAAGAGCAATATCTACCATGCATCCATCTTTATCAACTCCTGACTTCTGTCTAGGGATGTGTTCGTTCATTCATTCATTCATTCACTTAATACAAACTTAATGTATACTTCCTATATGAGATATGTCTTTAATAAAATAGGGAAAAGACATGAGGAAAGATGATAATAAAAATACTAAATAAGTAAATTATACAATATCAAATACAACAAAAAGAAAAATAGAAAGAAAAAGTTGGGAGTGGAGGGGTAGGTAGTTGACTTTTTTTTTTTTTAAGTAGGAGTCTAACTCTGTTGCCCAGGTTGGAGTGCAGTGGCATGCTCATGGCCACTGCAGCCTTGACCTGTTGGGCTCAGGTGATTCTTCCACCTCAGCTTTCTAAGTAGCTAGAACCACAGGTGTGCACCACCACGCTCAGCTAATTTTTTTATTTATTGTAGAGATGAGGTCTTGCCAAGTTGCCCAGACTGGTCTTGAACCCCTTGACTCAGGCAATCCTCTCACCTCCGCCCCCCAAAAGGCTGGTATTGCAAGCATGAGCCACCCGGTAGTAGTTGAATTTTAAAATGCGATGGACAGGGTAAGTCTCATGAAATAGGAAACATTTAAGCAAGGACTTCAATGCAGTATGGAAGACAACCATGTAGTTATCTGGGAAGAATGTGTTCCATCCTGTGGAGATAGGCAGAGCAAAGACCCTGAAGCAGGAGCAGGCCCAATTTGTTCCGAGGAACAGCAGGGACCCTGGTGGAACTAGAGCAGAGAGGTAGGGGTGAGGAGTGTGGTCAAAAATTAAGGGTCTGATCTTACCTGGATTTAAGCTGATGATGAAAACTTTGGTTTTTATGCTGATGGCATGAGGAGAAAGTCGCAGTGGTAGTCACTGAGGAACTGCTCTTTTTCATCTGTCAGAGGATTTCTGAGATGACACAAGCCCAGGTTCTTGCTACCATCATGAAAGGCTCATGGCTGTAGAGAACAAGGTCTGTGTGAGCTGAGCGTGGTCAGACTTCTTCAAGACAATTCAGAAAAATTGCTGATACGACCTCTTCTAACTTTCCAACTCCAAAAGGGATTTTCTTTTGCATGCTGATTTGTTTTCCCTATGTTGTCCTAGAAATGTGGAGTAATAAAGAACACTGGGTTAGTATTCCTGAGTATGAGGTCATAGATCTACCAACCTGCCACCTTGGTTAGTCGTAGACATTTTTCCTCTCATGTTAAGAGTAGTTATCAAATCCTACTGAGCTTTCCTCACAGGGTAGATGAGAACATCTTATAAGTTCTTAAAGCGGAAAGAGAAAGGGAAATAATATGCCATCCACCTACTCAAGCCAGGGCCTGGGCTGGTAACTTGATACAGTTTATTTTTAAGAATTTTCTAGTAGGAGAAAATCTATTGAATAATGAAAGTTATTTTTTTCTTGAGTTGACAAAGACAATTTTGGTTATCATGATGATTTGTTATGTGACTGCCTTGGAGACTAGGCTCTAAAACCAGGAAAATAACCCCAGGGTTAAGACAAAAACAAGAAAAACTGTAGCGACTGGTACTTTTTTTTTTTTTTTTTACCAGAATGGAAATGATGATTATATCCTAGAGAATCAATTCTTTGACAATGTCTTCATTTTATTGATATATTTATGTCTAATAATTTTGCCTTTATGGATTACATAGTGAAGTTGTTCACTATTTAGTATTGAGATAATTGGTAAAGAAATAATGAATTGAAAATGGACAGATAAAGAATGATTGGACAGATGGTCGAATGAACAGATATTTGCTGTTCACTACAGGTCATAGTTTTCTGTTTGTTTGGTGTGACTTAAGGAGGACTCTCTGGCTTAAAAATTTATTTTTCTAATTTAAGAATGAGAATTACCAAAAAATAGATGCTGAATACGTGCAAAGAAATATATGCAACGATGTGAGAGGAGACACGACAGTGTCTGCTCCACTGACAACGATCTTGAAAATCTCCTGAGGCGAGCACTGGATGCTGAAGGGATGATGTGGTTAATGCTTTCTCCCTCAGTCAAGTGCATCTTTCAAAGTCATGATAAGAATGTGGAAGGCAGCACCTGAGTCCATTTCTACGTGTGCAGAAGTACCCAGAATGCTTGGGAATACATCACCCCATTTACTTTCTTTTCTTCTTTGCTTCCTCCTCTTCTTCCTTCACTGCTTCAACTTCTTTCTCCTTATCTTTCTCTTCTGCCTTTTCCTTAAAAAAAAAAAAATAAACATATGGCACACTTTGATATGATCCATGCCCCTTCCACAGTGCATCACCTTGTTTTGTTTTTCCTGTTGACTTCCATATATCTCATTGACCTTTCAAAATATCTTGAAATGGCTCTTACTCTGTTACACTTCAATTTTTCACCATTCCTTAATTTCTCTTTCAATTTTGCATGTTGCACCTCTTCCATCCCACCTTGTATATTAGCTTTTTTTCTTTTTTTAAAGGAATGCAGTAAACACTGTATCACTAACTTTTTATTGATGCCTAGGAGACCCCCAGCAATCTTAATTGCTTGGAACAAAACCTTTGTGAGACAAAGATGAGATTGAAGAATGCAGTTGTATGCTCTAATGCTAAGTGTATTGGCTTTAGGGTAATCTGTGCAATTCTAAGACATGTTGATTTATGAACTAATTAGTGGCACACAACAAAAATACATATAGGAACTTGCTGTCCCCTCAGCCTGAAAAACCTCTAACAACAGGAAAATGGGTTTTGCATGTTAGAAAATTAAATTCAATATATATTTATGAGGCCATTCAAAATGTGAAGTCCTTTCCTACTATGTCCCAAGTAAGCAGAAATGTCCATGTATCAAAAACCTAATTGTGGCAGAGTCCAAGGCTTGGGGAATAAATTAAGTCTTAAGCTACAGAAGACATTGGACATTAATTTTAAGGCTTATTATAGCTCTGATGATACAGGCATTAATAAATCCAAAGGAAGAAAGAATAAGGCAAAATGACAAATAAGACATACCTATTGGTTTTCCTTGGCAAAATGTTGATTGTTGATCATTCATTTAAGTTTTCACAGGTGTTTCTACACTCTAGGGTCATTGTTCCAGCAGCTTGTTAATAGAGACTGAATAGGATGTTGAATATTTCATGGATTCTTAGAAGCTCATTTCTTCTTTCTGAAGTGGGAAGGGAAGGGAAAAAAGGTTATACTATGTAAAGCATTCAACATTCATCCCACAAACCTTTATTGAGCACTTTGTATGATAAAGCGGCATTAAAGGCTATGGACGAAATTTGATAGGCATTTAGAGGAGGCATGCATTATTTCAGGCTGGAAAGAGAATTGTCTTTAGAACTGGCCTTTGAAATACCTGTAGATCTTTAAAAAAATCTGTAGGACTTAAAAATAGAACAATGTGGTTAGGAAGGCTTCCAGGATAAGGCATAAGAATGGGAAAATGTGAAGCAAGAGTAGAAATAGTAAGTGACTTAATTGTGTGATAAAATCAGGTTTAGTAAGCCACACAATGGAGAGAGAATTCTAGAAAGGTAGTGTGGGGCAGATGATGGTTAAGCCAAAAAATTTGGATTTTATGTGGCAGACAATGCAGTTATTGAACCCATTGTTATTGTGCACCTATTAGATGAGTGGTCTTATGATGAAGATATGCTAGTTATTCTCAAGGACATTCCTGTTTTCTAGAAGTAGGATCACAATTTCAAAAGTAATTTCAGTGCAAAATAAATGTATGATAATAAAGTAAACATAGGGTCTATGCAAACACATTACCAGGGCCTCTAATATATTCTTGAGGGGCCAGAAAAGATGTATTGGGTAAATGACTTTAACTTTAAAGTAACAAGAATTTAAATAAGACAGTATGAAAGAAAATCATGGCATATTTGGGAAAACTGGAATTGTCTCTGTAAGACTGGAACTTGGATTTTGAAAGAGAGATGCATGTAGACAAAGGTGAGTTTAGCTATGGAAATAGGTCATGTGAAATTTAGCAAGTTGTGGAACACCTTTCCACTGTTCTCTCAAATCTTGTTGCCTTCTTTTTCTGGGCACATAGGAGGCCTGTACTTCTACACAGCTGGAAATGAGGCATGGCCATGTGATTTCCTTTGACGAGTCAATGTGTGTGGGAAGGAGAATTTAATTACTGGTGCTTAGCTCTACATCTGGTTCTTTGCTGCCATGAGATCATGAAAGCATACGCTGATGTGGAAATGCAAAGCTGAGTCCTTACATGGAAGGTAGCTTCCTTGGAGAGTCATTTGCACCTATATCAGACCTTGTGTGAATGAGAAATAAATGTGTTATGTTAAGGCATGGAAACACTGGGGATTGTTCGTTACTGCAGTAGATCCTAGCCTATCCTGATTAATACACAAACCATAGGGAAGAGTCTGAATTTCATTACAGGAGCAATGAGGACTAATTGGAGTTTGTGTGTTTTTTTAAATAGTGGGGCAGTGATATATATACTCAGAGCTTACATTTTGTAAATGTTACTCTCATATCAGTTCATGGGAAAGCAGAAAGTCATGTTCAATAACCCAGGCAAGAGGGAATGAGAGTAATAGCTAGGACACTGGAGGTGAAATAGAAGAGAGATTATCGCAGGAGAAATATTGGCATAATTGAATTTATAGGATTTGTTGAGTGACTAGCTGTGAGAGGTGAAGGAAGAGTCTACGATGGCTAGCTTCTTGCCTGGAATGCTGGAAGAATTTTGTCATCCTGAATAGAAACAAGAAATGCAGAAGCAAAAATGAGTTGTGGGGGTGGGGTTTGATTCATGAACCAGCTAGTATTGAAGAACTCAAGAGAGATTCCAGGGCTTAGGAATCTACCTGCTTCTAGGTGGTAGCTGAGGTGAAGAAAATGACTGCCTAGGGAAGAGGGTTGGGAACAGAAGTTCAATAACATCATGGGGACAGAAAAGGGAAGCGAACAGTAGAGGAGCACAAGGAGGTGAATGTTGGGTCACAGAAGCTAAAAAAAGAGACTTTCTGGAAGGAAAGGGTAGTAAATGCTGTGAAGACACTGAAAAGAATGAAAACTAAAAAAATCCCATTGAGGTTGAAGTTTAGTAACCACACTGGAATTCTTTCAGGGAGGGAGTTTCACCAAGGACATTGAGATCAGAGGTTTTGAGACACAGAGAGCAAGTAGGTGCTGAGAATGGGAAGACAATGGGTATCAATAATATTTTCATAAGTTTGTCAATGAAAAGATGTAATAATATGGGAAAATTGAATTGGAAAAAAGAAGTAAGAATAAAATATAAATAAATCATTAACATTTCTATAGAAAGTTTTGTTATTAAAACTAAACCTTCTGGCTGGGTACAGTGGCTCAAACCTGTAATCCCAGCACTTTGGGAGGCCAACGTGAGAGAATTCCCTGAGAGAGTCCAGGGGTTTGAGACCAGCCTGGGCAAGTTGGTGAGACCTCGTCTCTACAATAAATAAAAAAATTAGCCAGGCATGGTGGCGTGTGCCTGTAGTTCCAGCTACTTGGAAGGCCGAGGAGGAAGGCTCGTCTGAGCCCAGCAGGTCAAGGCTGTGGTGGCCATGAGCATGTCACTGCACTCCAGCCTGCACCACAGAGTGAGACTTCGACTCAAAAAAAAAAAAAAAATCTAAACCTTTTGAAACAACAATGATGGCCAGGTGTGGTGGTAGCTCACAAATGTAATCTCAGCACTTTTGGAGAATGGCTTGAGTCCAGGAGACCAGCCTAGACAACATAGCGAGACCTTGTCTCTACAAAAAATTTAAAAAAAAATTACCCTGATTTCAATAGCTTGTGGAACCCCCTCCCTCAAAGAGTTCCAGTGTGGTTACTAAATAACAGTTCTGATGGGCATTCCAGAAAAAGAACTCCGAAATTACTTTGACAGGTAGACCAGGTGGGGAGGGTGTCAGTGCATAGCTTCCCAAGGGGAGTATTTTCAAGGTGACCATAGTGATATTCAGCAATGAGGTACGCAGCACTTTTTCTAGGATGAGTTTGCGAACTTCATTGTCAGACCTCATATTAAGAGCTCAATAAACAAATGCCATGAAGAGTCCTTTGGAAGCAGGACCTTTTGAACAGGTTTTGGAGTGAGCTGGGAGGATTTCTGGCCTTGGACTTCAAAGACCTTTCTGAATATTGAATTCCAGTGGATGTCTCGGTTTTGAGGTGATGGTGGCCAAGGCAGCCGCTGAAGATGCAGGGGACTTCTCTCAAGGACAGGCTTAGGTCTGACTTGCCTGAGGCGGGGTGTGGTGGCGGGGAAGGGTCGGGGGCAGGTCCTCACAGCACTGGACTGCTGGTAACAATGGGGTGAGCACAGGTAAGAAGACACCCTGTTCCGCTCCCATCGTTTGATTAGCTATGGTACGGCCCAGGGAGGCCAGTGTCCCACTTCCCTGATCTCCCTAGCTACACCCAAGCCGGGCTCCCACACTGCTGTGGGGATGATGGGAACACTTCTCCAGAATTAAGCTCTAAGTCAATGTCGGCCTTTGGTACGTGAGTGCATTTTCCCACTTTACTGTAATCCAGAAATAGGCCAAGTAGCGAGAAGTGAGATTTTTGCTAATAAAGATTTTTAGGGTCATCCAGTATGTATTTATGAAGGATATTGTTTATTTTATGAAAGAACAGATCCCCAAATGGAGTTTCTCTGGTCTCCTTGAGATCATACAGGACAATAATCCCCTCCCAGAACCCTGGACAAGTCACAGAACATGGAGATTAACATCTCCTAAGAATTTGTCTCAGCTACCAGTCCTGCCCTTCTCATCTATGTGGCTGACCCCCCCCATCTGCCAGCTGTCCATCACCATGATGTCAGCTCCTGTGAATGCTTGCCTGCCCCACCTCTCAAAAGAAGTTTTAGATACCTAGTCTCAAGTACTTGCCACCACATCTTTTTTCAGGTGTCTGGTTCCTTCTTTCCCTTAAGAAGTGAATCCACCCTCCCGGGTGTCTATTCTGCTTTCTAAATAAACTATCTTTCCCAATCTAATTTATGTGCAATTCTCTGCATAGCTGTGTAACCGGCACCAGCACACTGGCCTAACATTTTCTTTTGTTTTATTTCTGAGTTTGGGTCTCACTCTGCTGCCCAGGTTGGAGTGCAGTGGCACGATCACAGCTCACTGCAGTCTCGACCTTCTTGGGTCAGGCGATTCTTCCATCTCAGCCTTCTGAATAGCTGGAACTATAGGCCTGTGCTACCGCACCTGGCTAATTTTTCGTTGTTGTGGAATTTTTTGTAGTGATATGGTCTCATTATGTTACCCAGGTTGGTCTTGAACTCCTGGATTCAAGAAATCCTCCAAAAGTGCTGGGACTACAGGTATGAGCTACCACCATACCTGGCCATATTGTTGCTTTAGGTTTTGATAACAAAACATTCGTGGCAGTCTTGGCTTCAGGAGCAGAGACTGAGGCCTTCACTGGGGAGCTCCCATGATGCTTCTGTGCGCATTGACCTCGACCTCGCTAAGGTCACTCTGCTCTTAGGTAATTCGGGGAAATCAAAGCACCTTACTGATGACAAAAGCTGGCACAAACCCTGGGGCTTACTCGGATGTCACTCCTCTGATACATTAGAATGTATCCTCTTCATTAAAAGAGATATTGTCAGGAGGATGTCATTACAGGGCCAAGGTTTAGGGCCCACTTCTTAGCCTTGTAAATCCTCGATTCCCCTTCTGCTAGCACGTATGACTATCCTCAGCCATTTTTACACAGTATATGTCTGTATCACCGTGTAGCAGGGTAGATAAGATTGTGCCCTAAATATTAGTATCATGACCAACTTCCCAGAGAAACCCAGTATGTATATCTTAAAAAATATCAGGCCTGCTGACAAGATGAGATACTTGTGACATGGCAGAAAACGAAAAGTCTGCATAAGGACTGAATGTGTTGTTCAGAATCCTGATTCTGGCCTCAGATTGGCCCTCTCCCAGGGAGAAAGGAGTTTACCTGATGAAGAAAAAGAATGTTGTCTTTCTTGCAGAACGAGCCTTCTCTGGGAACCTCAGCAACTCAGATTATAGATCTAGACCTGTCGTGAGTAACAGGTATATGGGGACTTGTCTTTTTAGTGTGTGTTCGGTTTTTCAGGCACAACCCCTCTCACTGACCCTCCCTGACATCAGGCCACACATTGGCACATATATTCACTCACAAATATTTACTGGTTGCCTACAATGCACTGAACACTGTTCTGAGCACTGGAGAGAAACCAGACAACAAAACAAAGCTCTTGATTTCATGAAGTTTGCATTCTAATGAGGGAGTCAATGAGAGATCGATGTCCTAAGTTAGTGATGTGAAGAAAAATAAGACAGGATGAGCATAATGTAAATGGGTGCAGTTTGGTCAAGACTTTCTTGAGGGTCATAACATCTGAGTAGAAACATCAGTGAGGTGAGGAATAAATCAGATGGATATCTAGGGGAAAGTATTCTAAGGCAAAACAAGCAAACAAACAAACAAACAAACCATTAAGTGCAAAAGCTCCAAGATACAAATGTTCTTTGACCATTTAAGGAACAAGTAAAGAGATTCAGATAGAGCAGAACACATGTCTGGGCCAGAAGCTGGGGAGGGATCGAGCTTCTCATGGCACTTAGATGTCATAAAATAGGACATGCTTGGAGTTTTGTCCTTGTTTCTTGTTGGTCCTTCCTCTATGAGGACAGGGGCTTTGTTTTCTCACTGCTGGATCGTCTGTGGTGATAACTGTGCCTGGTACACAGTAAGTCCAAAACTGGCTGTGAAGTCAAAAAGTCTTTATTACGAATCCTACTCAGTCACTTAATAGCCAAGTATCCTAGGCAGCACATGTAAATTCGTTAAGCACTGGTTTCCATATATGGATGGGGTACTAAGAATTCCCTGCATGAAGGCTGACAAATGGATTCATCACACCAAGTGGAGTCCTTAGCCCAGAACCTGTGGATGATAAGTGCTCAGTAAGTGGTGGTTGTAGGTAGGTTATAGACGGGTGACAGGGTTCCATGTCTACACAAGTTGTCCTAGAGACAAGATGATCTCTAACTTATAATACTTGAAACATTTGCTTGGTGGATGATTAAATTTGATGGCTGCTCTTTCCAGTTTATCACTTTTCTTTTTAAGTTGGAGTCTCACTCTGTCACCCAGACTGGAAGGCTGTGGCACCATCACAACCACCGCAGCCTTGACCTGCTAGGTTCAGGTGGTCCTTCTGTCTCAGCCTTCCAAGTAGCTGAGACAACAGTTGTGCACCACCACGCATGGCTAATTTATTTATTTATTTATTGTAGAAACAAGGTCTTGCCAAGTTGCCCAGGCTGGTTTCGAACCCCTGGACTCAGGCAATCCTCTCGCCTCCACCTCCCAAACTCCTGGGATTACAGGCATGAGTCACTGAGCAGTTGTAACCAGTTTCCCTTGCCCCTGAGACTGAGTGATGTTTTCCTTCTCTGTTTTCACAAGTACTCCATATGCTTATTAACTATGTCAGCAAATGACACATTGTGTGGCAATTTTTCTGGTTTGCTGGTTTGGACCGAAACCCATTTGATGGAAGAGACGACCTGTGCTCATTATTGAATCCCTGCCACCTGAGGTGCTTTGACCATAAAGCTAGCTTAGGTTCCAAGTCCTGAATTTACATCGTCCCTTTTCTTAGTGAGAGATGGGGGAATTTTATAACAAACGTTCAGTGGTCATTTACTTTTGGTAAAATTTGCATAAGTAAGATAGTTTAACCACAATCAATTAAACTTACGAGTCTTTCCCCACTGAATAATTCTGTTACACTCTCCCTCATGGTGAGTAAGTGTTGATGTGGCCAAGGATGCTGTTTGGATTCGACTAAGGGAAAGCTGAATTGAATATATATATATATAACTAAGATATATATATCTTAGTTGAATGATAGCTACTTCAGTGGCTCACACACAATTCTTTGTGTAGCTAAGTTGTTGCTTTGCTTGCCGATCTAGTTCAAGAACAGATTCCAGAAATAATGATACTGTCACTTGTGCTACCTCATCTGGTCTTGGGATATAATGGCAAAGGACAGAGGTTGTACCTAGAAATGACGATGTTCCTATGACTCCTACAGGGTGGCTCTTTGAAAAGTAGAGAGGAAACAAGGTTTCTAGAAGTTAGTGCTATAAGTTAGTTTATGGAAAATTCTTCCAGTCATCAGCTGTGTAAAATCATAGAACATTTGATTCTCATTGCAGTAATCGAATCAAGAGATATCTTTCCTTGATAGATGTTCTTCACAATTGGATAGCAATTCTGAATTTTATAGACATTACCAATGATGAGTTACGAAGATGAAAAAAATACCATTTCAAACTGCCAATTATCGGAAAAAAAATTTGATCAATGATGTGGCGGGAAAGATGAAAATATCTCACTTTCTTGTCTATTGAAAAAGGTATAAAATCATTGTCATAAAAAAGGTGATCAAAGAATATGCAGCCAAAGTTATCACGAGATGATATTACAGACATTTCTTGGAGAGATTGCAGGTTTGGTTCCAGACCAGCTCAGTAAAGTGAATATTGAAATAAAGCGAGTCACATGAAATTTTTGGCTTCTCAGAGCATATGAAAGTTATGTTTACACCATCCTGTAGTCTTTTGAGTGTGCAATGGCATATGTGTCAAAACAACAATGTGTATACATTAATTAAAAAAAACTTTACTACTAAAAAATGCTGTTGAGCATCTGAGGCTTCAGCAAGCCATAATCTTTTTGCTGGTGGAGGGTATTGCCTCAGTGTTGATGGTGCTGACTGATCAAGGTGGCAGTTGCTGAAGCGTGTGTGGCTGTGGCAATTTCTGAAAATGAGACAATGAAATTTGCCACATGACTGACTTTTCTTTTCACGAAAGATTTCTCTGTGGTGTGCCATGCTGCTTGACAGCATTTTACCCACAGTAGAACTTCTTTCAAAATTGAAATCAATCCTCTCAAAACTTGCTGCTGCTTTATCAATTAAGTTTATAGAATATTCTAAATCTGTTGTTGTTATTGCAACAATGCTCACAGTGAATTCACCAGGAATATATTCCATCTCAAGAAATCACTTTCTTTGCTGATCCATAATAAGAAACTCCTCATCCACTCGGGTTCTTTTTTATTGATACAAATATTTGTACACATGTATGGGGTTTTTATATTTTGTTACATGCATATGTTATGTAATGATCAAGTCAAGGTATTTGAGGTATCCATCACCTGAGTATTTATCACTTCTATGTGTTGGGGACATTTCAAGTCATTTCTTCTAGTCATTTTGAAATACACAATATATTGTGGAGTTTTTTTTTTTTGAGTTGGAGTCTCATTGCGTCGCCCAGACTGGAATGCAGTGGCACATTCCCAGCCACCGCAGCCTCGACCCGCTGGGCTGCCTTCCGCCACAGCCTTCCAAGTAGCTGGGATTACAGGCACGCGTTACCATGCACGACTGATTTTTTTTGATTTATTGTAGTGATGAGGTCTCGCCAAGTTGTCCAGGCAGGTTTCGAACCCGCGGGCTCAAGCAATCCGCTCACCTCGGCCTCCCAAAGCGCTGGGATTACAGGCTGAGCCACCAAGCCCGGTCAACAATATATTGCTTTTAACTGTAGTCACCCTACTCTGCTATCAAACATTAGAATTTATTTCTTCTATCTGACTCTATGTTTGTACCCATTAACCAACCTCCTATTATCCCTCATTCAAATACTTCCTCCACCGAAGTCTTGAACCTGTCAAAGTCATTCATGAGGGTTGGAATCAATTTCTTCCAAACTCCTGTTCATGTTGACACTTTGACCTCTTCCTATGAATCACAAATGTTCTTGATGAGATTTAAAACAGTGAATCATTTCCCAGAAGTTTTCCATTTATTTTTCCCAGACATATCAGAGGAATCACTATCTAAGGCAGCTATACACTTACAAAATGTATTTCTTGAGCCATGAGACTAGAAAGTCAAAACTATTCTCTGATCCACTAGCTACAGAATGGATGTTTTGTTAGTAGGCATGAAAACATTAATGTCCTTGGACATCTCCATCAGAGCTTTTGGGTAACCAGCTACATTGTCAATGAGCAATAATATTTTTTAAAAAAAATCTTCTAGGATTCTTAAATTTTGGGATTTTACATTTAGGTCCTTGATCCACTTTGAGTTGATTTTGTATATAGTGATAGGTAGGGGTCCAGTTTCATTCTTCTGCATGTTGTTAGTCAGTTTAGCACCATTTGCTAAAGTCTTCTTTCCCCAATGATTGTTATTGGAGGCTTTTTAGAAGTTAAGTTGGTTGAGGGAGCATGTTTTTACTTCCAAAATCTCTGTCCTGTTCCATTGGCCTATGTGCCTATTTCTATACTAATACCATGCTGTCTTGGTTACTGTAGCCTTGTAATAAAGTCTAAAGTTTGGAAGTGTGATACCTACCACTTTGTTCCTTTTATGGAGGATTGTTTTGGCTATCTGTGCTCTTTTTTGTTTCCATATGAATTTCTGTATTGCCACTTCCAGGTCTGTGAAAAATGCTGTTGGTAAGTTGATGGGTATTGCATTGAATCTGTTGACTGCCTTGGGTAGGATGGACATCTTGACAATCGTGGTTCTTCCAATCCATGAGCATGGGATGTTTTTCCATTTGTTAGTATCATCCTTGATTTCTTTAAGCAGCGTTTTGTAGTTCTTATTGTAAAGATCTTTCACTTCTGTGGTTAAGTGAATGCCAAGTAGGAAACACTCTTCCAGACATTGAAGTAGACAATGACTTCATGACCAAGTCCCCAAAAGCAAATGCTGAGATAGATAGATGAGACCTCATCAAACTGAAAAACTTTTGCATAGCAAAAGAAACTATCAGGAGAGTAAAAAACAGCCCATTAGATGAGAAAAATATTTGAAGATTATGCATCTGACAAAGGCTTCACATTTGGGATCTGCAAGTAATTCAAACAAAATAAAAAAAAGAAAACAGACAACCCCATTAAAAAGTGGGCAAAGGACATGAACAGACACTTTTCAAAAGATGACATACAAGCAGCCAATAGACACATTAAAAAAGTTGCTCAGCCTTACTAATCATCAGAGTAATGCAAATCAAAGCTACAATGAGATACCACCTAACTCCAGTAAGGATGGCTGTCATTAATAAGTCAAAAAACAACAGGTGCAGGCACAGTTGCAGAGAAAAGGGAACGCTTCTACACTACTGATGAGAATGTAATCTAGCTCAACCTCTTGAAAAGCAGTGTGGCAATTTCTAAAAGAACTAAAAATTGATCCATACGATCCAGCAATCCTTCTTCTGGGAATTTACCCAGGGGAATATAAATCACTCTACAAAAAAGACACTTGCACACACATGTTTAATGCTGCACTGTTCACATTAGTGAAAACATGGAACCAATCCTACTGCCCATCAAAAATGAATGGGATGAAGAAAATGTGGTACATAAACACAATGGATTATTATGCAGCTATAAAGAAGAACAAAATCATGGCCCTCGTAGCAACTTGGATGCAGTTGGAGATCCTCATACTAAGTGAACTATCACAGGGACAAAGAATTGAACACTGCATGTTCCCATGCATAAGTAGGACCTGATCACTAGTCACATGGGCACAAAAGTGGAATCAATGGTCACTGGGCACTGCTAGGGGAGGGAGGGAGGAGAGTAGAGGGCACGTGACAACACAAAACATACCTGATTCACTATCAGGGGTGTGAGGGCCAGTTAGAAGCCCAAACTTCACCTGTGTGCAGTCTACTTATGTAAAAAATCCTCACTTGTACCCCACAACTCTATAATAAATAAATACATTTTTTTAAAAGAATTTTTTTTTTCTGAGCAGAGGCTGTCAACCGTTGGCTTAAAATATTCAGTAAACCACGCTGTAAACAGATATGCTATCATCCAGGCTTTGTTGCTCCATTTATATATATGGTACCCATGCAGAGTAGATTTAGCATAATTCTTAAGGACCTGAATTTTCTAAATCGTAAATGAGCATTGGCCCCAACTTAAGTTACTAGCTGCATTAACCCTTAACAAGAGAGTTAACCTATCTTTGAAGCTTTGAAGCCAGGTATTGACTTCTCTTCAGCTGTCAGCATCCTAGATGGCATCTTCATCCAGCAGAAGACTGTTTCATCTACATTAAAAAACAACAAACAAACTCTGTTGTTAAGTGTAGCCACATTCATCATTGATCTTAGCTAGATCTTCTGCAGCTTCTCCACTAGTACTTGTTGCTTCACCTTGTACCTTTGTGTTATAAAGATGGCCTCTTTCCTTAAACCTCACGAGCCAACCTCTGCTAGCTTCCAACTTTTCTTCTGCTGCTTCCTCACCTCTTTCAGCTTTCATGGAAGGGAAGAGAGTTAGAGCCTTGCTCTGGATTAGGCTTTGGCTTAAAGCAATATTGTGGCCCATCTGGTCTTCTATTTAGACCACTAAAACTTTCTCCATATCAGGAGTAAGCCTTTCTGATCTTTTGTGTGTTCACTGGAGTAGCATTTTAGTTACCTTAAAGATCTTTTGCATTCACAACTTGAATAACTGTTTGGCTAGCTTTTGGCTTATCTTGACTTTCAATATGTCTTCCTCACTAAGCTTAATAATTTTTAGCTTTTAATATAAAATAAAAGACATGGGAATATTCCTTTCACTTGAACACTTAGAGGCCATTGAAGGGTTATTTTGACTGGATTTCAATATTGTTGTGTCTCAGGGACTAGGAAGGCCCAGGGGAAGGAGAGAGATGGAGGGATGGGAATTGATCCAGTAGAGCAGTTAGAATACATACAACATTTATGGATTAGGCTCACAGGCTTATTTGGGCGCAGTTTGTGGTACCCCAAAAGAATCACAATAGTAAAAGCAGACATCATCATTAGAGATATAATCATAACAATAAAATTTAAAGTATTGTGAGAATTACCAAAATGTGACACAGGGACATGTACTGAGCACATGCTGTTGGAAAAATTGCGCCCGATAGACTTGCTTGATTCTGGGTTGTTATGAACCTTTAATTTGCAAAGACACAACATGTGCAATGTAAAATAAAACAAACAGTAATAAAACAACATATGCCTGTATAGAGGTGTGTGTGATAGGCAGTTACTTAATACATAGACTATGCTATTTTTCTGAATTTTATGATGTTTGCGATGATTGTTGGCTTTAGCTTTTTTATTTGTGTTTTTCCATTGTTCTACATAGGTACTCACTTTTTGACCTAATTATGCATTCTTTTCTTAAAACTATATAAGATTCAGGATCTGCAAATAGGGATCCCTGCACCAGCCTACCATTTGGCATAGCACTGGGCTCATCATAGGTGGTCATTAAATATTTATTGAATAAATTAATGCTAACTCACATTAATTCTCATTAAACAGTCCCATTTGTGTTGAATTTTCCATCAGTTAAACATCCTGCAAATTTTTGCTAAGGATGTCTATGACCATCTAGAATGTTTCTTTTCCCCCAGTGTTTGACTGGATGCTTACTCCAACTATCAGACACTATCTCAGATCCTGTGATGTATCTCAATACAGTATTATGGAAGAGATGTCAGTTATGCCCATATCCTGAATTATTTCAATCTGAATTGAAAATATGCTAGTATTCTTGTTTACGGAGCTCTTAACTCATTGTTTTTGTTTCAATAATGCTGCCCAATGATGGCTCAAGAATGAGAGCTGAAAGTCTTCTTTCACTATTTAAGTCTATAGTTCCTTTAGAACTAAACAATTATTTTTCACAGTAATTGAAAAATTCAGGAAGAGCATGAAAGTGATTGAGTCAAGCTTTTTCATCAGTATATAACTATCTGCTTCCTATCAATGCCAGCTACATTAATTATTTATCCTTAAATTCCAGTATTTTTCATGATCTATGTTCATGTCACATTGCTCATAAGACAATAATTAGTTTCAGTAGGATGTCTTGGGGATTTGAGAATAAGTATTGTACTGTTTTATTTCATAGGGTTTTAAACACATATACTCTCAAACAACTTAACAGATAACAATTTCACAGTTTAACTATTAGTCTGGTTCATTTATTGGGGAAGAGGTCATCTGCCTATACACAGGTAGACTTACAAGAACTTGTCCTCCTGATATAAAATAAATCCTGACTGGGCTCAGCGGCTCAGCTAGTAATCCCAGCACTTTGGGAGGCCAAGGAAAGTGGATTGCCTGAGCCCACAGGTTTGAAACCAAACTGGGCAATTTGGCAAGACCATGTCTCTACAATAAATAGAAAATTAGCTGGGCACGGTAGTGTGTGCCTGTAGTTCTGGCTACTTGAAAGGCTGAGGTGGAAGGATGACCGGCGCCTAGCAGGTTGGCGCTGTGGTGACCATCAGCGTGCCACTGCCCTCCAGCCTGGGCGATGGCACGATACGCTGACTCAAAATCACTCAATCAATCGCTGTGTTTTCAGAACAACACACATTGAGAAGCATGAGAAGTTTTTCCTTTGTCTGGTCTTTTTTGGTAACTTGTTGACCTCGCCTTGGTGCTCTGAGTAATAGACATACACCGGAGGTTGAGAGTGGAGGTGAGACATAGGGAAGAGACCAATTTCAGCAGGAAAAGGTGAGAGAAGAGAAATATATTTTATAAATTATCAAAATATCAAAATAGAAATGCCAGAACTACAGAGTCTACAAAGAACTAAACATTGTTCTTTTAAAAGATGAAATTCATATTTAACTTAGATTGAAATAAACTAAATATTTTTTCACCAGAAATTAAGAATGATAGTTTATCTATTGCCTATTGATAAACTACAAAACTTCTTTTTTTGCACATTCTCCTGGCTAGATATGTCAAGGTAAAGCATGACCAAAGATGGCACAAACAGACAGAAGAGTGTCATTGGTCAAAGAGTTTGTTTCTGATTCTGTGAAGACTATAAGGAAATATCAAACACATACCTTCCAAAAAGTTTATAAAACAATTGTGTGTAGGCTCAACAAAGAACTAGGTGAACTGGCAGCATACAGGTTTGGATTCACCTCTACTGGATACCTGGTGAATGCTCAATAAACATTCACATTGAATAAATTCAGTGGCCTAGAAATGAAGGCTCTATCTCTTTCTTGATGCTTAATTATAGACATTTCCAGCCACTCATGCGGAAACACATTTCCAAGAGTCTTTGTGCCTCCTAGACTCTACCATACCCCAAAGTTTGTTTCTGCTGTGGGAAAGCTCAGAATTCCTCACTTCAAGATTTCATAGTCAAGTGATTCAAGCTACTGTCACTTAAGGAAAAGGCAGAAGCACTGTTCAGCTCTTTGATGACTGTATTTCCATTCATTATGCTTCTATTCATCACCATGTTTCCATTCATTGGAAAGAGTAAGACTATGTGGGGAGGCAGAGCGACATTGTCCTTTGGCTTTCTACTTTCCACTAGGAAGGGAAGGTGAAGGTCAACCTTATACAATCTACGTGCTTGAGCACTTGACATTCTCTTACCTAGTTTTCTGGTATTTTTTTTTTCCTTGTTTTTGCCAGGATCTCACTTTGTTGTCCAGGTTGGAGTGCAGTGGTATGATCATGGCTCACTGCAGCCTCAACCTCGTGGGCTCAGGTGTTCCTTCTGACTCAGCCTCCTGAGTAGCTGGGACTACAGGTGTGCACCACCACGTCTGGCTAATTTTTAAAAATTATTTGTAGAGATGGTGTCTCGCCATGTTACCCAGACTGGTCTTAGCCTCCCAGAGTGCTAAGATTACAGGTTTGAGCCACGGTGCCTGATCTTTTTCTGGAGTTTTTGAGGGCCATGTATGACAAATAAAGCACCAGATAGCCAACTCCGTAAATTGAGTATGTTAGCAATAAACACCTAGTTCATGTGTTATGGTTAAACACCCATCTGGGAAGTCTCTTTAGCAAACACATTAATTAAGATCCTGTTTACTTTCCTACTGTCAACAGTTGTTTGTTTGAGCTACCCTATTCTACCTTCATTAGAGCAAGGCATTACCAGTCAGCTTATGAAAATGTGGTTTAATTTTATAAGAAACTTAGGACACATACAGGTTTACATTTCTCTGTGTATCTTCTGATCGTGTAGTATTTTAAATATACGAACAAAACATAAGGCTTAATTTAGGTTAACAAGAATAGCAAATGGAAGCATAAGTTACATTATTACTTTTGTTGATATTTTTAAGTTGATTGATTGATTCATTCACTCATGTAATCTTGGGTAATAAGGAATGCCCAGATAAATAAAGCATGCCTCTTTTTTTCATGTGGCTTACAATAAAGGGGAGATCAGAAATGTCAACACATAATATAATCATGTCCCAGTCTCACCATCTTGTGGGTACAAATGAGGTTTAGTATGTAAGTACCCTAAACCTCAGTGCTTTAAGCCCAGAGTCAGCAAACCACTGCTCGAAGGCCAAATCCATCCTGCCATTTGTTTCTGTAAAGTTTTATTGGAACACAGCCGCACCCAATTGTTTACTTCTTGTCTGTAAACAAGTGACTGTTTTCATGCTGCAATGACAGAATCGAGTTATTGCAACAGAGAACAAACAGCCCATAAAGCCTAAAATGTTTACTCCTCGGTCCTTCACAGAAAATGTTTTCTGAGCTGCATTCCCATGCCTGCAGAATTTTGAAGTTTCCCTGGAGTGTTTACATGCCAGTCCTGGTCATGACTCCAAGGACTCTCTTGTAGAGGAATTGGGAGTTTACATGTTCCCTCTGACACGGATGGCCTCTAAACACCCTGCAAAGGTGCCACCACAACAGGATCACCCACTCCAGCTGGCCTTGGGATCAGAACACCATAGCTTTCACTGCCTGCCATGTTGTAAAACATCCTAGTTACTGTTGGTAGAACCAGAACTTGTCAACATATGGGGCCTGCTAGCCAAGACACAGAAGGCCCTGACAGTCCCTCAGGGAGATGCTGAGTGAAATCCCTTGGTGAAGACTTCTTGATTGACCCAGTCAACCAGGACCTTGGAGGAGTGAGAAGGAGGATGCTGCTGCCCATTCTCCATTCGTCCCTGCAGACCCACACTCATGACTCTTCTCCCTTCATGGATCCCATGAGTAGGCTCTCTTACCCTCTGGATTCCTGTTGAGTTTGGCCAATGAGAGGCACTGGCCCGAGGCTCAAGAGTGGAGAATGGAAGTTTATTCCTCAGGATCCTTTCCTGCCAGGATGTGGGTTGGCAGGGGCTGGTTCCTCTACCAAAGCCCACACCTCTCCAGAAGTTGCCGGTCTCTTCAGGATCCAGTGACAGCTCACTCTCTTTGCCCTTCAGGCCTTGGGGTTGGTGTTTGCTTCCCCTATCCAATAATTCACTATGCCTTAATCTTTAGCTTTGCACATAGTCCTTTGAATCAACTATCCTCAATTTCTTCCTTTGAATATCCCATTGTTTCTTGTTGGAACCCTGGTTATGCCCAGTGCCACATCCCAGGGAACCGCCATGTCAGGAGGATGACTTGGATGGAATGAAAACCTCTCCCCTGTGCCCTGGACTCCAAAGTCACTTTTCTTCTATGATTCCTATGTCCTTTCTTATAATTTTGTCTTGGGCGTGATCCATCCCTGGCCAGCGTTCTAATACATTAGAGATTCAAATAGGTACAGGGCATGGGGAGGGACAAGGATAAAATATATTACCTTCCTCCACTCCTTGGTGGCTTCTGAGTCTTAAAAATCCCTGACTGAGTGGAGGAAGGTGTCTCTCAACACCATTTGTGAATACCACCCGAGCAGAGAGGAGGGGGCGACATGTCTCCTCTGGGGACATTTGAGGCCCACATCCTGCTTAGCCCTAATGCCCTGTTGCAAAAGAAGTGTGTCTGAGTATCCCAAGGCTCTGAGACAGTTTTCTTTAGTCCTAACACATATGCATAGCTGGGAGTTACCTTCCAGGTACAGGTTCAGAGAATAGAAATATGCTGTAATCACATTATGTGACTTACAAGGCTGTGGTGCAGAAGCAGAAACAGAACACAGGAATGGAATACTCCATCGGCCAGCCATGGTCTGTCAGCAAGAGAAGACTTAGCGAAACCTGCAAACACCTCCTCGCTCCTCTCTTAACTGCTCTCTCAGGGGAACTTCAATTCTGCTTGATTTCCCAGACTCGCCCTCTGCCCTGCTGCCGGAGGTCTCAGTCAGGAGGCGCCTCTCGGGTCCGCCATTCTGACTGATTTAATTTAGAGAATTTCTCGCTTTTCACATGGCAGCAAAGGTCACGTGGCTTCGCTATTATGTTGTTCGGGAAACAGCTCTTTGACTGCTGTGGTTCTGTAACATCGGCTGAAAGTCCCTATTTGTGCTATTTTTTTGTTGTTTTATTCTTGGTCCTGAGTTTATAAGGCCCTGCCAAATTAGTTGTATGGCCACAACTTGAAAAAAAAAACATCTCTAAAGGTATTATTGCCAAAGGAGATGAACATACATACAGGCGATTGCATAAGTGAATTCTTATCTTCAGAGAACAGTTTGCCATCCCGTAGGGGTGGTTCGGGGATGGAATCACCTAGAGACAGTGAATTGATGTGATCTGTAGGCAGCTGTATCAAGGACAAAGATGCCAAGGTGAAAAGCGGGAAAGACTTGGAACCCACAGGAGACCAGGTGCCATTGCTTGTGACTTCATCTTATTTAGAACATTGAACTCTGCCTGCAACTGGGAAATTATGGGGGTGTCAGAAACTCCTCGGTCATTTCTTGGGTCCTGCTTTCCCTGATTTAATAGACCTCCTCTCATGGAAAACAAATTCTACATTTGTGAATCCCACAGAACTCCATGGGGGTAGCAATTATGTTTGTTTCCAGAGCAAAAGCTGAGGCTCAAAGAACTAGTATCATTGCCCAAAGATATACAGGTCCTTTGAGGTGGTGGCAAACCTCCTGCGTGTGAAGGCTCTGAGTCCTTGGCTTGTCTCACCCACTGGGGTCATTTGCCAAGGGCCCCCAGTGGGCCGACCCAAGCTGTTTGGTTTGTTATGGAGTTTTGAAAGGAAGTGGAATGTGGATGCTTTGAGGCACAGCATGTGGTTCCCATCATTCCTCATGGCTGAGTTGTGGTGCATCCACACCATTCGACTTGTCTTTCTACACCTGACTTCCATCCTCTTTCAGATCTGTTCATTTAATAAAATGATTTGATGATTAATGAACTAACTCAATACAGTTTGCATTTTAAAGGGGAAACTTCCTCTCAGCAAGTGCTGCCGGTCAGATGTGTCCGATTTGATCCATCCCACGTCTTCCTGACACACCTTTCTGTGGCTACCCATCGTCTCCCCTACTACGCTGTGATCTCCTGGTGTTCAAGGACAGAGTGGTCATCCTTGAACCCCCAGTACCTGCGAGGGTGCTGAAACAAAGAGGGTGTGCAGGACAGGTTTACTGAATAAAAGCACAAGACAGATGTGTTCTGGGGACAGACTAGCCAGGTTTGCTAGTGGACATTGGAAATAGTAAGGCATATGGATTTTATTAAATTGTAAAATGGGAGTCTCTGAGGGTTTTGTTATAAAGGCAGCCTTGGAATTCTCAGAGTGTGTTTTGTGCAGATCCCAGGAAAGCAGCAATAGGATGAACTGGCTGGACAGAGCTGAGGGCAGTCATTGTAGTGGTCCAGGGAGCAGAAGGAGCAGGACTAAAATGGAACAGGCAGAGAGACAGTGAGAATGGAAGAGAGGAGGCCATGCAGAGGACACCTGGGGGTGATCGAATCAATAGGACTGTTGATTGAAACTGAAAGGGCAAGGGAGAAAGGGAGCAGATGTGACTGCAGGTTGTGGAACCTGGAGACGGAGAGGAACAGATATGAGGAGGGGACCCCCGAAACCTGAAATTTATTTATAAAAAATTATGTATTTATTCTTGCATGTTTAAACTTCAATCACCTTGAAAGCACTCTCCCTGAGATGCAATACACCTATCAAGATGCTTTTTCCCACTGCTCAGAACAGTTTTTGAACTCATCAATTTTGATGCCTTTTAGTGCTTCTGCTGTTTTTTGTTTTTTGTTTTTCCCACCTCTTCTACATTGGCAACATGTTTCCCTGTGAGGACTTGTTAAATCCGGAGAAACAAAAAGACACTTGGTGTGAGATTAGGTGAATAGGGAGCGTGGGGCATGGGGCTCCATGCCATTTTTGGTAAAAAAACAAAACAAAACTGCTGAACACTCAGTAGAGTGTGGGCAAGTGCACTCATAAATCACCCATGAAGAAATGGGTAAACGCATTGAAAGAATCTCCAAAAAACATTAACTGAAGCAGAACGCAGCCTCTCACAACAACGCTAGCTGGTACATTGATGCCAGCGGGTTCCTAGAACAACTACCTAGTGGAGGAAACCTGTACTTTAAGGGACTTGCCTTCTAAAAGATAATTCCATTTTTTTACGGGAGTATCGTCTTGTAACTCCTTTTGCATCCTTCCCCAACTTCCCTGCCACTACCCATCTCCCTGCCATTTCCTTGTTTACTGAGCTTCTGAGGCTCTGCATTTTCACTGGCATTGGTTCTTTCAATCTATTTAAACTTGAAAAGAAAAATGTTCAGGCAAGCTTGGATCCTTCAGTTCCCTGTAAGAGAAAAATTGGTGCATACCTTTTGGCCATTTGTGCTCAAGATTATGTCAGGATCACCCAGCCTGACCTGAATTCTACAGGGCTCCCTCAGACACCACTAAAGGAATGTAACAGTAATATAATAATAATGATAATCTCTAATATTCATTAAATACTCATTATGCTCTGATCTTGAAATATGTAATGATATATTCAATTTCTTTATCAAGTATGTGATGTGGATATTAAACTCATTTAGCAGCAAAGACACTGGGGTGCATGGAGGTTAAGTCAGTGCCCAGAATAACGTAGCTTATAAGTGAAGAAACTGGGCTTTAAACACAGGCCATGGGCCCTCTAGACCAAACTCCAACCCTTCTGCCAGACAAGGGAAGATGCTGGGAATTCAGAGGAGAATTGGAGGCCTGTTGGCAGTGAGGTGGCTACAAGAACATCTAACCCCAGCACCTTCTGTGAGCTCAGCACCTGTGTGACTCAGGCATACCGTCTGCAATCCTGGAGGGCCGGCCTCCACCCATTGGAGGTGCTAGAGGTTGACGAGCCCTGGCCTGGTCTGGGCACTGCAACCACGGATGATGGAAAGATCCACAGACCTGAAACCCAAGACTGAGCCCCTGCTTCATCTTCAAGTCACAGTTTCCTCGTCTATGAAATGAATTACAGTGGAGATGGAAGGAGACCAGATATGTGAAGGCGTCTAGGGCAATGCCAGGTGCAAACTGATAGTTGGTAAAAGTTTATCTGCTCATTATTTCACTCTAAGAATGAATGTCTGTGGGGCAGGGGGCAGTTTTCTCCTAACTCCCAGGGGCACCTCTTACATCTCGCATTTTCACAGGATAATGTTATCACATTTGACCATGGGCCAGAAAGACGCCTCGATTGTCCCTTCCATTTCTCCACAATGGTCATGCCCATGTCTGACGCCCAGTTAGAGCAGGAGTCAAGTTCTAGGGCAGCCTCCTCTTGTACATGATACCTTCTATGAAGTATTATTTCCTTTCATCTGTCTCGGGTAATATGCTGGTAATTTCATTGCATAAGTTGGCATTTCCAACTAATGTAATTACATTTGGAGACTGTAGTAAGAGGCTATTACTAAAGAAATCAAATGTTTCTCTTCTTTAATGTGTGTGCGGTGCTTTGAGAGCCTTGGCTGAAAGTAATTTTGCAAACACAGTGCAGCATTCCCTGTCTTGCATCTCCTTATTTTACACCTATCACAAGAGAGTTGTTCTGGCACAAAGCGGGGCAGAAAGTTTGGTCTCTGGGGACCTATCAGATGATAACACTACCTGAGGGACTGGGTGTTAATAGTAGAAGAGAGAAAATGTCAAATGTAAATTAAGATCTCTTGTCACAAACGAGATACAAACTTTCTTTAACAGTTATAGATAGGCTGGATTCAGTGGCTCAGCCTGGCACTTTGGGAGGCTAAGGTGAGTGGATTACCTGAGCCTGCGAGTTCGAGACCCAGCTGGGCAAGTTGGAGAGACCTCGTCTCCACAGTAAACCAAAAATTAGCTGGGTGTGGTAGCGCACACGCCTGTAGTTCCGGCTACTTGGAAGGCTGAGGTGGAAGGATCGCTGGAACCCAGCAGGTCAAGGCTGCGGTGGCCGGGAGCGTGCCACTGCACTCCAGTCTGGGCGACAGAGTGAGACTCCAACTCAAAAACACAAAACAAAACAAAACAAAAACAAACAGTTATAGATAAACTCTGGATAAAGATGGCACCATTTCTTGTTTCTGTGCTGTGCAGGGAGAGGTATCAGCCCAGAGTGACAGACCACATCATCTTAGGCCATGCTCATGAGAAAGGCTGGGAGAGAAGGACGTGCTGAAGAGGGCCATGGGGTCTGATGCTTCTTTGGAGCCAGCTGGGTGGTGGTGAGGCTGCCTTCTGTTTCCTTCTGAACTCTCAGTTGAGCCACAGAGGTTACAAGGGAGGAGCATGGGCTATGGGTCACATATGGAGAGTCCACGAAATATCTGGAGAATTATTTGGGGCTACCATATTACCGGTTAGTTTTACATATGGGGAGTCTCAAGCCATCTTCTACTTACTGAGCCTGAATTCAGCAAACACGTATCAGGTGCTTGTTCGTCTCAGACACTGTTAGGTCCTGGGAATAGAGAGACAAATAAAACAGTCCTTTCCATAAAAAACAACAGCAACAACAACCAAAAAAACCCACAAACATCCCATGGATGAGTGCAGAGATGGCATGTCGTGTTCATTTCTTGAACTGAAACAATCAGTGATTGTTAGTGATTCCCCTGGGCACTGCTTGGGATGTCCCGAGGTCTCATCTGGGCTCTGTGACCAAGTGCGCTGTGATCAATGTCTCCGGGAGCATTTGTTCATTTTTTCATTAATTCCACAGATGTATATTTAGTGCTTCCTGTAATGTCAGATGCTGTTCTGGGTGCTTGGGACGCAGCAGCAAACACAGCAGACATTCCAGGGGAAGGAGACAGACAATAAACAAATAAGGCAGTGTCAGGGGAGATGAGTGGTAGGAAGAAAAATAAAGCAGGATAAAGGAACAGAAGGCGACTGGTGAGCAAGAGAGGCCTCTCTGCTGGGGCGACATTTAAGCCAAGTCCTGGATGAATTGTGGAGCCTTTCTAGTGAAGAAGATTCCAGGCGGAGGAAACAGCAGGTGCAGAGGCTGGAGACAGGATATGCTTGAGGAAAATGCAAGACACCTGTCTGAAGGGGAGTCAGGGATGGGTTTGGTCAGAGAAATGAGGTTGGAGATGTAGATAAGGGCCATCACGAGTGACTTGTGAACCTCAGTGAGCCTTTTAGGCTCAGATGGACATGTGAGGAGACTCCATTGGCGGGTTTGGGCAGAAGAGGCATGGCAGTATTTCCTTATGAGAGGAGATGGAGTGGGAAGGGGCAGGATGGAAGGAAGGAAGCCAGGAAGGATGCTGTCGCAGTGGACCAACAGGGAGAGAGGCTGGATTGGACATGGGGCTCGAAGGTGGAGCTGGAAGAGCTGGCTGACTGCATGTATAATAGAGAAGACTGCAAGCTTCAGGGTGTGGAAACTTGGGTGAAAGGAGACACCACAGCATGAGATGAGGAGGCTGAGGAGAGCAGGGGATGTGCAGGCAGTGGGGCATGCTGAGGGAGGAGCATGCAGATTTGATATTTTGGGCAAATTGGTTTGGCACGTCTATTAGAAATCCATGTAGACATCCCATTGGCCGTCAGACAAAAGACTGGATTCCAGGGAGAGAGAGAGAACAATTGACATCCCTGGTAGGGCCTTGCAGCTCTATTTCACGAGTAGTAGATATTTCCTTGGACAAAAAATTTCCAGGATTTGCAACATTTCTGCTTTGATTGTGGAAGAAATACAGGTTAACCTGTAAAACTTATTGACGATGTCTTCTAAATCAAAACCTGGCATGGATGACCCGATGAATTCTAATATTTCAAAGCTGAGACTATTCAGAATGTCTGGATGCATTATTGCTGAGCCCCACTCATGCCACAAGCATTTATTTAGCACCCCCTGCATACTTTGCTCCTTTACAGTGTAAGGAGCAGCACAGAAATAAGACTAATGATTATGGCAGAACTTTCCAGGGGGGCGACTTTCCTCATTTTATTTTCTCTGGGCACCAGAAATCCTCACTAGATATTTGCGTAAGTTTATCTATCAGCATAGAAGATGACACGGCCCAGACTGTCTCTCTCACTTCGTCTGCAATCTTCATGCTTCCTCAGTCTGTTCAGCCGTGTTTCCTTCTTGCTGTTCCCACACATACTCTTTGCCGTATATTCTGCTTGCCGGGTTCTTCCTCCAGATTATGGCAATACTGATTTCCTCACTTAATTTGGACTTCTGAGAAGTGGGGCGTTGTGGCTCACCCCTGTAATCCCAGGACTTTGGGAAGCGGAGGTGAAAGGATTGCCTGAGCCCGGTGGTTTGAGGGCACCATGGCAAAACCAGGTCTCTACAAAAAAAATTTAAAAATTATCTGGGCATGGTGGGCGTGCACCTGTAGTCTCAGCTACCTGGAAGTCCGAGGTAGAAGGATCGTCTGAGCCCAGCAGGTCGAAGCTGGTAGCCATGATCATGCCACTGCACTCCAGCCTGAGCAACAGAGTGAGAAGACTCAAAAAAAATGGGTTTCTGCTTAAGTGTCATTGTGTCATGACACCTCATCTCACCTCTATCTCAGGTGCCCTCTACCTACCTTCACTCTGTCTCCTTGGATCACGTATGGCCACCTGCCATGTTGTGTCCATGCCTTTGTTCTCGATAGTCACCCACCGTTAGAACCCGAGGTCTGTGAACACAGGATCACGTCGTTCTCCACTGGTGTTTTGGCACTAGAATCTAAACCATTTCTGACACATGATAAGGGCCCAGTAAATAGTGAGAGAAGAGAGGAGTTTAGCAGGTGCTTTTTGTTTGTTCTTTTTTAAACTCAGGACTTTAGATGGCATATTAATTTGCAAAGGAACACAGGCTGAGTGGCTTGAACAACAGATGTGTATTTTCTCACAGTTCTGAAGGCTGGAAGTTTAAGATCAAGGTTCCTGCACAGTTGGTTTCTCCGAGGCCAGCCTTCCTGGCCTGCAGAAGGCCACTGTGTCCTCACATGACCTTTTCTTGGTGCATGCACATCCCTGGTGTCTCTTTTCTTTTTACTTTTCTTTTCTTTTTTTGAGTTAGAGTCTCACTCTCTCACCCAGGCTGGAGTGCAGTGGCATGATCACGACACACTGCAGCCCTTGATCTCCTGGACTCCTGGGCTCAGCCATCCTCCCTTCTCAGCCTCCTGAGTAGCTGGGACTACAGGCATGTACCATCAGGCCCAGCTAATTTTTAAAATTCTTTGTAGAGACACAGTCTTGCTGTATTGCCAAGACTGCTCTCGAACTTCTGGGCTTAAGCGATCCTCCCGCTTGGATTTCCAAAGTGCTGGGATTGTAGGCATGAGCCACTGCGCCTGGCCTCTTCCTCTTCTTGTAAGGACTGCAGTCACAACAAATGAAGCCCCCTCATATGACCTCAGTTAACCTTAAATACCTCTTTAAAGGCTTTACCTCTGGATATAGTCTCATTGGGGGTTAAAGCTTTAATGTATGCATTTGTGGGGGTGGGGGTGGACACAATTCAGTCCACAACAGATGGAAATCTGTCGCTGCTTAGGATGACACTTTCTACCCTGGCCTCTGTGATGAAATGGGCTTCGTATGACAGCACTTTTGATGGCAGGAAGCTGTTCCCTCATGCTGGATCCAGGCATGGTTGTGTTAATGGCAGGGTCCTTGTGAGTCCCCTTTCCTGTGCCTGATGGTATTCCTGGTCCAGCTGCCTCTGCACTGAGAGGTTTCCTCCTTGCCTGGGGCCCTTGCCTTGATCATGGCTGGCACTTGCCTTTGATTACTCAAGCCTGGGAAGGTTGTGGGCTCCTGTGGCCTCTGACAATCTCTCTGAGAGGTCTGAGTCTATATTTGCCCAGTCATCAGGCTCTCTGCTCAGAAACAGTGTTAGTCCACACAGTGAGGCTGGGCTTGGTGCGTGGGTTAGAGACCCCTTGGTGGACGGTGTCTCTGTGTGCCTGGAATCCAAACTTACAGACCTTTTATTTGGGCAATGTCATGCAAGCACTTAGTGGCCAATATCACACGGGTACTTTGCTAGGTCTACAGATACAATGTCCACGAGAAGGTCAGGGTCTAGTGTGGAAGGCCATGGGGCAAACAGCCACACAGCACAGCTGGGAGAGGGTGTTCATAGAGATCACGATGCAGTGGTGTGGGCGAAGGAGGAAGTGTCCACTCTATCTGGGGGCGGGGGGGATCAGAGTGGGAACAAGGTTCCAAATGTGATGACCCTTCTCCCAATGAGAGGTAAGATCTTTGTCTCCTCCACATGAATCCAGGCTAGCATCACTGTGTTGAGTGATGGAATGTGACTGAAGTAACTTTAAGAGGGGGACCCCCCACTAAAGGAATTATATTTTGGTGGGCAGGCCCCTTGTAGTACAGGCTTTCCCCACTAGGTAAGTGTTCTAGAAGCCCATCAGTATCAGTGTATCAGCTAGCATTGTTGTGAGAGGCTGCTTTTGGATTCAGCGATTTTTTTTTTTTTAGAGATTCTTTCAATGCATTTGCCCCTTTCATGATGGGTGATTTACCAACACACCTGTCCACACCGCACTGAGTGTTCAGCAGTTTTTGACCAAAAGCAACATGACCCCCTTCCCCACCCTATTCACCTGATCTTGCTCTGAGTAACTTTCTTTTTTTTTTCCCCTGGATGAAAAAGTCCTCAAAGGGTCATATTTTGCCTATGTGGAAGAAGTGAAACCAAAAATGGCAGAAGCATTAAAAGGCATCAAAATGACGAGTTCAAACACTGTTTTGAGCAATGGAAAAAGCATCTCGATGGGTGTGTTGCATCAAAAGCGGAGTACTTTGAAAGTGACTGAAGTCTAAACATGTAAGAATAAATACATAACTTTTTGTAAATAAATTATGTTTTTTTGCAGTTTCTTCCTTGTATATGAAACGTGAGGCTATGTCATCAAAGGCATCTTGTTTGCTGGATTAAGATGTCTGGCCACTCTATGACCGTGATGCTGGCGAGGCTATGTGTAGGCGCTCTGGTTGACAACCCCAGTTTGTCTCAGGCTTCAACACTTCCACCAAGGTACCTGCCCTGTGGGTGAAGATGCCTGTCTGGGGAGTGGATCCTCCAATCTGAACTACCAGTCCTCGGTCATCTGAGTTACCCTCAACCGAGGTGCCAGACATTACAGAGGAGAGACAAGCCATCATTGCTTGTCGCCCACTATGTTTTGGGGTGGTTTGTTACGCAGCAGTAGTAACTAGAACATGGCATCAGAAAGAAGCCATCTGAACTAGGTCTAAAGAGGTGAGCCCACTGAGGTACAATGGGGGTACATATCAGGCAGACGGGACGATGAATGCACAAGCATATGAGTTCCAACAATTGGATTTGCGAGACATCCTCATTGCTGAATGTCAGTATGGTCATCTTTGAAGTACTTCCTTTGGAAGCTATGCACTGATGCCAGCGCCTAGTCCACCCATCAAAGCAATTTTGGAACTGTTTTTCTGGAATGGCTATCAGAGCTGCTGTTTTTATTGTTGAGGTCTGACAATTAAGTTCACTAACTTGCCACCCTGCACTTACATTGGCAGCACTGTACAAATAACTGTATTGGAATGTCCTCCCTACTCATCTGATCTGACCCCCCAAGGACTTTTTTCTTTACCTGAAAAAAAGGAAATATTGAAAGGAAGACATTTGATGGCATTCAGGGCTTCAAGGGTCATACGACGCCAGCTCTGAGGGCCATTCCAGAAAAAGAGTTCCAAAACTGCTTTGACAGGTGGACAAGATGCAGGCATTGGTGCATAGCTTCCCAAGGGGAGTACTTCAAAGGCAACCATAGTGATATTTAGCAATGAGGTATGGAGCACTTTTTCTAGGACAAGTTTGTGAATTTAATTGTTAGACCCCATATAGGACCTCAGAGACTGGTGTCTTCAGAGAACTTCAGTCCCTTACACTTGGCGGGAAAACAGACTGGCAAGCAAGGTGAGGCTGAAGAAATACACAGGGACCAGATGATAGGGCGGGAGCCTTATACATCTGGCAAAGGCAGTCACTAGGCTCGATTCCACTCAGGCTAATCTAAGCTTACGGCTGTTCCTCTATTCCTAATGTTTTACATGTACCCTGCTGACTTCTAGTGGAATCAATTGTTGGGCAAGCCTTGAGATGCTATCTGCAATACAGAAATGAAAGAAGTTCTTCATTTCTTAGGTCACTGACCACAGGCTTCCAATTTCACTGTTTTAACATTTCAATCCTGAGTGTAACAATACAGTTCTCCCATGTCCATTACTTTGCCTCCAGAAGAAAAGGTGCAGGTGCCAGCCTTCTGCGATGCTGTGACTTCCTGGGGCAGTGTGAACTGGGACTTGGGGAGGGGAGGTGTCTTAGGGGACAGCCAAGGTTTGCTCTACTTCTCGAAATTTCCTGTTCCTGAGCACCTCTATCACGTTTTTTTTTTTTTTTCCTGAACTTGCCATTTGCCTTGACTTTTCATGGGAACAAAAGCCCTTTCTCTCCCTGGAAAAGAAGCTCCCATTCTGTATTCTTGTTGAGGCAATTTTAGAAGCACCTTCCCTGTGCCGCAGGATATTGTAGTGCGTTTCCATAACACATCTAAAGACTCACTCCTTAAAATTGTCACGTCTGGAGAGCCCTAGATAAGTCGGCAAGGACACAGACGTGATCACTCTCTCCTGCCCCTGGTATTACAGGCAGCTATCAATTCCAGCTCATTTAGGCTGATCCAATCCCGGCACCAGAAGCCATTTCCATATTATTACACCAAACTGAAAATTACAGAGGCTGTGTATTCCTCTGCAGCATCTCCAATTTAAGCTTATAACTTAGCACTGGGTTATTAGTGACATGCATCATTATTCTCAGGATACATTCTATCTGCAAAATTTTGTTCTCCAATCCTTTGGAAGACTGTCAGCTGTGCGGCTCAGATGCTCCACCGGGCAAGCTGCACTGCTCATGTTAATGTGCTCTTACCACAGGCTTTAAAATTAATTTTTGATCATTGATTCCTTACATTAACAGCCCCCTGAGCCCTTCTAGTGGGTAGAGAAACATCACAGAGCAAGGCCACAGAGTTAGTCAGTGGGCAAGCTGAAGTTAGAACAAACCAGGCTTTAATTAAGTGGGATCTCACGGGGCCTCAGAGCATCTGCTTGAAGCTACAACCATGAGCTGACAAGAAAAACGAGAGTCTCATTTCTATTTTTCTTTTAGTCTGGATGTAGCTTGCTTCGGTAAAATAATTCAATTTAGGAAAAACCAAATATTCAAGTTGAGGAGTGATACATGCAGTCCATTCAATTGTTTTGATTGCTTTATTGAATCAAGAAAGTAAATAAGCAAAGGTTTGACTGTTACCTGTTCTCAAACATTTAACTGCTCACTCCAGAAAATCTCTAAGGTTTTTGCCAGCTGTAGGATTCCATTATTTTATCATTTTGTCAGTAAAAGTAGTTGAATTTAGGGGCTGGAATTTCTAATAAATAACTAGAATTGCTTGAGTGGGAGAATCTAGTGAAATAAATGCTTGAGACATATTTTATGGTTAGACTGGAAATGTGTGATTTCAAGTCACATTTTCTGAATGTGAACCCTTGGGTTAGACAGTTTCACGCAAATTATCTTATTTAATTCTCACCAAAGCCCTGTGGGGGTAGAAATCATGAAGCCCAATTTCATGTTAGTCAACTGAGACTCAGGGGAGGGTGAAGCCCAGTGAATGTCTCATGAAATTAACTAAGTCAATGGTTCTCAAAGGGTGATGTCAACTGGGTACCTGCAAAGCAAACCTTTCACTCCAGTCCAGACCTACCAAATCAGAAATTTTGGTGCTTGGCTCCAGCAAACTGTTTTAAAATCCCTCTAAGTAATTCTAATTCACACTTAGGGTTGAGATGATTAGCTCAAGGGCTACACATGACAGAGATTGCGAAGTACAGATGTTTCTATTTTAAGGAAAGGAGAAAAATATCAAAATCTGAAATTTTAAAGGGTAAATTGGGATACATTGATTCCCTCAGAAAGGATTGTTCACTTTTTAAAAAAGCTTACACTGCTTTTTAAAATTTTCACTAGGATTACTCCCTGAGGGATTGAAAATGAGAGTCAATCTGCAAATCTTGAAGGCATACACAATCGTATCGCGCTAGCCCCGAAGCAGACAGGGTACTTGCATAATGTCTACCTATTTCAAAGAAATCTCCCAGAGGAAAGATTGGTAAAGAACTGAGTTTATTACTACTTACAGGAGGGAATCAATGGCGGCCAGTTGGTACAAAGCTCTCTGCACCACAGTAGACGTGGGAAGAGATTATATACCAGCGTGGAAAAGGAACAAGGCACAAACAATAGCATCACACGCAAAGATGCAGAAACAAGGATGTTTGCTGTCGTCGTCACTGCCCCGAGTATGCCACGGGTGTGCATAGCTCCTAGGGCATTTTGATCAGGCACTGACAGCCTTGGCCAAAGGTCATCCTCCCAATTAGGGAACAGTCATCAGCGTGGGAGGCGGAGTGGCATGTGTTCCGCATTTACCCTACAACATTCTATCTTCAATAACTCATTTTATTTTAGTTTTTCTTTATATGGCATAATACAGTGGTTTGTTTATATTGCATTATTTAAATATAATGAGAGGCCTACACATTCAAATTTGTGTTAGACTCTGTTGCTTCAGTCAATTAGAGCAGTACCCGGAACATTACTAGGTGCTCAATAAATATTTGTGAATGTATGTATTGAGCCCTACTACATGCAAGGTC
This sequence comes from Cephalopachus bancanus, assembly GCA_027257055.1. NCBI lineage: Eukaryota > Metazoa > Chordata > Mammalia > Primates > Tarsiidae > Cephalopachus > Cephalopachus bancanus. Next base: position 1,364,671 of record JAPVLO010000249.1, read on the forward strand.
CTGTGTGTGTGTGTGTGTGCGTGTGTGTGTGTGTGTGTCTTTGTATGTGTCATGTTAGTATTAACATTGATAATCTACTAGAAGAGATAATAAGTAAGTCACAGGATAAATCACATGTAGCAGGAAATAACTGATGATTCAAACCTTTAAAAGCAGGAAGAGAAGTAGGGCAATGATTTGGCAAGGTTTCTTGGTAAGGCAGAACTTGATGGGGTGTAGGTTCCTTAGGGAAGAGTGCTGGAAGGCGTTCCACATTTTTAAAAAGACCTGACTAAAGTTAAGAAGATGAGAACGAGTAGGGCGCTGTCAAGGCCCTAGGGCTGGGCGGGTGTCCTGGGATCAGTGTGAAGATGGCTTTGGAGTCCAGAGGTGTGGAGTGAGTTTATCCTGAAAGTTTGTTCAATGAGGTGATGGAATAACACGTGCTAGCTTGTGAAAATTATCCGTTAAGCCGATAAAATTGAATGTGAGGATCAGCACTTGAATGCAGCTGTAGAAATTCAGACACCTTTCCCATTCTAGGCTGTGTCTCTATTATGAAATCTGAGCACACATTGTCGATGCACATCTTGCCTCTGTCCACTTACTTGCTGCAGTGAAGTCACTTTCAGCCATCTTCTACTTGCTGTATACATATATAACTTATCAGAGGCAATTAAGTTTACAGAAAGCAAACTACAAGTCAATAATGTGTTCCTAAGCTACATTCATAGAAGTGCAGTGTATTATTTAGAATAAAGATGGTAAAAAAAAAAACAAACTTTACACTGTACCTGGTTCAAGCCTTTCAACAAAGTTTAGCATTTTTGTTGCCATTACTATTCTTTTTACAACCACTGGACTCCTCTTGTTGACATTGCTGCTGATGTAAGCCCCATGTTCAGGTCATGTGTCACATTGGAAACTTTAAATGTGTTGCATTTATTGTCTCTGTGCACTTTTAGAGGAGGTTATTGCAAGACCTCTGGATGAAACGTCCAGAAAAATCTGCACATGTGGAACAGAGCTTGAACATATCATCATGATTATTACCATCATGAAGATCAGCACTTTTATTTTTTTTTTTGAGTTGGAGTCTCACTCCATCGCCCAGGCTAGAGTGCAGTGGCACGTTCACAGCCACTGCAGTGTTGACACGCTGGGCTCCTGCGATCCTTCTGCCTCAGCCTTCCAAGTAGCCAGAACTACAGGCAGGTGCTACCACACCCGGCTAATTTTTTATTTATTGTAGAGATGAGGTCTCACCGAGTTGCCTGGGCAGGTTTCAAACCCCTGGGCTCAGGCAATCCACTTGCCTCCGACTCCCAAATTGCTGGGATTACAGGTTGAGCCATCGAGTCCAGCCTAGATTAGCACTTTTATACTTTTCCTACACTTTACATTTACAAGAAATTTCATATTCATTAGCTCATTTTGATTTTCACATCAGCTCTGGAGAATGAATACTAATAGACCCATTTTATAGATGGGAGAATTAGAGCCGTGCTGTCCAATAGAACTATAATGTGAGCCACACATGTAGTTAAAAAATCTCCAGTAGCCACATTAGAAATGGGGGAATAAAAGTCAATTCTAATAATATATTTTATTTAATCCAGTGTATCTAAGATATTATCATTTCAACATGTAGTCAATCTTAAAATTTATAAAAGAGATAATCATTCTTTTTTTGTTTGTTTGTACAAAGATTTTGAAGTATGAAGTATATCTTACATTCACAGGACATGTCAACTTGGACTGACCACATTTATGTTCTCAGTGGCCAGAGGTGCTAGTGGCCAGTGGCTAGTTCAGGACTGCAGGACTGAGTGGAAATGTACATGCCTTGCATTGAGCATTGCCCACAACTCAGAGAACCATAAAGACAATTAGAAGAAACTTTACTCCTGATCTAATGTGTGTAAGCTAGACTACCCATACAAATGAAACAAACCAATCAAAAAGAAAATGACTAAATGACTTTGTGCTGTTCAATCCAAGTGTGTCCCAGTGTCACACATATTTTATTTTCTTTTTCATAAATGTTACAAGTGTCAAAACCCTTGCTAGAAAAATGTCTACAGTAGAGAAAAATCAGAGAACAGAATCAGAACCCGCGTCATTTCAGACTTTTTCAAAGTGTGACCATATTTCCACTATCAGAATCTGACTAATGGAGAGGAATTTGTCTATGTGGTAACACCCTAAAAAAGGCAAATCTTAAATCAACTGAATGCTGTCTGCCTTTACTTAGAGGTAACCCACGCTATCAACCATACAGGTATGTGATTGTAAATATAAATATGTTATTTGCATTGACTTGAGCATTTATAGGAAAATATCTACATCTTCAGAGTGAATTAAAATAATATATCTCTGATTGCCATAATTTCATTATCATTGAATTGGTAACAGTATAAGGTATGAGTCTCTTATTATCAAAATATTACTGCAATATTTACAATATTCAGAAACATAGTGTCTCAAGAGTTTTATTTGGGACTCTTTACTGGAGCTAATACTTTATAAACTTTAAAGAAATTTTGCTCCAGGGTATGAGTCTATGTGCTGCCATAAAAAACATACTAAAGTTGCCAAGAAAGTTGCCAAGATATTCTAACCATTCAGTATGCATATTACATACTGGTCCATTTTACATATTGGTCCATTTTCATTTTTATTTCATATCTGGCTTTCAGAACCATGAGTAATATATATATATATATAATATGCATATATATATGCATATTAATGTGTATACATGTATATAGATATATATCCTGTAGATAATATGCATATATTTACAAGAGGGGGAATTCAGACATCCTTAGCAGCTCAGGTACAGGAAAGGTCATCATGAAATGAATAAATAGTTGATTGTTGGAAAACATGTGCTTCATATACCTGCATGTCATTATCTTTTACACTCTGACAACAATGCATTATTTAATGAGAACTTCTAGTTGGGGTAAGTCTTGTTCTTAGGATTCAGAGCAGTCATTCTGATACTTTGAGGGCTTCTATAAATTGAAAAACAAAATGGAATTTATTTTTCTGCTCAGAAAAGAAATTTTATATATGCGACATCTTATATATGATTTTAAACACTTCACTGATAGACTCCCTATCTTGCTCTCTCCTAATCTGGCTTGAATCCTAGGTGTCAAAGTCCTGTTTTTAAGAGTCACTTACTATGTTGTGTGGTTCTGGGTCTGTTTGGCAGCCTGAGAACCTTTGATCAGAATACATTTAGATTTGACTGCTTTCTCAATTATGAATTGTAATTACACAGGACGTAAACATGAGTTTAAGTGGTTGTAAAGCCGCTCCAATACTTGTCACGCTATTAATTTAATAAACTGAATATTTAGCTGGAGTCTTTATAATTAAGCATCAACTGACTGAAATATTCTGATTGTCATATATGTTTGGACACCTCCCCTCTTTTTCTTTTCCCCCAAAGGGAGAGAAAAAGAGACGGAGAGTGATGACACTAATCTCTTTGCCTCTAGGTGTTTATCACACCATGAAAGCCAAAACAATTACTCAGGGCTTCATGGGGGTAGTCATGACTGGTAAATAGCAAAATGCTATTTCCTTGGAGAATGCTTTCCTGCAGTGTTTCACACTAGCAGAGGGAAAACCACTCCCCACTAGGAGCGGCCCTCCTTCAGAGCGCAAATACAAACTCACAAAAATGACATTATGTTCTTGCCTGCCTGGGGCAAAAAGAATCACCTATTCTTAGCAGGACTTCAGGTGTGTGATTTTCTGCGATTTTCCCTTTTATTAGATTAGAATGACTGCCCCTTGTAAGAGCAAAGCTATAATGCAGTACTATCAGGGCGGCTAGAAGATACAACTGTGGTACATTATGTCTTCAACATAACGTGACACATTCTTGCCAGGCAGGAATTTCAGAGTCTATTCAGACAGATGTGGGTGGGATAGTAATTATTTTCTCTCTTTTCAGTCAATTTTTTTTACCCACAGAATTCATAGTTCACTAATTAAATTATAGTTAAAAGTGACACCTCCGAAAAAAAGGGACTAAGTTAAGAAAACGAAGATTATTTTTACTTCCAATCTTCTCCAGTTTGCTTCAGTCAGCCTAGTTAAGTCTTTAGTGTTAACATAATTAGATTTTGCAGAATAATGGCCCATTTTACCAGCTATCATTTCAGGTAATAAAAACATCACATAATTTTAAATGTTACTATTCCATTTTAATTCATTCATCAACTAAAAACAGCTTTGGGGTCATGGAAGAAGACAGAAAGGGATTCCAGCATTTATTATATGCTCAACTAGTTAAATCTAAACAACACCCCCTAGAAGTCATTCAAGTCTTTTCTCTAGACTTTTTCAGGATCAACTCTAAAAATGCGTTGGGGCAGAATTTTTCTGCCATAATAGATCTCAAGAAACTGAATTTACTCTATAGCCTCATGCATTTTTCACAGATGTTATTTTCTCATTTCTGGTTAAATGCAATAATATGATTTATACAAAGAATGTGTCTGTTTCTTAGTTATCTAATTCTTCAGATGCAAAATGAAGATGGCAATAGGTTAGTCACCCATGTTCCCAAGAATTACTGGTGAAAATTCAAAATATGATAGTCAGCATTCTTAATTCTTTCTGATATCATATTATGTGTATGTGAAATTTATACTTAGAACTTTTCGATATCTACTTAGATAACTAAAGCTACTTTTAGTGTAAAAAAGTAAAAATATAATTAGTTAAAAGTGAAAATCATTCTATATGGAAATGATCAGAACTGACAGGATATTTATGTCAGGTGAACATTAGCTATTTGTTAGAAATAAAACTGATTAGAATCTAGTCCTAATTTCCTGAGGCAAAAGAAATAAAATAAAAGAAAAAGAGTTGTGCATAACCAAATACTTGAAGCAAAACCCTGAGAGTATCCCTTATCTACATTTTTTCATTCCTATATATCATTAAGACTGATATACACACACACAGACACAGAACCAAACAAAACCTAGAGTTTTGCCTGCTCTGGTTATTTACATTATTCTAAGATGCAGCTGAAGTCACTGTCACCATTACCATCCTGATCAATTAAGATCAGGAGTGAAAAAGGTGGATAAGGAATTCTAGCTGGTTCCAGAAGCTGGACTTTGAATCGCACCACATCATCCATACCTATAGAGTTTTGTACATTCCAAATATATAGAACATGCAGTTCTCACATATCCTGTTCAGTCCTGTGAGCAGAGAAGTCATTAAATAGGTATTGTATTTAATATTGAACAAGTGAAGCATAACAACCTGTTTCCCATGTGGCACAGAGCATCCTATTTCAGAATGCTGGGTCTTTGCATCCCAATCCTGCTGGATTGTGCATGATGGCAGAAGGGGAAGGAGATGGAACAGATTTTATTTCAGAGTTTCCTCATAGCTGTTCCCAATCCATCCAACATTTCTTATACTCTAGTAAAGCCACAGGACCAAGAGAGAATGAGGCAAGCATAAACCACGGGGATGGTTGAACTGTGGAGCAGATGCCTTCCTCCAACCTGGACCTTTCATGAGCAGTTTGCACCAGCTTAGGAATTCAGCTCAAGAGCCGCCCTAAATGTTTGCAGGGCCCGGGGCAAGTGTACCCACAGAGGACTACTTGCCACATTTCTAAGTATTTAAAAGTTAAACATCAAGCTAGCAAAGTGTCAGATAAGACGTGTTCCATCCTGCCACTTTGACACACAGGCATCCATAACAAATCGGAAGCCCAGGGATAGATTCAGAATCCTTAGACTGCTTAGTGTTCTGTGCTGGCCCCTGCCCCCAAGGTAGGGTAGCTCTTGTCTGTTTGCTTCCCATCCTCTACCCCCTACTTTTCCAGCCCTGAGCGCCAGTTTTCCCTGCGCGGGGCCTCTCCTGGCTTGTGTTAATTCCCCAGTGGACACTCCCAGCCCCAGGTCCTAAGCCACCCACACAGATGCACCCTTTGCATCCAGGGATGTGCACTCATGATACTGCCTGTCTTTGGAAGTTTGGACCCCCAGGGGAGGTTCACATGTGCCCTAAAAGTGTGTGGAGGAGTATCTGAGTAGGAAACTCTAGGATCATGGTTTCTGGGGCAAAGCTGGAGGAGGATCAAAATGAACCCCTCTAAGCCAGGGCCCCTTTCTGATGGACTAACATTCTTCCTCTCGACAGTGTACGGCTCAGAAATTCGTCACTCCCACATCATGGCAGGGCATGGCCACTACTTTCCTAGAAGTAGCGAGACTTTTCAGATAGCGTAAATTTTGTCCCGTTTTTTGAAATTTTATGCTCATCAATGGTAGTGATGGGAGAAATTATATTTTTGCTCTGTGGGAAAGTTGATAGATGAACTCACATACAAGACTAAATGAACCTGCCTTAAAGGATTTTTCCAAGTAGAAAAAAAGAACAAGAATTAGGACCTCCAATGTGTGACCCAATGTAGGAAACCAGGTTTGTAAGAATTCTAGAAAGCAGCAGATGAAGAAGTCCACTGAGTTTGGGTTTCTTCAAAAGAGTAAGCCATTAGAAGATTAAAAAGAATCCAAATTAAAAAGAACATTTCATTTCCATTGGTTGTATACCTAAAAGTGAATTTTTATTAAAAGCAGATCACATCGCTTCAGGAAATTCAGAAAACTATATCTAAATACACTGAACACAAGATATTCCTCATCAATTTAGATTCTTATAGCCTCATAAAGATAAAATGCAGATGAACTGATTTAGATCAGGCCTTCATTAAATTTCAGAATCGGCTTTCGGGACCCCACATGCTGACATGTGCAGCGTCTGATTCCTGAGCATGGTGACAAAGCTATGAGCGGAGAACGGTAAAGTGCATCGTCGCCAGAAATAGCCAGGCTGCCTTTGGTTTGTGCTAATAAACTATAAGACAACTTAAATTCCAATTTTAATATTAGAAAATCCACCTCATTATAAGTAATCTCAAACCCCGTATGTTATCAGAATTTTCATGGTCTATTCTTTGGTGAGCCTGAAAAAGAATTTTCTGTTTATGCTTCCGATGTAAATCTCCAATTTCTGGTTGGCCACTCTGGCACTAAGCCAAATCTCCTCATTTATTTCCATCTTTTCTTATTTCTTACATCAAAAGAGACTGTTGGTTTGAATAACAAACATTCAATAGACTTAGACGTGGGGTGGCAGACAGCACAGGCATTACCTGTTTACCTTTTATTGCCTTCTCTGAATTGGTTTTTCTGGGAACAAAACCAATAAGACATGTTGTTCCTTCATCTAGTTTTTACCCAGGTTATTTATCCGGAGACATTTGCCCACCTTCCCTGGTTCAGCAAGGAGTGGCAGCAGGGAGAAAAATGCAGGCTGAAACTAGCTTTCCAACCTAACACCATCATATATGGAGGGACCCCCCCAAAAAAAAACCCTGGAATAGCTTTTGGAGGGCAGACCCCTTGTAGTACAGGCTTCCCCTGCTGGGTAAGTGTTCTAGGAATCCATTGGCATCAGTGTACCACCTAGCATTGTTGTGAGAAGTTGTGTTCGGCTTCAGTAAATTTTTTTTAGAGATTCTTTCCATGTGCTCGTCCATTTCATGATGGGTGACTCATGAGCGCACCTACCCACACCGTGCTGAGTGTTCAGCAGTTTCTGAACAAAAATGGCATGAAACCCTTGTGCCCCACTCTCCCTATTTACCTAATTTCTCCCCAAGCAACTTTTTTTTTTTTGTCTTACTGGATGAAAAAAAGTCCTCAAAGGGAAATGTTTTGTCCATGTGGAAAGGATGAAACAAAAAATGGCATTAATTACTAAAAGGCATCAAAACCGACACGTTCAAAAACAGTGGAAAAAGCATCTCAGTAGGCGTACCGCATCAAACAGAGAGTACTTTTAAGGTGATCAAAGTTAAAACATATAAGAATAAATACACAACTTTTTGTAAACAAATTCTGGGGTATTTTTTGGGGTGCCCCTCGTAGGTTCTACCAAGTCATGAAGAATGTCATTGTCCTCAAGACTCTGGCTTGGGCTGATAATTGTTTTTGATTCCAGGATATGCTGCTGCCAACACATGTATAACCTGTAGGACAGTGTTCTGGGAATAACACAGACTGTTTTAGCCTTTTTGAAACTTTGTAGTGTTTCTTCCCCACCTGCCTCCCCTTGCTGTCTTGCACAGTAATTGGCCTAATAAAAGGCAGAAACAAGAATGTATTATACCTTGGGCAGTACTTAAAACAAACTTTATTCTCAGGAACAGCAGTTTTGTCTACTTGCTGCTGTATATTTTGATATTTCCTCTAAATACTTATTCTGAATATACTCAAAGTCAAATTGCTAATTACTCAATTTCCCTGTTAACTGTCCTGGCTCACCAGCTTGTCTCTTACGATACTCCATGTAAACACTGTTTTTGGAAAGATACATAGATCAGCATCCTAGAGTCACATGATCACCATCAATCTGTGAAAATAGCATGACTGAAAAATAAAAGTCTCTTAGTACTCTGCCAACAGGCTTTGGCATAATCTTGACAATCACTTAGATTTTTTTTTTCCTGTTGTAATTTTTCCCAAGTAGAAATAGTCTCATATTTTGCAGAAGTTGTCCAAGCTAGTGAACATCAATCCGTCTTCCTGGGTACTAAATTCGTCAGTTGAATGTATTCAGTCCACACAGAAATCAGTAAAGTGAGTGTGAAACTGCTTGGTGGCTGCTCCTTTTGCCTTAAGAAAGCTCAATACAAATTCCTGAAATCGTTTACGCAGGAATTTTTATTCTTTAAATCTTCCAGTGTTAAAGCAACAAGAAAACATTTAGAATGTCCTTTGGTGGAATCTTATTACACTTGTTATATATGTAAACTGTTATTCTTTGATGCCAGCACGTTCGTTGCCCTTACAGAGAAATCTCTGCACAATGAAAACAAAACAGAACGAAAGAGGACAAAATAAAATGTCAGTCTCTGCTGATTCGAATTTGATACACGAACAGATTGTCTGGTAACACAAATCGGCAATAATACAAAAAATCTACATATTACAGTATTTCAAGAAAAATAACTTCATTTGAATACAAAAGGATAGATACACTTTCTTTCTTTCTTTTTTTTTTTTTCTTTTTCTCCTATAGCCACTCTTGGATAGTGGGTGTGTGCTTGCACTGGGCTCAGTGCTACTAAGATATACAGGGGTATGACTGGCTGGCGCTTTTTGGAGGGGGCTGTTACACGTGTCATCACTAACATCAGACAAAGAAATCTTTCAAGGGTTACAGAGCAACGTTCACTAAAGCACAGGTTGGAGGGGATTCAGGGGCGAAAGCAGGCCAATATGGCAGCTTGTGACAGATATCCTTATACCCACAATGCACCTGACAGCAAAGAATGCTATTTGGTCGGTCCACACACTGGGCATCGTGGCGCCAGGGCACCACTTAGAGTCGCCGATGTTTTTAGGTTGGTTGATCTGTTTGTTGTTGTTGTCGTCGTCGTTGTCTTTGTTTTATTGGTTTTTTCCGGGGGGGGGGAGGGTGCTATCACAGCCTTTCAATCCACAATATGCTTTGCAGCTGGCCATGCGATTTGGAGCGATACTGTCAACAGCTGCCAACTCCTCTGGAGTCAGAAATTAACAGTCTTGACTCGGATGGGCTGTCCACGGCTGATAAATATGGCTTAGTTCGGTGAGGCCTCCTTAGCTGGGACACTGTCTGAGTGGGGGTGTCTGGTGTGTGTGTTTCCTATGTTAGGAGCAAAGATGCTTGGCTGGTGTGGCTGTCCCCACGGCACAGGCCTGTCCGGCGGCGGCTGGGGGGGACGCCTAGAACACCAGGGGGCTGGCGGTCCCCAGCAGCAGCGGCGGCAGCGGCAGCAGCAGCAGCAGCGCGGGGGAGCCGTGCGGGGGCGCGGCCTGGCCCGAGTCCGGGCCGCAGCTGCCCGCCTCCTCGCACCGCAACTTCTCGCAGAAGATGCCCGTGTACGCGGCCGGGCACAGGCAGCGCACGTTGTTGTGGCACGTCCCTCCGTTCTGGCAGTGCAGGAGCTCGTTGTCGCAGACGTTCGCTGCAGAATGAGGGGGAGGGTGGGGGCGGGGAGGAGAGGCAGAGTCAATTTAAGTTCATCGGGCACATCATATTTTTAGCTTAAAAACAGAACAACAACAACAACAACAAAAACCAACGGTCGATCCGGGCGCCCGCTGCCCCCCGCCCCTCCCCAAAGGAAGCTTGCGACTCCAATTTCCAAACAAACGTAGTTCGCTGCCTTAAAAAAAAATCATATTCGTTCTTTTCCTCTAGATTTTTGCTGCAGTCTTGGAGAGTATCATCGTCCGTTTCAGGCTATGGAATACAAGGGGATGCAAAACTCCTGGTGTGGCGGGGATCTGGTCTTCGTGGACCTGTTGTGACCTCCTGGGTTTTTAAAGGACAAGCGCCTGATAAGAGGATGCGGATCTTTGAAGCCAGATGAGGGGTATTTCAAATGCAAAGCAGTGTCGCTGAAATGACCAGGAGCCCCTCAGGGGGGCGGGCCATTCTCCCCATGCTTGACGCCAGCCTCTGCATGCATGAAGACAGAGCAGCTCCAGAGGGTGGGCGGGCGTGGAGAGGGTGGGGAAATAGGAAACCAGCATGCCACAGGCGGGGGCAGTCAGATGGGAGGAGGAAAAGCTGGTTTCTTGGGAGGAATAAGAGGAAAAGCAGTCCCATTTGTCCCTGACAACCTATTAGGATTTTTATCGCCTTGTAAATATGGGAAGTGGAGCCCAAGGTTACCTTGATTTCTGGGAATAGTAATAAATGCAGTGGTGAAACCCTGATTACCACAATTTCATTATGTCCATCAATTAATCGAATCAGTTTGAATAAATCAAGATAAGCAATTCCAGAGACTAAAATTCACTCAAGGTCCCTGCCATGTAACTTTCACCTCTAATAATTTCTTATTTCTTCAAAATTCTGGCTATCCTCATTAATTCCATGTCTTCTATTCTTTTAGATAATCAAGGTTTCACTGATTTAGCAGAATGTTAAATAGAACCCAGGGAAATTAAAACAACAACAAAGACTAAAACAGCCAAGAACACTTCCCAGCAACATATGCTGCTGACGCGCTTACATACAGAACCACTCTGGGATGGGAAGTGGGGGACAGAGCAGAAAAAGCAGCTTTTAATAAATTGCAGCATTTTCATTTTTAAAAAAATGTCATGATGAAATTTCCCCAGGGATGTTGCGTGAATTATACACACACACACACACACACACACACACACACACACACACACACCCACACCCACCCCTAATATAACTATGAAGTAAAAAATACTACAGAAAAAAAAAAAAAACTGTCATCCTCCAAGTAGTAACGCAGTAGAGAATGTCGCCTTGTCTGTTGGCCATGTTCAATAGGTATCAACTTCAAGAGATGCTTTTGGCACACAAACATGCTAATGCTCTGGGTGCAAAATGAGCTGGGGAAAGATGGTGGTGGATACTCACAGGGTTCATAACCCAGTGCCCTCAACAGGCTGCTGTTTTACCGTCTTCCTTGACACTCCTTGGTGACCTCTCATGGTTGCATAGTGTATTGGTATAATTTTCAAATGTAGCCATACTTGCCAACTGTAAATGCCAGAAGTGACTATTACGGCCCACTAAATACTTCAGGCTCAAAATATTGATATACAAGGCAGTATTCTATGGAGTCTAATAATTATATAAGCCACCTCTTCTTGAGTGGCTTAGAAATCATGGCTCTTAGACCCAAATGCTCATATTTGATGAGTCACCAAATGCTAGTATTTGATGAGTCATGGTTAAAAATGTCAAGATTGGTGGCTGTGAAGCCAAGTCCACAGGTGTAATAGAGTGGGTAGCCTTGTGGTCAAAACTGATAAGTTATTGGTTTTTGACTGTAGTTAATTTGGAAGGTATATAGAGGTTTTCAGGATTTGGTTTTGCTTACATTCAAGAAATATCTGTTTAATTGGGGCAACATGGAATAAACAGATCCAAATAATTGTTTCCACTTAAAGTAAAAGATTCTCCACATTTCTTGTTCTAGGCAGCAGACTGCTGGGTACTAGAGGGAGGGAAATATCTGTTCCATCAATATCGATAATTGCTTGCCTTGAATAATTGAGAAGAAATCAATAGTTAATTAAATATCACTCCTCTTCCAAAAAAAAGCTATTTTTCTTCTTCTTGGAATGGAATGTAAATCAGTTGTTGAACAGAGATTTCTTTTTTTCAAGGAGCTGGTGATTAAGTTACAATTCAATATCTTTCTTACATTTAAATAATTACTAGTTGATTTTGATGGTTGTGAGAAATTTAATAAATATACTAGGAACAGATGTAGCCCAGGATTAATAATTTCATGGAAAGGGGAAATTTAGTTTCGTAAGAGATAGACAAAAATGAAACCTAGAATATTTTTCATTACTTTAGAATTCACTATAAAACCCATAACATTTGCTCTCTTGCTTGAGCTATTTCTGCAACAAATATAGACCTTTAACTTATACAGAATGCTCTCTAACTGTTGGAATCATATACTAGAAGCACATAGAAACCTAACTACAGATCTTACCCACCCTTCATAAACTCATGATCCATCCTCATGTGATTTTGAACTAAAGTTGTGGTGATTAATGAAGAAACTAGTTATCTAAATATCACTGAGTTCTTCTTCAGCGTGTAAAACCTTGTACTAAACCCCAATGAAGAAAATCAAAGAAACAGAATGCATAATTTCTGCTCTTAGGGCATTCAAATCTGGTTGGGAAGATAAAATATCTAAAAGAAACGATCTAATATTAATTTCATTAAAATGTTCTTATCAAGTCTACCCAGCTTAACCAACATCTGTTTCGTGCCAGGCACCCCGCTAGATCTTACAGTTGTGACTTCAACTGCCCCAAAGGAGCTCACAGTTTGGCAGAAAATAAACAAACACACATTATGATACAATAGAAAAAAAAAAAACACTACAAAGGAATTATTTGCAAACCACTAGGGGAGCTCAAATGATGGCGTAAATAATTACTTTGGGGAAGATCAGGGAAGATCATAGATAAGAGACTGTATTTGAACAAAGGCAGGCATCAGGAGATATTGATAGAAAGAGCATTATGAAGGGAGAAATGGTATGATTAAAGGCAAGGAGATGTGTAAGTGCATTGTGCTTGTCATTAAGCCATTGTCTCTCAACCCTTATCCACCCTTCTGATGGTGAGACCAGAACCCTGGAAGCTGCCTGCCGGATTCTACCCACCGTAGCACTAGCAGGAGCAGAGAATAGGTGGAATGCAGATCGTGTTTCATGGCAATATTGTCCCAGCAGTATTGTCCCAGCAATGGCTCCAGAGTACAGCTTTATTCAGAACCAGTTCCACTTCACTCTTAGAAGTTCCTGCATCGGCCCGACAGGTTTGAGTCCCAGCCCCAAGAAGCCTCTACTCAGTCTTTTCAAGAGTCTAGTCAGTCATGACCTCTCTTCAGAGGTGCTGGTCCCAGGACTATGGGTTCTCTCGTTCAAATTTTGTTTCTGGTAATGCTATCCTCTTTCCTGGAATCCCTCACCCCCATGGTGATAACTGCTTCCTGCTCACACAATAAACTATCTCAGAGTTACTTCAGTATCCTGCTCTAGTTTGTAAAGTTCTCAAACACCTGTTTAGCCATTTCCTTAAACACATTCTCTCTGTTAAAATACCTGGCATGGTTTCCATTTTCTGTCCGGAGCCTGACTGAGAGATACATGGAACACGCAAGTGAATGATGAATGGACCGGTGTGGCTGGAATGCTGGACGGGCAGAGGGAAGATGGAGACTGGAAAGGCAGATGTGGCCGGGAGGTGAAGGGTCTACATGACACCTTGTGGAGTTTGGACAACAGGCAGAGGGAAGCTGTCAAACACTTATGAGCCGGGGAGTGTGTCGAAGAGAAAAGAGGTGTGAGTCGAGACCAGAAAAAAGACAAACTAAAGGCGAGGAGTTCAGATACTACAACAGAAGGGGTCTGGGCTAGGTTAGAGCGATGGGGAAAGGAAGGAAGGGACATGTTTGAAAACAAGTTATATGAATGGGCTACATTCTGTGAACATTCTATGATTTCTGTTTTGGGTATAAGGATACATCATAAATAAATTTATAGAGAAAAAATATTAGGAGGTCAGAGGAGAAAATATACTTTTATGGAGGGAAGGAAATAAACTTTTTGGGAAACACATTGGCTTTGAGGGCTCTGTATGTTCTTCGATAGGTGTTTTTCTAGTAGGTGTTTTGTTATTGGAAAAAACCACTTAATGGTTCAGGAGGTAGGTTAGCCCAGAGACACAAATGTGGAGTAGGGACGGTGGTGGTCGTTGTTACAAAAGATGAGGTTAAAGGAGAAAAAGGACAGACTCATCCTGAGAGAATATAGACCAAGCAAAAGCGAGGATTGTAGATAGAACTCTGAAGAATATCAGTGTTTAAGCCATGGAAAGAGAAAGACCACGATGAATGCTGAGAAGAAAAGATATCAACACAATGCAGTGGTCAAATGAAGGTATGAAATTAATCATAGAAGTATTCCTGCTGTGGATGACTGGGTCCAGGAATAAGTAGACAGACTGGAAGAGGGTGAGAGGAAGGATGCTTTGCGTTGAGAAATACATAAACATTGCATGTTCTCTACTGAATCTGACATAATGGATACTTGAATAATTTGTAAAGGGATTAGACAAATTTGATGACTCAATATTTAATGGAGGCCTTTAGATGTCTGTTAAAGTAGTGGTCCTCAACATCGGATGATTTTGCCTCCTGTGGAATATTTAGCAATGTTTGGAAACGTTTTTTTGGTTGTCACAGCTGGGTAAGGAGGGCATGCTACTGGCCCCTCATGGGTAGATGCCAGGGATGCTGCTGACATTCTGCTATGGAAAGAACAGCCCCCTCCTAACAAAGAATGATTCTTCAATGAATGCTAAAGGTAAACTGATGAAGAGCCTGAGTCTGGGTGTCACTATAGTGATGAAGATGGGCAGTTGTACCTGATGTCTTTTGGGGAAAGGAGGATAGAGACACTTTGGCATTACTAAATCAGAGAGGTAGCAAGTTTTCAGGTGCAGAGCTATGGGAATCAGAGGCAACTGTAAATACTTGAAGTGGAAATATAAGAGTGGATTGTCTTAGGGAAATAAATACAGAAGATTGGGTTCTAAGAAAGATTATTTAGTTCTGCTCACAATGAAAGGATAAGAGAAACCAAAGCACCTCTGTCATGTAATTTTTTCTTCTTTGCACTCATAAAAATATTAAAATCGGCCAGGCATGATGGCTCGTGCCTGTAATCTCAGCACTTTGGGAGGCAGAGGTGAATGGATTGCTTGAGCCCAGGAGTTCGAGACCAGCCTGGGCAATGTAGTGAGACCTTGTCCCTATAATAAACCAAAAAATTAGTCAGGCACGGTGGCATAAGCCTGTAGACTTAGATGCTTGTGAGGCCGAGGCAGAAGGATCGCCTGGACCCAGGATGCCAAGGCTGTGGTGAACCACAACCACATGCTCCAGCCTAAACAACATAGGGAGAAAAAGAGCCCGTGGGAAACTTTAGAAACCATCCAGACAAGCTCTAGGTGAGGAAACTGACAACAATTAGAACAGACTAGAATCCCATCTGTCTCCCAATTTATAGATTACTGCTCTTCACATATAAAAGAACAGTCAGGAGAAATACAGTCAACGATGTGGCACAGTGCTACACTCTGGGCTCCTCAGGACAGAGCTGACTTCTCCACCTGCCAGAGATGTAAGAGAATGCTTCTGTGGATATTCAGTCATTTTCCATTTGTACTGACTGACCGCTCCACCTTCACACCACACCATGGCTAGGCAGAGGTCTTTGTTGATAGCGTCAAATGTTACATCTCCTGGGGCTCTATCCATTCTAGCAGACCTCCAGTTACAAATCAGCTCATCCAGAGAAGAAGCTAGAAATGTCAAAGGCCTAGGGCATGGCAAAGATGGGAATGGCAAATGTGTAGGTGTTTAGACTGTTACCTCTTCCCCTGTACATTAGAGACTGCTATGGGTTAAATGTGTGCACTCTCCAAAACTCATGTTGAAACCGTGGCCATTGTAACAGTATTAAAAAGTGGAACTCTTAAGAGGTGTTTATGTCAGGAGAGTTTCAACTTCATAAACAGATGAATGCTGTTATTGCCAGAGTGACTTTATTATCATGGGAGTGGGATGAACCCCCTCTTGCCCTCTCTATCTCTGCTCCTCTGCCATGCGATGTCATCTATCATGTTACGATGCAGTAAGAAGACTCTCACAAGATGTAAGCCTCTTGATCTTGAACTTCTCAATCTCCAAAATTGTGAGTCAATAAGTTTATATTCATCGTGAATTGCCCAATCTGTGACATTCTGTTAAAGCAGTACAAGACCTACTAAGACAGAAAGAAATACAACTACTTAATCATGGTACTCTCTTGAATTGAACTTCAGAATCCTTCTCAACACAAGGTTCCAGGCACCAGTGAATAGAAATGGAAAGAGGGTAAACACTCATTTGCAGTCCTGGCATTATCTCACATCATCCTGCGTGTAGTTACAGTTTATAGATTCGAGTGGGCATTACTACCAGCATGCATCTGTCAGTTGTCACTCTCTACGTGGTATCATTCTCTGTGGATTTACCTCTAGACTTATTCTTTGGATGTATTTATTTTAACCTAACTCTCTCTTTATTGTTATTGTTATTGACAGTCTAAGAGTGTCATATCTCAGCAAACAGGAAGGCTCATTTCTAAATCCATTATACAACACCTGAGCCAGTACTGAGGGCAAATAGTTATTTTGCTAGACACAATTCTTTATGTTATGGTAAAATGTGATCCTCAGAAAAAGGAAAAGCTACTATTGCCTTGGTATTAGTAGTAATATCACTACCAAAAGTGTCTTGGTAATAGCTTGGCTATATTCTAAAGGATTCCTTCTACTATTGATAAAAATAATTCACTTATGGCATGTCCAATATCATCAGAAATGCTTTCCCATGAGGTGACCGAGATAATCTGTGGACTTTGACAGATGAGGTTATAATATTAATGTTAGACTCAATCAGAGTTATGTGGCCCAAAGATGAAGTGTGGGGTCTTGGTGGAAAAGCTGAAGTCAGCAAGGTGTTGTAATAGCACTGATCACAGCTACAGGAAGCAAGCCACGATAGTAGATAAATAAGCTCTCGCAATTGCTGTGAGTTTATAAAAAAACTTAGAATTTCCACAGTGAAAGAACAGAATAGAGCAGTTCTTCCTCTCTCACTTCTGTTTATTTTTCTTGCACCTTGGATAAGGAGAGATACAGAGACGTAGCTAAATTATTCAATTCTTTTAATTTCTTTTTGGGGGGGGTGAGTTTCTTGATTATCATACACATTTCCGCTTCTCTAACAGCAGTCTATTGTCAAAATTGAATTATGAGACCTTGGTTCCTTTTTCCTCTATGAGTCCTTTCTGGAAGGTATGGAAAAGCAGACCACAGATGGGTCCCTTATGTTCAAAGAGGGCACCAGCCAGGACTCAGCATTGCTGTTTGCTCTGCTCTTTTTTCTTTGATGACCTGAAGGGTCATTTATTCCCATATGGTCATAACGATCCGTTATATGACCAAAGGGAAGTTTTCTTTTCTCTGTTTGGGACTTGTTCAAAGCTATACATTTAGGTTCGCCCTGTTGGTGAGTTGCTATGCTTGAGCAATGCTGGGTCTGTATTTATAGACTTGAAAGTTTCTCTTTTTGGCTTTGTCTCCTGGACTTCAAGGAATTGATGCAATGCGTTACCATGACAGCTTTCCTTGATGGTTGTATTAATAAAGTGACCTCTACCTCCACCACCTGAAATGAGCCCAGGATTGCTGAGGGAAATATGTTCCAAATTGTTCCCGTCCTTTTCAAAGAAACGTCAAAGAGTGAATAACCTCCACCAAACAGGCTAATAACAAAGGTATGTGTGCTAGCTATATTCAAGTCTGATTTCGGCATTTGAGAGTTTGTGGCAGGGAGCGGAAGAGCTGTGATTATGACCCATTTAGACAGTCTTCGCAGCTGTTTTACTAAGTTGTGAAATGTGAGACAAGAAATTGAACCTCCAGGTTAGCTCCTGGCGTATGGAAGAAACTTTATAGACTGTTATCGAATGAACTTTTAGGGGGAATTCAAGGGACTCTAACTGCATTTGTTTCTTTTTTTTCCCCCTTCAATTACCATCTGACTATGAGAGATGGTGTGGTGCACCAGAGAAACTACTGGCTAAGTTTGAAACCTGAATTCGAGGTCTGCCTGGTCCTAGGCTTTGGGTATATCACGAAACCTCTTAGTGGCTATCCACGCAAGCATCTGTCCATCACCCAGCCAGGCATGGCTCTAGGTGGTGGGTGTTTCTCAATGAGCCAGAGCAATAATATAGATTGTATTCTAGAGGCATCTACAAAGCTAGGGGGCAGGTTTGATGTCAGTATCTTCAAGTTCTCTTGAGTTTTATGATTTGCATGAATATTTCCAATGGAAAGCCCATCATTTGAAAGGTAGACAGCTAGGAATCCCTCCTCTTTTTGACCAAATACATGATGACTGTTGGCCTTTCGTGACTTTGTGTCCTAGTGGATGACATGGGTGGCTATTTTTGTTTGATCTTATTTGCTGTCCCACAGTATAGAGCTTGATTTTTTTTCTCACATGCACTCAAAGCATGAGGTGGTGTACAGAGAATTAGACTTAGATCTTGTGATTCAAGTCCCATCTCTGTGGTTAACAGGCTGAGTGAACTTGGGGAAATCACTTAACCTCTTTGCGTCTCTCTTTCTCACTTCTAAAACAAGGATAATAACACTTGTCCTATGTAGCCACCTTACAGTTGTTGGGAGTCTCAAGATGAATTATGTGGAGGTTCTCTAAAAAATATATCAAAAAAACAAGCTTAGCACACTTTGTTAAAGTTCAATTTCTTCCTCAATCCACCCAATGCTAGAAGCTCAGGGTGGAAGAATGAGGTGCTAATTTCTATCCCTGCCAGAATAACGAATTCATCACTTCCTATCCGATTCAAGGTTCTTGAAGTGAAAAAGGAAGTGAATGCCCTCCCTCAAAGACAGCATCTGTGCATGTCTTCTGCAGGTATGAATCTTGAGCAAGCGTGGGGTCAAAACATGCAATTCTCGAACATTTGTATTCAACTGCTGTGTACTCTACAAAGCCTTGCAAGGTCAGCTTGGAGTGGCAGTGCCCATTTTCTCAAAGGTGACTTTTATATTTGTATTCAATGTGCATTCTCCTGTATCAATCACTACATAAATTAGGTGTGTTTCCAGAGCCGTGGGCAGGGGCTGAGCTGGAAACTATCAACCTGCTTCTATGGCTCCGCAGCCCACTCTCTGCCTTTTGCAATATTGAAGTGGGAGTCAGAGAGGCAGGTGCAGATGTAGACTAAAACCTGAGGGTCCTGCTCTCCACTTGCACTCCCGTCTGTCTGCATTCATGTGGGGACGGTGGTACTGATGGCATGACCCTGTAGGATGGCAACCAATCTACCTGGTTTCAGTGTAACAAAGCTAAGGAACAGAGCGGAAGGGGCTGGCGGGAAGAGTGAAGAAACTGTTGGTGGGGTGGTAGGACACAGGCTGGATGAAGTCGCAGGTTCTGACTTTAGAGAATGATCATTCTATTCTTATCCTTCTAGAATCAAAGCATCTATTATGGAAGTAACATTTTTCTCTTGTCCCACCAAAGGAAAAGCTGCTTAAAACTCCCTTAAAAGCCCCTATTTATTTCCGAGGAGGTCGTGTGTGTGGTCTGCAGTATCACAGTCAGTGTGAAAGAGGTGACAGTGGAATAGCCTTTGAGACACAGGTGAATCTGATGCAGACACATGAGGCATTCCCAAACATCCCTAAAATATTTGGCTTTTGCAACCTGAAAAAAAAGCCTCTGCTGATGTTGAGAAAGAAGGAATTCACTGAGACTCCTACAAGGCGAAGCCTAGGCACCTTTTCCCAAGTGATCATTAATGATGTATTGAAACCCTATTTAGGTCAACACCTTCAGACACAGACACAGGCAAGGTGCTCATAAAAACGGTGCTGAGAAATCACAGACTTTCTCATCAGGTATCAGGAAATAAACTTGGTGTATCCTCTACTCTTAGCTCAAGGTGAAAGATGGCATTCATGGGGAGGCATATTCACATACAACAGCAACACATATCAGAGTAAAAACTATCACTTCAAAGTAGATGACATATATCAGGAGGCAAAGCAGAGACAAGATGTGTATCCAGTATGATATTCATAAGTACAGGCAGGTACCTCTACATACACCTATATAGTAGAAACCTTAGCAAAAATACAGAAATAAATTGTTCCAAGATGTGCCCGCTGTTTCTTTCTGGCTGGTAGGAACACAATTGATTTTTGTAATTTTAATTTTCATCTTTATACTGTTCACTCTGCTCAAATTGCTTAGAATTAGTCCTTTGATGATAGTAAAAATGTTAATAAGACGAACTGCTATTTCTTGTGAAAATATACGTATCTTTTACTTAGATAATAAAGGCAATTCATTTAAGAAAAGAATCATGTAATCACATTTGCCAAATTTCAGTATTTGTGTTTTAAATATATTTCTAATAAAACTACCAATTATCTCAGAAAAAGCATGTGCTTCTACATAATCTCATAATCACAAGAGGGTCCTAGACACTGGTTTCTTGCCTTACCAAAGACTCCACAGCTTCAGCTAGAAATGGAACCATTAGAGCTTCCTGAGATAACAAGCTCTGTGTGCCAACGGCTATCTTGTTGGTTACTAGTGTAGACTGATGCAAAATGAGTGGACATTTTTATACTTGAAGATCAAGCCACAGTGATGACCGTAGTTAAATTTTTCTACCACTTTTCCCATGGAGGGGATCAAAGTTGAATTTAAACTAGTTTTTAAAAACCTATTTCACCCAACTTGAGTTTGTGAGAGGCTCTCACCTGCTAATTTTGTACATGTCTGCACCGTGTCTCTTACTAGTTTTTAGTAATGATATTATTAGTATTCAGCACTGTCCCTGGCACTGAATAGAGGCTCAGTAAATATATGTTAAACAAGTAAATAAAATGGCGGATATATGGGGTGCCAAAAAAATGCATACACATTTTAAGTATGGCACTCACTCAAAAGTTGGTGTTCATCAAATGAATGCTAGCATCACTGTGCGACAGACAGGACAAAGAAAATGGCAGAAGCATGGTTGAGCGAACGTCATACTACACATTGATACCATAATTCAATTCTACTTCGAAAAGTGATACATAGATAACATCTCTTAAAATGCGTACAGATTTTTTTTTGGGGACACATCTCTGGTATACCTACTATTAGTAGTTGAGTAGCTTGCTACGAAAGCAGATAGAGACAGACACAGGTGGTTACAAAACTTATGGGCTGGAGAGCAGGAAGTAGAAGGAATTTTTTCATTAGTTTCTAGGAAGCTGAAGATAAGGCAGAGATAGGGTGGCTCTTGAAAGGAGGAGCAAAATATTTGGCAGGGAATGAGAGAAAGCTAACTAGTAACACATAGAAAAAGTCCTGAGCAGCTTTGACACTCCTACTTGAGTTGGATAGCATGATTTGTCAGAGGTTCCCATACATAATTTTATGATGGAAAACATTAACAGAAAGAGAATCCTGTTAAGAGTTCTTCCTTCAATGACACGATATGCTTCTGGGGGGATAGAATAGAGGTAAGAAGAAGCAGCATGCATGACTGTGGGTTGAGATGGGAGAGTGGAAACATTCTCTTCATTTTTCCTTAAGCAAAATATCCTAGCTTTTATTATAATCTGCTCATTGCAAGCAACAAAAAGTTGAAAACAGCATGCCCCTGAGGACATGAAGGATCTTGGTGACTTTTATTTTTTAATTGCAAAGGTGATCGGTTAACTTGGGAACACAGGATAAAGGCAAATTCAGATGGAGTCATTCTTTGTGGGAGTGTGATGAGGGGAGAAAACATTATGGGGAGGTAGAAGAATGCAAGAAAAAAGGATTTGGTGTTCTTTGAAATGATGTGGGAATTATGAAGGACAATCTATCCAGCCCCATACAGTGCTGAAGACAAATCTGTAAAACATCCTACATTCTGGCTAAGAGACAGAGAAATACTATAGGCCTCTGATATCCGGCATTAAGAAATGCAAGTATCTGTGGCTGAAAAGAGATAACTGTGTCATTAATTCAAATTGTGTGTGTGTTTTTTTAAAGGCAGAATTTCAATGCTTTTGAGCACTTTGTGAAGCTAAAATATAATTTGAGGTTCCTGTTTGTCAAGCTATAGCCAAATGTCTCCTTAGAGACTTAATTTTTCCTATATATACTTGGCAGGAGTGTTCTAAATATGGTCTAAGCCCTCTTAGGATTTTTAAACAGCAGGGATATTTAAGTATGAAAAATAGCTACTGAAATCACACAGCAGTAACTTTTCCTAATGATTTTTTTTTCCTGGGAATTCACTCTTTCACTGTAATTCACTCTTGTCTGCTGTGGCCTTGTTGTCACTACAGCCACTTCCTGACAATGTCAAACCAAATCTTGGGAGGTGATTTTATAATGTCAGGATGAAACAAAGCCATTTCTCTGTTAATGCCAATGTCAAGGCAAAATGAATTGGTGTCAATAAATTCAAGGTGAGGAAAACAACATTATGGAATCACGAGAATGTGCAAAATGATGACAGGAGTCATTTAGGGATGCCTGGCTCCAAGTAAAAATGACTGCTAATTTTCAAAAATATATTTGCTACTGCACCGGGGACCAAACATTTAAATTTTCTAAAATACATTAGCGAGGTTAAGAAAGGACAAGGAAGTTACAATTGTACACAAGTCATAAGCATACCTTTTCAACAAAGTCAGTGGTGGCGATTTCACTTCCATTGTCCTTTGACAAATTCCCAAGACACTCAACATTTTGTTTACTGAGGTGGCATCCAGAAGTATGGGTTTGAGAACTGACATCACCATGTGTGGCTCTGCAATCTGAATTTCTAAGCCTTTATTTCCTTATCTGTAATAGAGGCCATTTCACAGGGTTGTTGTGTACCTGAGAGGTCATTCAACTCAATGATTACTATTACATGTCAGGCACTGCCCAAAGTCCTACACTGAAAAGACTGTCAGAGTCACAGAGATAGTGTTGCTGACTTGTATAGATTCCTGCATTTATATCTCCTTAAGGTAATAAAAGTTTAGGTAAAGAAGGGACATGCTAGAGAAGGTCATGCCTATGTGAAGTAATTCTGTGCAACATAACTTTTACTAAAACTAAACTTAAAACATGAGGCGGAAGGAAGAGGTACTCAGAGTCCTTTCCTAGTAACCAAAGGAACACTTCCTTAACTGGTTAAGAAAAAGGTGTTTGCATGGGAATGAATCCACTTAGGGGGTGACCTGGAGAGGAGGAAATAAAAAATAGACACCCAGAAGGGCATTTTACAGCTTTCTCAAGAAGAGCCAGGCTGTTGTGTCCTCAGGAAAGTGGTGAGCTACTTAGACCCAAATCAGAGTCTGGCAAGAAATACATGGAAGCTGTGCCTTCGGGGACTTTCAGACCCAGCCGCAGAAAGAAAAAAAAAATGTGAGAATTGGTGTGGATACAATCAGGAGACTGTGAACAGTATTTAAAACACAGTGAAAAGATGTTAGAGCTTCATTTTGAAGCAGATTAAGTCACACCCAAGTTAGATTAAGCAGTGATGAATAAGACCTTGGGTGGATCCGTTAAAGAGTAATCACATGGCATGCTTTAAAAAAATCTTGTCCCAACGCATTTACTTTCCTCAACATTTCTTATTCTATTTTCTGAATATATGTGCTTTCATATGAATAAGGAGTTATTCTAGAATAAAAGCTCCATGAAGATAACGATATTGGGATGTTGACCGCTTTGTTCTCTGCTGTACAGGCAATGCCTAGAACAGTGCTTGGTAACAGACTGTACTCAATGAATATGAGTATTTTTGAGTGAATGGATAAGTGAATTTTATTAAAAAAATCACAGATTCCATATCCATTACTTCCTTTCTACTTCTAAAATAGCTTCCCAACTGTGTCTATTCTGACTCCCCCAAATTGAATTGCACAGACGTGCTACAGCCAGATTGAATCTCCTCACAAAGTGTTTTCACAATACTTCTCACTCATTCTCTCACTCACAACCTTCCATGGCTCCCCACAGCAAGTAGAAAATACTGTAGTCAGGACTTCCCACAACGTGAGCAGAATCTCCCCATTGTAGGCTTTTACTTTACAATATAAAATTTCTACTCCTGCTAGTATACTCACTGTCCTTAAATAAACACGCACGTGCGCGCGCGCACACACACACACACACACACACACACACACACACACACAATTAACTTAAGTTAACTTTGTAAACATTTCTAACCCTTTAATTATAACTTAAAAGGCTAGAAATGTTTATATATGTTATCACACTGAATAGTTCCGATAGTCTGGCAGGTAGATGTTATTATTATTATTATTACTTCAGTTTTACGAGAGACCTGCGAATTCTACCCAAACAGCAGAAGCAGGACTAGAACTGAGGTCTCTCCACTCCCAAAGCATTGTCCATGTTGTTCCCTGTCCCCAGACTGTCACATGACCACCTCTGAGACTGGGTCTTTCCCTAAATTCTCCACTCATCCTTTAAGGTCCTGCTCACAGACAACCCCTATCATGAAGATTTATTTCTGTGACTGTTCAGACTTTCAGACATCTGGCCCGGTAGATGATCTAGATACAGACACCAGACATAGATATAAATGTAGATGGAATTTGAACAGCCTGGATTTACATCTTGGTCCCACCAAATACTAGCTGGGTGATCTTGTGTGAATCATTCCACCCATCTTGGTTTCATTTGTAAAACAGAGATAATTAAATACCTGGTGCCCACCTCATAGGATGGTTGTGTAGATTAAGGGACTGAATACATATAACTCCATTAGAACAATGCCTGACATACAGAAAGTCCTTCAGTAAATGTTAAGCTTTATTTGACTCTTTGAAACCTACCAAAAACACTCCTTTTCCATGTGAATTTCTTGTCATTTCAATTAAAATACAAGTCACCAGTGAGCAGACCATTGTCTTGTCATTGTCCACACTGAACAGCATGGCACTTAGCGAGGTGAGCAGGCCATCTCAATAAACCTGTTTTTTTCTACTCTAATCTGACTTGGGTGATTTTTTTCACTGCTTGAGACTCACGACACATGAGTCTCACATACTCCCTATAAAAGGGTGCAGAAGGGTGGAGGGCACTTCCTCCACCTATTACATTCCCCATTTTCTCATTCAGACTTGTCCAGAGGCCAATGCTAAAACCCTGAACAACAAATACTACTCTTGTCATTGGATATGCTGCTGCCTGGTATACTGTGTGAGCCACTTACATCGCTTTATCTGGTTTTTATTTCTCAGGATTCTAAAAATTTTTTTACTTGTTTCATGCAGCTTTCATGCTTAATCAAAAGTTCTTTGCTCCCATTTACCCTGCTTTCCCTGGGTCCCTGCATGAGCTCCTTCATACAAAGGGGCACCCCCAAAAATGTGGAATTTATTTATTTAAAAAATTTGTATTTTTTTCTTACACAGTTAAACTTCAGTCACCTTCAAAGTACTCTCTTTTTGATGCAATACACCTGTTGAGATGGTTTTTCCACTGCTCAAAACAGTTTTTGAACCCATCCATTTTGATGCCTTTTAGTGCTTCTGCTGTTTTTTGTTTCACCTCTTCCATGTTGGCAAAATGTTTCCCTTTAAGAACTTTTTTCATCGGGGAAACATAAAGTGTCGCTTGGGGCAAGGTCAGGTGAATTAGGAGGGTGAGGCATGGGGGTCATGCTGCTTTTGGTAAAAAGCTGTTGAACACTGAGTGCAGTGTGGGCAGGTGCACTTGTAAATCACCCATCCTGAAATGGGCAAAGGCGTTGAAAGAATCTCTCTAAAAAAATTCACTGACGCCAAACACAGCCGCTTACAACAACACTAACTGGTATACTGATGCCACTGGGTTCCAAGAACACTTACCTAGAGGGAGAAGCCTGTACTACAAGGGGTTTGCCCTCCAAAAGAAGATGCTGGGTTTTTTAGGAGGTCCCCCCTTGTACGTCCAGGTTGCTCATTTTCATGCAAGCCTTGCTTTTTACACCAGACGCTCCAAATAGTCTAATCTTCTGAACATCACTCCAGTCTATGAGAATGTGTTTCAGGCAGTTCTCTGACCTGTTTAATTAGGCAATATCTTTGTGTTAATGATGCTGCTGATTGCGAATCTTTATGCTTGTCAAATCCACCTACAAAGTTTAAATGCCCTAGTCTCGAGACTTAACAAGACAAAGCCAGGTAGTTTATTCACAGATTACAAGGAAAAAAAAAAAGATTCACGAGGGAAGGGGATGGGCAATGGAGGTTTTTATGAGTATGCAAAGATGATGCCCCTGTTTATGATAAGTAGAGGGTAAGAAACACACAACTGCAAGGATATTGAATTGAGGACAAGGTTATTACTTTAGCCTTGAATATTGAAGCCTTCACCTTAATTGCCACTAATTACTTTGATTTTTAGAAAATGATTATTAGAAGACTTCTTTTTATATAGTCTAGGAAAAAGGAATATATTTTCAAAATAACTTCAAATATTCCAAATCCACAAAAATGAAAATGTATCTAAAAATAAATACATTGTATTTCCCTGTGCGCATTTGCCAATTTCTATGGTCACTGATGATATGAAGAAGCAATAAAGACTATGGTTTAGTCTTCTAAAGGCCCTTATAAGACCTTTAGACTTCTAAGCGTCCTTGTCTTTTGTGGACATGGTAGCAAACTGAAAAAAAAAATCTTGTCAAGACTAGTAAATTTTGGCCCTTTTCTGATGAAAACTCTGCCTTTTGATTTAATGTTTAAATTGCTAAGAATGCTTTAATTAATATTTTAGATTGTACATTTGCTATTTTAAATTCATCCGTTTTATTTTTGAGAAACAAGTGAAAATAAGTTACCACAGATTGAAATTGTGTCTTGTTTTGCTAGTATCACATAACTAATGAGATGAAAATTTATGACAAAAATTCAGTCAGTAAAAAAGAACCATACCAAAATTTCAAGACAAATGGATTTTTATGACCAAGTTATAAACTACATGATAAAGATTGAGTTTACAATGTTTACATCAATAGATCCTGAACTATATTGCCAAGAGCAATAAAGTGAGAATAATGGGAAGAGATTAACTGACCGCATGAAAAAGGCAAGGATTTTCAGTGATGTCCAGCCTTTTATCAGTTAATTTTCTAAGAAGCACACAACAAATTAATGCTCATGATGACTAGTTGCCTAATGACATTGAAATGCATGATCAATACATGCTAACTAAGCTAGAAATCCAGCACAGAACATTCCTAATTGGAAACTAGTCAGGGCACAATGAAAACCTGAGCTGGCATGAGGGAAAGGGAGGGGAGGAATGTGATTTCCTGGTTTTTTTGATGATGGTTCTAAGAGCCAACTGGTGGTGGCCTGTATACTTGGTTGCTTCTCCACTATTTAGGAGAAACAGCAAGAGTTGTGGAGTCACACATTATCTAGAGTCACATCTTAGCTCATTAATTCTGGGCCCTTGGCAAGGCAAGTGACTTCCCCTAGGCTTGGCTTCTACATCTGTAAAATGGACACAACAGGCGTTTACCCAGTAAGGTAGTCTTGGAGATGAGACTAGATACCAGCAAATAAAAAAGCTTACCAACAAATGGTAACTATTTTAATTATAGAGAGGTAGTTGTATAGGGAACATCTGACAAGTAATCAAAACTTCTTACATATGAGTTCCTCTTCTCCTTATAGGAGATATTTTAAAAAATTAATTCTCTATATAGTCCCTCTTCCTGTTTGGTAAATTAAGGAAAAGCACATATGATATGCCATTAAATGTATCACATTTGGGGGGGGTTCAGTTAAACCTTAATAATCATAATAACAAAAGTTACCATTTATTTATTGAGCGTTTGGTCTGTACCAGGCCTTGTTCTAAGTGCTTTTCATACATTGATTAATTTGGTCCTTTTAACAATCTTACCAGGTGGGTTCTTTCATTTTACAAGTTTGACAGATAAAGAAACCAAGACTCAAGGAAGGCAAATGACCTGTCTCAGGTCACACAGGAAGGCTGGCAGAGCCTGGGATCCTACCCAGTTCTGTAGGCTTCCTCACTTTGCTGTTTTGCCTGATTGCCACACTCAAGGTCAAGATGCTGGAATGCCGTGGGTGCTATTACGTTTGTCCCACTGTTTCTTCACTAAACAGAAACTGCTAGGGACCATCATTACAAGACATCTGTGTGGCAAGGGCAACAGAAAAGAGAAAAAAGCACAGCTCAGTTGCAGACCACCTGAAAATCTAGATTTCACACTGAGTTTCTCAGCAAAGGTAGGTACAGGCCACAGCAGGTCCCAAGTACAGCCATTTTCATCATCTGGTTGTTCCCGCCATAGTCCAAGCTAATAGCATCCTCATCTGGACTACTGCAGTCTTGTGAGTGCCAATCTTCAATCATCCCTCCCCTTTTTGCCCCGCTCCCGTTACAATTCATTGTCCATGAAGTAGCCAGAGTTTTTTCTTTGATTGTTTGTTTGTTTAAGTTTAACCCCTACATCATGGCATTCCTCTGCTCAGTGCCCAGTACACTTGGGATGGAATCCACATCGCTAGACCTGGCCTTCAAGAACTGGTGATGGGGTGCTCCTTCCCCTCTCCTCTTCATCTCAGACCACCATCCTCCAGCCACACTTGCTTTCTTCCATTTTCTAAACTGGCTGAGCTCCTTCCTGCCTTCCAGCTTTTGCAGGAGGTGCTTTCTCTGCCTGGCACACTTCCTCTAGCCCTTCCCACGGTGGGCTTTTCCTTCACACTCGGGTCTTAGCTGAAGTATTAGCTTCCCAGCAAGACCTTCGCAGACTCCGCAGTCTACAGGGGTCTCTGCCCTCGGTTTATTCCTTTCCCTGTTTTCCATCTGCCTTCCACCAGCATATGTGCTTCTTGAGAAAAGAGTACAGGTCTGTCTTCTTACCACTGTATTTTCAGGAGCCAGGGCAGCGACTGATACAGAATTCATGTTTGGTACCCATATATCGAATACATTAAAGGGTTCTGTGGCTTGTTTCGGCCAGCATCTGTCTTTTAAGGTCCTAAAAATAGGGCAGGGATCATGGATTTTGTGGAGACTCTTCTGGCTGGGATGGATTTAATTGCTTTTCCACCCCAGAATTAGATAAACTCTTTGGACCTTCTAGGGTTTGAGAAGATAGAACACAATTAGCAGACCAGGGCATTGGGCTGCCAGACCCTCTAGAGTTAAACATCACAGGATGTGTCACAGCAGAGTTGTTTTATGCAGCCTTGCTCCAGGGGAATATTATGCACTTGGCAATCCAGCAGAAAATTCCCCTCAGAGAAAGGATCATTCCTTGTGATGGATGGACAGTTTCCCGCATCGGTTTCCGCAGCTAGGCTACTTCCCAATTTCAAGTTTGGTATAAAAGTGAAAGCTGAAGGATGTACTGGTGTCAAAAAAAGAACCTATCAAATAATTACAGCTATTATTTCACATACAGCTGCCTTTTTCCCCGGCAGTGCAGCCAAGTTGCTGGGAATATAAATATTTGTAAGAAAGTCAATATTCAACCATGGGCCATAGAGGAAATAATTTCATTTCCTAAATAGAAAACAATTGGATTTCTTTGTGAGGTTTAATTGTCAAAGTTATTCCAAAGTCTAAAAATCTGTCCTGCTTGGTAAAATATTATCTCTCAGTGCTCAGAAGGAGAGCTGAGGAGAGATTAGTTTACCTCTTCCTGCAAAAAAGAGCAGAGAAGCCATGTCACGGTAAGTGAGGCCACTAATGACCCAAGAGTGCACCCGTGACGAACTGTCAGTGTGGCACCGTGCGGGGGCATGGCCTGGTTGCGTGGCACTGGAGCATGAGCAGAGTTTTGTGAAAGTTCATGACAGGAACCAGGACCAGCCATCTATGACTCTGAAACTCAGCCCCTGATGAAATGGGCCTTGACCCACGTGCTTGTTGCACCAAGAACTGTTTTCGGAGATTTTTCTCTCTCCTGACAAAGCAAATTATTTTCTACCCTCCATGTTCTAAAGAAATGGAATGGAACAAAGAGAGAAATCCGAAAAAAAAAAAAAAAGCCACAACTGTACTTTTCTACTTCCTAAGTTCGTGTGTACTCCTGAGTGTACCTCTGGCTAGTTGGAGGGAGATTTTAAATCACTGATTTGTGATTTAAAAATCACTGATTTGTGACTTAAAATCTCCCATGGAAAAATCCACAAGCAAATAATCTGCTCTGTAAATACCCGGCTGCCTCCATCTTAGAATGATGCTGTGACACTTTGGTTCACCATTCCTGAACCCAAACGATGTAAGGAAGTGACTCCTTTGTGTGGCATTCTAGGCTAAAGTGCTCTTTCTAAAGTTGTTTTAACAAACTCTTCCCTGCTGGCTTCCTGCTAGCATCACTGCATAATGGATTTTGTCAGGAGAAACTAGTGGTGATGGTGCAGAGTCCTACCCCCATCTGTAAGGAATCATTAATCTACATTGTGAATAATTTCAAGGGACTTGACTGAATTGAAATCACCTTAAGTTGAAAATACAGGGGTTTTTTTTCTTCCTCTTGGCAAGTTCTTGTTTTCTACTTCTGCCTTACTCCCTCCCCCATCTTTTTCTTTCTTTTCTTCAGGCTGACATCTCTGTATACTGGCAGGGGTATTTTCAAAGACTCTCCAACAGCCATGAATGCAGAGAATGGGATCTTCAGAAAGTATGTATTCTATTCTGAGGCTGAATGAATAGCATCACCTGAAGCCAGTGGCCTCTGTGTTAGGAAAACAAAGCAAAACACAACAGAACCTGGGTTATATACAAAGGATAGATGAATAGAGTTGTCTCAGGTTTAAGGCTCAAATCAAATTAAACGCAATTTCTATCTCTCTCTTTTTGAATCACATGCTTATGTATCTTTGCAAAGTTGCAAAAGAAGAAAAGCAATGAACTACTATACTTTTTTCTCTTTGATGCACTTCAGATAATAGTAGACTGTGAGCCTAAGCTATATCAAGATCCAGTAATGGCGTTTTCAGAGGTAAAAGAGAATAATAAAAATAAAATAAAATAAGCAACATGCATGAAAAATAACTTTAAAACAGTAAATGTATGACTCCTTAAACTGTTTTGACCACTTCAGAGATTGTAGGAAGGAAAATTAGGCAAATATTACATTATATTTCTTGGAACAACATACACTAGCCATTCCTAAAGTGGAGAAGGAGGGAAGGAGTCAGGGTTGAAAAACCACCCAGCCGGGCTTGGTGGCTCAGCCTGTAATCCCGCGCCTTTGGGAGGCTGAGGTGAGTGGATTGCCTGAGCCCGTGGGTTCGAGACCCGCCTGGGCAGCGAGACCTCATCTCTACAATAAATCAAAAAATCAGCCGGGCGTGGTAGCGCATGCCTGTAATTCCGGCTACTTGGAAGGCTGAGGCGGAAGGATCTCCGGAGCCCAGCAGGTCGAGGCTGTGGTGGCCGGGAGTGGCCACTGCACTCCAGTCTGGGCGGCAGAGTGAGACTCCAACTCAAAAAAAAAAAAAAAAAAGGAAAGGAAAAAGAAAAACCATGTACCCCAATTGGGTGATGGGTTCAGTAGAAGCTCAAATCTCCCCATCACTCAATATACCTGTGTGAAATATTTGCATTTGTATTATTTGAACCTGAAAATTAAAAAAAAATATATATTATTTGCCAGAGAACAACATTTCCAATTGAAAAATAAAGTTTACCTCCAGCAAATAGGACTCCTCAGATAGGAAAACTATAGAAATGGGCATGGTAAGTTTGGCCCACCAGTTTTTGGTATGCCAAAATATGCAAGAACCACCATATGGAAAAAGACAGCTGTGGTACTACGTTAATGGTAATTCATGGTAAGACATGGCATGTTTCTTTTCTTCTTTTGTTTTGAGTTGTTCAGCTTCAAAAAGGTTGCCAGGCTAATTTTTAAGTAATTGCTTCATGAATATTGTTAATATGTGAATTAACTGAATTTGCAGGATTTGAAAAAGGAAGTTGTGCTCATTTCTGTCCATGTTGCAAATCATACTTATTTTTTAGTTTTAAGCCAGATGGTCAGTGAAGGCAGTGACCTCAGTAATAGTCAATGTAATTGCAAACTTTATTTTCACTGAAATTGAAACTTCATTGAAAATAATTTTGCCTCTCAGTTTATTTATGGTGAAAGTGCTTTTTACCTTTTGAACTTTAAGACTGCTGGGCTGAATATAATGGCTAGAGCTCTCCTTTAATCGCTACTAATGGCTTCAGAGTAGGCTGCAGTTAAATTTAAAATGATATAGAGTTCTTTTGCTTCTCCCAGATTGGCAGTTCCTAATTTTAGAAGATTGCCACTGGAGTGGTATAACAGTGAACTAATGTGTCATCCCCATTAATCTGACTAACAGATTGAAAGTGAGGGGATTTTGAACCAGCTTTTTATTGTTCTGTGTGTTTTAATATTTGACATTAGACATATGGTGAATAACACTCCTAAACTTTTAGATGAGAACATGTTGAAAACGAGTATATCTGCACTTGAGTTATTAGAGCGACCGGGAGTAACTTTTAATGGTATACAGCCTTTTCTGCTAATATTATGGCTAAAAAACATACCATCCTGAGGATGGGCTCACTCTCTAATATTTATAAGAATACATATAAAAAAGTCTTCAAAAAAACTTCCTTATAGTTAACTTAACACACTGCCTTCTTAGATACTACAAAGTATTAGGTTCATAACTTTTGAATATATTAGGAGGAAAACACATCCTCATATTACAAACTTAGGTCTACTGACACAAATAATTTATTCTGGTGGCTTATGTATGATTCAAACTGTAATATTTATAAAAGAAAGTTGCAATTTTCTCATTACAAAAAACTTAATAAAAATAAATTGTTAGAAAAAATGAATAGCATTTCTCTTGATCACTCAAAAGAAAGAAAACAAACCTAGGACAAAGAAAAAAACCTACAAAAAAAAAACTACAACTATTTGTCTTGGAACGTGACATGAATTATCCCTGTAATAACACATGTATGTTATAGTTAAGCATAACATTAAGCAATATTCCTAAATTCTATATTACTTGAGCATAATACAATCAATGTAACTGTGTTGGGGGAGTGCTTATATACCTGTATATCTACACCACTGAGCACATGCGTAAACTGAAAGATGCAAATGGAATTTGAATGCATCTCTTCTGGACATTTTCAAATACGTGCTGCTCTTTGGAGTTAAAGTATTTGGATTGCAGCATCAGTGCCAAAAGAGGCATCAATTTGTACTGGAAAATAAGCTGAGTGGTAGGTGTTTCCTTCAAATTTCAGTGATGCCTACTGGTCTTTATTTCTCTCCAAGAATGCGTTTCTAATGAAGGAGAACAGATTGGAACAACTCTACATGTATGCACCTTATTGGCACAAAAAGGATTGTATTGGCCAGGCAAGCTAGAGATTTGATATTTGTATTTTTTTCAAATAACACCAGCTTAGATATGCCACTAATTAGAATCATGACAGAACAAAAATAAAATCATTTCTTACATATGTGGATGGTGTTGTGGGTAGCATTTCTGCAGAAGAAGAATTAATTCATCTATACCTTGACTTATATGACAGTACTCCAAAATGCATTAGTCCATGGACCTAGCATTTCAGTATAGTCTTATGGGGAATAATTTGTTAGGTGGAGTCTCTGATAGTAATAGTCCACACAAGCATGAATGTCATCCATCTTGGGGATTATAGTCTTGCATGTTATGTAAGCAACAGTACTGCATTGTGTAGCCAAACAAACAAAGGTATTTGTTAGACCAGCATGAAACCAAATGGAACAGCCCTGAGTTTCATACTTGGTACCCAGTATTTAAATCTACTTTGAGAGTCAAGGATTGCAGTGTAGTATTT
This sequence comes from Cephalopachus bancanus, assembly GCA_027257055.1. Lineage (NCBI taxonomy): Eukaryota > Metazoa > Chordata > Mammalia > Primates > Tarsiidae > Cephalopachus > Cephalopachus bancanus. Next base: position 1,398,796 of record JAPVLO010000249.1, read on the forward strand.
GCAGCCACAAAAAAAGGCTATTTTAAAATCCAGCCAGGAGTTCCAGTAAGCAACAAGGCTCTTATTTCTGGTGGGAGCTCTCAGAAAGGCATGGCTGATTCACTTAAGCGAGAGTGATCCTACAATGCCAGATAAGGGGTGGACCTACACAGACCCTCAGTTCAGTCTGCCTGAGAGAATACTTGCTTATGCCATGTCCAAATCCCACTCTCTCTTCAAAAACTTGAAAGCAGGGATACAAACATCTTCGTGTTGTCCAGTGGGCTTCATTTTCTTAAACCCAGGTAGCTTACAACCAAGTAAGCCTATAGCTTATTAGACCAGCCCATGGAGGGCATCAAAGTGTCCTGTGGTCTCTCTATCATCTTATCACCTACTCCAAGAAGAGCCATTCACTCCACCTAAAGCCCCAGCTGACTCCAGAATGGCTTTCCACTGCTCCATTTTATGGCCTGTGTCTTTCATTGCTCATCTCCCTTTGAGTGGAGATGGTTTTCGGTTTTTAAGATGAAAAGACCTGCCTCCTATCATAGCGGGTCACTGTGTTTTGGCCTGGGAAGTATTTCTATCCCTTCTTGAAATGGGTGCATCTTCCCAGGCCTCCATCTGGGACTATTCTGTGACACTTCCCCATCTTTTCAAAGACCCAGTCTTCACTATATCGAGTCATCTCTCCTTCTCCTCATACACCTTTCCAGAAGGGATGACAGGCACAGGACATGGAACTGAGACAGTGTGTCTGCCACCAGCAGCTAATGATTTGCTGATGAAGAGAATTCTTGCTATTCTTTGTCTCCAGGGCAACAGGGAGCCTGACCATGTAGCACTGACATGGCATCACGAAAGTTGCTACCACAATAAAGATTCATCCGTGTATTGTTCTTGCTATGTTATCCAACGCTGTCACCTCATTTCACAGAAACAGCAGCAGTGCAACAGTGGTGGCTTTGCATCTCACCACAGAGCTGCAGAGGAGAGTCACTTTGTGGTTGCCCAGCCTGTCTGAGAATACTGGGCCCTCAAAGTGAGTCAGGCATTCATTACTCTTCATGAGGGCTAACACAGCTGTTGAAGAACAAGCCTGCTGCTTTAGAAACAATGGGCTCCTTCCTGTTTTCAGCACCCAACATTCAAGTCCCTTTGATCCTGAGGAGAACTGAGACTGGTGACTGGGTATCACTGTGAACACGAACTTTTTAATGCTTCTAAAAACCATCATGGGAGTGTATGATGTTCGACAGTCTTCCTCGTGATCCTTCATTTCTTACCTCAGCCACCCTGTAAGGCTCACCACTGAGTTGCCCAGCACAGTGCCCTGTGCATAGCACCTGAAGGATGGATGGATGCTGGAGTGGGCCAGAATGGATGAGAACTGGATTTGAGCCTCTTTCGTTTCTCTTCCGATTTCAATTACTCAGACAATTTGTTTCACTGCTCCAGGCTTGGTTTCCTCAGCTGTAACACGTAGAAAGTGATATTTCTATTATAGGGCTGTTGCAAAGAGTAAATGAGATGATGCAACGTGCCTGCCAGGATGATGATGATGAAATAGAGCTATCTCTTTGCTCATACGAGAGGAATAAAAAAACCAAAACAAAACCCAGAATTATCTTTCTGAAGAGCAGACCCCTTGTAGTATCGGCTTCCTTCACTAGGTAAATGCTCTAGGAACCTATTGGCATCAGTGCGCCAGCTAGCATTGTTGTGAGAAGCTGCATCCAGCTTCAGTTAATTTTTTTTTTGGAGATTCTTTCATCACATTTGCCCCGTTCATGATGGGTGATTTATGAGCAAACGTGCCCACATTGTGCTGAGTGTTCAGCAGTTTTTAACCAAAGATGGCATGACCCCCACGAACTACCTCCCTATTTGCCCGATCTCACCTGTAGAGACTTTTTTTTTGCTTAGGGAAATGTTTTGCTAATGTGGAAGAGGCAGAAGCACTAAAAGGTATCAAAATGGAAAAGTTCAAAAACTGTTCTGAGCAGTGGAAAAAACATCTCAATAGTATATTGTATCAAACAGAGAGTACTTTGAAAGTGACTGAAGCTTAAACGTGTATGCATAAAGACACAATTTTTAATAAATAAATTCCAGTTTTTTGTGTCCCCCACTCATATATGATCCAGTGGTTAAATATATAGTGACTATTTAAGCATGCTGCTTCCTTCTTTGGGTGTTCATTTGTGAAGTAACATAGAGTCTGATAACTGGGCCATAATTTGATCAATTTGATGTTTATTGATTTAGATTTTTGACGTTTGAGAAATTGATCAGAGCGTGTGTGTGTGTGTGTGTGTGTGTGTGTGTGTGTGTGAAAAGATACAGGACTTTTGGCTTGCATTGCATGATTTGCATCATTAGAAGGACAACCTGTTCTTTCTGGTAACATGCTAGGCCTGTGTGAATATGTAGGGTCTATTTCTCAACAGTGTCTTTGCTTTATGGGTCTCTCCTCTGTATGCGTCTAAGCATTGGCCCCATGAGCTGGGAATCTGAGTATAACTGGCTCATCAATTGTGTGAGTGGAACAATTGTTGGTTCTGAGAAATAATTCACTGCACATAAAGGGCAATGGATAAACATTTGCTCCTGTTGGTGGATGACAAAGTGATAGTGAGAAGAAACAGGTAACTCTTGTCAGTCGATGCCTGCTTTTATCCAGAAGGCTCTTTTTCTGTTGTGTGGCATTGTTTGTGATCATCAACACTCCCATTAATGAGTACGAAGGGTTGTTTCCATCTCACTTAAAGCAAGCTGATTCTACAGCTGGACTGTGGTCTAAAATTAGAACACTGTGAGTTCCTATTCCTCTTCCAGCTCTCAAGGAGGGTTGGGTGACAGTGGTCTATTTTGGACCCATTATAATGAGTTTGTGTGGCATGTGGGGCAAGGAGTCAGATCTATATCTTAATTTTGTAACTGCTCTATTACTTACCAGTCTTTTGCTTTAAACATATTAAACTCTCTGAGCCTCAGTTTCCTTATCTGTAAGAGGAATATACTAGCACATCTTTGTAGGGTTATTAAAAGAATACGTTAAATAACATGTGTACAATGTCCAAGCATATTGATTGAACACAATGTGTTTATGACTGGCATATTTTAAAATTTAATTTATAAAGTATTTACAACATGGATGTATTTATTTGTAAGAGTCGAGCCTTTTTCCCTGCATGGTATACATCTTTTCTGTTTATTAAACTCACGGCAGTTTGAAAAGAAAGACTTAGTCAGCAGGAAAATCTTAAGTGAATTGAAGGAAAAAAAATGGACTTATGCTGGACTATAGAAACCCCCTGGGGGGCTTTGGCCATGATCTTCAGTCATGTTTTCAAACACACTCTTCAGTGAGTAATGCCTGCTCTTGTAGCTAGAAACTAGGTACCTGCTGAGGGAAAGAAAAGATCCCTAGTGAACTCCTGTCTTCTCTTGAAAGGAAATGTGTTTGCAGTGTCCTTTTTGACAGTCGGTTTCTGGATGAAGTTTTGGACAGAAATCCATGCTCTAAAAAAACATGATATTCCGTACTGATGTTAACACTGAAGCTAGAAACAGGTAGTGGCTTAACAGGTAGTGACTTCTTGGTTAAACAGAAGTAAAAGACTACCTTTATCTCCAGATTTATTAACAAACTTGAAATGTACTGTGTTGTTTCACAAAATAATAAAAGCCTAATTTGAAATTGGACCCAGGAGAGAACTATTTCTTTCACTAAATAAGTGATTAATGTTGATTATTGTTTTGAGATATTGAACTAGAGTTAGGGAAGTGAGTCAGAGTGATTGGAAGAGCCATACTTTCCCTCAGAGGACCCAGAGGGAAGTATTCACATATCTTGAGAATCTCGAGCAAAGGGTATTCAGGTACTTTCTAGAACTTAATCACCTCCTTAGGGCCAGGGAAGAAGACCAGGGCTGTCAAGTACATCCTCAGTGAAGGAGAGACTTTCAACTCCTTATCTTTAGATATTTCTATTCCCTGTATGTCTTAGTCTGTTTTGTGTTGCTATAACAGAATATCGAAACTGGGCAATTTATAAGGAAAAGAGGTTTCTATAGCCCAAAGTTCTGTAGGCTGGGAAGTTCAAGGGCATGATGCTGGCTTCTGGTGAGGGTGTTCCTACTCCCTATTTGTCTTAGTCCATTCTGTGTTGCTGTAACAGAATATTTGAGACTGGGCAATTTATAAAGATAAGAGGTTTATTTAGCTCAAGATTCTGTAGCCTGGGAAGTTCAAGGGCATGGTGCTGGCTTCTGGTGAAAGTGTTCCTGCTTTGTTGCAACATGGCAGAAAAGGTCAGAAGGGAAGTGTACACCTGCCAAGAGAAAACCCAGGGGATGTCTTGACTTTATAGCAACCCATTCTTGAGGAAACCAATCCTTCTTGAAAGAATTAAAATCCAGTCTTGCCAGAGGGAGAACTCACTCACTACCACTAAAAGGCACAAAGCCATTCATGAGGGATCTGTTCCCATGACCCAAACACTTCCCACTAGGTTTCAGCTTCCAATAATGCCACACTGGGAATCAAATTTCAGTATGAGTTTTCCAGGAGACACACTCAAAACATATTTAAACCACATGATCACTGAATTTCAAAACTAGAAAGAATACATGTTAAGGGCTCTGTCCACCATCAGAGACTTTCCATGCTCCCCTGATGGACATACATAATTAATTGCTTTGTCAAATACTGTTTAAAACCCAACATTTATGATCAGAATCTCCCCCTTTACAGGTTTAAAGACTCTGATTGACAGGAGTAAATCCTTCCTAGCTCTTCACCAAGGTTATCAACTGGCATTTGATTATAGTTGAGTAATGCCAATAATAGTTATCATTTATGAGGTTTATTATACCCCTGGTATTATGCTCAATAGTTTACAAGCATTTCATTTAATTCCTTAACCCCTATGAGGTGTAATCATATTTTTTTTAGAGAAGTGAAATCTTAGTTCAGAAAAGTTATATAATTTACACAACAAGACATTTAGTAAGTGGCAGAGCCAGGATTCTAACCACTATATAAAAAAGAACAACTCAGCTGAATAGACTTGGAATAGTTTTCAGTTTCTTTTCACCACCAGAGCCATTAGGAGTTCCCCAAGTACTCTGAACAGGCAACTCCTCTATGATTTCATGTATTTTACTAAATCTTCATAAGTTTAGAAATATCTTTATGGGCACAGTCTGTGTTGAACTTGTTTTGCATCTTGTATGGTACCTGTGATAATGCAGGATTCAAATAGTCAATACATAATTGGTCATTGATTCATGAATCCCTCAACCCCAGGTCTCTCCTACCTACCATGCTCCTTCAGAGTGGTATTCTTACACCATTTATCTCTTTCCTGATGATTCTCCACCCAACATGTAGTTGTAATGACTAGTACATTCAAGTCAAAACATATAGTATAGTGTGTTGGTATAGTGTGTAGAGTGACAGCATATTACAAATGCAGATTAAACAAAGATGACTGACTCCTGACAATGAGTACCATGGAGCATATGACTAGTGACAGTCACATGTACACTCTTCTTACCGTTTGGAAGCTGTATTTCCTTCTGATTGTTACATCTTATGTTGACATTGTTAGGGCTGCAGAAGTATTAACTTGTCCTCTGTTCCTCTATGTCTTTTGGTTTACCAAGAAAATTCAAGGTTAATATGACATGTGGTTAAATTGGTAATCACACTATTTTAAAAAATCATCTACAGCAATAAACAACCTTATTCTTTTCAAAGGTAGAGCCTCAATTTTGGTATCTTTCTAGTATAAGAAGAGAAATCTTAACTTTGCTGAAAAATAGCACATAGCATGAACTTGCTAAGAATAGCCAAGTAACTCTGTGGAAAAATCTCCTGAGGAGTTCTAAAAAAAAAAAGAGGGACCTGAACGCATTTCTGACATACAATCCCCTGAGGGTGTCAATAGTCACCGAGCTGAAAATAGTCAAGTATCCAATAGGTCTGATGGTGACTCAATGGATCGTAACTGTCCAATCATCACTCCTGGGAAATTGGTTTATGCCCAGGTAGAGAACCCAGTCTAGTTCTTGATCTGTTTGGGGGTCACTATAATTCAAGAGCCATCTAGCAGAAAGGCATTTTAGCATTACAGGACAATTTCTAGGATTTAGAATGATCCTAAAATTGATGAAGAATTGCTGCTAAAGTTAGAGTGAATTTTATGGATAGAAGTTTATCATTTATTTTCCTATTTGGAAACTGCAAAAATAAAAGGCACTAATTTTAGACAAAATCTTAAATTTTGGCAATTACTATTTGAAATAATCTCTAAAAAAGGCACACTAGGTATTAAATTCCAAACATTTTTTGCCTTCATTTTTTTCAGGAAGGAGCCATGACTATCATTGCTTTCATTTTTATCATGTCATTTGTTTATAACTTGATTGCTTTCTTAAATTTGTTAATCCACTCCCCGTTATTTTCAGTGAAACTTTGAGGGCAAGTATCATTAGTTATAGTTTTATTTTATCACTGTGTTCCCATACTCTGTGACAGAAACTACATTCAACATTTTAATTCATTGTATTATTTATTTCCCATGTGAATAGTGAGGTGGGTCTGACTCTTTTTTTTTGAGTCTGAGTCTCACTCTGTCACCTATGCTAGAGTGCAGCCTTGACCTCTGGGCTCAGGCGATCCTTCCAAGTAGCTGGAACTACAGGCATCCACCACCATGCTCAGCTAATTTTTTGGATTTATTTTTAGAGATGAGGTCTCACTAACTTGCCCAGGCTGTTCTCGAACCCGTGGGCTCAGGCAATCCTCTTGCCTCCATTTCCCAAAGTGCTGGTATTACAGGCATGAGCCACCGCACCTGGCTGAATACAACTCTTACCTTCATTTTACGTGTGCACACAATTTCTTCCAACATTAAATATTTGAGTGTGCAACAGTGACAGACCAGTATTGTTTATTGATTCTGTAAGAATTTAGGCACATTATCCTGGGTTGCAAATATTACATTTTGTCTTATTATTTTCAAAATTCTGTCAATTGTCCCTAATGCCCTTTCTCTTTTATCCCTAGATTTTAAGCATTAACAGGTGTTAATGTGTTTTAATAGTTCTATTCATTTTAAAAAATTTAACTGAATCTCTTTTTTTTGAAGAAAGAGGATAAAGATATCAACAGGAATAAAGCAGCCATATATTTTTCTTTACGCACACTTGCTTTCTCCCTGTCTTAGAAATATTTTATCAAGACAAGTATGCAATGAGAAAGCTGATTTTAAAAAATGGTAATTGGGAACCTGGTAAAATATATTTCAGAGTAATGCTAATCATGTGTGTCAAGATAAAGGAAATTAAGGTGGCTTAAGTTTTCAGTTCTCTTCAGAAAAATCAATTATAAAGCAGTTACGCTGCTGACACTAAACAATAAATCCCTGGATTTAGTTAATAAAAAAAGCTTTCACTTTTTGAAGGTTTGTTTTCCTTTTTCTATCTAGCAGAAGAAGCTCATAACATTGATTTTTGAGAAAGAAGGGGCTATTTAAATCAGATATTTTAAAATCCAGACATATTCTTGATCTTAGCCTGTTTGGATTAGAAATCACTGACCATCGAGGGCACATGTCTCTATATAAAGCTGCCCATGGTCTGCAATGCTCTTGGCATTAGTTCTTTCAGACTAACTGGGGGTAGCAAAATAGAGGCCAGCTTGTATCTCACTTGGGGTTCTGAATATCCCGAATCCATTCATGACTGGATTAATCTCGCAGAGTATGTATAATTACTAAATACGTAGCCCTCTGTTCAGGCTGCCTATTATGTTCACCAAGGGAGCTTTGTAAAATACAGAAGCCTGGGCCCACCCCCGGAGACCCACCCTTATGATGCTGGAGTGAGGTTAGCGCTTCCTCCTTTATTCTAGTCTCAATTAACCTTATATCGTCACTGAGATGTTCACTCTCTTGTCACCTTCTAGTTTTGGATGATTAGAATTATGCTGTCATTCTTTCCCTTTTGCTCTCATAAAACCAATGACACAAAGGTTAAAGCCACTGCGAAAGAAAGTTTTTCAACAAGTGCTGCTCTGCGCTTCGCTTTTCAAACGCGCAATTAATAATTCATAACAATTAACTGAGTTATGAGTTTCTCTTTCAATACGTTTCCAAACATGAATAGATTAAATGGTAATTGCCATAAAATTTTATGTTCTATTTCATGTGCCCAATAAAAGTTTATCTTTTGCAGCTCACTTTGTATTTCCTTGTGATATATTCATAACCAAATGCAATATACTATATTAAAATATTTATTATTAACCTATCAAATATTAACCACTTTTAAATTGTAGGGATGAAAGAAAACAAATAGGCTACTTGTTTAAGTTTTCATGATTTTTCCTATTTTAATATGATTTGGATTTGTAGAATACATAAAAACCAACGAGGTGAGGCACCATGTGAGTTCCTTCCCCTTATAGGAATTTTCCAAGGTAGATGGACGCCCTTGATTTTCCAGCCACCTTTATTCTGTGAACACTAAGTGAGAAAAACAAACAACCCCAACAAAAACCTTGGGCTTAGAAGGCAGCCTGCCCTAGGTTAGAATCCTCACTTATTTCCTAGTGCTCTGCTTCTCGAACTTTCATGAGCATATGAATCACCTGGAGACCTTATTAACAGCGCAGATCAGCGAGATTGGGATGGGCCTGAGACTATGCATCTCTCTCTTTTTTTTTTTTTTGAGTTGGAATCTCACTCTGTCGCCCAGACTGGAGTGCAGTGGCCGCTACCGGCCACCGCAGCCTCGACCTGCTGGGCTCCGGCGATCCTTCCGCCTCAGCCTTCCGAGTAGCCAGAATTACAGGCATGCACTACCACGCCCAGCTGATTTTTTGATTTATTGTAGAGATGAAGTCTCGCTGCCCAGGCGGGTCTCGAACCCGTGGGCTCAGGCAATCCACTCACCTCAGCCTCCCAAAGGCGCGGGATTACAGGCTGAGCCACCGAGCCCGGTTTGAGACTATGCATTTCTAACAAATTCCCAAGAGATGCTGATACTACGATTGAACGATCACATTTTTAAGCTACAAGAATTTAGATAAGCCGGGCTTGCTGACTCAGCCTGTAATCCCGCGCCTTTGGGAGGCTGAGGTAAGTGGATTGCCTAAGCCCGCGGGTTCGAGATCCGCCTGGGCAGCGAGACCTCATCTCTACAATAAATCAAAAAATCAGCTGGGCGTGGTCACCCCTCTGTAATTCCGGCTACTCATAAGGCTGAGGCGGAAGGATCGCCAGAGCCCAGCAGGTCGAGGCAGCGGTGGCCGGGAGCGGCCACTGCACTCCAGTCTGGGCGACAGAGTGACCTTGTGCGGGTTACTTAAATATGAAAACTATGTAATTAGCAATTACACATTCTCAGAGAGATCTAATCTAGCCATCAATGGACTCATCCAGAACCCCATGTGAGACACAAGCTGGTCTCCAGTTTGCTTCTCCTAGAGTTTGAGTAAACAAATGCCAAGGGCATTGCAGACCATGGGCAGCTTTATAAAGACATGCTCCCTTGATGATCAGCAATTTCTAATCCAAACAGGCTAAGGTCAAGGATATATCTAGATTTAAAAATATCTGATTTATGTTCAGGTTGCTGAACCTTTGTGAGCCTCAGCTAACTGATCTATAAAATGGGGGTAAGTGCTAATGGGTTATGCAGATTAAACAAAACTGTAAATGGCTTGACATAGTGCCTGACACAGGGTAAACACTTAATAAATAGTGCCCATTGTCATTCTTATTTTATGTTGATAAGAAGAACTAACCTATGACTTATAATGAGTGGCTGAACTAAAATATCTTCAAGGCTCCAATTTGGTTATAAAATTCTAAGGTTATAGATCAGAGATACTTATGATCAGAAAAGCAAGCTAAAAAAGTGGTACCAAATCTATCTTCTCAGATTGCCACTCTAGTCTGGCACTGATAGACTTGAGAGCACCCCTCCTCCAAACTGTTAATCCTTGGAGGGTATAATAACATTTTATTTGTTTCCTGGTGCAAGTATTTCACACAATTCCTGGCTTATACTAAGACTTCAATATTTGTTAAACAAATGATTGTGTGAATTAATGAATGAATACATAAGTGAAGGACTGACTGAATGAAAAAGCGAATGATTTGGGCAAACTGAAAGCCAGTCCAATTTGCCAGGAAGGAGAATTCAAAGGATGTAGCGTGATTCTTTTAAGAACCCCTCTCTATCACTTTGGTTAATTGAATTTAGTAACCAAAGATGAAACAAAGACATAGTTTTCTTGTAGAGTGTGATCTGATCTCATTTGTCCTATATGAAGGAATATATTTAATCATGTTTCATTAGATGTTTCCCTCAAGTGAAGCACAAACTCCTCCATCACAACACCCTGGACAGTCTTTAGTAACATTGTCACTTCAGAAATTTCAAGGCCTGATTTAATTAGAGGGAATCCATACTCATATCTACATGTAGTTTAGCATCCTTATGGCAAAATCAGAAACTTTAATTTTTAGTTTAATTAGAAAGAACAGGGGTTACAATATCTCAGGAAAGACTTAATAGTATTCCAAATAACTTACACGTGGGCACTGTAAAAGCTGAGCCAGCAACATCATAGTGACTGTGGCCTCTGACATTACATCACTAACAAATTACCAAATTTTCCTGCTAACAAGCCCTCCTGTAAACTCCCAAACTTTGTAATTTTTTTTACATTCAAAATCCATGCGAACAATGTAGCTGTCCATATTATCGATTTGCATGATAAAGGATACAGATTAACACACAGACTGGGTCCATAGAGTCAACAATACTAATTAAAAAGAGGTCTAAATGTAATTCTTAAAAGTAATTGCATCAATAGTTTATAATTTTTCCAGTGTTTTGTCTGTGAGACTCAGACCCATTTCTCCAGAAGAGTTGTAGTTTAGAAATGATACCTGCAATGTATAATGTCAGTCCTCACTTTTGTAGAATAAGGGAAGAAATATTGTTAAAAATACATTTTAGCAATTGTTTCTATTTTAAAAATGAACATCCAGCGATGTCTGCATGATCTTGAATGCGAGTTGTGAAGGTGAGTCAGAGACTGAAGTTGGATTCAGAGCAGATGAACTGTGTGGGGGTCTGGATTGCTGTGTTTATACAGCATGTGTCTGTTTGAGATGAAATCCAACTTTATTGAAATTTATGTAATCGATTTCTCTGTGTCTTTGCAGGCCTTTTCTTCCTCGTTTGTGGCAATGGATAACTGAGAGTTAACTATACTTTTAAAAACAGAAAATTTTACAAAGATGGGACAAAAAGTATGCATGCAAGAGGGATGGGTCATGACATTACTCCCATGGGCAATCCGGATGTCCTCAGTTCAGTGGGCTCAGCTCAGTGAGACTCAAAAGAGAATTGGGCTGGGTGCAGTGGCTCATGCCTGTAATCCCAGCACTTTGGGAAGTTGAGGCAGGAGGATCAATTGAGCCCAGGAGTTTGAGACCAACCTGGGCAACATAGTGAGACCTTATTTCTATTAAAAAAACAAACAAACAAAAAATATATATATATATACACACACACATATATATACACAGACTTGGGAGGCTGAGGTGGAAGGATTGCTTGAGCCCAGGAGGTTAGGGCTGTGGTAAGCCATGATCTTGCCTCTGCACTTCAGCCTGAGTGACAGAGTGAGATCCGCAACTCAGAGAGAGAGAGAGAGAGAGAGAGAGAGAGAGAGAGAGAGAGAGAGAGAGAGAGAGAGAGAGAGAGAGAGAGAGAGACCCAACTCAAATAGAGAGAGAACTGGGCAGAAAGGGTAAGGGTTCACAGCATACACTTTTTCAGAATAATTACCTCTATTATTAAAGGCAATGGTAAAAACCTATATTCTCAACATGCTCTGTATGCAATTTTTTTCCTGTGCCCTTGGTGTTATAGCCTGATATTATTACTGTAATTGTCTCTTGGTAGAACTTTTGGCTGATATTCAAGGTGACGGGTTGTTCCTGCAGAATGCAACAGATTGAGTCCTCACACCAACATGAGCAACCCTGATCATATTAGGGCCACCCTGACTTCTCTTTCATTAGTTGCTGATTGTACTAAATTGATGCTGAATTGGCTCGGCTGGCTCTTAAAGCCTTTAAACAGTTGGCAGTGACTGTGTCTGTGATCTTGTCCTGGAAATTACATGGTCAAAGCTTTCATGTTTCTGGGAATCCTAACATTTTTCTTAAGGTCAATTAGGGTCTTGTAAATATGAACCAGTTAGGTCAACTCCTTGTAATGCTCATGTCAAGATAGAAGACATATTTTAATGAAATGTATTTTTTTCTTATGTTCTTTTCTGCCTCCTGCTTCATATTACTTATTTAACAGGTCCTCTGTTTCTTCATTTTAAACTGCTGTGAAAGTTTTGAATAAATCAAACGAGGGTCTGCAGGCCAAATCCAGCCAGTTTCCTGTCTACAATGGCTTATGAAATAAGAAATTTTTTCCCATTTTTAAAAAAAGATTGAAACAAAAATCAAAAGAAGAATAATGAAAATGATATGAAATTCAAATTTCAGCTTCCATTAAAATAGTTTTACCAGAACATAGCTATACTCTTTCATTTAAGTGTTGTCTGTGGCTGATTTTGTGCCACAATAGTAGAGTTGTGTAGCTGTGACAGAGACTGTAGGGCCCACAGAGCCTAAAATAGTTACCATCTGGCCCTTTCCTGAAAAAATGTGCCGACCCTTGGAATAAATCATCAAAGCTTCTGTCTCCATCTGCAAAGTAAAAACAACAAAAACCCTATAAAACTCCATTTGATGAACCATAAATATTCACTAATAACTGGGTGTTGCTTCTCAGGTGTTTGAGTTGGTGGGATCACCCTCTTTAAATCTTAGTTTTGCTGTCTATAAAATAAGGAGAATAATCTCACTTCCCCTGTGGAATGAGATAATGCACACACGTTTCTGATACTTTTGATAGAAATGGTTCAATAAATAACTATCTTTATTATTAAAACAAGTATTATTGTTTATCAGAAACAGGTCCATGTGCAAATGGACGAAACCGTTTGTGAGATTTCGGGATCATAGAATTTTAGACCAAAAAGGAGCCTTAGAATGTTTAAGCCCTCTCTAGCATGTTACAGAAGGAAATGCATGGAGAAGGCGGAGGGAGTTGAAGGGAATGTTCCTTGGCAAGGTATAGCAATAACACCAAGAATCAAGACCCTGGACTCCAAATCTGAAGCTCGTTGACACCTTGCTGTTTTGATTCCTAGAATTTAGTCTTCATGACGCTCCAACCTTGGTTTATTTGTAACTACTTTACCTCAGAATTCTGCTCTGATGGGGGCTGAGGACTGGTCCTTCACTTAAATGAAAAATTTCTCCCACAAGTTACAAGTGGGGGTAGTCCTTGTGTAATTGGGTTGATTTTCAAGCTTATACATTATCTTTATATATGCAGGCTTTAGAAGATTTTGAGATTCTTTCTCTCATACCAACACACTCACACGTACACGCATTAGTGTGTAAAGAATGGCTCAAAGTAAGACCCCATCTGTGTATTATCTAATATAAGAAAAGTGTTTCATATATTGTATTTCTATTTGGCCTTCTGACCATCAGATTAGCCCATGCTGCCAGTAGATTAAAATTTGATGCTGGGCTACCAGTAGATAAAGCTGTGTCTGCATTTCTCCATGAGGGCCAGTACTTCACCCACTTTTCACAGCTAAGCTTGGATAATCCTGTGGTGTAGAATGGTAGGATTTGGGCATACGTGTAATTCTCAATGTTCTCTTCAAATAAAGGGGAGTATTAGCATGCATTGCCAAGTGAATATGAAAAGTTTCCCGTTCAGCTGGGTCAAAGCTGCAGACTCTCTCTGAGCTGAGCCCAGGACAGCTCCAGAGTAGGCAAGACTTGGATGTCAGCAGGTCCCTGGAATTGCCAACTGGTACACATTTGTCCTAGGCCACCGGTCAGCGATTCAGGGGCCATGGGTTTTGTATATATTTAGATAGAGTCCCACTGCAGAGGGGACTCTGAATCACTCACTGCTTTCAAGCTAGCATCATCAGTACTTGTCTCACATGGTTGCTCTGAATGGAGCTGTTGGTGTGTGAAGAGTTAATACCCTTTCCACAGCGTGAGCACTGGCTCACAGTTGGTATCATGTCCCTGTTGTATTAGAGGGCCCTGGACTTTTTCGAACAATCCCAAATTAAGGTTATATTAAGAATCAAGGGAAAATACAAACTGCAACTGGAAAGCAATGGCTATTAGCATGACGGAGTGGTGTGGCATCTTCCTGCTGAATCCAGAGAAATTTCACAACTGGGGGCAACCCTGGGGTTTGCTCTTCTAGTATACAAAATGAGCCTTTTTGCCCCCGGGAGACTACCTAGCAGATTTGTAATGTCTACAAATTACCACTTTCTATCTTCTGTCTTCCTCATATTTTCCTTTTTAAATTACCTCTGGGAGGTTCCTACTGGTTCTGTTTAAAGAGCACTCCCTTCCTATCCTCAGGAGTTGAACAGCAGTAACATCAAGTGCCCTTCTCTGAGTATTTATTTTTCATCTCCCTCATGTATGTGGTGCTTGGCAAGGGAAATGACACTGATGTTCAAGTTGCTATCAAGGAAATTAAAACCGAGACTCAGGGATGCTATTCCTTTTATAGATGAGACCAACTTGTAGGGATAGAGATGTAAGAGTCAAATGAGGAATATCGTATGTCTAGCCACTGCAAGTGCTCTGAAGCATCACAGACACATCCTTGTGTTAGCGCCATGCTGCCTGTCAGTGGATTCAACATGTGAGGTCACCTGGTGAAATGTGAACTGGACATTTTAATGTAACAGCAAATTGGAAGAGACAGCAACTAGAGGCAATTGAAAAATTACAAGTTAGGCTCAAGGTATTTGTCCAGGGAGGTATAATCTTCATTTCACAGAAGCAATTGAAAGCATCATCTTAATACCTTCATGATCACAAGCTGTCAGGTTTGTAGAAGTTAATCTTATACAAAAAAAGAAAAGAAAAGAAAATCCAGTGAACTATAGTAGTAGAAGAACTTGATGGGAACCAATTAATCTCTAGAATAAAGGAGTTATTTAAGTCTTTAGTGTCTAACTTTGGGAAACTGGTAGTGAGAACAGAGAATGCGGCTACTTGAGAAGTACGAAAGTCTGAGATCTGTGGGTAAAGACAGATTAGCGTATAGAGGACAACTGTGGTCCTTAAAGGAAACTGAGGTGGGCACCACCTGCCTGGGCTTGGTCTGAAGTCAGAGCTGGAAGCTAAAGAGACCTCAGAGGGCTTTTGACTCAACTTGTTGAAGCCAAAACTTTCCAGAAAGCACCTATTTGAACTTCTTCAGGGTCTGGGGGAGACGTTTGATCCAATGCAAACCACTGTATTCTCAGACAACTGGAGAGAGTCATTGTTGGAAAATGCTAAGTTGAAATCCACCTCCCTCTTTTACCCAAGGTGACTATCTATCTTTTTGAACCAGAAGTCTAATTGTTACATTATAGCCCTCCAAACATTGGCTGACGTGTGTAACATGCCAAGTCATTTGTTTACCAAGCTGCTTCAACTCTATTTCATATGATAAAACCTTCAAAAGAGGAGGCTCTCCCACATCACTGTCTGCTAAGTTAAAATGTTTCTAAGGACTAGACTCTTGATGTGAGTTGCTCAGGGCATGTTTCAGTGAGACTGTAACCTCCTATGATCCTGGACCAGCCTGAAATTGTGTTAGCATCTTTGCCACTCATGACATACTATTGTCTAAAATTGAGCTTGGATGTTAGCTAAGATTTCTACATCTCTGTCTTTTGAAATACTGTTAACACAGCTCTGCATTATCTGAATTTTTGTAATTTTTAGACTAAATTTGCAGCACAGTGTCTAGCACATAGTAGTGACTGAATTTACAGTCATCAAAACCTTAGAAGAAAGGCCCTTGGATGATCAAGTTGGTTACCTGAGAAGTATTCTATTTTTTTCTTTGCAGTCTATTAGGAGCAATTTGTGTTTCTGTTGAACAAAAATCAATGATTGTGTGCATGTGTGTGTGTGTGTGTGTGTGTGTGCACGCGCACATGCTCATTTTTATGGAGAGTCTAACATCCTACCCTTTTTCCTCAAGAAAATTTTGAATTTTTAAAAATGTCTGGGACAAAACCCTTAGGCTTTTAACAGCTTTTACTCCCTTATGTGATAGTATCTTCTTCATGCTACCAATAAATGGTACTAGTAGTTTTCCTGATTACTTCTTCTACTCTTCTGGGTAACTAAATTCTTACCAATGCAAGTAAACAGTTTTAGCAACACACATCTTTCAGCAGAAATCATGAGATTCGAATTCTCCCATTTTGGAGGATAGAGGATTTTTATATTTTCTAATTTTCCTCTGGACAATATATTCTCTAAATGGTCAAGTGGTATATAATATACTCTCATAATACCTTTTCTATACAGACTTTGGTGTTGACTGGACAACTTTTTACTGTCTGTGCTATCTAGCATACGTCTACAACTTCTTGATACACATGATTTTTCTAATCCTTTCATGTGTTTTTTTGAATATAGTTCATTCTTGCATAGCTTTACTCCAAGCACAGATTACATTTCATCTTCATGATACCTGAATATGTATCCTGGCAGTAAAATCACCATTTTTGATGATTATTATAGTAGATAGGATATACTGGGTTCCCAAAGACATCCATATTGTAATCTCAGAACCTATTGCCTTCCACGGCAAAAAAGACTTTATGGATATGATTAAATTAAAGGCCTTGAGAAAGATTATTCTGGATCATTTGTGTGGGCCAAATCTATTCACATGGGCCTTTAACAGTAGAAATGTGTTCTTGGCTGTGGTCAGAGAAAGATGCGACGTTGAGTAAAAGGCGCAGAAGATAGAAAGTTCCAGGCTTTGAAGATGGAAGAAGGGGCAACGAGCAAAGATATACAGGAACCTCTGCAGGACAGAAAAGGCCAGGAAATAGATTTTTCCCTATAGCCTGCAGAAGGGTCCCCTTTTGACTTTAACTACAGAGCTGTAAGATCATAAATTGGTGTTGTTTTAAGCCACTAAGTCTGTGGTTACAATAGCAGTAGAAGGCTAATCCAGTTATTGTACATTCTCTGAAAGGGAGATAATCTAAGCTATAAAATTTTGTCCCCCAAACTTTCTCTTACTCTTCTCCTGAGAATAAGTATTGCTGCTTTTTCCAAAAAACTCTGTGGTTTGCTGAAGTACCTGATTTGACAGTTTTATCAGAGTTTTTTTCCCTGTATTCCACTCAAGTTTAATCAGAATTCATCTTGATCAAGGTATTGAACCTCCTACCCAACACATGTTTTTCTGCTCTTGGTAAAAGACGCACTGATCCTCCAGGAACCCATATTTTGATATTGTAGGTCACAGTCCATAACTGGGCCCATCTCCCCCTTGCTATGTGTGCATGGCTATTGATTTCTTATAGCTCTGTTATCTTTTAAAATCATAACATTTCACTCACACCATCCATCCTCTGACTTTAAATATGCAGCCTATGAATTCTTCTGAAAGGACCATTAGTACTCACACAAATCATGTCAAACTTGGTAACAATTGGTGGCTTTAGTCAACACTGCAGAATGTTCCCATGTATCCTATATTCATCTTCTAGGAAGACAACATGTGGTGTCACCAGCCTCATAAGTTCTACAAGTGGCTATTTCCATTCTCCCAAACTTAAGAATTACAAACTTCCCCTGTGTCCAGCCTTTGGTGCTGGTAACAAGTGTTCCATTACTTCCCAATACATGGAATACTGCTTCCTCTTTAGAAGAAGACTCAGCTTTATTATCCTGTAGGACTTGGCTATTGTCTCTGTTCTGATTTCAAAAGAGGACTGTATCTCCATCTCTTCTCTCTCTCTCTCTTTCTCTCTCTCTCTCTGTGTGTATATATGATATATATGTATATATGTGTGTATATATATGTGTATATACATGTATATATATATACACACACACACATATATATCTCCATCTCTATCTCTAACCTCTATCTCTATATCTATCTCTACCCATCTCCATTTCTCTGGCTCTATCTCTAACTCCCTCTATCTCTATCCATCTCTTATCTCTGTCTCTCTTGAGATATTTTGAAATCTTTTTATTTCTATTTTCTCTCCTGGATTATTTGTACCATGCTGTCTACAGAAAATTCATTTTGGTGGTTTACAAGTGTTTTACCTTTTATATCAGGGAGACTAGCCTACATTTATGGAACATGTTATCAGTGGTCTTCTCAGACAGAAAGTTTGCTGGTGAGCTTGGAAAGTTTTAGTTTCTCCAGCTGAAACCACATGCTTTTGGGGGTTAGCTTTGCAGCAGTCTCTTGAACTAGCCCTGTCTCTAACCAAGGTGTTTTTTAGAAGCCCCTAGGTCAACAATTTGATACTTTGGTGGTGGTCAATCTTGCTGCAAGTTTTGCATTAACGCTGTACAATTTTTTTTAGCATGGGGATTTGCCTAGTTCTTTGGCATATAACATGTGCTAGGAACTAAGAAACAGTAATTGAGTGTTTATTATGTACCATGAGGTTCATGCTCATAATATTTCTTGAGTCCTCCATTACTACATGTATCAGGTCCTGTTATTACTCCATTTGAGATGAAAAAACAGGCTCAGAGAGTCCAAGCAATCTCTTCCAAGTCTTGTAGGCAGTAAGAAATGGAAAGGGCATTCAAATTCAAGTCCGTAAAACTCAAGCGTCTACTCATGGAACATACTAACTTCATTCTGCTCTCTAAGTGTAAATGACATCATCAGTAACTGGATCCCTTTATTTTCTGTTCTCACACCCAAGTCCTTTTGGATCGCATTGCTCCTTCTGCCAGTCTTCTGGGAGTACTGAGTCCTCGGCCTGCATGCCTTAGACTCCTCCTAATATCTATGACCTTTCTGGCAGTTCCCACCTAGATGTCTGCTTGCTCTCAGGTCATCACTACAATGCCATTGATAGCCCTCCTCCGCCACTGGTTTTCTGCTTGGCATCAGTTTCTTGTTGCTAGGTTAATATCTCTACCACTAATAATGTGGGCAATTCAAAGACGGGTTCAACTCAGCACAAGCAGAGGTCTGAGGGGGTGTAAGGGATGAGTGGAAAGAGAAATTTACTTGAGGAACCTTTTTTTTTTGAGTTGGAGTCTCACTCTGTCACCCAGGCTGGAGTGCAGTGGCACACTCATAGTCACCCCAGCATTAACCGGCTGAGATCAGAAGGTCCTTCCACCTCAGTCTTCTAAGTAGCCGGAACTACAGGCACATGCTACCACGCCCAGCAAATTTGTTTTTTGTGTAGAGATGAGGTCTCGCCAAGTTGCCCAGACTGTTCTTAAACCCGTGGGCTTAGGCAATCCCCTCACCTCAGCGTCCCGAAGTGCTGGGATTACAGGCTTGAGCCACCATGCCTGGTCGGGGAGCATTTTTAAGTGCATTCATGTGTGTGAAGACACAGTAGTGAAATGAAAAAAAAAAAAACCTATCAACCTACCAGTACCAACTAATCAGAATGGATGTCCACCATGATACTGAAGCTGGTGCTGGAGGCATGCCACTATGACAGGTGTTACCCCGTTAGTTGTGGAACTTGGTGACACCCTAAGAGATCCCAGAGGAAGGCACTTCAGGATCTTGGTCAAGTGGCCATTTATTAACTGACAGAAGAACTTTCTATATTTTAACATGGAATACCAGCCCTGTGTGGGTGAGTCTGGGAGAAGGAAAGAAGATTTCAGAGTGTTTTAAATACATTAAATTTATATATTGAATCTTAATCCAATTCACTCCTTTCTTTACTGAGTAGTTAGAATAATCTTTTAAAAACCACATCAGATATTTCCATTCCTCCCCTTAAAATTATATGATGGATCCCACGTCTTCTCCATATGATGATTCCAATTTTTCTCCCTGATGAGATAAAAATTCTTAGCCTGGAATTCAAGAAACCGTGTAATCTAGTCCCTGTTGCTGTTTTAATATCTTCTTTTACTCCCAATATGCACACACGTGTGCACACATACTCTGCTTGTCCCCCAGTCATATAACAGTGATTTCATACTTCTGGAACATAGTGTGTTAACTACCTTTATCCAAGAGTTCTATCCTTGAAAGCTCTCATTACCCCTTCAATACTTGTCTCACTCCCCTGGAAAGCCTTACTCTCCATCTAGGTTTCACTAATAAGTAGAGGTATACAAGGGAGAACAAACAACCAGAATTATCTTTTGGCGGGCAGGCCCCTTGCAGTACAGGCTTCCCCCACTAGGTAAGTGTTCTAGGAATCCATCAGCATCAATGTAGCAGCTAGCGTTGCTGTGAGAGGCTGTGTTTGGCTTCAGTGACTTTTTTTTCTTGGAGATCCTTTCAATGCATTTTCCCTTTTCATGATGGATGATTTGCAATGATGGATGATTTGTGAGCACACCTGCTCACACTGCATTGCGTGTTCAGCAGTTTTTGGCCAAAAATGATATGACCCCTATGCCCCACCCTCCCCATTCACTCAATCTCATCCCAAGGGACTTTTTGTTGTTGTTACTGTTTCCCTAGATGAAAAAAGTCCTTAAAGGAAAACGTTTTGCTGATGTGGAAGAGGTGAAATGAAAAACGGCAGAAGCACTAAAAGGCATCAAAATGTTGAAGTTATTATTATATTATACAAACAATATGTGGTTTTCTATAGAAATTGGCTTTTGATGGATCCCGCATGCTGACATTTTTTTTTCAGTGAAAAGCATGCAGAAAGAACTCTAAGGCTGTACGGCCAAAATCGTTTTGAACACTGGAAAAAGCATCTTGTTAGGTGTATTGCATCAAACAAAGAGTACTTTGCACGTGACTGAAGGTTAAACATGTACGAATAAATACAGAACTTTTATAGATAAATTCCGGGTTCTTCTGGGTCCCCCTCACACACTTCTTCCTGAGTTCTGATGACCTTTTACCATAATTGTTGTGTTACATGCCATCCCCTTATCCAGACAGTGAATTCCATGTCCTCATGCCCACAGCAGCTCTCTTTTCATCCTTGTGGGCCCTGCCACTAGCGAATGCCTATGTCATAGTAGGAGACACTCAAAACACAGAACAAATGCATTTCCTGTCATCACTCCCATCCATGTCACAAGAATGTGAGGTACTGAGCGGAGACACAGAGGGTTTTATGATTCATCTGCTGCACAGCCCATATGCGGTAGGGTCAGGCTTAATCCAGTTTTCTCATTCAGGAAGGGAAAAGTTGGTGATATTATATCTCTTTACAAAGCTCCAATAATTAATATTGAAAAACTTGATAAGGCCCTTTTGTGATACATTGCGCCAAGGCAAGATTCATTTGTCTTTCCCTCCCAAGTCTTATCCTGATTACACTCCGGGAACCTATTCATCAGGCCCTGCTGCATCAGAAACTTTGCAGGGACTTTCTCTTTGAGAAGTGTGTCTTAATTACAAAGTCTCCTTACTCTTTATGCGCCAAGCCTTGGTGCCGGTTTCCATCCTTCCTCTGCTAACCCTCCTTCTCCTTTTCCTCACGGCTGTCTTGCTCAGGGTCTTGACTTCTAGATGGTGTAGGACTGAGAGCTTGGTGGCCTCTGAGCCCTACCTCCTCACGTGGTTCCTGGAATCCATCAATTCCCCCAGAGCCCTATGAAAGAGTGCTTTTGTGTAGGACTTTTAGACCATGGCCTTGTCCAGAGCTTATATGCAGGTGTGCTGCCTGATTTCTGACTGACTGTCTTTCAGTGCTCCTCTCCAGCTTGGCTAGAGAGCTTAGCTCCCTGTTCCCAGCTCCCACCCTAACCTTGACCTACTCAATAACAAATTTTCTACTAATTGCTACAATTCATTGCTGCCCATGGCATTTCACTCTGGTTTTACATTACATAGATGTATAGCTGCCTGATAACTATATATTCTGTAATTAGCAGGTAGAGCATTCTAGCTTTTGAATAGAATTTTCTATAGAAATTGGGTCTAGATAGTTATTGTTATAGAATTTATCATATAGAATGTTTTATATAGATTTTGAAGCTATTATATTATATAAACAATATGTGGTTTTCTATAGAAATTGGCTTTTTTTTTTTTTTTTTTTTGAGTTGGAGTCTCACTCTGTCGCCCAGACTGGAGTGCAGTGGCCGCTTCCGGCCACCGCAGCCTCGCCTGCTGGGCTCCGGCAATCCTTCCGCCTCCGCCTTACGAGTAGCCGGAATTACAGGCATGCGCTACCATGCCCGGCTGATTTTTTGATTTGTTGTAGAGATGAGGTCTCGCTGCCCAGGCAGGTCTCGAACCCGCGGGCTCAGGCAATCCACTCACCTCAGCCTCCCAAAGGCACGGGATTACAGGCTGAGCCACCGAGCCTGGCAGAAATTGGCTTTTGATGGTTCCTGCATGTTGATATTTTTTTTTCCAGTGAAAAGTATGCAGAAAGAACTCTAAGGTTGTACTGTCCAATATGTTAGACACATGTGGTCATTAAGCTTTTCAATATGGCAAGTCATAAATGAGATGTTCTGTAAGTGTAAAACATATATCTTACTTCAAAGACAGTATCAAAAAATGAAAATATATTCTTAATAATCTTGATATTAATTATATGTTAAAACAATATTCAATACATTTAGGTTAAATAAAATAAGTTATCCAAATAAATTTCTCCTATTTCTTTTTTTTTTTTTTTTTAAGTTGGAGTCTCACTCTATCACCCAGGCTGGAGTGCAGTGGCACATTCATGGCTACCACAGCCTTGACCTGCTGGGCTCAGGCAATCCTTCCACTTCAGCCTCCCAAGTAGCTGGAACTACAGGCACATGCCACCATGCCCGGCTAATTTTTTGATTTATTGAAGAGATGAGGACTTGACACGTTGTGCAGGCTGGTTTCGAATTCCTGGGCTCAGACAATCCTCTCGCCTCTGTCTCCCAAAGTGCTGGGATTACAGGTGTGAGACACCATGCCTGGCCTACTTTTTAAATGTGGACAATAAAACATCAAAAATTACATATTTGGTTTATATAATTTTCAATTGGACTATGCTGCAGTAAGGACATGTCTTGCAGTTCCTTAATGTTAGTCAGCTAACTATCCATAGATGGAATGGAAAGGTAGTGCCAGATTTAAAAGTAGAAAAGGTTATGAATGACAGAAGGAAGTTTCTGCCCTGATTTTTAAATTTATGTTCCCTGTGCACACTGACATGCCACCTGCCTTGACAAGCTTTGAAGAGAAGACCCTATCATCTCCAGAGAAATGAGGCTGAACCAAATGGCATTTTGTCTACGGCTCCCTGCGTGGTGCCTAACCTCAGAGGCTTAAAACCAATATTGATTTTTATTATTTATTTTCCCCCAGCATTTAAATTAGCCCTTAGATTTATTACCTTTGGGTTTTTGGTGAAGTTTCAGCGATGAGTGTAATAGCAAGGATGGTAATAAGTTATGTAGATATCATTTAATTTATGAACTCTGCAGCTCCAAGGTAGCTTTCAGTTCAAGAAATATATTAACCACATGCACATCACCCTTCATTCTGCGGTGAGGATTTCCGAGCTGGGTCCCTATCGTGCCACTTAATTTATGGCCTGGCCAGGTACATGGCTCTTCATACAATATTTCAACACAAGTTGCATCAACCATCAGAGGGATGAAGACAGGCTTCTGAGAAGCCAGCTGGACAGCTGACAGATTGCTCTCACATCCATTGGCTGGGGCATTAAGTAGCTCTTAAAGCTTGTCAGTGGTTTGGGTCTTTTTCTGCTCTGAGAAGCTGCACACACCGGCCCAGCCAAGCAGAATCAGCCATGCTGCATCAGACAGAGGGCAGCTCCCAGAGTTACTTACGTTGACAGCCGTAGTGCCAGGAATTTCCCGGCAGACACTCATCACACTTAGGCCCTGTCGTTCCAGTCTTACACTCACAAAATCCTGAGCCATTACAACGATCATGGATTGAGCCCAAAGGGTTACAATAACACTCTGTAGAAACAAGACAACACACAGGCTGGAGACAAGTCTACATGGCTTATAGGTCATCAACACAGGAGCGTCAGTTACTTAAATGCATCACTTACTTAAAGAAAGATGTCCGCTAATGAAATGCTTTGACAAATAAGGCTATTTCAGGACCATTTATTTATTTGCTCAGCCTTCATTTTTATGATATGGGAGGAAATCAACTGAAAACTTTCAAGGAAATAAGGCATCGTGCTTTTCACTGGAAATTCCATTTGGTAGGGCATTTTTAGATGGTTTAATGAATACCATGAAAAGTTTGTATATCAAGGATAAATCAATATGCCATCAGTGTAAAATCTGTTTTAAATTATTCAAATGGGCTTAGCCATTACATTCAATATTTGAAAACTGCTGAACATTCTTAAAGTATAATATGAATGCACTTTGCTCATTCAAGGTAGTTTTACTTTATGATTTGGGGCAGCACCTTAACTTACTTATGAATATACTGTTTTGTGATGAGTCTTTACATGTTGTCTTTGCTAGGCATGTTAATATAGCTTTTATGCCGCCTAGATTAAAAATCATAACAAATGAATTTTAAATCCCAAATAAATTTTGATGCATGTATAATGTGAGATGTGTGTTTTTCATTATAAGGTCTGCTGGCAGGACAATGCTACTTTGTGTAATTAAAAAGTTAATAGAATGTTCTCTTGATTCCTCACACAATCTTATATGGAATATTTTTATTTCTGAAGCTCTATTTTGCTTAAAGTTTGAGCCAGACATGGGGTTTTTTTAGGCTTCCATGAGCTTGAAAGGTAGTGCAGGTGGTTTGCAGTTTTTGCATTTTGTGGGCTGAAGTTTCTTTCCTCATCATCCCACAGTGTAATCTTGGCCAAGTTATTACGGCTCTCTACCTCTCAGTTTCCTTTGTCTTAAAATGGGCCCATTAAGAGGTTCTCTTGCTAAAAACCAAAGAAAATCATCACATCCAACCAGCCAACCAACCAAGAGAAGTCCTGAGAACTTAGCTTAGTACCTTAGATTCACTATAGGAATTAAAGGCTTAACATTATAGGGGAATTCAGGGGTTTGACTCTAACTTTGTGTCAGAGACTAATTAGACAATTTCTTCAGACGTGGAATACTTTAGAGCTATGACTTATTTCATGTTAATTAAGTCAAGTTTTAAGTTCAGTATTCTTACAAAATAAACATTTATTAGTCTAACAGTGATATAGGTAGATATAAGTAAAACTTAATAAACTCTAAAATGCTTCCTCCTCATCTGGTTTGGCTTGTACTTAATAACTAGTGTTTTAGCTTAGATTAGTACTGTCTATTTTAATGTGTATACATCTATGAGAGCTGTTTAAAAGATATTTTAAAATAGTCATTTAGTTGTAGCTTTTAATGTTTGTCTGTGGATATTTGTAAGTTTGTACCTATACTAAATTGCAATTTTTTCTATTTAAAAATGCATAAGTTGACAATGAATCTCCAAAATTTTATAAGCCACGGAGCAGATGGCATTTGATCTGAATTCAATTGACTCTAGTCAATTAGCCCATAGCAATTAATTAATACAAGGTTTAGATGTAAAAAATATAAACCTTTTTATTTTTTTAAAGCAGACCATCGAAACTATAACACATTTCTTTCTTTTTTTTTTTTTTTTGAGTTGGAGTCTCACTCTGTCGCCCAGACTGGAGTTCAGTGGCCGTTCCCGGCCACCGCAGCCTCGACCTGCTGGGCTCTGGTGATCCTTCCGCCTCAGCCTTCCAAGTAGCTGGAACTACAGGTGCGTGCTACCATGCCTGGCTAATTTTTTGATTTATTGTAGAGATTAGGTCTCGCTGCCCAGGCAGGTCTCGAACCCACGGGCTCAGGCAATCCACTCACCTCAGCCTCCCAAAGGCGCGGGATTACAGGTTGAGCCACCGAGCCCGGCTTATAATACATTTCAATAGCTGTCACAGGAAAAGCTGACAAGTGTACTGTTACTCAAACAGTCATGAAAATAAAGGACAAAGAGAGGTGTGGCTTTCCCTTCACCTTATATAACAGATAACTCAGTTTATATAAAATATCATTTACGGAACTATGGTGAATGGTGGATGTTAGGATGATGGGAATGGACTTAGAAGATCATATTTTATTCTACGAAGCTGAGAAGAACATGTACACCTGTTCGATGCCAGAGTGGCATGAGATTTTTTGAGGGGGCATGATTAGAAATTTCTACCACAATTGGTTTATAGGTATTTAAAGTGGCTTGTGTTTGCTTTATTTCTATTTAAGGTACCTCCGATGACTTGATCTTGGATTTCAAGGATAATTAAAAATAATACATCATAACTTTGAGATACATTTAGCAGCAACCGCTGAACCCTGTGTTTCATTCTGATGCAGAGCTTGTTAGCAGGATTATTAACAGTGATTACCCAAGGTCACAAACCATATATCCTCCAGCTTCCTGCTTAATGCTCAAGTTTATAGGAAACAGAAGCATGGAGGAATGTCATCTTCTGTAACTGCTGTATTGTCACAGAGTCATTACATGCATCTTTGGAGACATGCCTGTATGTCTCCAAATTCCTTTGGAATTTGTATGATAAATGGATAAATTCATCAGTAATCACAAAACAGCAATCACTGCGGCAACATGGACTAGACACATTTTATATTTGCCATAATATAAGATGATGCCGGTATTTTAAAACATCTATTTCAACACAGAGCCTACATTTTGTCAAAGATATGAGCTGCTCCTTTGCAGCCAGGGTGGTGAATTTTATTGCCAATTGTTAAAGGATTGGCAAAGTGCCTTTAAAAAAAAGTTTTGGAGAAGGCTTAGATGAAATTAAAAGTTTCCAAGATTATGTGAGTGCCTTATTCTGTAAAAATGAATTGGGTAAATATCCACTCATTTTCATTAGTGCTTTCTATTCAGAATGGTTCTAAAAATTAACACCATTATGTGTGGTGTATCCTCTCAAATATAACACTCAGTCCTGCCTCAAGTCCTTTGGGAAACTTAAATGTGGAAAATAGTGACTGGGTCCGTGTTGTCTCATGGGACAAACCTTGGTGAACGGAGGCAAAAGCTTTCAGGGGCCCTCAGAGAGGGTCTTAGTCTTAGTGCAAAGGCAGCCCCAATAGCATTGCCCTCGTCCTGCAAGTGGGGAAAGTCAAATCTACAGCTTTTTAAGGAAGTTGTTATTGATTCATTGCATGCACGTGAAAACCAAAGATAAAAGACAGACCTTAGCACACACCAGTTAGCCAAATTTTTCACTTCATTTTAAAAAAACAATTTTCCCCTTTAGGAAAAGGGCAACAATTTAAGAAATTTTGTATGTGGGAAGAAGATGTAGCTCATTTTTAATATATCTATATTATATATGCAGCTTTGTGCTTACCAAGTTTTTATTTGGTTTAAAATATAACATATTGTTGGGTGCAGTGGTTCACGTCACTTTGGGAAGCTGAGGCAGGAGGATTGCTTGAGCTCAAGTTAATTCAAGACCAGCCTGCGCAACATAACAAGAACTCATCTCTACCAAAAATAAATAATCTGAGTGTAGTGGCACACGCCTGTAGTACCGGCTATTCGGGAGGCCGAGGAAGAAGGATCATCTGAGCTCAGGAGATTGAGGCTGTGGTGAGCTGTGATTGTGCCACTGCATTCCAGCCTGGGTAACAAAGCGACACCCTCAACTCAAAATAACTAACTAAATAAATCATTAAATATATAAAATAAAAAACATCTTTCCCCGTTAGGGAAAGGGCAACGATTTAAAGAATTTTGGTATGTGGGACTATGTAGCTAATTTTAATGTACCTATATATGTGCATCTTTGTGCTTACCAAGTACTTTACTTGGTTGAAAGAATATAAAATACTAAATAAAAATACATTTGCTTCAATAAAATAAAATTTCCCAAAGGTTTATGGTTTTAGTTAACACATTTTCTAGAAATGGAAAAAAATAACAGTGCTTGAGTTTTTTAAAAGTAAAAATAAAAACAAAAATGAATATTAAGTTTTCCATATTTATTCTGTAGTTTGTTTTTGATTTAAAGAACAAAACATTTTTTATGTTTTATGATTTAAAACATGTTTTCTATGTTTTATGGTGTAAAAAACAAAAGCTGAATAATGTGTCTTCTAGACTTTGGATAATCAGACATGAATTTACAACAGAACTACGCCTCTTAAAACTGGACAAAATGATTCAGATTTGTACTTTATAGTTAACTTTGAAACTGGAAAAAGGCCAAATTTCATAATAATAGTATACTCTGAGCAAAACATATTGGAATGTTACGTTATCTGCTATGAGAACTTTATTTTGGAATAAAGCGTTTTCTTTCAAGCCCTCTTTGGATTTTTAAAAAAATAATATTAAACACTGTAAAATATTTTAATCTTAGATATTTTGTAAAAATGATTGTGTTTTATTCCTGTGTTCCTATTTATTTTAGTTTTTCTGTTGTTTCTATATTTATAGCATGATATTTACATATTTTCACAAACAGCATTCAGTGAAATGAACTCTGCATCCAAAGTTCAGCAGCTGCATGTCTCTTGACTTTTATTAACATCCTCAAGTCTTTGTAACCCAGGTGTTAGAAAAGCAATTGAACTTCCTCTATCCATAGCTCATAGAAGAATTGATGCTGTCATCCAAAAAAAAGCAAGCCATAAGCAAAAGTTGGACAAGCTTAGCTTTGCTAATTGTGTCAGAGTGGTTGAGACAAAGGGTTGAAGCTTTGGAGTCAGGAAACCTTTGCTATAGCTGTATGATTTGGTTCAATTTCCCTTAAATTTCTTAACTAGACATTAGGGGAAGTTACTGATGTAATACTTACCACACCGTTTTGTTAATGAGGACTAAGTAAAAACAAAACATGTGTGCAAATGTGTTCACAGTTCACCATGTGTTTCCTGTGTTTCCCATAAGACTGCTGTGAGTACAAGGCTGGAAGGACTTACCTATGGCACACTGCTATTAAATAGCAAACAGGGATTCGAACCCCAGCTCTTTGGTCTCTAAGTCCAATTCTTTCTCCACTAATTCACAAATAATAAATAAGATGCTTTGAAAAACAGAAAATACTGTAGACATAAACAGTGCTAAATGTCTTTGGCTCAATTTAATGAAAAAAACTGTTTGACTATTTAATGTGACACTTGGATTTTGACAATCCAATCAGAGAACAATAATCTCAGAAATAAAGACTGAATTTCTTTTTCTATTAAAAAAATCATGTCATTCTTCAACTTGTGTATTCTACTGAATGTAGTCTCTATGTGAAAACTTCTACTCTTAAAATCAGGTGCCTATACAACTACCTACGGATGTGATAACAGAGACACACATATTTTCCAACATTTCAAATATATGCATTTCTTCAGAGAGAATTGTGAAGTGAAATTCCATTTACTGTTCCCATTCTAAAAGACAGATTCCATTATGCAAAAGATGAGAGAAGTTTTGCTGGGTGGGAAAGTTATCTGGTCTTCCCCAGGTGATAAGAATGGCTGTCCCTGGCAGAGTGGGAGGGGAAGGGCTCAGGGACCCTTTTGGACTCAGTGTTCCGGGACTATTGCACTTTGGAAGCCAGGAGAGTGAATTGCCTAGAATAGTTCTGAGACATTACTTCTCCTTTTGGGGGCTGTAGGAAAATTCAATAAATGGAATTTCATTACTACAGATGGGAAAAAGTCAGGCAAACTTCTACACTATCACTATCAGTTGCTAGTTGTTTTCAGTTCCAAAGGGTAACATTTTTAATCCATCAATACTTATTGATCACAAATTAGGTGCAAGAGATTTGTACCCCCAACTTTTCATATATAATTAAATCTCATATCATGAATTTCTATTTTGAAAGTTGACTATATCAATTAAGGCTACAAGATCAGTTAGAAAAGATCACATTTTAAAATTTCATGCAAAAAAAAAAAGACAATTCTTCATTTCCAAAACACGATTTCTCAGCTCATCATCTTTATAGCAACAACAACATAACGATTCAAAATATAATCCCCCACTATGATTTCAATCAGTACCAGTGAATCTTAAGTCTACCCCAGGATATTTGCTCCATTGAGAAAGTTCATCCTGGCTCAGCCGTGGTGCACATCACCAGCCTCTCCGCCCTAAATGGCTCCCCATAGCTCGACAGGCACAGAACAATAGCTGAAATAATAATGGAACTGACCTATGCACACATTCTCATCGTCCAGCTGTGCAGAAGCATTTCTGAAGTAGCCCAGCCTGCATAACTCACAGTGCCGCCCTCTAGTGTTGTGTTTACAGCTCACGCAAATGACTGTATTGAGCAGATCAATATAACTGCATCGATTGGAGTGGCCGAAGCATTCACAGTCTTGCAAGGAAGAACAGAAATGTATACAGAGTGTATACGGTAGCAGAGTCATAGCACACCACATGCTCGGATAAAATGGGGGATGGAGAGAAGATGGCGCCATGGCATTACATACATGTGATTCAACATGACACACAGCAACAACAGGTGGCTGGGACTGGCATGGAAGCAGCATCTGTTTCAAGCAGGATAGAAAGGTCGGACATTCGGAACATGGACTGAAGAGTGTTCATTCTTGGCAGACGAGATGAACAGAAGCATTTGCAGGTGTGCACCTTTTAGGATGTGGAAAGTCTCCATTTCTCTTGATGAAAAAGGCTAATTTTTGCACATGGAGAACTTTACCGCCTTTACATCACCGCCCCCATTTTCTCTTCATATTTGCAATTTTAAAAAAGAGGGGAGGAGGTGTATGAGCCTGGAGGGTCTGAATCCACCCTTTCCACACCTACCGCTCGTCATGCCAAGACAGTAACTCAAGATTTTAGAGAACTCCTGGCAAACTTAATAGCGATCTTGACAACTAAACAATTTATTCTTGTTTTTCTCCAGTGCTAAGAGAGGAAGATAGCCTTCTTAAGCCTTTCTTCAGGCTGAATCTGTATGTTTGTATGTGAGAGAAAACACGGAAAAAAGGAAGATTATTTGCATGAAAAAGGGCTGTTAAGATTTCCTTTTAAGTTTGAAGTGGAGTCCACTACAAAAGAAGGGTTAGACAGCCGCTGTCACCCCAGATTTCTGTTATGTTGTCTCACTGCAATGCTAGAGGTGCCTTTGAGGTTAGGAGTGAGGGTGGTCAGAAATAACAGGAGGATAAGAAAGGAGACTAAGGGTAAGTAGCAGGGAAGGGAGGAGGGTGACTGGGTTTCCTCTTTCTTGCATCTCAACCAAAGCAAGACATTGTAAATCTACTTCAACCTTTCTTTGTAAAAGAAATGATCAAGACAAAGCCTCTGGTTGGTAGAAATCATTATCAAATCAAATAGAAAAAAAGCATGGCCTGGCAAGGTGACTCATGCCTGTAATCCCAGTACTGTGGGAGGCTGAGGTGGGAGGATTGCTTGAGACCAGCCTGGGTAACAAAGTGAGACCCTGTTTCTACAAAAAATAAATCAGCTGGCAAGGTATTATGTGCCTGTAGTCCTGCTGCTCAGGAGGCAGAGATGGAAGGATTGCCTGAGCCCAGGAGGTTGAGGCTGCAGTGAGCTATGATCGTGCCACTGCACTCCAGCCTGGACAACACAGTGAGACCCCAACTCAAAAAAAAAATTGAAAAAGTGTGAGAGGTAAGTAGGTGTGGGAAATCGATTTTGTCTTCTTAAGATATGGGATTAGATCTAGCTGGACATTTATAAGGAAGGGAACCATGATACTGCAAACTATGTTTGTCTAAAATACTTCGCTCATTAATGTCTAGTTTTTATTTTATCCCTCTAGGAGGCCAAACACAGTCACTATTTGAATTCATTCATTCATTAATTCATTCATTCAATAAATACTTTATTGAGTTGGTCTCCTGTGTACTGCGAATTAGGCTAGGTGCTAAGTTACTCATTTGGTCTAGATAAAATTTTGGAAATTCTAATGAACAGAATAAAAATGAATAGGAATTGCCAAGTAAAGAAGAATAAGAATAATTTAAAAATGACTAACATGCTACCACCCATGAGAGCAGTTTGGATTCACTTTTTAGAGAGCGTGTTACTGCAATAGAGAGCTGAGGTTGAGGTCCTGATGGAATGGAATCGAATTTGGTTAGAAGCAGAAGAGGGCACTGAAAATGGTGAAGAGGAGAAGATGACCAGAAATAGCACCGGCTGCTTGGGGATCCCAGATGCTAAAAAGAGAAGCAAGAAGAAGAGGAGGACCCCTGAAGTCAGGCCGCTTCCTCCATTTACAGTTTGCTGTATTGCCGGGTATATGTGTACAGGGAATGGAGGCTGGGGTTGGGGACAGGGAGAAACCAGAGGGAGATGGAGCACACTGGGAGAAGAAGGCCTTGAGATGCTAGTGCAGGAGATGGAGTAGGAAGGCACCCGAGTAAAGTTAGAGCTAAGGCATGCCAAGTCAAAAATAACACCACCACCAGTAATAATAATAGAGTTACAGATTTCAAAATTAACAACTCTTGGAGAACAACAAGCATTTCACCCCAATCCACTATACCTCCCTGAGTTACACCTTGTTTAAAGGGCATGTCTCACTCCAGAAACCAGAAGAAAACCAGAAAGGCTTCTAGAGCTTTCCTTGGTTGAGAGGTTGAAACAGGGAGAATCATTCTGGCCTAGAGTCTCCCAGAAGCAGTGGTTGCAGGGAGGAAACCCAACCCAAGTCTCCAATGCTAATTGCTGCCCAAGATCTTCCCCCAGAGCTGCCTGGAATTCCCAGCAGGGGCAGCAACAGCCCTGCCTGCTCTCAGTTTCCCTTCTCTGGAGGAAGCCCCTTATTGGTTTCCTTCGTCGGAATCCCAACCCGGCTTGGTCCTTGGTGCATCCAACGTAATTAATCCAGTATTTTTCAAAAGCATCTTTCATGTGCAAAAATTTACTCTAGGAGTTTTTTTTACAACTGCACAGAAGCTTATTGTCCAGAAAATACACATGTTCAGATAACTAGAAAACAAAATAATGTGTTCTAAGAAAACAAAATAGTGACATGAAGGAATCTAAGTGGAAGGTAAAATTCATGTAACTGGAAGGGAGTTAGGAAAATGTCCTGCAGGACTTGAACTCTGACTCTTCCTTGAGGACAGGTAGTGTTTATTTAAAAAAATAAACAAGGCAGGTGCAGTGGCTTGGTAATCCCAGTGGCTTGGTAATGCTAGCAATTTGGGAGGTTGAGGAGAGAGGATTGCATGAGTCCAGGAGTTTGAGACCAGCCTGGGCAACTTGGTGAGACCTCGTCTCTAAAATAAATCAAGAAAAATTGGCAGGTGTGGTGGTGTTCACCTGCAGTTTTGGCTACTTGGAAAGCTGAGATGGAAGGATTGCCTGTGAACCCAGCAGGTGGAGGCTTTGGGGGCTGTGAGCATGCCCCTGCACTCCAGGCTGGCGGACAGAGTTAAAAAGAATAAAACGACTCTGACTTAAAAAGAATAAAAAACAAACAAACAAACAGGAGGAAATGAGCATTGCAGTTTAAAGGAGTAGAATGAAGAGTGAACAAAGGTGTGAAGCTGAAGAAATGTAGAGAATAAGGCCAGATAATTTTCATAACATGGTTCCTTTGTGGGTATTTAAGAGTCTGTAGAGTCTGCCCAATGCCAGAATTACATTCTTAGCTCCATCTGACAAAGATGTAAGATATACAAGTTCAACAACTTAAGTCTCATCCCACGAATCTCCATGGACATGTTAAATGTGACATTGCTGCTACTATTATTTGTGCTTAATGAATCATACACATTTCTAGGATGGCATCAATTCTTTATTTGTGGGTTTTGTTTAAAAACCAACGTTATTAATGTTGATAGGAAAAGCTAAATACTTATATAAGAAACTGCACTCAGCTAAACACAAAATATTGTAAACTTATTTCAGAAGGTAAGCAGATATTTAAAATGTTTCATAAGCATTAAAATATCTCATAATCTAGGAAATGGGAAAGTAATCGCTTGATACTTTTAAGACTTCTAGCACTCTCCCGAGACTTTGATAAAACTATCTTCTCGTGCTGTGACATATTTGAGAATATAAAATGAGAAAAGGATTTTTGAAAATGATTTGCAAAACATGAGAGTATTATATAAATGCAAAACATTTGAAATATGCTTATTAGACTGTGATATTTATTTTTCAGTATTCTGTTACTTTCCCACTCTTTGGTACCTGGCTTTTCCATACAGTCATAGAACCCATTAGCGATACAGTTTGAACTGCATTATCATATTAAGATCCCGATGGGATGATATTAATAGTTTAATAATTCTTTGATTCTCCAATGCACTGCCTCCCATGACCTCTCATTCCTTCTTAGGCACTGTGTACCTAGGTCGTCCTTATAAACACTTTCTGTATATAATCCTTTGCTTTGTCACCCCACCACAATGATAGTCTCTGGGGGAAACCTAATCCTGGTTGAACTCAGCTCTCCATCTCTTCATGTTCACACCCTGGTAGCTAAATATGGCTGAAGGTTTTCTCCAACCCTTTGAAACAGGTCACTCGAAGTTCATGACCATAAACTTCAACAGAGTCCTCTGGGCTGCCAGAAATCCTTTCCCAAACAGGAGATTTTGGGGGCCACCACTGTCTCTTGGTTCTTCTCCTTCCCCACCCATCACTGCTTTTTTTCTCTCCATCACTGCTTTTTTCCTCTCTCTTCCTTTTTTGTCTGCATCCCCTCAAATGTCTCAGGGCCTGGTCCTTGGACCTCTTTGTCCTTAAGTTCCCCTTAGATGTCTCATACCCACGCCCATGGTCTATATGGGGATTATTCCAAAAGAGTTATTTCCTGGATAGAATGACCCACCCCCAGTGACGTAGTGAGACTTTACTAAGTCATATATTGTATTCACCTGCCTTCTTAGTGTCTCTACTTGGACGTTTAATAAATATCTCAACTTTAACATGTGCAAAAGTGAGCTCTTTGGGTCACCTCCCTGAATCTGCTACTCACACAGGCTGCCTCATTTCAGTAAATGCCATGTCCCTTCTTCCAATCGCTTGACTTAAAATGACTGGGTTTGTTCCTGACATCTTTTCCCTACCCTCTTACAAAGAAATCCCTCAACAAATCTTCCTGACTGTGCTTTAAAAACACATTCCAGATCTCACAACCTCTCACTGTCTCTACTACAGCATCGTTAGATAAAGGTGCCAGCACCCCTCACCTGAACTATTGCCATTATGCCCAAATTGCTCTTCTGGCTCCCACCCTTGTGACAGTCTCCTTTCTATATGAGGGGACAAACAAAACAACCCCAGAATTATTTTTTGGAAGGCGGGTCCCTTGTAGTACAGGCTTCCCCTGTTAGCTAAGTGTTCTAGGAACCCACTGGCATCAGTGTACCAGCTAGCCTTGTTGCAAGAGGTTTCAGTGAATTTTTTTTGGAAATTCTTTCAACGCGCTTGCCCATTTCTTGATGGCTGATGTACAAGCACACCTGCCCACACCACACTGAGTGTCCAGCAGTTTTTGATCTAAAACAGCATGACCCCTGTGCCCCACCCTCCCTATTGACCCGATCTTGCCCCAAGCAACTTTTTATTTGTTTCCCCAATGGGAAACATGCTACCAATGTGGAAGAGGTAAAACAAAAAAACAGCAGAAGCACTAAAAGGCATCAAAATGGACAAATTCAAAAACTATTTTGAGCAGTGGAAAAAGCATCCCAATATGTGTATCACATCAAAAGGAGACTACTTTGAAGGTTGACCGAAGTTTAAACATGTAAGGATCCATACTCAATTTTTTATAAATAAATTCTGGGCTTTTGGGGTCCCTCCTTGTGCATCAGTCAGAGTGACCTTTTCAAAACTTAAATGAGGTCCTGACATGCCTCTGTTCACCATCCTAACCACTTCACATCTTATTCAGAAGAAAAGAGGAGGTGACTTATCCCCTAGGGACTTGGCCCCTGGCTTCCTCTGGGGCTCTCCCTCTCCTCCTTAGTAATGAATATCACCTCCATGCAGCTCTTCAGTCTTGTCAAACACTTCCCAGGGCCTTCACACTTGCTGGCACCTCTGTCTGGAATACCATGGCTCGCATCCTCACTTCTGGTTTTTGTTTTCCGAGTTGGGGTCTCACGCTGTCATCCAGGCTGGAATGCTAGTGGCACCTTCATGGTTTACCACAGCTTCAACCTCCTGGGCTCAGGCAATCCTTCTGCCTCAGCCTCCTGAATAGCAGGGACTACAGACACGTGCCACCAGATTTGGCTAATATTTACATTTTTTTGTAGAGATGAGGTCTTACTAGGTTACCCAGGCTGGTCTTAAACTCCTGGGCTCAAGCAATCCTCCTGCCTTAGCCTCCCAAAGTGCTTGAAATAGTGTGAGCCACTGTACCAGGCCACCCCACTTCTTTTTTAGGTCTCTTTTCAAAGAACATTCTGATCATTTTTTTCCTTGTTCACACACCTTAATCTTCTAATTTCCTAATCCTGCTTAATAATTTTTCATAGACTTTATAACTCCAAAAATATATTCAAGAAAACATTTCTCTCCCTATACTCTGAGTGTAAATACACAAACGCAGACTGTGTCTGTGTCCACATCTGTAACCACAGAACTTAAAAACATCACCTGGCATATACTAAGCACTAAAAAAAATGTTGTGAAATGAATGAATGAATAAATGAGTGATGATCCTAAGGCACCTTCCTTTGGGAAACAAAGGAAGACACAGAGAAAAGTTGTTTAAATTCATTCCTCCACCATTCAGATTTTCTGAGAGGGTCTGGTTCTATCCTATATGTTCAAGAGTTTAGAAAAACAACCACTACACGACAAGCTACAACTGAATTAGTGATTATTTTAACTGAGAGTTGACTACATGTCTTTGCACAGATCAGTTTAGGCGGGAAAAAAAAAGCAGATTTTTGAAAATTGCTATGGTTTCATATAGTTGCTCTTCTCAAATTGCATTTCAGACAAGTTTCATTGCTGCTGTGTAAGCAAATCTAAATGTGTCTCAAACGCTTGTCCATGGTGTGGCACGTCAAGAATTGTTTTTTGAGAATGACCCTAGACCAGGCACCTTGTACCAGGAGGCAAAGGGAATGAAGTTCGGCCCTATAGAGGCCAGTGTAGGGTTTCTTAGCATTGGCGCTATTGACATTTCGGGCCAAATAATTCTTCGTTGTATGGTGCTGTCCTGTGGATCGTAAGATATTCAGAAGAAATCCCCAAACTGTGACAACCAAAAAAATGACTCTAGACATTGCCAAAAGTCACCGGTGGGGTGGGGGGAAGGGGGCAAAATCCCCCCCCACAATATGTGATATATACTATAGCATATAAAGCAATTGTGATAATAAGGCACGTAGTAACTAGCTAGTAAAGGGCAATAAAAGCTCAAGGTGCTTTAGAATGGGGAAAGTTCAAAGCTGACTTTCTAGATCAGTATAGACTCAAGCCTCTTCCAAGGTTTAAAAGATTCCTTCTGACTGACACAGGCTAGGGAAGACCTGGGAAGGCGAGCTGTAGAAAATAAACAGACTGGATACAGAGTATGGAAGGAAAATAATGTTACTAAGAGGAGGGGATTTTGTCTTTATGTCTTCTTTCTTACCATTCCCATGTTGCCTGTAATTACATTATTCTATTACCTATGCAAATCGAACATAAAATACTCTGAATGCAGTACAGGTTTTTTTTTTTTTTAAAAAATAAACCAAATAAGGAAAGCTTATTTAAATCCAGAACTGATGCAAATCCAGTTTAGTCATTTAAAAAGAAAGAATTTGGGAGAAAGACTTGCAATAAAAGGTGAAGGATTCAGAACCCTAACCAGTATTTTCCCTTCACTGCCTGGAACAGTGATTGTGGGCACGTGGGGCATCAGCATCTTCTTGGTCTTTTCCCCACTCCCACCTTGCCTTGCATCCCTGTGTAGCTACCAAAGCTCTTCCACACACATCATTTGATGACAATGTGAATCTTCCCATGCCAAATCTATCCCCTTAGGTGGCTTCTTCCTAAGTCTCCAGGGATATGTCTGGACCCAATTACTGCTGTGTCCTTAAGAACCTGAAATCAGTGAGGCAGGGCCAAACTCCAGGTCAAGGGCCTTCTATATACCCAGTGTGCTTGACATGGCAGAAAAGAGATGGCTTTTATACGTCCCTCTGCATCCCTTCTCCCTCACCTTCTTTGTTTCTTTCCACATGACAGTGCCACTGTGGCTTCGTTGACTGTCCAAACTGGTTCCTTACCCTCTGAACCTGCAGCTGCTTTCTTCTGAAAGAACTAATTTCCCCAAATTTCAAACCCATTTGGATTCCCCTCGATCCAAATCGGCACCTTTAATGTTCCACAGTCAACAACACATTGTAAGAAAAATTTAAGACAGGGTTTAAACACAGTGGCTTTCTCTTTTCCCATCTACTAACCAGTTTCTTCCATCTCTCTAGGTGCCACAGAAGGACACATTCAACACTGATTAACATGTGGAAAATGACTTGACTAAATCCAATAAGGAATAAGGAAACTATTGTGATCATTTTCACCAAATAGGTCAAGTTAATTTCAAATTTCATTAATAAATGTATTTTTTAAAGAGGTGTTTCATGAAAAACATAAAAGAAAAACACAACCAAAAGTGACATATGTCCAACAGTCAAGGGTGGAAAACAAGTCACACCTGTTACACAGGACATTTAAAGGAAAAGAAAAACAGAAGTCTTTATGTTTCCTGAAAAATCTTCATTCTTTGAATGACAAATGCTAGTTGGAATGGGCCATTCATGAGTCACAGATGAGATATTGCTCACTTTCATTTAAAGAAAGTAATATAAATAATATTTTTGGATCATATGCAACACTTAATCCAGTGTACATCTTCACTGGTATTTTTCAAATTTATTCCAAACAACGTTTAGAAGCATAAATTCCAAGGTGTTTCGGTTGTCACAAGGTGAAATGGGATAACATACACGGAACTTGCCATTCTGGTCTCATGAAAAGCATCCTTGAAACTCACTCTAATTGAGTTTCCTTGTTTTTGAGGCAAGTTGAGTATCAATGTTAGTTCTCTAACATTCATGGCCTAAATGGAAACCTTAACCATTATAATTCTTATTCACACATTAATCTTTCAGAAAACAAATGTTGCAGCATTTTTACTTGCAGTCAAATTTCTGAGTGAAGCATTTTTTTTTTCTTACAGGTGATGTTTGGTACTATTTGATGCATTGGTCAATATCAGTCAACATGCCTCACCAATAAGCTGATGGGTACACTTCACAAATATTCCAGATTCATACAGTGCAATGTTTCACAACACATAACACCATGAAATCACTGTATGAATCCAAGAATTCCTACCTCTCTTGTGGTTTGCAACTTGAACAGAAGAAACTGTTGACAAAGCTAATTTGGGAGCAACTGGATAGGTTTAAAAGAATGAACAGTAAATTAGAAACAATTGTGAAACTTCCAAACTGTAATAACTTATCATCAACCCATTTGAACAGTAGCCCTAAATGAAGAAACTATTTGTATCTGTTGTTCTGGGAGTTTGTTTCAACGACAAAGGAAGGCTTTTATTAGGCTGAAAATGGTTCAACATTGTCAGTAATAAAGTTTAGAAGTTTTATTTTGAAAAGCAAAAAGAATTACTGTTTAAATCAAGAATCTAGTTAAGAGAGGATTGCTCCCAATAACAATATGGATACTAGGATCCCAGACTGTCCCTCTTTTGAAATAGCAGCTATGCTGTTAATTAGCAATATTATTGCCTCAATCCACCATGCCATTCGGTCTGTGTCACCATAAACTTGTCTACATATGAACAGGTTAGACTATTTTTGTTGAACTGATTACACATCACAGAACATAGTCCCAGTGGCTGCCCATATAGCAGCATTTGAGTCTTGGTCTCAGTCACCTTGAACTGTGTACCTTTAAAAATTGTAGTCTTCTCAGACTTATTACCTTTGGGATGATCTCAGCTTGTGAATGGCAGTGCTTTCTCTCTATGTTTGCCTGCCATTTCTTTTCCAATTATTCATGAAGAGTGGCTTACGAAAATAATAAAAACAGAACAGAGCTGAATGTTCTTGGCAGATGTTGGCAAGATCAATTGTGATTGCACAGCACTGGCCTCTGTTGCAAAGTGCAGGCAACTTATTCAACTGTGCTGCTTCTCTGATTCATTTGAACTCAGTATCCATGTTCTAAAAAAGTGCAGTGTGACTGATATTACCTAAAGATATTTCTGAAAGCCTTTTGTCCTGTGACACTCACAGAAAACACAGCACAATAATTAAATGGGTCTGTTTCAGGTTTTGAACTATGCATAATCTTGTTCAGCTCAAAACTCACTGTGGAGAAGTGGTAAGTCTTAGATCCTGTTTTGTATAATTTGTTGAGCTATGAAATTCAATGGGAAACACTGAATGACATTTCACTGAAGATGCTGTCATTGAACTTGCCAAGGAATAAAGCCACTCAGCCTCCCCTGAATCCTCCTAGAATTATACTAATAGGGGTGAGCTCGAGCTGTGTCTCTGTCTTCACATATGTCTGCAGAAACTTGAAAAAATTCATTTGGAGCAGATGATTAAGATAATTCTATTTGCTAGTAATGTATGTATCTAGGACAGTCTCGATTTCATCACTCTTGATCAAGGACTGAAAATGCAGCCCTTCCAATTTGACTCCTCAACAAATTGCTAATATATTTTGTTTTGCTTAGCAGCTATTTCCTGGTTCCTCCCTTTGCTCATTTCCTCCTCCATCTGTATTCATTAGAGTTTAAAAGGAACATCCTGTATATAACCAAGGAAGGTGGGAGCCAAAGATGTGCCTTTTTTTTTTTTTGAGAAGAATGAAAAAAAGAATACAATTTGATACTAAAATAAATTCCTATTTATACATGACTATATATATCTATAGGCTGGATGTTAATGTGAATTTAACATTACACTGCAGGTTATGAAGTTTATTGCCCAGTTTTTAAAAGTTCAGTTTCTTCCTGTGTAATCACACTGCTGTCAGTCAGTGTCTTTCTCTTCTTTCTCTCTCTCTCTTTTTTTTTGACATTATAAGTCAGGAATATAATTACTATCTAAGGACAGAGAACAGGTTGCTCCAAATGCTGGTAGACATGAATGTTAATTGATAGCGGGGATAAAGAGGAAAGTCCTAACAGAGAAAATTGACTGTGATGTGTGTGTGTGGAGAGAGAGAGAGAGAGAGAGAGAGAAGGGGATAGAGAGATGGGGGGAGAGAAGAGGGAGAGGGAGAAAAAGAAGGAGGGAGGAAGGGTGGGGGGAGGAGAGGGAGAGAGGAGAGGGAGAGAGGGAAGAGGAAAATAGAGGGGAAAAAAGGGAACAGAGAGATAGATGAAGCAGAGAGAGAGGGAGGGAGGGAGACACGGGGAAGAGGAGAGAAAGAAGAGAGAAGAAGGAGAGACAGGGAGGGAGGGAGGAAAAGAGAGAGACAAGAGGGAGAGGGAGGGAAAGAAGAGGTGGGAAGAGAGAGATGGAAGAAAGGAGAGATGGAGGGAGGCAGGGGGAGAGAGATTGATTGATTTTGCTCCAAATGTCTGCGAGTCAACATGGAGCAACAGTAAGAGCCAATAGTTGTTAGGAGTCACAATACTGCCTCTATGCATTTTGCCAGACTCTCAATACAACTGAGGTACCAGTTGGTTTGTTTAAGGAGGGAGACATTGAAAGGATGCCTGTTTAGATTCCACCCTCTAATGGCGACAGAACTCGAGGCTTCTCTTGGGACTGACTGACATTTATGTAAATTTGGTAAAGGGCTTATAAAACCTATGCCATCTAATTTTTCCCTCTGTCTTTTACTCTAATATTTCTGGGACATCCTTCACATTAGAAAATAGGTTTGAATTATGATTCTTTCAAAGATATGGCATTTATGATAATGCTTGTATTTAATGCTACCAAAAATGGCACATAGGACTTTCAAACATGTGGGATTTTATATCAGTAGGAATTTTACATGCTCCTACCTTGTTTTGGGTTAGAACCCTCAAGGGAAGAAATATTCGGCAATATCCTATTAAACTTTGGAGGATCTGCGTGCATCAGGAAAAATCAGGGTATGTTATTTTCAGCTATAATGTCATTTGGTCTAAACAGAAAATCATATGGACAAAGACATACACCACACATCTGCCCTTGCACTTGGCTGTGATGCACTTAAACAAAACATGACTCCCACACCATACCAGAGCAAGCAATTGATGATTCCCAAAACACTGAATGGACATTAGATATAGAGCCACTTCCCTAAAAAGGCTTTGTGCTTACTTTTGAAATAAGGGGGCGTGTTCTTACACACATACACAAACAAACAGGGACTTCTGCAATCCCAACTGTTGTGTAAAGCCAGTATCTGAAACTAGAGGATAATGTTGAAAAAATGATTTCTTACTTGAGGACTCCATTCTCTTCAGTTTATATTTTCAGATATGACCTGGCTGCATTAGTCTTTCGTGAGAGATTCTCTGGGGTGTGTTTTAAGTGTGAGCCATTATCTCTGAAAAGAAGTGGATCTATTTTCTATTTTTATATGTGCAATTTCTCAGGGAAGGGAAGAGGGATGACCAGTCATTTTGGCTTAAGAATCATCATCCTAGGTGTTTCCAAGGATAACTGTGATTTGTATGAATGCGTGTGTATATGTTTTCATGATGCTTTTACTTCAAAATATGTTTCTAGAGTTATGGGTTCCAATTCAGAAATAATCAAAAGCATTCATTAATTTAAGAATCTATATTATTTCTCTCTTGGATCCACCAATATACACATCAGAACAAAACAAGGATGGGCGTGGTGACTCAAGTCTGTAATCCCAGCACTATAGGAGGCTGAGGTGAGAGGATTGCCTGAGCCCACGGGTTCAAGAACAGCCCGGGCAACTTGGCGAGAGCTCGTCTCTACAATAAATCAAAATACTAGCTGGGCATGGTAGCGCATGCCTGTACCTGTAGTTCCAGCTACTTGGAAGGTTGAGGCGGAAGGATTGCCTGAGCCCAGCAGGTTGACACTGGGGTGGCTGTGAGCATGCCACTGCACTCCAGCCTGGGTGACAGAGTGAAACTCCAACTCCAAAAAACAGAAACAAAAAACCCAAATTATGGAAGGCAGAAAACCACCAGGCTTAAAAGTTAATGTTTTAAAACTATTTTTGGCCAGGCATGGTGACTCACGCCTGTAATTCTATCACTTTGGGAGGCCAAGATGGGAGGACTGCTTGAGCCCAGGAGTTTGAGGCCAGCTTGGGCAAGATGGTAAGACCTCTACAACAGACAAACAAACAAATCAGATGTGGTGGCAAGCATGTGTAGTCTCAGCTACTGGGGAGGTTGAGGTGGAAGGACTGCCTGAGCCCAAGAGGTCGAGGCTGTGGTGAGCTGTGATGGTGCTACAGCACTCTAGCTTGGGTGACAGAGTGGGATCTCTAACTCAAAAAAAAAAGAAGAGGAAAAGAAAAGCTGATCTAATAGATGGAACAGAGCTGTCACTCTGTCACTTTGTTCTGCTCTGTTCTCATACATATATGAACAAAGGCAAAGGAATTCTATTTTTGAGTTAGAGATTCACTCCATCGCCCAGGCTGGAGTGCAGTAGCATGCTCACGGCCACCCCAGCATCGACCTGCTGGGCTCCAGTAATCCTTCCGCCTCAGCCATCCAAGTAGCCAGAACCACAGGCTCATGCCATCATGCCCAGGTAGTTTTTGATTTATTTAGAGACGAG
Source organism: Cephalopachus bancanus (assembly GCA_027257055.1). Classification (NCBI taxonomy): domain Eukaryota; kingdom Metazoa; phylum Chordata; class Mammalia; order Primates; family Tarsiidae; genus Cephalopachus; species Cephalopachus bancanus. Next base: position 1,442,636 of record JAPVLO010000249.1, read on the forward strand.
TTCTCGCCAAATTGCCTGGCTGGTCTTGAACCCTCAGGTTCAGGCAATCTACTTGCCTCAGACTCCCAAAGTGCTGGAATTACAGACTGAGTCACTGAGCCCGACCCAAAGGAATTCTTTCTTTCTTTTTTTTTTTAAGTTGTAGTCTCACTCTGTCGCCCAGACTGTCCCTCGCCCTGCTGGGCTCTGGCGATCCTTCCGCCTCAGCCTTTCAAGTAGCTGGAACTACAGGGGCGCGCTACCACACCCAGCTTATTTTTTAATTTATTATAGAGATGAGGTCTCGCCAAGTTGCCCAGGCGGGTCTCGAATCCACGGGCTCAGGCAATCCACTCACCTCAGCCTCCCAAGGCGCAGGATTACAGGCTGAGCCACCAATCCCGGCTCCAAAGGAATTCTTAATGTTCATATGTCTCAAAACTTATACATGAAAAATGAAGGTAAAAATTTGACACATGTGTAACCAGATGTTAAAAATAAATTAATATTTGGTAACATGTAGGCAAAATATGCAAGTGATTGACTGAATGCTGCTTTTCACTTCAGTGTTTTGATGATGGGTAGTTAATGAATTAATAGAACAAGGCTACTTGATTTGTGATGATAAGCTTAGAAAAACTACGTTTGCACTTTTAGCAAATTAATACTACCTATATTCCTAGAAATTGTTTATTTTCAAAAGACTTCAAATCAATGGGATGGCTTCACATAAAACATATTTATATCATTAGTATCAGATTAAGACAATCTTAGTCTGGTGAAATAGTTCTCACTATCTTTTCAGGCAGTAGAGGCAAAGTCAGGTCATAAATAGGGGTGATGATTTTGTGAGTTGAGTGTTAAGTATTTAATGACTTGTTTGCCTTGATGAAATGCAAGTAATACAATAATTTATTATTTCATGAATAAGCTTTGCCAAGTCATTTAAATAAAAACAATAATTTTATATAAAATCAATTTAGAAATGAGTTCTGAAAATTAACTCCGTAAATTAACTTTATTCCATATTCCAATAAATTAAATATCTATTGGTGCCTATATTTTAGTATTGCTCTTTTCCTGGTGTTTTATGACATTTTTTCCCAAGAATGCAAGGTTCCAATTTAAGAACATTCTTATATGTATCAAAAAAATTAACACAGTTCATACTACCTCCAAAACAGTAAGATTACTTGACTTGTTTGGAATTATCAATGTAATCACTTTAGTTACAATCTGTTCCTTACCTAGAATATAATTTTCTTCTGTGTTTTGAACCTAAGATAGTGTCTTGGGTAGTGAAAGCCCTTATTCTTGCCTGGGAATATAATTAGACTTTTTTTTCAAATAATTTTTATTATGTAGAATATCTAACCTTCCTGAACAATTAAAACACAGACCCACCAGCAGCTATCATGTAGAAATCTTGATCTAATCTACACATATCTCCAGTGGAACAAAATTTTGTGTACTATGTGTTTTCCTTGGGAGGAAAAATGTTGTCCTGAAAAAAAAATATTGAAATTTGTGGCCCCTACACTCCCATAGTGTGTTACTGTCTACAAATACAAATTTTAATATTTGGCCATGATGAGATTTTTACCTTGATATCTCCTCTTAATTTTTTAAAACTTATCTTGTTGTATAATTCCAAGGCCAAGTAAGAAAACAACTTAAAATTAGTCATTTACTCTCTGTTTACTTTTTACTCTAAACTCCTGGCATGTAGTAAATAAATATTCAAAAAATATTACTGACAAATGTTTAATTGCCAGAAGTAAGTTAATTGGAGGCTATTTTAATAGTATAATTGAGACCATTTCTATCTTATGTCCAATTCCATTGAAAGCCTTTGCAAAACATGAAGCTTCTGAGATTTCTTAGCCAATGGGTCATTTGATTCCAGTAGCTACAAATTGCAAATAGAAAAAAATTATAATGCATAAAAAGTATTTGCATTGTCTCTTTGGTTGAACTGTTGTAGAATTTTTCCTTCCTTCCTTTCACTTTGGATCTGAATTCGACCTGAGAAATATAGGGAACAGGGTGAGGGGTGGCATTTTGGTTCCTGTCTCCCATCTCTATTTAAATTCTTTAATCAGTTTTCATAATCAGGGGAAAGGAATGTAGGGAGTTGTAACTTTCCTCAGTTTCTCTTTCTTTTTTTCATAAATCAACTAAGGAACACCATTGGGCCAATATGAATGTCAAAGAGTATAGTTTGTTATAAAGCAAAGAAAACTGGGAGTCAGAAGATGAAAAGTCTGTCCCAGTTCTGCCATCAAGGAACTGTCTGGCTGTTAATTTCTCTGAATGCCACTTTCCTTATCCATAAAACAAAGATGCTGGGTAAGAAACCTCTAAGTTTTCTCTCAGCTGACAAGTTCTACCTCCGTCACTCCAGTGTTTCTTTTCATGGCCTAGCAGCATCACACTAAAGTTCATGAAAAGATGAAAGCTGTTAGATGAGGCATATGCCTTTTGGAGAGTCTGTGGAATTAGAAGTTCCCTGGGTAGATGGGGAAATTATTGCTGCATGCCTTGACTATGGACCTTTTGATTGTAACAATGGAACCCAAACTGAAGTTGAGAAATTGTTATTGAGGTGACTGGAAGAATCACTGTATGCTTGTAGATAGCCAGTCATTCAGGAATAGTCTTTTATGGAAATCACTTCTTAAGAATCCTGGTTCCAAACATCTGGAAAAAATAAGTGCATTTGTCTTCAGGAACTCCTTGACTGCATGCCAAAGACTATGTCTATGTCTGGAGTGTGGAGACTGCAATCACATACCACACAACTGCCCCCTTTAAAAATAAACAAAATACCTGAAATGTCCATTTGATGCTGTTATTCTACTGTTATTTTAAAATTTAAAATGACACCTATAGGAAACCTCAAAATATCTATTCAGGGGAAATTTATTTGAGATATGGCACGTGTAAAGTGAGCTCAGGTAGGGCTGGAACCCCAAATCTACCACTTGGATGAGTTCTGTAACTTCTCTGTACCTGAGCTTTTGTGGATTTATTACACTACCTGCTACTTGTTGTCCTCAAGACTGAATGAATTACTATTTGCATTGCATTGTAGGGAACCTACAATGAATGTTAACTCATTCTATTTGTGGTTTCTATTGTAATAGAAATCAAATTACTATAGTATAAACAGTTGTCACTGACTTGAAGTAAGAAGGATAATGTGTGCCCCCTATGTTTTTTGCAAACTTAACTGTTCCCAAAGCACGAGATTCTTTTTTTTTTGAACAAACTTGTAAAGCTTTTGTTTTTTATTTTTAGAATTGTTTCATTTTTATTTTAGATTTAGGGGTGCACAAACACCAAAGCAAGTGATTCTGATCACTTAAAAAAAAAGCTCACCTGAAATACAGCCTACTTTAAGGGATAATCCAGTTGTAAGGTCTATGCCAATTATTATTGCTCAGAAAGCAATACAAAATTTTTTGTAATGCTGTGGAAAATACTGGATTTTAACTTTCAAAGATATGAAAATGTTAATTTACAAGTTTTTTTCTGGCTTAGAAGCATATTAGCTAAGAATATGAATCTATATGTCATATTTCCAATTTTGTTAAAGGATGCCTAAAAAAATATTTTATAACAATTTAGTTGTGGCACTTTAAACCCGTTTTCATGAATGAGAAAAACTGAGATTCCAGTTACAAAAACAAGGCTCTGATTTCTTCTTGGAAATTCCAAGGAAAGCTCTCTGAACTGTAAGTTGGAGAAAATTATGATAGAATTGCAGAACCTGGCTGTCTGGCACTGATGTCACAGTGAATCAAGCTGAAAAGCAAGCCTGAACTAGAAATCTCAAGACATTTTATTTACATTAAAAAAAAAAGTTTTAAGGGTGGGATTGCTTTAGAATATTAAGTTGTCTCCTAACACACATGACTTCGCTTGAATGGTAGACAGCTTTCAAGTCATTTTGTGGACAGCCTTTAAGGACAGAGTAAAATGTAACCATGCTTTCCTATCAAAGGAAAAATGTACTGACATTTGTCTAGTATAGTCTACCATGAACTGTCTCATACTTTAGTAATTTGAACAAAGGAGGAGGTGATTTCTAATGTCATGGGAGAATGAAGAATTCTAGTTTGGAAATGGGACATTGAGCTAGAATTCTGCCTTGGCTACTCTCTGGATGCTGTAGACAATTCATTATGTCTTAGTTGCCTTATCTGAAAAATGATGAGGTTGGATGAGTTGCTCTTGATGTTTCCTAACAACACTCATTCTTACCTACTTTTTTTTTTTGAGTTGGAGTCTCACTCTGTCGCCCAGACTGGAGTGCAGTGGCCGCTCCCGGCCACCGCAGCCTCGGCCTGCTGGGCTCCGGCGATCCTTCCACCTCAGCCTTCCGAGTAGCCGGAATTACAGGTATGAGCCACCACGCCCAGCTGATTTTATTTATTTATTTATTTATTGTAGAGATGAGGTCTCGCTGCCCAGGCGGGTCTCGAACCCGCGGGCTCAGGCAATTCACTCACCTCAGCCTCCCAAAGGCGCGGGATTACAGGCTGAGCCACCGAGCCCAGCTCTTACCTAATTTTTAACTCTAAAATATGGCACTCTGTGACAAGGGTGCCACCCTGATATAAAAAGCTACTGCTGAGAGGACATCAGTGACTCTTCGTCAAACATCCTTCATCTGGGGCATATGAAGAGAATATCAGGTGAGGAGAAAATCACAAGGTCCTTTTGGGTTGAGTCAGTCACTGCAGTTGTTCCTCAGTGGAAATAGTATTATTGATGCCTAGAAAGGAATCAACAGGAAACACTAAAATTCCCCAGAGCCTCAGAGGTAATCTCACCATCTTCATGGCAACTGCCTATTGTCAGAAACACAGCATCACTAAACTGGCATGAAAGACAGAATTTAACGTGTAGTGGTAGGTCTCTCCTTGAGATGGCAGAGACAATTTTATTTTACCATCAGCAACTATCTTGATAAAGAAAAAAATTGATTTACTGTCACAGGATATGTAAAAGCATGTTTCACAGCTTGCATAGCTAATTTTATGAACTGTTGTGTGTTCTAGAATATATCTGACATCTGTGAATTTCCCTTCTTCCTAAATATGCCAGGGATGTTTGATGGTAGAGAAAGAGCACATTCCAGGTCTCCAGTTGACAACATAGTGAGGTACCAGAAAATAAACTTCTATTTTTCTACAGGACGCTACAGTTCTCTGCACAGAAATAGGTCAACTCAACAGGTCTTCTAGGGAGCAGTGTAGTGGATTGGAAAGAGACCAGGGTAGCAGTCAATAAATCTAGAATTTTTTTTTTATAATCTCTTCCACTTAGTATAACGTTGCAATCGTAGCCTTTGGAATCAGATAGACATTCCTGGCTGTATTATGTTGGGCAAATCACAAGGCCAATCTAACCTTCAGAGTCCCCATGTAAAATAGCATTCTGTAGACATATGGGCACATCTCCCTACAATCACTTTTCCCGGGCAGTGAGGTGGTTAGTTGAACAGCTCTCCTTTGATAGTACAAGAAGACTTCAGTGTATACTCATACCCTTGAAGTGACTGCTACAGTGCAGAAATTCACAGTTCACATGTTTGAAGTTTTATCATATAAACTTTTGGAGATCTTGGCAAATTGTTGTTTAAGCTAGGAATTTCCTGACCCCACAAAGATAACTAGCAAAGGCAGAGATATCAGCTCACACTTAAAAAAAAATGGCTCAACATTCTAAAATCACCTGGAAAAAGTTAATACATAAAAAAGTTAATTTTTCCATAGTAGGCAATTGTTGTCAATAAAGTTGGCAAATCTCTCATATTTTTAAAAAATTCTTGTAGGAGAATCCCTCTTCTCCTTTGGAATATTTGATTTGTTCTTCAGGGTTAAAGAGGCAGCTATGTCCTAATGTTCATTCAATTTTAGGATAACCACAAAGTTTCATGAATGTGAAATGCTAGTTACACAAATATGAAATGGTTCTGTGATGAGGATACTGGGTACATGATAAAATAGTCCCAAAGGCATTCCTGGGACCTTAGCTTTCCTTCTAGAACATCAGCAAACAGTTCAAAATTAATGTAGCATACCATGCAATTTGCCATCTTGCTACACTAGCCTGATACATTTTTTTCTCATTAAACAAAACTTAATTAGTTAAAAGGGCAATTCAAATGAAACTTTTATTTGGAGGATTTAGAAGTATTAAAGCAAAGGGGGGAGAAAACCAAACAAATATTGCAGCTCTCTGGATAGCATGAACACAATTATTAATAACCCTTGGGTGGGAAAATGATTAACCTTGTTATTTTCCTCACAGTCCGGGTTTCTACAATGAATTGGTACTGCATAAAAATATTTGGATGCTGTATGGAAAACAACTTTTACAAGGTCTCCAACTGGCATAAAATGTTTTCAAGTATGAAAACATCTCTGGGTTTTCTCAACAGGCTGATGGATCCCTGCAGGTAGCACTTCCCTTGTTTAATAGTCCTGCCAATTAAATCAAATTAGAGATGAATTTTTAACTCTAGGAGGAAGGCAATGCTCACTATAAAAGAAAACAGAAAACAGGATATTTCCCTTAAGTGAGCTGCTGTTTAAAATTGAATAATTTGGGGGAGGCAAGGGAGGAAAACAGCCAAACACCTTCATCAATATGCTATGGTTTATGTACCATCATGCCAAGCCTTTGAAAGTAATTGAAGGAAATAATCTATAATCACGCACAACCTGCTTGCATCTCTCTTTTCTTTTGCTGGTATTCTAAGAAATGTCTGTATTTATTTAAGAGTTGTGCAATGGTCCTTCTTGATGTGTTCTTTTATGCTGTGGATGGTTCACTTTCAACCTCTAACTCATCTGTCATCTGGTTTTTTAAGAAGTGATTATCACTCACACAAATATATTTGCTCATTAGGTCAATTCTTGCTGGTCTAATTATGCTTCTTATAATATCCTGCTCAACATAATTTGTGAAATCATTTGCTTTTCAGGACCAAAGATCAGATAATATATGTTAGAAGGTAAGAATCAGTTTATCACTTTAATCAAAAACACCCACACCAAGCCAACTATTTATTTGGATTATCAATAGCAACAAATGTTCACTTGGATAAAATTGTGAATGCTTACTTATAAGTATATATAATATTTTATTTAAAAAATGAAAACTGAATCACTAACTACCACACCAGGTAAAATAAAAACATAGATCATAAGGCTCAAATGACTACAGATTTATTTTGGGATTCATTAATTGCTGACAATATCACCAATATTTTTTCAGCCATGGGCAAAGCACATCAAAATGACTGAGTTTTAAATCAAGTACCCTTGGGATGATTGGGAAACCTATTTCTTAATAGATAGACAACAGCAGGTACAAATGACCTTAATGGGAAATTTGTTTCAAAAACATTTGTAGCAGATGATCGGAAAGGATGACCACTCTGTCTAGGCTTTTGAACCTCAATACAGGCATTGATATTTTGAGATCTACACTGAAATCTATTAGGGCTCCAAACCTTTAGTCACTGTGTATATAGCATATGTATGTAAACTTATGGTTACATACATCAATCATTTCTGCCAATAATATACATCATTTATTTTCTTTGAGATAGGCTTTGATGATTGAAGTCTCATGGGTGTTACATCTATTGTAATAGTATCTTCCTATAGAGTTAGTGGAATCTTATACTCATTGATTCCTTCTCTGGGGTAAAAGAAAAAGCCCTGGCAAACACTCAGACTTAGTTAAAAATCCAAACAGCTTCCTCTTCTCTGGCTTCTACCTTGAAAACCCCATTCCTGTGCTCTCTAGAACAGGCAGTGAGTCATCTATGCGTGAATTCTTGCCCTTTGGAGAGGAAACAGTGCACACAACACGCACCTTATAAGCTCACAAAGAAGGAACTTACAAATGCCATTAAAGCAGCCTAGAAGATACAATCATATTTGATGGTTTTATTTTAAATCTCTTTACCTTAAAAGCCAGGCAACAGGCAAGCTAATCATGTGTGATGTTGAGTTATCCCTGGGAGCTCTCACATCCTGCTTGCTGGAAATCTGAGAAAACACCCAATGCACTCCCAGCAGAACAGCCAGAGGCATATTGAAAGTAAGGGTTAAACTATCATTGTTGGTCAGAGGGTTTTTGTTAGGTTATTAGGAGTTAAATTTTCCTAGGCTTGGGATAATGAAGATTAAAACATTTTCCAAAGGCACAACAAAGCATCCTTTCAGGTCACCACTGATTTCAAAACAAAACAAAGCTGGAATTTCGCGATTCGGTGTGCAAAAGGTCAACATCTGCTGATGCTCAGAGGTGGGAGATGTGGTGGAGGCGGCCGGATGGGATGTCCAGTGAGCAGTACAGTTAGAGGGGCCATGCAACACACAACTGACACTCCAAACAGAAAGACGCCCCGATGCCAAAGAACTACTTTTCCATCCATCCATTTCTGAAACTTCCCACAGGCCAGATCACGACAGCAGCCTCAACAGTCTGTCTCAGCTCGCTTTGGTTTGGTTTCCTGTTGGCTCTAAGTGTATGTGCAAATGCAACTGTCAAGGCCTGAAAGGAGCACTTTATGGGGTTATATATACGATGAGGCAAACACCAACGGGGGAGACTAACACAGAAAAAGTAGACCATCAGAGCCGAAGGTTTTCACTGGCAAGCTGGTAGCACCGAGGCTGTGTTAACAAGATCACAGAGAGGAGGCCATAGCATCGGGCTGGTATTTAAATGGATGAGAATACTATTTCTGTTTACAAAGTGACCGATTTTCATGGCATTTTTTCCACGTTTAGTACTTAACAAATCAGTGTCCAGGTCTATTCACAAGCCCAAGTTAAATCAGGCTTATTTATAAATTGAGAGACCTGACTGTGCATTTATGGGAAGTGGGAAGTTGCTTTAACCAAATTATCAGAGTATTGCGTTTTAGACGAATGCTGAGTCTAAAACTGCTATTTAGATGGATGCTGGATCTAAAACTGCTATGTACACTGTGATCACTCTGTCTGGCACAGAATCTATGACACAAGTCTGTTAGCGATGACACTCCAGTGAAAATTCTCTTAACTTATGGTGTATCATCTTGGCTTCCTTGGCCCTTTTTTTCTAATCAGTTCTTTAGCAGTTGTTCCAAGGTTCTAACCATCAGAGATAAAGGATATATAAAAATATGTAAAATTCCCTCTTGGAAAAGTTATCGGACACTTAGAAAACATTTCTAAGTGGTGTTAGAGTGTCATTGTTTTATACGTGAAGAGCAAGCTACAGCCTCATTCTCCCATGAGAGCTGGGAGAATGTTCTTTGCTGTGATATTGGACAAATGTTCCACAGAGGCTGGAAGACAGATTTCCTCCAATTGTCTAGATTTTTACTAAATTATTTCTTGCAGGAATTTCTAACACTCTCTCAAATTCTGCACATTTAAAAAAAAATCTCTTCTCTATCAAACTTAAACCCAAGTAATCAAGAAGCCATAGGTTACTGTATTTTAGGAGGGAGAAATGGACAGACACTTTTCCCTTCATTCCTCCAGAAAGACGAGTGATCACAAACATGCCTCTTTCAGGCCTTCACATAGCCTAGACCTTAATGCATTGACAAAATCCCTATGTCCCGGGTGCATGGCCTTTTCTTTGGGTTTTGATGAACAATGTATGATGAAGGCATACATTGACATTCATTCTCTGCTTTTCTAAATTGTGTTAGAAATCCACATCTAGCCCTAGAGAGAGCTCAATTTGTTTGTTGGTTACCAAGTATGGGTGCATAAAACTACTTATATTTTTGCTAAATGGGTTACAGTTATCTGAGTAAGGCCACTGAGTGCAAGTGGCTTTCATTGGTCAAGTGGTCAGAAAACTGTGGGAAGAGTTAGGCATAAATAATGATTTTTCTCTGTGCTCCTATCGTGTCTGTGCAGAAAGTCAACACAAAAAATGCAATTCACAAAGAAAATTCTCTATTACATCAGAAATGGACACTGGGAAAATAGATCTGAGGTGCTGAACAACAAGGCAAAGCTAGACTAGACTTTATTTGGTGATTTTTTTTTACTTACTACCAATACTGGAAATACTGGGGATACCTGGAGAGAAAGAAAAAATAAAGAAAAACTGTTAGCTATTTATTAGTATGTGACATTGTTAACATGATACAAAATAGTAGAAGCTTGATGCTTGATAACATGCAGACCATTAGAAAATTAGCACAGAAAAAAATGTATATAAAAATATGTGTGTATGTGTGTATGTCACACACTCACACACGCACATATACGCGCACACCCACACACACACACGGGTGCCAAAAATGTATACACATTTTAAGAGATGTTATCCATGTATTACTTTTCGAAGTTGAATTAAATTAGTGTAGCAATGTATAATATGATGTTTGTTTAATCGTGCTTCTGCCATTTTCTTTGACTGTCCTGTTTGTCACATGGTGACACTAGCATTCATTTGACTAATGCCATCTTTTGAGCGTACATCATACTTAAAATGTGTATACATTTTTTTGGCACCCTTGCATATATCTCCAGTCATTGAAACCATTTTGCTTTCATTCTAGAACTCCTGGGATCATCAGAGTTGGGAAGTTAAGGCTCAATTTCAACAGTCAATCCAAGGAAGCCCTGTGACATCCAACATTTTCTGCTTGCCTATAAGCTCAATGATCATTTGTTTGTGGTTCAAAATAGGTATTAAACTAGGCTATGACTAGGCTATGTTCTGGGCACAGAGTACACATATACACCTTGGGGACTAGTGCAAATAAATTCACATATGCAATAGATCCTTTTAAATGTGTTATGAGATGCGTGTGTTAGCTGTTGAAAATCACTTGACATTTATTTGATTAATTTCATATAACCATTATTTTTATTCCTCTTTTACTTGTCAGATATGTGGTTTAAACTCTGTAATAGAAACTTAATTGAACAGGATAATTCAAGAATACATTACGTTGTTCATATTGATCATGGGCTTCATCGATTTTTCAGTTTTCACTTTAATCCACAAATTCTGTTAAGGTGGTAGACCCATTTCAGAATGTGACTGGGCTTGGTATAAATGGGAACAGGAATTTAGTCTGTATCCAGATGAAAACTCCTAGCTGAACAACAGAGTGCTGTGACGCAGAGCAAGGGTTCAGAAGCCAGGCTGTCTGAGTTTGAAGTTTGACTCCAACTCCCAAATTTTCACTGACTGTGTGACCTTGGAGCAAGTAGCTTATGCCCTCAGTAGTTCAGTTTTCTATCTCTTAGGGTGGTTGCTTGCAAGGATGGCATAAACCTACAGATGCAAGTGTCAGTGCTCAGAGTTTCACCTGACTGGTAGTATGTGCTGTGTCTGTCTTTGCTATGATTCCTCTTATTGTTTCAGCTGGCCTCTCAGGCAGCACCATGATTGCTAGATGGTACTAATTAAAAGCCAAAGACTTACATCCTCACCACCAAATTTGGGGAGCGGTGTGGATGAGAGCATGAGATGGGAATCAAACAGACCTGAGTGAAAGGTCTGCTTGACTACTGACTAGGTGGGTGATTTTAGGCAAGTCCTCTCACTTCTGTTTCTGTTCCCTCATCTTCAGATGGGCTGATAAGATCTACTGCATTGGGCTGCCCTGAGGATTGACTTAGATGATCTCTAAAAAATGTCTGACGCATGGTTACATAAATGATAGCTGTTAATGACTTGTTCAGACTTGCTCTCCACATCTCTGAAGTACAGTAACAGGTGGTAACTGCAAGAATCATTACATTTCTATTTTAGTGTTTATCTTTGAACAACAACCCTCTGTTTATTGTAACTAATCATTGTACCTTGCTCAGAGATTTGCAGCTCTGTAGTCTTCAAAACTCAGAACTATTTTCCCCTTTCTTAGTAGGGAGGGGAGCATAGGAATTGAGGTTATGGCTTTTTTTAAACTTTGAAGAAATGAAATCTTATTTTCAGTGATTAGAAACATTACAAATTTCTTGATTTTAAATGCTCAGAATTTGTAGTGCTTCAGCTTAATTACCAATCTACCAAAACTGGAAATCAAAATGTCCATTCCCATGTTTTAACCACATCCTACGAACTGAAGTTCAGGCTGAATGCGATTTCTGCAAAGGATTGCTGAATTCTTGACCCAACACTTCAGTAGACTAGCTTTGCTGCAGCGTGACAGTGACTTGGTACTGAATCTTTATTTTTTCTTCTTTTTCAAATCCCCTGTTGAGTGCAGTATGATGGTGGCATCATAATTTTAGTATCAATTGCAGAAGTTCCAAATTTCCCCACGATTGAAAATCCTGCTCCGTTGCAAGGAATCGTTTGCCTGCTGTAATCCGTCAAAGAGAATGGAAGTTAGGATGGCAGGAAGAGACTTCTGTGTTTTCAAACTCACGTGGAGTTAGAGGGCCATGCATAATGCAATGCAAAGTTCTCAGGGTGCACGGTGCAACACAATGGTGAACAAACCCACAAGGCCGTTTGATGCAATCCTTGCTGCAGTTGAATACTTTAGAAAGATGCAGAAATCTTTCCATTCCTTCGGGGATACCAGTGTAGGGTAGCAATGTTCATTCCAACTATACAAACCTCACCGAGGAAGGCTATTATGAGATTCTATTTTCCTCATGAAAATGTTTTCTATTACCTAACACTGGAGGCTTAAAATTCAGGCTCTTCCTCATTTTGTGCTTACAATTTTTTGAGGCTCTGCCAGATGAGTCAGTGTCTATTCCACTGCTGCAAAATGGGAATTAGAAAAGATTTTTAAAATGCTCATTTGAATAAAGACTTTTTAAGTTGAAAATAACTGAACGCCAAGGGATGTCCGTTATTACATTTTCAAATGTTATTTTTCCCCTAATGCTTCTTATTTTAATGACCAAATAGCTTGTTTTTGGTTCTCTGCAGATGACCAGAGAAATTGAGTAAACCCATCACATCCATTAAAAAGGCTACAGGTAAGCCAAGAGAAATTCTTCAGACACTCAAGGAAAAATGAGACAGGAAGGCTGAGAATGAATTGCAACAATTCATTTCCTGAAAGGTAGGGTATCTTTGCTATCTGCAAGGAATGAATCAGTGAATGGAATTCCATCTTACAAATGTGCCCATAAGCCATGGGAAAGAGTCAGACTGTGCTCAGAAACAGTGTCTAGGCACATGTTGGCAGCTTTTAAACATGCCCCTGTGAAGTAATAACTATTATGTGAAGAGTATTCTTACCTTTAAAACTGAGCTCAGAAGTTATTTCTTTCCTTCTTTCTCCACATCCCTGATGTGAGTTAGCTTCTGTCTCCTTTGTGACCCCACAGCTTTTGTATGGACCTCCATAATCAACTTATCAACCTATTTTTGCAATTGTTTATGTGCTTGCCTGGCAGCTCTGAGTGGACAGGTACTGTGACTTGTTCCTTTCTGCATCTGTTGTATATATCTGCCTGGGACAATGTTTGATAACGTGAGTTGCTCAATGTATATTTGAGCAAAAATTTATTACTTGTTTCCATGAAAGTTTCCATCCTTGTGAAAATACCACTTTGGGTCAAAGGATGATTTTGTCTTCTGTACAATGTTCCACTGAGGCATTTCTCAGAGGTCAGGATGAATGAATATTAATTATTAATATTGATGATAAATATTGTCTTTGAACACTTATTCTATTATGATGGCAAGAGCTATACAATGTATAATTTCCCCTTGCCACTCTGCCTCCCATAAAAGTCAAAGACTCAGAGAGCTCAGCTGGATGTTCACCTAGGGAAACTGTTTAGCATTTAATGTCTGGCCTATTTTCTTTCTATTCCTTTTCTCAGATCTTTCATTTAAATTCCTATTTTGGTGCTCTTATTTGTATTTGTCTTTTTCCTAACCCACCAAATGGCTAATACTGATTTTTTTTTTAAGAAAGCAGGATTTATTGAGAGGACGGAAAAGCTCCCACAATGGGAGGAGACCCAAGGGGGTAGCCCAAATATTGATTTTTGGGGGGGCTTAAAGCATACACAAATCTGAGAACTCTCTTTAAGAAAAAGAACATAGCATTAAAATATAAAATGTGATATTTGAAATTGAATTTTTTTTTTTTAAATTTAGAAGGAGTCCAGTGAGGGTCCCTGAAGTTTAAGCTTTATTAGCATAAAACTACTTCTGGCACAAACTCAGAAATACTTGGGAAAAATAAATAGATGATGGTAGATAAAAAGGAAGAAAGAGAAGGAAGATACTAGATATGCTAATTCAGAAAGAGTGATAGAAAAATACTGAGAGCTGAAGGAGATTTAACAGACAATCTTATTCAGCCTTTCAGAAGGTTGAATAAGGCAGAAGGAGATTCAAGTGCTTTGTCCAAGCTGACCCCATGATAAGTATGTGCTTCCTAGACCCTGTGTGCAACATTGTAAAGCTCTGGCTGAAGCAAAGAAGCACAGATGTGCCAAGGTTTTACTGGAAGGTTCTGCAATGCATGGTATATGATTATAACACTCATGCTTCTTCTAGAATGTAATGTCACTTTAGCCAGAGAAAGACATATGTGTTGAGGAAGCCAAAGGGCCATTATGCCACCATGTGCCAAAAAAAATAAGAAGGGCATCGCCTCGTACGTACATGCAGCTACTTTCTCCTCAACCAGCCCTTCTGGCTCCCATGTTTATTTTAATGCTTGTTTTAAAGGTACTCTGCTGCAGGGAGCGGGGCAGGCACACCTCATCAATAAAGATACCTGATCTAAAACCAGGTGAAGTAGGAACCAAAGTGAGGCCCAAACTTTACCTACATAATGACCATTTATATATCTAACCCTGAATTGTACCCTACAACTTTAACATAAAAAATAAAAGAATAAAGGTATTCTGTTGTAACTGGGGGAAATGAGAACCTAGTCACATATAATGTGATAATGTGAAGCTTTCTTCTTCTTTTTAAAAAAAATGTTACTAGCCCCCACCCAAATAAATTGCCAAAGGGTACATAGATAAAGCTTAAGGAATCAACATGATGGCAATCTCAAAAATAAATACCCTGATCTTCAGAAGCAGATGAGTGCAGTGCTAAACACCATAACCCCTTCCGAGAATTAATGGTAGATTTAGCAGCTTTTCATCAGGAAGAAGGCAGAAGGGATAAGGATTTGGCATACTTCAAACTGAGAGGAAAAATTACCACTGTTGTAACAGATGATTTGAAAAACCTATCAAGTAGGTGACTAGATCGTCTTAGAGCCAGACTGCAGCCATTGGGAGCTTACTTCCAAAAATCTTTCAGTTGAATAAGAGGCAGGTAAGTAGGAAAAAAATCTTTCTGCAGATTCATTCGTATTCCAGAGGATTTACTTCCAATGTCCTTCCAGACCTGGCCCCTGTACAAACTACTGTTGATAGGTGGTGTGGTAAGTTACCTCCTAGGAGTTTGAAAGTGAGGGAAATTTAAGGCTGTCTTCAAAGGAGTATGCTGTGAAATCATCAAACACATGATGATCTAGGCAGAGATAGCTAAAGGCATCTCTGAGCAATAGCAGGCCTGGAGGGCTGAGTGTATGTGGTGGACTTGACAGAGGTGACATTAATCTGACTTATTGTGCTCACACATCTGAAGAGTGGAAGACCCAGCTAGTCACGAGGTAGAGGACTTGCACAAGGAGCATACTGAGACTGGTGGTGACTGTATTGTCCTGGTATTGCCTCACGAGAGAGCGTGGTAACCTGTAAACTTTCAGACCTTCAGTGCCCTGTTGGTATAACAGGACTGACCCTGCAGATGGGACAGGACGTTTCGGCCTGGGGTTATTAACATTCAAGGCATTTAAGTCTCCTGATCCCATGCTCACCAAGAAACCTTCTGATCATTATCTGGCTCTGTATGTAGACTTATTTACAGAAAAGAGAACACACTGGTCATAAGGATTCGAATATTCTTAACACCACAACAGTTCTTTCATTTGATGGATGAATAAACAGGCACGTGGCCACAATATATCTCCCCAGATAGCTTCTGTCTCCAAGGGGAATATTTGTTCATCATATGTTGGATCTCTGTGAAAATATAATAGTCACAGCAACTAACTGCCCCGTGGCTTACTAGATGCTTGGCACTATATAAATGCCTTACATGTGTGAAATCATTTAATGTTTATGAAAACCCTATAAAGTCAGTAATCAGGTTGGTTGTACAAATGGAGGAAACATAAACACATGGAAGCTGAGTAACTTGCCCAGGATCATGTCCATCTGTTGGGAAGGAAATTTGAGCCGCAAGGTCCAGGAACTAGAGTTTGGACCCATAACCATCACTCTATACTGTCTCTCAGTTTATTGCAGGCCCTGATCACTTATCTTCAGTCCTCAAAAAAAACAAAAAACAAAACAAAAGAGGAAACACAACTATGAAAACTGAAAGTGTTTTCTTAAATACACCTACAGCACAACCTAATACGCTCTGAACTAATTTGGGGCAAAATTGAACTGGAACTTTATGAAGTCATTATTTATAGTCTTTCCCATCCCAGTTGGTGAGAAAAATCCTTTATTTGCTGCAGAAATATGAAAATGTTTGGCTAAGTGATGCTACCTAATTTTCTGCTGTGGATACTATTATAATACGTGAAGGGACACTCCCCAAAACTGGGATTATCTTTTTAGAGAACAAGTCCCTTGTAATATACTCAGAGTTTGTTCCTCTGGATCAAATTATCAACCACAGTTTTTATCTAGAAGTTTTGAAAAAGTTGTCACAACTTGTCGAGCAAATGTCCAGAGCTGTGGCAAACAGGTGACAGGTTCCTCTACCATAACAAAGCACCTGCCCACACCATACTGAGCATTCAGTAGTTTTTTACCAAACACAGCGTGATCCCTTGTCCTACCCTCCTTATTCACCCAATCTTTCCCCAAGCGACATTTTTTTTTTTTTTGGTCTCCACAGATGAAAAAAGTCCTCAAAAGAAAACATTTTGCCCATGTAGAAGAGGTGAAACAAGAAATGGCAAAAGCACCAAACTGCATCCAAACTGATGAGGTCAAAAACTGGGCTGAGCAGTGGGAAATACCTTGATAGGTGTATTGCATCAAACGGAGAGTAGTTTGAAGTTGACTGAAGTTTAAACATTAAGAGTAAGTACACAATCTTTTGTAAATAAATTCCAGGTTGGGGGGGGTCTCTTCATAATATAGATGCACTGTATTACCTTTAAAATGCTAAAAAATGTTGCATTCAGAATCATATCTGGTCAGATGAGGGACTACAGATTGGTGGTTGTGCATGATTAACTTGGTATTCTGGTTGTATGTACTAGGCCTAGAAGCCTTTTTGTACACATATGAGAGGAAGAACCACTCTTACTGAATTGACAGAGTTAGAATTCTGAGCCTGAAAGGCTAGTGGTCAGTACCTGATGGTGGTCAAGCCAGCTAGGCAGTGGATACTTCTTGGGGAGGCCTGTGCAAACCAGCCATCCAACAACGTGTCATCTAGATCAGTTTCCCAGCCTTTTTGGCATCAGGGACTGGTTTTATGGAAGATAATTTTTCCACAAATGTGGGGAGTGGGGGGAGATACCAGGCATTAGATTTCATAAGGAGAACATAACTTAAATTCCTCGTGGGTTCAGTTCACAATAGAGTTCGTGTTCCTGTGAGAATCTAACACCACAGCTGATCTGACAGAATGCAGAGCTCCACTCACCCGTCACTCACCACCTGCTGTGTGGCCTGGTTCCTAACAGGCCACAGACCGGTAGCAGTCCATGGTCCGGGGGTTGGGGACCCCGATCTAGATGGTTGGTTGGGCCATGAGCATCAGTGAGTCTTTTTCTTATTGGAGTTCCCCAGGATTCAGACGGTCCCTCCCTACAGGAGATTGATGGCTCTTATGTTAGAGCAGTCAAGTCCTGAAGGTCACATATTCCAAGAGACACAAGAAGAGTGATGGGAAGCCAGTGTACTCATATGCATGTTACAGGGCTATTGGGTTTACTTATCTATTCACCAAAGCAACTAATTCCACAAACATTGATAAAGACCAAGAACAAAACACAAGCTGCTAACATTTTCATTTCTGTAGTCAGACTGACCTGAGTTCAAATCTTGCTGTGTCATGCATTAACTGTGGAACCTTGGTATAACTTACTTAACCATTTTGTGCCTGTGTTTATTTACCTGTAAAATGAGGATAATAGTAGCATGCATTCTATGGGGATGTAAAGCACTTCATGAAGTATAAAAATCTATGGTAAGCTTAGGAAATGGTAACTATCATTAGAATCATAATTATGGTTAAAAATGGTCAGCCAGTTGGAAGTCTACACACACAATCAGGAATCTCGAGAGGGGGTAGTAATTGATTTTACATAGAAGAGTCTAGATAGGCTTCTTTAAGGAGTTGGCAGTGAGGAGAAGTCTTTAAAAATGAGCAGAATTTCGATATAGAGTAAAGATAAAAGTGTTTCTGGGGGAAAAATAAATTTAGTATTTAGCATGTTGACTTTAAGATCTATACAGATCCCTGAAAAAAGTTGTCTAGACTCATTAGAAAAGTTGAAACTAAAATTGGTTGATAACTATTAAGTCAATACACTAAGAACTAAAGTCACAAAATAGACTGGAGTATCAAGGAAAAAAAAACTGTAGGTTGAAAACAGGAAAGGGTGAGGAATACAAAGATTTAAAGGAAGAACAGAAGGGGAGTATTTGAAGTTAGAGAAAAAACAAGCAGAAATCTAGGAAGAGGGCAGGATTAGAGAAAACTGATTCATTCATGCAGGTGTGGAAATGGAGCCTAAACCCCAATAGAAGACAGAGAAAATCACTTAAATTTAATCTGTGAAGCAATAGAGTGCAATGCACATTCCTTCGAGCCAAGACTCACTGGATTCAATACCCCCTCTCACCTTTACTAGCTGTGTAAATCTTAAACAAGATATTTGTCCTCTGAAATCATGAAAGTTCACATATGTAAAATAAAAATAGTAGTATCTACCTTATAAGACTATTGTGAGTTTAGAATAACTTAATGTACAAAAAACACTTAGGAAATTGTCTGAATAATGACACACATATTTACACTTGGGAAAATATAAATTGGTCAATGCAAATGTAATACCAGAGAAACTGATAGAACAATCATCAAATTACTTTCCATCACTCAGAGGAGCCCTAGACATTGTATAACAATTTAAGTTAGATTTCTTGGCAATAATGTCAATGTCAGCCCGATTTAATTTTCTTTCTTTGGAGAATGTTAGGCCATGTACTAGCTGGGTTTTCTGTCTGTTTCCATGACATTTCTAACAGTATTTTATAGAAAGTTATTAACTGTTCCTTGAAACAAGTAAGTTTTGGAAACACTGGGTAAAATAGGTTACTGCAGGACTTCTCAAATTTTTAAAAAATTACGTAACATGAATGTCTAAGAGTGTCTGTATGTTGTGCAGCATTTTCCAAAGTTATTTAGCCATGGGTTGTAGAACACAGTTTGAGAAGCAGAGGTGTAGATGTAATGTTATCTTTTCTGGAGTTATGGTTCCTACCGAGTAATTATTAAGTTGTAGAAAAATATTATGTGTTATTCCATAGGGATCAGAGTTTAAAGAGTGTTACTTAATACTTTTATTCATGAGCTGAACAATGAGGAATCAAGTGAATCACAATTAAGCACAAAGTTGGACAGAGTTGCTAGTACTTGAAAGACAGAAATGAAATTCAAAGGACATTCAACATAGAATTCCATCAAAAATAGAATGAAGATCAATATGGAGAATAAGAAAGATATCTTTTCTACAAAATATAAGCTTTGTAGACAAATAAGAAAAAGATTTTGATACTCATGTATATGACTTTAAAAGACCAAGAAAACACACTGGGTGTTGAATAAAAGTATGATGAATAAAGCTATGATCACAACAAAAGTTATTGCTTTAGTGAAAAGCACAGGGAAATATGGTATGTCTCACAGACTGTGGTGGCCATATTTTAGAGTGTCAGCCTTCTGTACATGTCTCCCTTGGTTCTACATGCTTCATATGAAAGTGGTCTTGAGTTGCTCTAGAATGTGGGACCTTCAGAGCCTAATGACTTCCAAGAAGTTTCCATTTAGGGTATCCGTTAGCAGTGGGCTGAGTGTCTTCGGAGAGGGATCTTGTCATTCCATGCTTTAATGAAGACTTCCTTGTTCTCTTGGTAAACCTTGTGGGGATGTACAGAAACTGATCATCATATTCAAAAAGTATACTGGCTGCTTGAGATTCTGTTAAATCTAGACATTATACAGTATGAGTAGAATTTCCAGATCCCTGAGGGGTTGATGTTGAAGGAACACAGGTTGTGGGCCCTCCTTTCTCACTTTGCTTTTGTGTCAGGGTGTGATATACCCTAAGTGTCTCTCTTTGAAAACTGACTTGTAATGTACCAAAACTGACTTGTAATGTAAGGTGGTATGTGTGTACATGTATGCATGTGTGTAAGAAAAAGCCAATATAAAATGAGAATCATAAAAGTGCTGGAAGTCCCATGCTCAGCTTGAAGCACTATGCTAATGAATTACAAGACTTCCAGGTAAGAGACATGAACACTTTGTCACATAAAAAATGGAGTTGATGATGTTTAACCTGGAGAAAAAGATAAAATCAGGGTCAGTATGGTTCTTTTATTACTTAAGAGAAAACGGTTGGAAATCAGGAGACACTTAACATTAATGCTAAGAAATAACTTTTATACCAGTGAAAACTGTCCAGTAATGGACAAGACTTCTTATTTTAAAAATCTCCAAAAGTAACTTATTTTTGAACATTTATTTTGTGGCAGGTGTTATGCTATACACATTACATATACCAGTTTATTCAACCCTCTCGAATTCCTCATGAGGTAGGAACTGTTATTATTCTCACATTATAGATGGGAAACAGTGTTGGTGAGGTTAGCTTACTTTTTCAAGGTCACACAGCAAGTGAATGGAGAAACTGGAATTCGATCCTGCAACCTGTGCATCAAACTACTAAATTGCTTACTTCTATCCTTAGATATTTTATTTTATTTTATTTATTTATTTTTTTGAGTTGAAGTCTCACTCTGTCGCCCAGACTGGAGTGCAGTGGCCGCTCCCGGCCACCGCAGCCTCAACCCGCTGGGCTCCGGCGATCCTTCCGCCTCCGCCTTCTGAGTAGCTGGAATTACAGGCGCGCGCTACCACGTCCAGCTGATTTTTTGATTTATTGTAGAGATGAGGTCTCGCTGCCCAGGTGGGTCTCGAACCCGCGGGCTCAGGCAATCCACTCACTTCAGCCTCCCAAAGGCACAGGATTACAGGCTGAGCCACCGAGCCCGGCGTATCCTTAGATATTTTAAAGCACAGTCTGATGTGTCAGAGATTTAGTTGAAGGGGTTCATTTTCTTGCAAGACTTTTCCATTGTGAGGTTGGACCATTGCCAATAATATCGAAAATCTTTCATCTCATTTCTGCCATATTGAGGATTGTAACATTGAGTCAAACCCCCTTGGCCATTGAACCCATCTGTCACCTGCTTACTTTAACAGAGATGAGGAAAAGTCCAAAAAGTCTAGAGAAAGGCTATAAAACCTAAGGGATGATTGGACAATCATGCCTACAAGGAAACTTGAAAGAGGTTTCATTCCTTTGGCCAGGTAGTGACTTGGTGATCTTTGATATGCAGTGGGTTAGAACTATCTAAGTCCTTTCCATGGAGAACATAACAAGAAATCCATTTCAGTGGGAAAGCTTGGCTGAAACAAGAAGGTTTTCCCAGTGAAAATGTCTTGAAAGCCGGGCTCGGTGGCTCAGCCAGTAATCCCGCGCCTTTGGGAGGCTGAGGTGAGTGGATTGCCTGAGCCCGCCTGGGCAGCGAGACCTCATCTCTACAATAAACCAAAAAATCAGCCGGGCGTGGTAGCACATGCCTGTAATTCCAGCTACTTGGAAGGCTGAGGCAGAAGGATCGCCAGAGCCCAGCAGGTCGAGGCTGCGGTCTCCAGGAGCGGCCACTGCACTCCAGTCTGGGCGACAGAGTGAGACTTCAACTCAAAAAAAAAAAAAAAAGTCTTGAAATAAACAAAGACTTTGAAGCACAGTTATGGGTAGAAGAACAGGTTCATGTTAAAAATAGCAGCTAATGCCATCAACAACAGCCTAGCCTGCTGCCTCTCCAGTGACCTCAGCAAGGTGGTCTGCCTGGAGGATGAGCCAAACTGCCAGAAAGTGTTTGTAAACTTCACTCTCTTCAAACCCATCCCACTAAAGAAGCAGCAGACGTTGAAAAAGAAGTCTGAGCCATTTTCATTTTTAAAAAGCTTTAAATTAAGTGTGACAACTACAGTCATAGGGATTCTTAGGTAGCCAGCCACAAAGTATAGCAACAAATAACCTTGTAAAATCTTGCAATTCATGAGTCTATGGCCCTCCACAACTGAGGAAGGCCTCAGAGTTTCCATTAGGAAGATCACCTCAAAAAATCAACATTTCTGCTCAACAGAGGTTTAATGTATTAATTTTAGAAGCAAGAAGTCAGTTTTTTCTTTAACACAGAAAGAAATTGAATACTCTTACAAAGAGAGTTTTTTCCTCTAACCTGTTGAAGAATGTTGTTTTGCTTCATGGAAATTTATCATAATTTCATGCCCCCACACTTCATGGCTTGTTACTTGGTCCATTACGTTTACATTTCACTTGATAAAGTCCTGGTTCCTATGATATGTTTTTAGGTTTGGTTTCTCACAGCTGCTGCTTTGAAGTGCCTGATAACATTCTTAGCCTTCCATGGAGCCAATGGCTTTTCAAATTCTCATTCTCCTGTGCTCACAGCCCTGCTGCTTCTGTTAGTTCTCACTGAATGAGCATATTTTTACCTCCCCTCTTCTCAACTTTTTAAAGAGGGCAAACCTTAGGCTTTTACAGGTGGCTAATTAGCCCATCCATGGAATTGGGCAAATTATTCAGGAAATGATCACATTTCTCTTCGTGCATGTCAGAGCCCATTTTTCTATGGAGAACCAGGGCTTTCAGTGGGGGCGCACATATGAGTGTTAGTGGAGCAGCTCATGTGGTTCCTGTTAACACAGATGATACCTGCATTCTTTCACATGCACACAGACATCTCTTAATGTGGTCCCCAAGGTCCATAGTCATAATATTTATCTAAAGGTGGCCCCTGCCCACAGGACTCACAGCAGACACGTCTCAACTGCTGGAGTTTGGAAAAAGCCAGTTATTTCACTGGGCAAAGTTAAGGCCTAGTTAAAACTGCGGAGCAAAAACATCTTCTGGACGAAGCATCTCAGGTTACCCAATATGGGAAATGGGGCTGTAAACATTCAAAGAATTTCTGGAAGCTGTTGATGGCTAAAATTCAGTTAGAACTGAGAGTTTTCAAGACCTTTATTATTTGAATAGGAAATTAATTTGGGAGGAGGGAAAAAAAAATCACTTCCTGTCTCATCACCTTAGAAAAAATTGCTTCTGTGATGGCAAGTATCATTTCCCAACACATTTAATTTGGATGTTAGAAGACTGAATTTAACAGATGATCGGAGTGCTAAAACATGCGTATAAGAGGCAACACAGGGGCTAAAACTGTAGCTGCATCTTGAAGAAGAATGAGACAACAGGTAAAATCACAATCACGAGTGAAATGGAGAGGAACTATCAGCCCATCGTGCACAGAATATGGTGTGACCGAGCAAAGTTACTCACAGGTATTTGCAGTGCCTTTGGGAATGGGAAGATATGAGCCTGGACTCCAAGGTCGGCCCTGATAATTCTTCTTGCATTTCCCACAGTCTGGACCTGTCGTGTTGTGCTCACATTCACATGTCAATTTGCTGTTGTCATACAAACACACAGTGGCGTGGAGGTTACACTTGCACCTGAGCAGAGGAGAGACAAGGAGTTCATTGTCAGTTAGGTTGGTCTGAGTGACTGCCGCCGCTTTCCTGGTGTGTCTCCAAGGGTTGTAGCTCTTAAATCATCCAGTGCTTTAGTGATACACACAGGCGTTTGGTAAGATGTAGCTTTGCAGGCACTCAGAGTCTTTTCAGCAAGTGCCTTTTGGTGGGGGGAGGATTGTTATGAGGCAGTGCGTCCTCACACTGCACTTGAGAAAGCTGAAAACCAGTCATTTCAGCAGGGGCTTGATGCTCCCGCAAGACAACTTTGCGCCAAAGTCCAGGATTTCCCAACAAACATCCCAAATAGTGCCCCTCAGTGGGAAGTCTTTTTGTGATATTATTGCATCTGTGACAATTTCATCTGGGTTTAAAGAACAATGTCATCTTCCTTTTTTCTGTAAATCATCAAAACAATTCTTATTGTTTAAAAAGAAAGATAACCATTAAAACAATTTGCTATTCAGCCTTATTCTTACAAACCCTAGAGGTTATAATCGAGTGTCCTCATTCTGGACTCTCAAATGACAGTTCCTCAGATCAGAAGAGATTTTTCTACCAAGGTCTCTAAACGACCTGAGGAAAGGTGAGACGTTAATCCTCAGACATCCCACTCACGGCAAATCAGGTAATCACAAAGGGCTCTCAGAAACAGGCTAAATGGCTCTAATAAAAGATGTCTAGAATCCTAGAAAACAAAACAAAAAAAGTACTTTTGTGTGGAAGAGTTTTGAAGTCATTAGCAAAGGCCTGGCCTTTGCTGCCTGTGAATAAAGCCATGATATATGAGAGGTAACAATGGAATATGCAGTTTCCACAAAAATACAGCCCCGTATCCGAAGTCTTTGACTATAAAATTGCAAAAGCCAACTTGCTGTTTGTTGAGGCAGCAGGTTATAAATTGTATTCTACCAAGCACGTGCCACATCCTCTGGAAAGGTAAAACTTAAGCTGACAGAACAATCATGATCAGAGGTCAGAATAATGTATGTGGGAAGAGATGTGTCCACATGGAGTAGAGAACGTAAACACCTACACTGGAGGATGTAGTACCAAGGTAAGTCAGAGTCAGAAACAGAAAGTGTAAGTGCGCGTGTGTGTGTGTGGGTGTGTGTGTGTGTGTGTGTGTGTTTTTACAGTAAACCTGGCCTCTTCCAGAAACTAGAACAAGAAAATAGAAACTCCAGTTTCATGAAGACAAAGAAATATTGTGGTTCTTTTTTTATTATTATTTTTCTTTTGGGGCAGTTATTATTAACTGGGAATAATAACAGAATACTCTTTCTTAGTGTGATTCTTTAACAGTAGCTGATGTTGTCTTCTGTAATGTCTGTTTGGGATAGCCAAGCTTCTCTTTTGCACATAGATGGTCTATTTGGAACAATGACCCACACTGGAAGGAAAGTGCTGAGACTATGACTGAGAGCTGCTGGACTTTCTTCTAACTAAAGGTGTAGTTTGTCAAGCAAGGACCATCTGCTCAAATCTGTGTGGGAAGGCCAAGTCTCAGATTTTTTAGGCATCTGCTACAATATATGATAAATACTTCTAGCCACACTGTGCCCTCTGTGTATGCACAAATTTTAATAAGTTGGAAGGCTACTATTTAAACAATACTTCAACTTAGACACATAAATGTCAACTTTGAAAATTAGCATTTGTGCGTTCCTTCTAAAAGGGAAGAGAAGAAATAATTCCGTGAAATAGATGGTGTTTAATTATGTGCTAGGCCCTATAAGAATCTCCTACATGCAGGGAATTACTTGTGCTAGGTTGCTTATGAAAGGATCTTTCTTCCTTCAACATTAGCACCTTTATTTATGGGGGTGTTTATGGATATATGGAGGATGTTTGAAGAATAAGTGAGAGAAGCACCAGCTTATACTGATTTAGCACCATATCTGGTGTTAAAAATTCCAAATGAGGAAATGAACAACGTGACCCCAAAGAATATGCTGGTTTCATGCATGAACACCAAGAATGCAAGTAGTCATTGTAAATTGGATTATATATCTTATGACTGTTAATGCCTTCATCTTGTAGTCACTCTCTGAGTTACAGGCAATTTCCATTCAAAAGACATTATATTAGCTGAGAAAATATTTTTGAATAACAAAAGAAGGTAAAAGAAGAAGAGATGAATGTTTTGGCTTACTTTCTGAGATTTCTTTCCATGAATGGCTCATTCTCATCTGTCCAAAAGCTTATTAATCTTTTGGGGCTTGACTCAATTCATAACCCTCTGAAATCTATCCTGACCACTATATATACCCTGAGCTCTACTCTTCTAATTTCCTTAAATGTTTCTGTGTGTTTGCTTTGGTTAACCGTTACATAAGGCTCTTTGTGTTTTTATTATTATTATTTTTACTTATTGTATAAATCTCTTCTATTTTAAGGGGGGAAATATATACCTTGCAACCAGTCTTCTTCTCCAGCTAACCCCTCAGCACTTCTGCTTTCCTTCTTGAGTTCTGCACACTTGCCATCTCTGTTTTCCTGTCTACCACTCAGCCTTTCCCAGTGACCATGGGGTTTCTTGCCAAGATCACTCATGACCTCCTCGTTGAAAATCCAATAGACCCTTTTCCTGGGCTTGTATGATCCCCTGGGACATTGACTCTGGACCACTCCCTTTCCCCTGACATTCTCCCCACCTCATCTCCAGGACATTCCTCCTCTGCCTGTTTTGTGCATGTGTGGTTTTCTGGGTCCTGCCCAGCATGGCCAGCACTCTGAGATTGCCTTTAGGTGATCTTACCAACTATGTCTTCTGTCCACGACTTTCTAATCTCCCACCCCTATCTCTTTTACCTGGATAATTCTTCCCCTCAGTTGTTAACTTGGATATTGGATATCTCAATGCCTGGCTCCTCATTGGTACTCCAAAAAATATCAGCTGATCAACTAGGATGCTTCTCTGACCCACCAGGATGCCTTTTCTATGTACTCCTTTGAGTACATAGGGCAAGGCTGGTTGCATAATAAAGTCTATTGTTTCATTGCTATACGTGTGGGCTATATTTTAATCCCTTATTTTTCCATCACCCTCACCAGAGGATATGCACTTGGGAGGCAGTGGTGATGTCTGCCTTATTAAATATAATGTGTCAAAGTGCTTGGAACATAGTAAGTGCTCAAAAATTATTTGATGATCAAAACAAATGAATACTAAACAGTTACACTTCCTGAAAGCAAGACCTTTATGTGAAGGCTCTTCTGTGTCTAGCATGGCGATGGACTGATACTAGAGAACTCACAGGCTTGCAACAAATCAAACAATGCCATGAGTTGGAACCTGCCACATGCTCTTATGCTGGTTTTCATAACTAACCTGAGATTGGAAAAAGAGAGCTCTATAAAATTGGTGAGACATTGTAAATTCAATTACATTTAATTTAAACCCCAGAGGATGCACCAGATGACTGAAACCTAAAACAAGAGCATCCTAAAACAATGCTTGAAAGACCCAGGAAAAGAACACAGCTGTGGGGAGAGGAGAAACAAAGCATTTGGTAGCATCATTATTCCGGAATATTCATCTTTTAGCTTTAACACCTCATGCAAAGATGACTCCTCCTCCCCAGTGAAATCTGGGGGAGCATCGCTTCAGCAATGGCTAAAACTGTAACATGCTCAGCAGTGAATCTATGACCAGGCTCAGCTTTCAGACTGTCTTTCCTTAGGCATTGTGACAATTGCTGAGTGTTGAAAGTGAACACTGAGGTATCAGGACATTGCCTGTGTTTGGAAATGTTTCTCTTTCATTTTCTGCAGCTCAGTTTATCCTCATCCCTTCCATTCCAATCAGAAACTAAAATCTGTTATTTAGAGATCTTGCTGGAGTGGCTTTTCCACTCTAACAGGAAAAAAAAAAAAAAAAAGATGGATTTCACAATGCTGGAAGATTGCTGTCAATTCCTGGCGGTGTGACCTCTGGCCTCATGATGGGTGGAGGGCAGATTTCTGTGACATCTCACTTGTCTCTGACAGATTCATTATCCATTTCCAAGGCCATCCAGCTCCCACATCTACTGTCACTTTGGGTGGAGGAGAAACAATACAAGTGAGACCTAAAAGGCTCCGCTGGCAGTCACATATCTGATGTTCTGCAGAGCTAAGCCTTTTCACTGATTTCTGTTTACACACACAGAACTTGCACCAAAACACAGCAGCTAGAACTAATGGACTTGTGTGTACCTTGAAGATCCACTTGTATGCAAGTGACAACAGCAGACACTGTCAAACAAGCGGGTCACAAAGAAAGACTTTTTTTAAAAAAAAGTGAGCTTTGGTCTGTGATGCAAACTTTGTGAACACCCATGTGTTCTTGCTTTCAACCAGATCTGCACTTCCTGTATTTTAGTGACCAGCTGTCACGAGTCAATTTAATCTTGCTTATAAAAAGGCTCCAACATTTAGTTCTGTGCCACCTGCCAGTAGGTATGAAAAACCTATACCGTCTGCCTTGGGTTGTTTTTCTTTTTTATAACTTAATATGTCTATTCTGGGAAGCATGTTATCCACCAGAATTTCCTGCAAGTTAGAGGTCCACACATAGTCTATTACTAATATTTCAAATAGAGGTACTGAGACAAAGAAATTAACAACTGGCTCTTTGTAAAGGCAAATGGGAGGGGAAACCATGCTTGCTGTCTTTCAGGCCAAGGGTTTTGGCTACTTTAGGGCCACAGGAGGATTCACCAAGAAGTGAATGAAGCTTCAGGGCCCTTCCAGGGCCTTTGAGGAGGTCACTACAAATACGTTTGCATGGTCACATGCTTGGGTATAGTTTGCACAAACGGGTATTATTTATTTATTTGTATTAATTTTTTAATGAGGTCCCCTCAGCCTCCCGGGCTCCTACCCCAAAGGACATAAATTTTAGGCATTGCAAAACCTGGATCCTGGTTTCATCTCTTGTCTTGAACAGGCACTAGCTATTCAAATGCTTTTAGAAAATGTGTTAGTACAAATATTGGAGCTTTATGAATTTCTTTCTTTAAAAGGTGATCAATTGACCAGGTGTGGTGGCTCAAACCTGTAGTCCCAGCTTTGGGAGGCTGAGGCGAGAGGATTGCCTGAGTCCAGGAGTTCAAGACCAGCCCTCATCTCTACAATAAATCAAAAAAACAAGTCAGCGTGTGCCTGTAGTTCCAGCTATTTGGAAGGCTGAGGCGGAAGGATTACCTGAACTCAGCAGGTAGAAGCTGTGGTGGCTGTGACCATGCTACTGTACTCCAGCCTGGGCGACAGAGTGAGAATTTGGCTCAAAAAAAAAAAAAGGTGATCAATTATACAATGATGCGCACATACTTTTTGTGCTTCTGCCGCCCCTTGACATTCTTTACATAGAAACATCAATTTCTGGGTCTCCCTCCAAAACATCATTTGAAATGGGGGAGGTATAGTCATATGCTCTAGAGTTTATGAGTTATGAAACTGGAATTAGACAGCCTGAGTTCAAATCCCAAATGTCACTTACTTGCTATGAGGCCATAGCTGAATAACTTAGCAAACAAACAATGAAACAGAGCTAACATGGACTGGAGACTTCTAAGCACCTGGCCTTGTGCTAAGTGTTTTTTTTTTGCATATTTCATACATTCCTTGTGAGATCAGCACTGTTGATTACAGATGACACATTTGAATATCAAGGGGTTAAGAATCCCAGGTAGCACAAAATGGAGCAGGGATTCAGACCCTGGGCAGCCCCGGAACTCAGTTCTCACCACCACGGAGGGCATTCTGTCTTCCTACACATGGCTGAGGCTCAAGTTGCCTTTTCTATAAAACAGGAATAACAAAGGGATGTGTTTCAAAGGACGGTTGTAGGGATTGAACGAGATGATGCATGTAAACCCTTAGGATGGTTTCTGACACAAAGTTCTCAGTAAGTGTTAGTTTCAATTATTATCATTCGTTATATAATTACTGTAGCTATCACTCCTCACCTGGGCTGATTCATTCTGTAAGCATTAATTAATGGCATATTCTGTGGCTAGCACCATGAGATGTCTCAAGGGGATTCCAAAAGTCCTAATCTCCAAGAACATATATTCTATTAAGTAGAGAGGATGCAACATACACAGGAAAGGGGGTGGTGGCTCATGACTGTAATCTCAACACTTAGGGAAGCCAAGGCAGGAGGATTGCTTGAGCCCAGGAGCTCAAGACCAGTCTGGGCAACATAGTGGGATCTCATCTCTGAAAAATATTAGCCAGGTGTGGTGGCATACATCTGTAGTCCCAACTACTTGGAAGGCTGAGGTGGAAGGATTGCCTGAGCCTAAGAGGTCGAGGCTGTGGTGAGCCATGATCAAGCCACTGCACTCCAGCCTGGGTGACAATGAGACCCTGACTCAAAAAAACAAAAACACACAAAGAATAATTACAGATTATAAACAGTAAAGCTCTTAGTATCTAACCATGACAGTGTAAAAAAGTAGGATAAAAACACGCAGCAGTCTCTCCACTGATGACGTGCACTCACACTGAACAGTCGGAGAGATGGCCTCTATCCACTCTGGAGTCAGACGGAAGAAAGAAGGCTGACACTCACCAAGACCCCTCATAGACCTAGAACTGTGATGGGTGCTTCATGCACATTATTTCACCTCACCTTTATTGTTGCTCTGAGAAGGAGGTACAATTATCTGTTATGTTCAGCTGTGGAAAGTGTGGCTGAGATCAGTAAAGTAACTTGCTCAAAGAAACACTGCTGATAAGTGGTGGGCAAGAGTCAGTTCCAAAGGCCAGATCTTTCTGGACATCACTGTATCAGAGACCAGAACAAAATAAACTGACTCATGCAAGAATCGGACCATGGTTCTAGACAGCGATGTTAATACTTATATTAGAAAGGTTGCTACTCAAAGTGTGGTTTGTGCGTCACACCTCCAGTATCACCAGAGGACTTGTTACAAGTCAGCACCCCCCCCAGCCCTACTAAATCAGAATCTTCATTTTCACATAATTCCCCAGATGCATTATATGCATAGTAAGTTCCAAGAAGCACAGCAGAGCTCACTGGTGGGTTAGAGACCCGATGAACAAGAAAACTAAAATATGCAAATCTTATCTTTTCTACCAGTCCCTGTTGGGGAATCTTTGGCCTACACTGGACTAGCACTAAGGTTCTAGCTATCTTCACAAACTGGACTGACAATTTTGTTCATAAATTCTGTCAAGTCTACGGATTGACATATTTATATAATCTTAAACAATTTAACTACGTCACAATGATTTATAATTATTGGCCAGAAAGGTATTAACATCCAAAATACATTAGGAACTCTAACAACTGAATTATGGAGTCACAAATAGTCCAATTAAAAATTAGGTGAAGGATCTGCACAGATATTTCTTCAAAGAAGATATACAAATAGCCAATAAGCACATGCAAACATGCTCAGCACCATTCATTATTAGGGCAATGCAAA
This sequence comes from Cephalopachus bancanus, assembly GCA_027257055.1. Taxonomy (NCBI): domain Eukaryota; kingdom Metazoa; phylum Chordata; class Mammalia; order Primates; family Tarsiidae; genus Cephalopachus; species Cephalopachus bancanus. The sequence goes on from JAPVLO010000249.1 coordinate 1,473,970, forward strand.
TCAAAACCACAATGAGACACCACTTCACACCCACTACGATGGCAATAGTAATAATAATAATAATAATAATAATAATAATAATAGACAATAACACATTCTGAAAAGAACATGGAGAAATTAGAACACTTATGCATTGCTGTTAGAAGCATAAAATGGTATAGCTATTTTGGAAAACATCCTAGGAGTTTCTCAAAAAGATAAACAAAGTTACTATACGACTCAGCAATTCTACTCCTAGGTATTTACCCAAGAGAACTGAAAACATGTTCACACAAAAAGCAGTACTCAAATGTTAATAGCAAATAATTCATGATAGCCAAAAAGTGGACACAACCCAGTGTCCATCAACTGATGAATAGCTAAACAAAATGCAGAATATCCATACTATGGAATATTATTCCACCATAAAAAGGAATTAAGTATTGATACATGCTATGACAAGGATAAACCTTGGAAACATTATGCTAAGTGAAAGAAGTCAGACACAAAAGGCCACACAATATATGACTTCCCACTCCAACCTGGGTGACAGAGTGAGACCCCCAACTCAAAAAAAAATTACTTCCTTGATATGAAATGCCCAGAATAGGAAAATCTATAGGATAGAAGGCAGATTAGTGTTTGCCAGGAGCCAGGAAGAGGGGTGCATGGGGACACAGACTTCCTTTTGAGTGATAAAAAATGTTCTGGAATTACTTATACTAAAAATCAATAAATTTCACATTTTCAAACATTAGAAGAAATATAGTAGTCATCCAAAAAGGAAGAGAGCAGAGTGAATGATTGAGCCCTGAAATTGTGTAGCTCTGTTTCAGAAGGAAGCTTAGACAAGTTCCTTAAGCTCAGTTTACTTCCTCTGCAAAATAAAAGTAATAATATATCTACCCTAGGTGTTGTTGGGAGCATTAAAATGAGGCTGAGACTGCTAATTGATGTCTCGTCTTTATTTCCACAACAGTAGAGGTTTAGCTGGGTACACGGTATACCAGTACAAAGACTACGCTTCCCAGCACTGCCTCTAGCTAGGTGTGGCTATATATCAAGCCATCTTGGACCACATGGATTACGGCGGAAACCAGGGAGGGTGGAGATAAGGGGCCTGAACCCTGGTCCTCCATTTATCTCCATTGTAGTTAGGAGAACGTGGGTCAAATCGGGTGAGTGGAGTAGAGGTCCCTATCCTGGCCCGGGGGCACTGTTCACATGAGTGTGTCTTCACACATCTTAACTGACAGTTGAACACAGGACCTGACAGACAGTAAGCACTTAGTAAATGACTTATTATTATTATCACTTATGTAATTAAGTAAAATATGCAGTAAAACCCCAGATCATAAAATGCCAGATGGGCCTGGCCTGATCCTGATCCCATGAGTAAAGACAGAGCTCCAAACTTTCCAGTATTTGACTAATTTTTCCTTCATCAATAAAAACCCAGAATCTGATGGTAATTATCATTGGTAAGTCAAAATGTATTTAGAAGATGTTATTTCTCCAAAATACTCAATGGTCAAGGTTTAAGATGAAATAGATAACTGCTTATAGCATAATTATTAACATGATATTTTGAGAAGCAATCATATGTCAATAGGCCAATAAAGAATCTGGATAACCAACTTGTGCTTGAATTCCTGAATTACAGGAGAAGCATGCATAAAAGAAAGGGCATAAGGACTTCAGAAAGCCACCCTACAAATCACAAGGGAGGTTTCCACCCCCAGTTCTTGAGCTCATTCTTTCTCAAATCTAATGAGTACCTAATAGGGCCTCTCATTGATAGGATTTTCCTCTCTCGAGTTCTATTCTTGAGAGAATTGTCTTTGAAAATTGATTGGTATATAGACTTTTTTTTTTAACAGAGAAATTGCTACACAGAGTGTAAAACAAAAACTGAAACTTTGATCACTTCTTCATAGACACTGTGATATATATATATATATATATATATATATATATATATATATAGAATACAAATATATATTTATATAGAGATATATATTTGCCCCAAAAGTTTACTGAACAAGAACTAGGAAGTCTTCTTCTTATACATTTAGGCAAGAAGTGACTTAGACATTCTGGCATTTTGATAACTCTCCAAAAGTTCCATTTAAACCTTACTTGAGACCCCAAACTTACCTTTAGTGAAGTATCAGATTCCAAAATTCACTAAACTGCTGCTTCTCTTAGATAATATTAAAAAATATCCCTTTTCTATTTTCAAGCTTGCTAGGGAAGCTACAGTATCATGACCATAAAATAAAAATAGGAGCTCATAAATTTGAGATAATGCACTGTCTGAGATTGGTACAGGCATACGGTAGAGCTCCATGACTATTTACCAAACTCATGAGAAATCTGGTTAGTTAAGACTTGTTGAAAAATAAAAGACATAAAAAGATAATTACAGCCATCCAAACTGCCACTGTTCTCTGCACAATCAATCAATCTGAAGATTGGGAGGTAAGAGCTTGTTAAATTAAAACTGAGGCTGAGCGTTTTTTCATGTGCCTGTGAGGGATGGAGAAGGGTGGGGGGCACATGACAGTACAAAGGGTCCCTGGTCCACTACCAGAAATACTGAGGGCCAGTTAGATGCCCAAACTTCACCTGCATGCAGCCTATTTGCAAGGTCCAACAATTAGGTGCACGAACCATCTTTAAAAAAGTGCTGCATTCCTCATTGCTGAATATCACTACAGTCACCTTCCAAGCACTCCCCTTGGGAAGCTATGCACCAACAACAGTGCCTAGTCCACCCATCATAGCAATTTTGGAACTCTTTTTCTGGAATGGCCATCAGAGCTGTTGTCATTATTTGTGGAGGTCTGACCATTAAGTTCGTGAACTTGCCACCCCATACGTACATTGGCAGCACTGTACAAATAACTGTATTGGAACGCCCTCCCTACTCACCTGATCTGGCCCCCAATGACTTTTACCTTTATCTGAAGCTAAAGGAAATATTAAAAGGAAGACATTTGAGGACATTCAGGATAATCAAGTGTAATACAACAACGACTCTGATGGTCATTCCAGAAAGAGTTCCAAAACTGCTTTGATGGGTAGAATAGGCACTTTTGCCAGTGCATAGCTTCCCAAGAGGAGTACTTCAAAGGTGACCATAGTCATACTCAGCAATGAGATATGGAGCGCCTTTTCTAGGATAAGTTCGTGAACTTAATTGTCCGTCCTTATATGTAGTTACTCTTCAATTATACCTCACATCTCTATAAGAAAAATAAAAAATACTTGAAGGTCAGCCTGGGCAACTTGGTGAGACATCTCTACAATAAATCAAAAAATAAGCTGGGCATGGTAAAGCACATGCCTGTAGTTTCAGCTACTTGGAAGGCTGGGGCAGAAGGACTGTCTGAAGCCAGCAAGTCAAGGCTGTAGTGGCCGTAAGTGTGCCACTGCACTTCCGTTTGGGCAACAAAGTGAGACTCTAAATAAATAAATAAATAAATAAAATAAAGTAGCAATGTTAAAAAAAAACTGAGCTAACCCAAGGCCAATTAGCAATTAATAGGTGAACCTAGATGCTTAATATATGCACAGGTGTGGAAAGCTTTTATATTCTAAGTCTTTTTGAGCAAACAGAAAATGTAGGGATCTCCAGTCCTGGAAATACAAATGACCAAAGTTCAAGTAACCAGATTCTTTAAGTAAGAGAGTGCAGCATGGTGTTAAGAACTTGGACTCTGGAGACAGAGGGGGCTGAGTTCATGTCCTGGCTTTCCCGTGAACCTGCTGGGTACCCTGACTGAGTCTCAGTTTCCTCCCCTGTAATATGGGACTACTGTTAGTAGCAATAATATAAGATTGCCCCAGCACTTACAAAGATTTTCTTAAGTATTCCAGCTATTTTCACACATATTCATCCACTCTGTGGTTTATGGGAACCAATTGTTATATTAAATTTCTTTTCTTTTTTTCTCTTTATAGAACTGCATAAGTGAAATATTTCTTTCACCTAGGTTTTTATTTCCAATTTGAAGTGAACTATACCATGATAATTTCTTATAGACTTCCTTGAATTAAACAATATAATTTTTTTTTCTATGGGAAACTGGAATAAGAGAAAAATAGGGCAGGAATAAATCTAATGCTCTCTTGGGTTTTGCAAAGCCACAGAGTTCAGTCAGGCTCTGGCTAAAGGGCTGAGAACCATCTGACTTTATCATTCTCCTGTATCAGGTTGGATTATCAGGTACATTTTTGATATTGCTTAAACACGTATAACCATCCACTTAAAAAAGGTCTTATTTCAACAAATGGTTATATTAGATTCTGATTAAAATGAATCAGGCTGAATAAATAGCTCTATGACTTAGCAATGTTAAAAAGTCAGACCTGTATAAAAGAATATTTCTTCACTACAGCCACCTTATTCTACACTGTTAGTTTTTACTACAAAATTTGAGAGGAAATTGAATTAGATTCCCATGGGTGGTATGGAAAATTGGGGGAAATAGCTTTCTTCTAATTCTCTCTTTTCTGAGAAATAAAATAAATTTCCAATAGAGAAGAGTACACCTAGCAAAGCCTTTGTTTTTTCCTTTTTCCCCATATTTGGTGGCCTACTTTTGTTAACAAGCCTTAGAAAAGTTCAAGTCTTAACTCATATCCACCAAAGAAGTCTCATCTAACCACTGACCAATGATCAAAGCAGTGCCTCTTAAGTTAGAAACAAAGGCTTTAAAGCAGGGGTGTCCAACCTTTTGGTTTCCTTGTACTGCATTGAGTAAGAGAATTGTCTTGGGCTGCACATAAGTCACATAATATAGTTAGTGTTTATACATAATAAGATTTTTTAAAATATATTTTTATTATAAGGTTTAGAAGAATGAGAACAGTATACAACTAGTGGAAAATTTGACCTTGTTTTTGTAAAACAGATCTATCAGTGTCTGGTTTGATGGATATGGTTGCAATTCTTAGTGGGTTCTCAAGGTGCTCATCAGACATACTTGTTCAAATTTTGCTGTTCGTGTGCTTCATAATTGAAAACAACTGCTCACATATGTGCTGTCAAAAAGTAATGTCATGAATAAGGTGTGACTGTGACCTTCACAAATGGAATTACGCATGGGGTCATGAAGAAAATAAATGCTAAAAAACACATGATGTTAAAAGATTTTGTGGGGCTGCATTATTAGCTGTCCTGTTCCACATGTGGCCCACAGGCCATGGGTTGAACATGCCTGTTCTAATGCAAAGAAGCAAATGACCCTGAAAAGAGCAATGGAGAATAGCATTGAGTTCTGAAATGATCTAAGAGATAGGACATAGCCAAGAAAAGATAACTAGATAGTGGCTACTGGATTTACCAATGCTGTCATAACCATAGTCAATGCATGAGACTTTCTCTCTATAAGGTTGAATAGTCAGAGGTGGAGCCTGTACCAAAAATGTATACGATGTCTTAATGAAAATGAAATTTAAAATAATTTAACATGGATCAAGGTCACATTTTATTTATTTTTTGAGTTGAGGGTCACATTCTGTCTCCCAGGCTGGAATGCAGTGGCATGATCATGGCTCACTGTAGCCTTGACCTCTTGGGCTCAGGTGATCCTTCTGCCTCAGCTTTCTGAGCAGCTGGAACAAGTGTGTACCACGATGACTGGTTAATTTTTAAAAAATTTTTCATAGAGACAAATTGCTATGTTGCCTAGGCTGGTCTTGAACTTCTGGGCTCAAGTAATCCTAGGCCTATGCCTCCCAAAGTGTTGGGATTACAGGCATGAGTCACTACGCTCAGCCTAGGTCACATTTTTTAGTCAAATGATATATGATCAAGAGACCTGGGTTTAAACACTGACCAGCTGATTCACTCTGGGCTTTCTGGAGCTAATTTCTTTGAAATGTGAAAGGTTTGGTCTATGTTTGAAAAATGTACCACATTGGTAGCTTGACTGACCCCTACCTTCTGGCAATATCTAGATAGTAGTGAGTCTACATGCTGTAGCTTTTGCAAGTCTCAATGCTTTCTTCCTTCTTTGTGTAACCCTTTGGGACCACTCCTCACTCTCAGGTTATGTGGTTCAGGTACAGGATTCCAACTTCCAGCTCTGGGGGAAGAGAATACAGGCTCAGCCCATCAGTCCATTTCATCTTTCTGGCACAATGACTGATTCAAGGATGGATCCCTTCCCTGTGAAAATTGGCTCTGGGGCCTTTGCTGAGATTATGAGAGAGGGAAGTCTTTTTTTTCTAGTATTACTAACCTGGTGGATGGTAAATCTGGAACTGTTCATGGCCATATTGGCTACAACATGGAGAATCCTGGCTTAGAATAAAGCCAAGGCAGAAGAGAGCAAAACCGCAGAGATAATGTCCTGATGACTTTGTGTAGCCCATGCTTCAGCTTGTTTGAATCTAGCTATACCCTGAGTTCTAAGTTATGTGAGCCAAAATAGTCTTGTTTGGGTTTTAATTAATTTAAATTCTTTTTCTATCACTTGCAACCAAAAGATCATTACTACAGTACAGAATACTCCATGTTTCTTCTCGACCTCCCAAGCTGATTGAACTAGACTGGATGCATAATGTAAAGGAAATTATTTCATGGATTGAGCATGGTTTGGTCTGAGAAGATGAAGCTTATGGCCTGGACTGAAAAGATGAGCAGGGCCAACCAGATTTTTCTGCCAAGGATTTAGCACAGGAAAATGGAAAATTGTTATCACTAGGAGGTAGGCATTCGAATATGCTATATACTTTCAAAGCCTGCTCCAGTTCTAATTGTATGCAATGCTTATGAAAATTGTAGTTTTTGGCAAATAAACTGAATTTTTTAGTTAAGGAGAAAGGGGCTGCATATTGGCATTTGAGAAAACTGGTTTTGAATCTCCCTGTGGTTACTTTTACACTGCTTGACCTTAGGCTAGTGGCTTTGCTACTCTAAGTCCAGTTCCTCACCAGTAAAATTGAGATCATAAGCTATTAATTTGGTTTTATTGTGACTTTTGAATGAGACAACATGTCAAATGCCACTGTGAACATCTTATAAGTAGGTACTTGATAAATCCAGTTACCACCTGATGTCATCATCAATCACTATAATAAAATAATTGTTAAACACTCACAATATATAAGATTCCATGGTTAAGATGTCACTGTTTTTCAGCATTAAACCACGGCTAAACGAGCAAAACAAACAAACAAATCCTTTGGTTGAACAATGTCCACAGATGGAAGTGACTCTTGTTTCAGCTCATACTCCAGGGTCATTAGAGTTTCTTTTTTTGTTGTTTCATATTTAACAAAGATGAGAAGAAACATTGGCATGCTGGGAGGCACTGTGGTGTGGAGGGAAGGGACCAGGACTGTGAAATCCCCAAGGCAGGACTGAATCCTCAGTCCTGAATTTGGCTTTTCTTGGTGCCTGGTGTGTAGTAAGCTCTTAATAAATGCTTGTGGGAAGAGTCCTCCAATTTCATCCCCTCACTGTAGACATGTGAAAACCAGGATCAAGGACCCAATAACAACAATGACAATAACAATAATAAATCAGTTACCGTGACTGAACTTACTCTGTGCTTTAACTTGTGTTCACATTAGGGTACATTTTCCTAATGTTGTTTTATTTCCTCTATATAGCAATTTTATAAGGGAGGTACAGACAGGATTCACTCACCTTATGTTATAGAAAAAGAAAAAACTCAGTCCTAGAGAGTTGATGTGTAGTAGGATATAAAACCAAATTTGTTTTAATAGGGAAACATAATGATTTAGCTTTTCTCCACATCCCTTTCTGATCCCTCTTTCCAAATCCCATTAGCAAGACTCTAAACACAGCAAGGCAACTTTTTTTTCTTCAAGTGTTTAACAACTGAGATCATTTTGCTCTGCTTTGGGTTTCCAAAAATTTCTGCTCTGGCTTTAGTGAGTTATTAATGTCATTTGATGGAAGAAAAAGAGAATAGGGTTTTGTGCATGAAAAGATAAAAAGTATGTAGCCAAAGCATCGTTGCCCTTCAAATCTTCCTGTGGACTTCCCCTGAAGGTCACTGCAGACAGTTCCCTCGGAGCCAGCCTCCTAGTCTCTTGCCCCTTGCCTCAGCGAGCTTCTTGCTTGGCCAGTGAGTAGAACAAGCCAGAGAGGATTCAAGTTTCCAGGAGCAACTCTCAAACAAGGAGGGATGAATGTTTGAGGATAAATACTCCAGTTTTATTTATTTTTTTGCCCTCTAGGGAGACAGCTCTGAGAACAACACATTTCTTGACTTTCTGTCCTTCTCTATTTGATCACCATGCCAACCCCACTGTGCTTTCTGGAATTAGTTCCCAAATCTACTGTTTGTATCCAAATCCTTGTCTCAGGGGGGTCCCAAAACCAGGAGGACAAAAGGGAAGAAGCCAGAGAAGAGTTAGTAGACTGTAGGATGGACCACAGGACACTGTTTCATTTTCCAGAGATGTTAGGTCAAGGACCTCGCCAATCACTCACCAGCCTTCCCAGGAGGAAGATGCTCTGATGCCCATTATCTACATCTGTGGGCCTTTAGCGAGCATGTGGGAGGGAGTTCTGTTCCTTTATGCAGCAGGATGTCACTGACTGATGGGGTTCCCCACCCTGGGGTTTCTGAATCCCTCTTGGGGCATTGAGAAGGGAACACTGTACCTCCAGAAGCTAATTAATCCAGCTTGAGAATTCCCTAGAAATGGGGTGGTAGTTAGTGAAATGCCATTGTCATACACACAAATTGTTCAAAGTATTAGGATCCAAACATGTATCAAAGTATTCTGTCTCCCAGGTCCAAAATGCTCCCGTCTGAAATATGGCTTTACCAATGGCTTTCAGGTTACTTAACTTTTATGTACCTTAATTTCTTATCAATAAGAGCGGATGACAATAGTACCTACTTCATAAGGTTAAGAAAAATAACAAATTATTATTTTTGAAGCATGTAAAAATTGCTCCCATAATCAACATCCTGATTATCATCATCTTCATTATTCTTATCATTTTGGTTGTGGAAAGGAAGGCTGATGGGGCACTAGAGAAAGCCATGGTTTCCAAGTTCCTGCTTTGCAAAGTTGTTTGTGAACAGTGGTACTAAATTAACACATGGAAATTCTCTGGGTACACAAGAGCTTAGGATATGACCAGTAACACTAACATTTTTTCCTCTCACAAATTGTGTAGTTTGGACACGATTTTAAACTTTCAAGTGCTTGAACTAAATGTGAAGGATGCTGTTGACCCCCGATTCTTGGGGAGTGAGAATATATCATCTGAAGCAAAGGCAGAAGGTTCTGGAAGTCTTATGGGTCCGCCATCTTTAGGATTCCACAGAGATGGCCATAGAAATGAAGTGACCTGTGCTTTTTCAAATAAAAATCACATGATGATGACAAAATCTGTCTCAATGCCGTTCCAGACCTTGAAGTTTCTCTTCATTTGTGGGCCCGCCCAGAGAGCAGCCTTGTAACAAAAGCAAATGGAAATTGCTTCTTCTGCAGGATGGGAAATATCAAATGCAGAGTGTGTTGTAGCCTTTTAATCCACAGGGTAGCAAAGTAAAGGTCAATTACCTCACTTAGAGGAATGAAAGGCATGTAGTAAAAGTCAAATAGATATGCCATTAGATAATGTATTTCAAGCATGAAAATGAGGATTTTCTGTTGCAGGGTTATATTTAATGCACTGGTAAACACAAGAGCTTTATGACAAAGAGTAAGATACGAGGTTGACAGTGAATCTGTCTGACAGAGTGCCCTCTGTTCCTCGAGTGGGATTGTGCAGTCACCATTGATTGGTGTCAGGACTCTGCCAGGAAGTAGGCAGACTGGCCCCATAACCCATCAGACAGAGACAAGAGGAACAGGTGCTTCTGAGAGTGGCTCTAGGGACACTCTCAGGACACTCTCAGCTATGCCAGACCAGCCTCTCTGTCACTAGTCTGTCCTGAACTGTGAACTTGTACCTTGGGCTTTTCTTCTTCCCGGACATTTTCTCATGAGCGTGACATTAGTTCTACACGCAGCTTTGCTCTCCTGCATTGGTGAATTAGGTTCAATAACATTATTCCCAACTATCAGGACTGTGACTCTTTATCCCAAGGCTGCTCCCCTGTTTCACGTACTCCAGATTTGAATCTCTACTTTTAACTAAGATGAATGTATGTCCATCCTGGTTTCTGCATTTGTTGATGATTTGATTGGGAGTGTTTGACTCTGGTTTTTGCATTCTGATCACTTGTTTAGGAAGGGCTGGTTACCTTAAAAGAATCACTTGGCTATGTCTCCAGATATATTACCCTGGTTATGCATTCAGTTTTTCATCTTATCAGAAACCTCCTTAAGGATTGCCTGAGCCCAAAGGTTTGCTACCAGCCTGGGCAACTTGGCGAGACCTCGTCTATACAATAAATCAAAAGCTGAGTGTTGTGGCACATTCCTGTAGTTCTAGTCGCTTGGAAGGCTGGGGCAGAAGGATCGCCTGAGCCCAGCAGGTTGAGGCTTCAGCAGCCATGAGCATGCCACTGCACTCTAGTCTGGGTGATGAAGTGAGACTCTGACTCAATAATCAACCAATCAATCAATCAATGCATAAATACATACATAAAGGGTCTCCATGGACTGGATGAAGGATGTACTTCTTTTGCTGACCCTAGGGCCTCTCATGTACCTGACATTATTGTACTGCTTTAGATATGTTTATTTTCTCTGAGCTTCAGTTTCCAAATTGCAAAATCAAAATAATTCCACTTTTCATTTATCTTCTAAAAATAAGCACTTATATTTAGCAGGGATATCTATTTGGTAAGAATGTATTTTGATATCAATTGAACCTACAAGACTGTCAATTGGTGGCAACCATGGCCATCCATTGATATAATCCAGTCATGGATTATCTCTGTGTGGCAAAATTTACCTTAGTTCTGAAAATCACACTCTGGTGAGCTTTTCTTTCATGTATTAGAATACAAGTACCTATCTACTTTTCTTGAGAAAGCTCTGATTCTGTGAAATAACCCAAATGCAAATGCTTCCATTTGAGATGATAAGCTTTCTGGTGAGTGACATAAAGTTGGTGGTCATTTGCATATCCAAGTCTCCGAAGAGACTTTCCAGTAAATCACAAGTCCTGCTGCCCTATGCCTGAAAATGCTTCCTTATCCCTGGGAGATACATGCATCTTTCTGCCCAAGGACTTGCTCATAGGAAATTAGAAGAGTGACCAGCACAAGGGGGCGTGTGGTGGTTGACCTCTTATCCTCTTGTTGGCGAAAACACTGTGAAGAGGAACCAGACTAAGTTTGGTGCACATAATCTGGACTCGATTTTGCTGCCCTAGAGATGATGCTATGCAAGATTGGAAAGACTTAAATGTATTATTGAATAGAGCGATTGTTTTCACATGGGCCAGAAGATCTGGCCATATTCTGTGGGTAGGGGTGAGAATTTTCCTTGAAGAAATGGAATATTCCTAGACAATCTCAAGGCAAGAAATTAGGGGGATGTGAAGGGAAAATGAAGGTCTTTTCTCCCTTCTTGGAGCAAGAGAATGTGGAGCCTGGACCACGAGGTGTGATGGTGATGGGGCTGTTTCTCCATACCCAGGCACATCACTACTGCATAGCACCTTCTGAGAAGTTCAAGGCGAAACCTTAAAAAAATAGTCCCTTACTCTTGGTTTAGTCCTTCAGTGCTCCGCAAACCATCCTTCAACCGGGGTTACAGTTAACAACCTTGCTTTAAGGAAATATGTGTCAACAATTAGAGAAAACAGCTTGAGCAGCTCTTTGTAAGCTGGTAGAGGGGTCAAAGGGACCTAGAAGCTACATATGTCAGGTTCAGGACCCTTTAGTCTCCCCCTTGGCAGAGATACATGTCCTTGTTTCTTCTAGCTCATGTTATTCTAAGTGAGGCTCTGCTGCTAAGTCCATGAATAAGTGGGCAGAGGCTGTGATCTTCACTTGAGAAGAAGTATTGCTCAGAAAGTTAGGAGTGAACAGAGCTGTGAACACAAAGAGTTCACAGGTAACAAGGGACACTGACATGTGCCAGGGAGGGCTGGTGGCTGGGAGCAGCAAGAGAAGACTGGACGCTGGGACCAGGAAAACCAAGAAATGATCTAATAAAGTTCATTCTAGGGAATACATCACCAACCAGGATAGAAATCCCCATGTCATACAAATTAATAGGCCAAAGCATGTCAAAAAGTCAGGAAACTGTTCATGGTCTACTTACCATAATACTACAAGAAAGGGATTGGCAGTAATGGAAAACTGCCAGGGGAGGGGCAGCATACTTCATCAATAAGGGCACCTCATCTCAAACCAGTGAAGTGAGGACCAAATAAGGCCCAAACTTTACCTGTACAATGACCATTTGTATACCTATCTCTGATTGTACCCTACATCTTTAAAATAAAAAGTAAAAAACAAACAAACAAACAAACAAAAAACCCCAAAAACAGAATTCAGGGCAGATGTAAATTCCAAAGTTGAGAGAGCCCAGGCACAAGAAAGTGGACAAGGCAGAGTGGGTAAGAGCTTGGGCTCCCCAGCAGAGTTTCCTGATTGGAATCCTCTGCCCCCTGCCCTAGATACATAACCTGGAACCATTTTCTTATCATCTCAATGCCTCAGCTTCCCTACCTGCAAAATGAAAATACAATGGCAATATTATTATGTAAATGCTTTGGTGATTAAATACGTTAATAAGAATAAACTGTTGATGAGAGTTCTTAGCACAATATAAGCACTCAATAAATGTTAGCTATTACTATCATCACTGTTATTGTTTTCTAGGCAGATAAGAGGCAGGAACAACTGATTAATGATCAAATGTCCTGACTAGTCACCTACTCTCTGTCTTCCTCCTTTCAAAAGAGAAAGAGGCAGGCAGAATGAAGGAGGAGGTAGGGCACAAGGACTAAAACACAGTGAAACAGTCGAAAGAACAAATGTGTGAATATCAGGAAGACTGTGATTCTGAGCTGGGCTGATGTCTAACATGGTGAACTTCACAGTTATTTCTTCCTGTAGCAAAAAATTCTGCTTATTAACAAATGATCAATCTATGATCTGAAGGTGAAGGCACCAAACTGGATTTCATTGTGGAAAGTGATCCCTTCTTGGCTCAGAATCAAATGATAAGTCAATACTTTTGACTAAAAGATTATCATAATATATATCCTTCATATCCAATAAGGGCCATTTACAAATGCCTGGTCAATAGTACCCTGTAGATCAGGTCAGAAATCACTAGAGCAGATTAGTTAATTAAGAACAAAAATTCCAGGAAGACTTCAACTTCCACCCAAGATGGAATAACAGGATCTGTATTTACCCTCACACCTGACACAATCAAAAAAGAAAACCCAAGGCAAAGTATATGAAATGTTTTCAAAACATTAGGCAAGAAAAGGCAATTACCTTGGAGAGACAGAAAGCATAAGATGAGAGCAATGAAAGTTTTAGTTTGCTGCCTTGAGAGCATTTCGTGGCTATAGTGTAGAAAGGTGGAACCCAGCTAGACGAGTAGAGGCCTGGTCAGGAGTGGAGGTGTGAGGTCAGGAGTCTAAGATGGTAGGGTCAAGTTAAAATACTAAAGAGGAGAGAACTGCACAAAGAACATGAGATCTACACATGATCCCTCTTAACTGTTTAGCAGAGTGTTATGCCAGTGCATGTGTATGAAGAAGTTACATAAGGGCAGGGGAAAAATTCCCAAAGGAATTAGAAGAGTGTCCAATTTGGAAATAGTGCTTGCTCTCACTAGTCAAAGTCATAATTCACAGGGTACTGGGTGGTGATTTAGCAAAGTCTTGCTTAGTAATGTGGAATAATTAATCCTAGACTCAGCACTGCTCAACTAGCCTAGAAAGTCATAAAAGCAAGACCCAAAATGATTAACAGGTTTCCAAATAAATTCATAAATCTCAGAACAAATCTCAAGAATAGTAATAGGAAAACAAAAATGCTTGCCGGGCACAGTGGCTTGCTGGGCGTGGTGGTTCATGCCTGTAATCCCAGCACTTTGGGAGGTGGAGGCAAGAGGATTGACTGAGTCCAGGGGTTTGAGACCAGCCCAGGCAACTTGGAGAGACCTCGGCTCTACAATAAATAAAAAAATTAGCTGGGCTTGGTAGTGCATCCCTATAATTCCAGCTTCTTGGAAGGCTGAGGTGGAAGGACTGCCTGAGCCCAGGAGCCCAAGGCTGCAGTGGCCATGAGCATGCTATTGCACTCTAGGCTGGGTGACAAAGTGAGACTCCAACTCAAGAAAAGAAAAAAAACATACTCAATGTTCAGGACAGTAAAATTCACAATATCAGTTACACAATCAAAGATTACCAGCAATGCAAAGAAGCAGAAAAAAGACACAAGTAATCATCTGAAAGCAATTCAAAACTGACACATATATTAAAACTAGCAGATAGGACAGTAAAACAGTTATATGAAATGATTATAATTATATTCCATATGCTAAAAGTTAACTAATGGAAGATATAAAAAAAAGTCCCAAATTGAACTTTCTGAGACAAAAATATACAATTTTGCAACAAAAATATACTGAATGGGATTAGAAAAAAATACTAGTGATTTGAAAGACATAACAATAGAAATGGCTTAAAAATAAAACACACAGAGAATAGCAAAATTAATTTAAAAAATGCAGAGCACCAATGTAAAGTGACCAAAGATATGTGCAATTAGAATAGCCAATGGAGAAGAGAACGAAGAGGTGGGTAGACTAAATATTGCGGTACTATCATAATAGCCAAGATGTGAAATCAACCTAAGTGTTCACCAGTGAAGACTGGATAAAGAAAATGTAGTGTATATCAACATTGGAATCCTATTCAACCATTAAAAACAATAAATTCATGTCTTTGCAGCAACATGGATTCAAGTGGAAGCAGTCATCTTAAGTGAAAAAACTCAGAAACAAAGTCAAATACTTCATGTTCTCACTTATAAGAGGGAGCTAAGTATTGTTGTATGCATGGATACAGAGTAGAGTGATGGACAATGAAGACCTGGAAGAGAGGGAGGGGAGGAAGAGGATGGGTAATGACAAGTTACTTCATGGGTACAATGTACATTATTTGGGTGATAAAGCCCTGACTTCACAACTACTCAGTTTATCCATGTAACAAAATTGCACCTGTGCTCCTTAAATGTATACAAATAAAAATATTTGAAGAAACAATTTTCCAAAGTTTTCTAATCCCAAGAAGTGTACTGAGCTCCAAGCATTAAAAAAATGAATAAAATGACACCTAGTATATCATAAACAAAAATGCACATCATCAATTAGTGATACAGACTATCTTAAAAGCAGTGAAAGAGTAAAAGACATGTTACATACAGATTTCTCCCTGGAAACCATGCACGTGAGAAGACAGCGAAGCAAAATCTCTCAAGCAATGAAAGACAAAAACAGTCTGTCAATCTAGAATTCTATACCCAGCAAAGTATCTTTTAAAATAGAAGACAAAATGAAGACATTTTCAGATAAAAGTTGAAAGAATTAATCACCAGTAGACATGTACTATAATAAATGTTAAAGGAAGTCCTTTAGACAGAAAAAAACAGATAGCACATGGAAATCTGGATTTACACATAAAGGAATGAAGAGAACCAGAAATAGTAGCTCTATGGGTAAATATATTCAATTTAAAAATTATTTAAAATATAATTGTTAAAACAAAAATAATAACATATTGTGAGGTATACAAGGTACATACATACATATACATGTGGTACAATAATTAAGTTTGTGAACTCATCCTTTAAGAAGTGCTCCATGCCTCATTGCTGAATATCATCACGGTCACCTTCAAGGTACTCCCCTTTGGAAGCTACACTTATGCCAGCACCCAGGCCACCCATCAAAGCAATTTTGAAACTCTTTTTCTGGAGTGATCATCAGAGCTGTTGTCATATTACCCTCAATGACCAGAATATCATCAAATGTCTTCCTTTCAATATTTCCTTTATCTTCAGGTAAAGAAAAAAGTCATTGGAGGCCAAATCAGGTGAGTAGGAAAAGTGTTCCAATACAGTTATTTGTACAGTGCTACCAACATAAGCACATGGTGGCAAGTTTGTGAACATAGTTGTCAGACCCCAACAAATAATGATGACAGTTCTGATGGCCATTCTAGAAAAAGAGTTCCAAAATTGCTCTGATGGGTGAACTAGGTGCTAGCATTGGTGCATTGCTTCCCAAGGGGAGTACTTCAAATATAGTATATACTTCAAATATAGTATATACTTCAAATATAGTATATATATACTATATAAAACTATATATAATATATGATTGTATATATGTACTATATATTATGTATATATACTATATATAGTATGTATATATATAATATAGTATATATGTATATATACAATATATAGTATATATATACATACACACACACACAATACATATGATTGAAGTCATACACTGGCTGATTACAATGAAATATATATAGTAAAATTCATGAAAACAAAGGTACAAAGTCTGAGAGGGGAGAAACAGAATTATACTATTGTAAGGTTCTTACCCTACATTTGAGAGGTGCTATAAGATCATCTGAATTTAGACTGTGGTAAATTACAGTTTTATATTATAAACCCTAAAGAAATTCTAAAATAGCAAAACAAAGAGATACAATTAGAAAGCAAAAAAAAAAAAGGAGTTGTAAAAGAATAATTTTAAAAATTCCATTAATCTAAAATATGTAGAAAAAGAGGTAAAGGGACCAACAAGAATGAGACAACTAGGATATAAACAGCAAGATGTCAGATTTAAACCTAAGCATATCGAGAATCACATTAAATGTAAATCATCCACACACCCTAATTAAGACAGAGATAAAAAAGCAAGACCAGCTGTATGCTGTCTATAAAAAGAATGAAAAAGATATATCATGCTGACGTTTATTCAAAGGAAGTTGGAATTATATATTAATATCAAATTAGGTTTCAGAGCAAAGGTGATCAGGATTACAGTGTTTTATTTACTAATGATAAAGGCTTCAAGGAAACAAAACAATTTTAATTGTTTATTTCTCCTAAAGGCAGAGCTTTAAGTTACATGAAGCAAAATTGATAGGAGAGATTTTAAAAATCCACAATCATGGGAATTCCAATATCCCTTTCTCAATAATTGATAGAACAAGTGGACAGCAAATTAGCAAGTGTATAGTTGATTTGATAATACTATTGGTCAACTTGATCTTATTGACTTTTATAAAATATTCCACCCCAAAACATCAGAATGCACATTACTTTCAAGTATGCACAGAATTTACTAAGATAGACCACATTCTGAGCCATAAAATAAGTCAAAATAAATTTAAAATGATTTAAGTCATACAATGTATGATTACAATAAAATCTTTGATTACAATTAAATTAAACTGAAAATTACTAACAGAAATATATCTGTACCATTCCTCAAATATTTGGCAAAGCAAATATATACATCTGGATAAAACATTAGTCAAATTTAAGATTAAAAAGGAAATTAGAACTAACACAAATAATTCAGAATTTGTGATACAGTGCAAAAATATTACTTGGGGAGAATTGATAGCACTAAATGCTAATTTTATTTAAAAAAGAGAAGAAAATCTTCAAGTCAATTACCTAAGCTCCTATCTTAAGGCACTTAAAAAAGAAGAACAAATTAAACCCAAGGTATGCTTAATAAAGATCAAAACAGAAACCAATGAAATTGAAAACAGAAACACAACAGAAAAAAATTAATTACACAAAATGCTAGTCTTTAGAGAAGATCAATATAATTGATGAACCTTCAGTTAGAGTGATACAGGAAAAAAGAGAGAACTCACAAATTTATCTACATAAGTAATGAGAAGGGTGACATCACTACAGGTTGAGCAACCCAAATCTAAAAATCCAAAATCTGAAATGCTTCAAAATTGGAAACTTTCTGAGTGCTGACATGATGCTCAAAGGAAATGCACAATGGAATATTTCAGATTTTGGATTTTGAGATTACAGATCTTGAACCAGTAAGTTTATAATGCAAATACTGCAAAATTAAAAAAAAATTCCAAAATCCAAAACATTTTTGCTCCCAAACATTTGGATAAGGAATATTCAACCTGTAATTTTCTTGTCTTATTAAAATTTGGTCTTGTTTTGGTACCAGCATATTACTTGCCTCAAATAATGATTTAGAAATTATTCCCTCCTCTTCAATTTTTTGGAAGAGTTTCTGCAGCATTGGTATTTCTACCCTGAATTGTACTCCTACATCTTTAAAATAAAATTAAATAATCCCAAAAGAAATAGATACGTGCATAGATTTGTATTTGAACTTGTGCACACAACTGTCCAAATATAGATTTTGAGAACATTCCCAATTAAATCAGATCTTCCACATGCTAAATCACAATTTATTTTTTAAAAATATTTACTAAATTCACCAGTAAATCTAGTCGAACCTGGGAGTTTTCTCTGTAGGAAGATTTCTAACTACAAATTCCATTTCTTCAATTGAGATGAGGCTCTTCAAGCTATCTGTTTCTCCTTGAGTAAGCTTTGGTGGTTTGTGTCTTTCAAGAAATTTGTGGCTCATGCCTGTAATCCCAACAAATTGGGAGGTCGAAGCAGGAAGATTGCTTGAGCCTGGGAGTTCAAGACCAGGCTAGGTAGCATAGTGACATATCATTTCTACAAAAAAAGAATTAAAAAATTAATTGGTGTGGTCGTACATGCCTCTAGTTCCAGCTACTCAAGAGACTGAAATGGGGGGATCACTTGAGCTCAGGTGTTTGAGACTGCAATGAGCCATGAGTGTGTCACTTGCACTCAGCTTGGGCTTGAGACCCTAACTCAAAAAAAAAAAAAAGAAAGGGAATTTGTCTATTTTATCTAAGTTATTGAATTTATAGGTGTAATGTTGCCCACAATATTATTTAACTATCCTTTTACTAACTGTAGATATATAAAGTATAGGTCAATATCCCTCATAAGCATAGATGTAAAAATTCTAAATAAAAATTTAGCAAAACAGCTGTGCGTGGTGGTTCATGCCTATAATTCCAGCACTTTGGGAGGTCAAGGTGAGAGAATTGCCTGAGCTCACAAGTTTGAGACCAGCTTGGGCAACTTGGTGAGACCTCATCCCTATAAAAAATAAAAAAAATTAGCTGGGTGTGATGGCGTGTGCCTGTAGTTCCAGCTATTTGGAAGGTTGAGGTGGAAGGGTCACCTGAGCCCAGCAGGTCAAGGCTGGGCAACAGAATGAGAGACTCCAACTCCAAAAAACAAAAACAAAAAAACATTACTTTTGTAGAGAAGAGGTCTCAATACATTGCCCAGGCTGGTCTCAAAACTCCTGGGCTCAAGTGATCCTCCCACCTCGACCTCCCATAGTGCTGGGATTTTAGGCATGAGCCACCACACTTGGCCGGCATTTTCTATTTTCTATCTGTCCTCCCTACCCCTACCTCCAACCCCATTTGCATGATTAATTCTATGTTCTTAAGTTTGTAGCTTCCTGTTTCTGTGATTAGAAAAGATAGAGATAGGTCTTCATTTGCAATCATAGTTCACATAATTTCGGGGCTGTACAGTCAGAATCGAACACCTACACAGTACCAATTCCCTTTCAGATCTTAGAAAAAATACTAAGGATGGTAAGACAAAAAAAGGGAGTGAGACTCCAACTCCAAAAGAAAAAAAAAGAGCAAAACAAATTCAGCAATATAAAAGAAGGATATCATATAACGAAGTGAGGTATACCCCAGAAATGCAGGGTTGTTTTAACATTCAACAATGAATTACTATAATTCACCATATTAACAAACAAACAAACAAACAAAAGCCTAATATATTATCAGTTCAAGTGACACAAAAAATGGCAAAATTCAGCATCCATTTCTGACAACAACTCTCAGTAAACTGGGACTAGAAGAGAACTTCTTCAACATGTTAAGGGAACATCTACATTTGACATTTTACTTAATGGTGAAAGACTGAATCCTTTCTTTTGAAAATCAGGGACAGAATAAGATGCTCATTCTCACTTCTGATTGTATAAAAAATCAAACAAGATCTGAAACATGCTACTATAATTAATAAGTGGGGTTGCAGGATACAAGATCAATATACAAAAAAATCGATTGTATTTCTAAATACTAGTGACAATTGGATATTGAAATAAAAGCCAATATCACTTACAATAGCATCAAAAAATGAAATACTTTAGATTAAATCTGACAAAATAGATGTAAGACCTGTACAGAAATAAATATGCAAAATATATGAGAGAAATTTAAAAAGACCTAAATAAGCAAAGAAACCCACCTTGTTCATGGACCAGAAGACTGACATCTGACCCATGACATAAATATATAGAATACTGACATCAATATTGTTAAGATGTCAGTTTTCCCCAGATGTAATCAGTGGATTCAGTTCAATCTCAAGTAATCCCCCCATCCCCCCCAATCTCAGCGGGTTCTAAAGAAATTGATAAGCTCATTTTAAAATTCACATGGACTTGTAAAGGGTCTAGAATAGTCAAAACAAGTTTGAAAAGTAACAAAGTTGGAAGATTAACAGTACCTAATTTTGAGACTTATAAAGTTACAGTAATTAAAACAGTGGGATATTGGTGTAAAGATAGATTGGAGGTGTAAATATAGCATCTAGAAATAAATCATACATATATAGACAACTAATTTTTGACAAAAATGCAAAAGCACTTCAGTGGAAAAATGATAGTCTTTTCACCAAATGGTGCTAGAACAATGGGATATTCATATAAAAATGAACTTGTATCCATCCCTTCCACCATCTACAAAAATTAACTCAAAACTTATCATAACCTTAAAAATTGAACAGTTCACTTTTTAGGAGAAATTCTTGGTGAACTTGTGTTAGGAAAAACTTTCTTAGATATGGCACCAATAGCCTGATCCATAAAGAATAGATTGATAAATGTTAAAACTTCTACTCACCGAAAGACAATGTAAAGAGAATAAAAAGACAAGTTGGGAGACCCACAGATTGAAATAAAATATCTGTAAAGCATATATCTAGTAAAGAATGTGTATCCAGAATATGTGAAGACCTTTCCAAGTTCAATAATAGAAACACAATCAACCCACTTTTTAAAAAATGAGCAAAAGTTTTGAATTGACACTTCACCAATAAAGATAAATGGCAAATAAGCAAATGAAAGATGTTCAGTGTCATGTGGTCATTAGGAAAGTGCCAGTTTAAATCCCAGTGAAATACCATAACACATCTACTGAAATGCCTAAAATTAAAAAGACTGGCCATAGCAAGCTTGGGGAATGATGTGGAGGAACTGAAACTCAGAGTTTGTGAGTGGGAATGTCCTGTGTTACAACTACTTTGGATAGCAGTTCGACAGTTTCCTAAAAAGTTAAACATATGTTTAACAGTTGACTCAGCTATTCTACTCCTGGGTATATACCCAAAAGAAAACATATGGCCATGTAAAGATTTGTACATGAATGTTCATAATGGAATTATTTGTAATAGCCACAGACTGGACATAACCCAAGTGTCCATCGATAGGTAAATGGATACACCATAGAATAAAATATAAAGCAATAAACTGGAATGAAACATGGTACGAATGAATCTCAAAGTAATTATGTTGAGTGAAAGAAGCAATAAAAAAGTCATACTGTATAATCCTATTTATATAAAACTGTAGAAAATGTAAACTAATCTATAGAAACAGAGTCTCAATTGGGGGTTGAAGAAACTTTTGGGCATAATGAATACGTTGCCTGTGGTGATGGTTTCACTGATGTATACATATGTTAACACATAACAAATTGTATACTTCAAATATGTTCAGCTTATTGTCTGTCAATTACACTTCAATAAAACTGTTTATGAAAAAACCAAACCAAACCAAACCAAACCAAACCAAACCAAACCAAACCAAACCAAACCAAACCAAACCAAACCAAATAAGGTCTCTGGTGTCAGAATGCCTGTAATTGAATCCTGACTCCACTATTTGCTAGCTGTCTAATTATGGGTGACTAAACTCCCTTGGGCCTCAGTTTTCTTATCTGTGAAATTGGGATAATATTAGTGTATGTTTCATGATATGAAAAGCAAGTGACAGAATATATGCAAAGAACTCAGAAGAATGCTATCCCATAGGCAACACTCAGTGAATGCTCACTGTTCGTATATTACTTCTACGGTAGCTCTTCTGAGGGAGGCAGTGGATCACATTAGACTCAGAAATCTTAAGTCCAGCTTCTGGCACATTGTGTACTGGCTGTGAAACTTTAAATAAGTTACTTACCTTCTCTCAGTCTCAGTGTCCCTAACTGCAAAATGAGGATAGCAAGACTCCACACAGGACTGTCATGAAAGAAGGTGAAATGAGAAGCCATTTCAAAAGATGGTACTAAGTAATTTTACCATCTTTTTTTTTTAGGTAAAGAAAATAAACAAAGGTAGTATTTTTGCACACCTGAGATTCATCTCTGTTGCACATATTGAGACTCATGTGGAGGAGAGGGAATGGCAGCAAAAGGGAAGAGAAAGAATGAAGATGGGGACATAGGACATTGGAACCAGAGGAAATGAAGAGAGAGGAAAGTCCTCCAAGAACACTGAAAATATTGGGGATGTGAAAATAGAACGGGATTGTGCTTTTTGATTCTCTGCCTGTTTGTTGCTGGTGTATAGAAATGCAACTGTCTTTTGCAAGTTGATTTTGTACCCTGAAACTATACCAAAGTCATTTATCCACGCAAAGAGGTTTTTGACAGATCCTCTTGGATATTCGAGGTGTAGGATCCTATTGTCCACAAAGAGAGATAGCTTAACTTCTTCTTTTCTTATATGGATACCCCTGATTTCCTTCTGGGATGTGAAGATAGAATGAAAGATTTCCATTATATGTTGGATGGGTGTTTCAGTCATTTTTATTTGAAGATTTTAGCACACTGTGCCTTCAATAGTCTAGGGACTAGGGGAAATCTGGATGACTCATGTACTGGTAATATATACATATTTCTATTTTGTGTTAAAATAGCCTATTTTACAAATGAAAAAACAATCCTATAAGATTACCACTGACATTCCAGGCTTGGTCGTGATACAACAGGTATCTACATGTACAAAGGAATAAGGAATTCTGGGATTTAAGAATCACACAAAACAATATTCTCTGGAAGACCAATCTGATCCCAGTTGTCAGTGAAGTTTGTTAGGCCATGATTATCATTCATACCACAGTTATTTACTGGGTATCTGATACGAACTTGGTATGTTGATGTCAGAGTCTAGGAAGATTCTTTGAGAGGTTTCAAATCTGCATGTTTCTACTTCCTATCTCCATTTCTTAGAGTCTTATATTTTTAAAAAATCAATTTCAGGCAAACATTAAGATGTGCACTTTTTGTTTTTGGCAGGCATGGGTTTAGAATTCCGGTGTCTGCATTCAGGATGCAGCCCTCTTTTCCCATTATATCTGTAGAACAGTGCTGATTTATCACATGGCTTGATGTCATTAAACATTTATTAAGCACCCATAGTGTGCTAGACACACAAAGAACAGATAAAAGACCTTGCTCCTGCTTAGCAGCCCTTTGTAAAAAAAAAAAAAAAAAGACTAATGAATATATGCTTATTCAATAGATCAAGCAAGCAATATACATTTTAAGAAATGTATAAATATTTAATCAAGATTTTATACAGTAACTGACTGAGAAAGCTTGACTTCTTGGAATACTAAAATAAGATTTAAGTGACTAAAAATTTAAAGGCCCGCAGATTTTGTGGACAAAATAAACTGCAATATCTTGAAATGGATACTTAAAAATTATTCCATATAATTTATCTTACATTTCTTAGAAAAAAATTAAAAAAAAAAACCAGAGAACATCTTAAATCCCTAATAGACAAGATGAGCTAATTCTGCATCATTTCAGTCTAGATATAAAATGTGGAAGGCTTCATATTATCCTAGAAGCTTATATGTTAATAACTTGGGAAGGATGTGAAGTCTGACTTTATCCTTTCATTTTGAGTACCTTGAAATATAAATACTCACCGACACAGGTTTATAGAAATAGGAGCTTTTGTCTACGGATCTACAACCCAATCATGCTGCCATTCCATGGCCCTTTGAAACATCATCCTTGACTCTAAACACTTTTGTTCTAAAGTTAATTTTAGCTCTGAATTTCCAGGTCTCTGGAGAGAACGTGTCACAACAAACTTTACTTTGAGACAGATTTTATGTGTCTATATTTAATTAAAAGTGCCCTTACATCTGCTCAGTGGCCATCCTAAAAAAGTCCTTGTGAGATGTGAGTGGTGACCCACCACTTCCGATCTATATTTGTGAGTAGTATTCTGTAACAGCAACTGCCAGCTGGTGGCCTGCACTTTCCTCCCTACAGTGCCACTGAAAGGGAACAATTTGTTGTGTAGGAGGTCTAAGATTGTGGAGATTAAATTACCCTCTGAGTGGACATGGTTACAATACCATTCAAGAATATTATTTAACTCTCTGCTATGTTTTTCTTTTCCCTCACACAAACAGAGCTACCCAGGTGAGTTGTTATAGACCTGCCTCAAATGCTATTGTCACATGGAACAGGTATGGGTAGCAGAATCTTTATCTGTCATCAGCTTACTGCAGAGGCAAAGTGGAGAAGGTACTTTGACACAGCGGGGAATATAGCACATTTATGAACGAAAAGAAAATTGAGTTTCTGTTGAATTGTTTACTGCTGCTGGAGAAACAAAGGAGGTTAATTTCATACTGTTTAATATAGCTTTGAATGAATGTAAAATAAAGTAATGCTTGAGCATAACCATGGTATGCTTCAAATCTGCCCTCCCCCAAGCAAAACAAACTCAGTGTAGTTTTAGACCTTTAAAATAGATTTTAAATTCTTATGAATTCAGATCCTGAGGGATTATGTTAAGTAGTTGTTACAAATCATATCTCATGCCAAGTGGCATATAGAAAAAATATGCAAAAATATGATTATGTTTCATTGAAGATTCTGTCTATCCTGTATTATGGCTGAATTTGAATTTTTATATTTATAGACATCATTACATCACATATGGTAAGTGACTGTAAAACTGCATATATACAAATCATATTGGTTTACCTATATGAAAATGAATATATATATTCATGCGCATAATGTTTAAATTATCTTTTAATTTCTTAAACATGGGGCTAGAATCTAGTTCTTTGTTATGGTCCCTGGAGTGTTAAGAAGGACTAACGTGTACCATCAATAAAGCATTCACTGTATTGGTGACCCTTTGGCTGCCTTTTCTTGGTAGGGACCATTTTTAAAATGGTTCCTATTATAGGCTGGAGTTATGAAGTTATGGTGTAACTAAATCCATGACCCTAGAGTTCTAGATTTTGGCCTTTCAGAATGAAGTCTTCCAGAAAAAGAAGACTGCTTGGTAATCCCAGACAACAGATTGGATCTCAACTGTCTTTTAAGCCATCATTTTGTAACACAAAGGTAACATGAGCCTCAGACATACACCTCAGGTGTCAGTTTAGGTTTTCCAACTAGCCACAGTTTTACAAACTAAAAAGTAACAGGTGAAATTAATTTGAAAAATATTTTTTAATCCAATATATTCAAAACATTGTTTTAATATTCAATATGACTCATCAAAATGAGTGGATAATTGTTCACTATATAAAATTATTTTGTTTCCCCCAAGTGCTACAGGTGTATATTTTGAGAAGCACTGTTTCACATCATGAAGGATGACTGGCAGACAAGAGACAGATGGACCATTATGTGGGTAACAGAAAATATGGATTGGGAGGACTCCTGGCTCTCTGTTAGAACTATACATTGACCTGAGGTAGACAATTTAGCACTCTGAGCCACTATTATCATAAAGAGTGAATAATACCTGACTCAGATTAGATAAGCATACAAAGCACTGAGGACCGCACCTGGCACACAGCAATTGCTCAATAAACATGAGGAGGCAAATGATAACGGTGACACGTTCTTATGTGTCAAACCAGGGGGTGCAGTCTTGGCCAGGTCACCAAGAGCTTCCTTGAGAATACTCTGTATCTTGCTAGATACATTGTAAATGGTTGTAGAAATCCTTTGTAAAACTATATGTACAACTTAGTAAGAAGTTGAGTCTTTTAACCAAGTCAATTCACTCCTAGACTATATCTGAAAGAAATAATTCAAATGAAACAAAATAAGAAGGTCTTCACTGCAGTGTAACTTATGAAAGAAATAAATGTGAAAAGGGCAAAAGTTTAAAAAGGAGTAGCTTAATAAAATTATGCTCCACCCTTATGAGAGAATACTATGTTAATATCATTATGCAGTTAACGGATATAATCATGAGGATTGTGTCAAATTACATAAATGATTATGTCAAATATAAATAAAAATTCAGAATACAAAATGATAAGTATACTTTGATCACAATTATATAAAATACGTATGGATGTGAAAAAAGTTTGGAAGGTAATTTGCAAAAAAAAAAATTGTGTTAGGATGGAGCGACTTAAATTATTAATATTATTATGGCATATTTTCAATAAAATAAATGTAAGTAGTTTATCTCAGAAATACTTATACATTCTTATTATTCAGTCAAGCAAAGTATTTTATTTAGCATTTATTTTATGTTCTTCTCTTCACTGGCCACAGTGTGTCATCTCAAAAGAAAGGAGGACAGCCTCTTGTCCCCTAAATGTTACTTTTGCCAACAATAAAAAATAACTGATCAAAATAGTGGGTGGGAGCTTGGTGCGATGGCTCATGCCTGCAATCCCAGCACTTTGGGAGGCCAAGGCAGGAGGATTGTTTGAGCCCAGGAGTTCAAAGCCAGCCTGGGTAACATAGTGAGTCACCTCTACCAAAAAAAAAAAAAAAGAAAGAAGAAAATTAGCCACTTGGTAGGCTAAAATGAAAGGGGGCTTCCTGACATGAGACTACACAGTTCTGTACTCCCTCCCCAGGATTCTGTATTCTATTTGTACTTTCAATGGGGTTTTTTCCTTCAGAAAACCATCTAAATGAGTCCCACTATCATCCTATCATGTGTTCATGAAATTCAGGTAAAAAAATGCTTTCTTTTGAAAAGTATAATTAGTCTGGCACTGTGGCTCACACTTGTAATACCAGTACTTTGGGATGCAGAAGTGAGAGCAATGCTTGAGTCCAGGGGTTTGAGACCAGCCTGGGCAACTTTGCCAGACCTCATCTCTAAAATAAATTTAAAAATTAGCTAGTCGTGGTGGCGCACATCTGTAGTTCCAGCTACTTGGAAGGCTGAGGAGGAAGGACTGTCTGAACCCAGCAGGTCGAGGCTGCGGTGGCCGTGAGTGTGCCACTGTACTCCAGCCTGGGTGACAGAGCAAGACTCTAACTCAAAAAAAAAAAAAAGTATAATTAGACTAATTCATATTTACAAAATAAGGGGGGAACCTAACTCGAATTCTTTGAGTAACTTTTAAAAAGAAGTGGCAATATGGAATGCTGACCGTCCATTTCAGAAGATATAAAAACACTCCTCAGGAATACAGGCGGCCAGCCTTCTGCGTGACAAAAGAAAGCCATGGAAAAGTCACAAAACAGAAGGTAGGGAAGGGGGAGACATGGAGACCCAACTCAAACATTTGTTCAGAAGATTCTCCTGAGCTCCTCTTCAAGT
The DNA here is from genome assembly GCA_027257055.1 of Cephalopachus bancanus. Lineage (NCBI taxonomy): Eukaryota > Metazoa > Chordata > Mammalia > Primates > Tarsiidae > Cephalopachus > Cephalopachus bancanus. The sequence continues at coordinate 1,501,653 of JAPVLO010000249.1, forward strand.
AATCAGCCAAAATAAAAACAGATTGTGAAGAAGGGCAGAGAAACTCAAAAAAATTCTAAAAGGTCTCGAAATCTTCATCTGCCTTCATTCTACCTTTTGCTGAAAATGAAAATAGCATCATTTGCCTTGTACTGTGCAGTTTACACGGTGTTTAACATCTACCTTGTGTTTAAGTTTCACAACACCTTTGGGATTTTACAGATGATGCAGTGGTCTCAGTGGCTGAAGAAGCTGCCCAAACCTCTCCTTCCCCAGGAACATGGACACTGAGCAGGCATCTAGGTCTTCAGACTACAAAGCTCATGTTCTTTCCATATCACACATCTGTCAGCTCTGGCTTCATGCGTGTTGGGAGAACACACATTCATTTTTCTACTTAGAGCTGGTCACGTGGTGGCTAAAATGAGGACTAATGAATGCATGAATGAACACCTGGCCTTCCAATGATAAAAGCAATAGGACAACTGAATAGTACTAGTCATATCCAGTCAGGGTCTTAGGCAGTAGCATCTACCCAACTGCATGCATGTGGTCTACCTGATATTAGGCACCAAGTGGTGGTATTCCAAAGGAAACAAATGACCTCCTCTCCATAACTCTCCTATGCTGCCAGCTGACGCATGTAGAACTTCCACCGTTTGAGTTATTTCTTTGGGCAAGGTATGACTATCCCTTTGAAAAAGCCATTATATTGTTGAGATATAAATATGATAGCACATAGACTTGGGAAAGTTATTAGAGAATTCTAAGAAGAATGGATGGACAGAGGTCAAGGTAATTCTGATGGATGGGCCTCAGAGATGTGTACTCTGTGGCTGCCTAGGAGTTTGTGATGGTGGTACCTGAGCACCAAATGAGTGAGGCCTGGATGTGAGATGAGCTTCTTGCCCTCTGCAACCTTGTTCAGGGCTCTCCATGCCCCTGTCCTTGTCTCTGACATATTTAAGCCAGCCTGTCCTTGCTGAGTATTTTACGGGCCTGTCAGTCACACTCTAAGATTCTACAAAATAGCATAACAGAAGTCAAGATGCTAATATGATGTGATGCCCCAATTATGAAGTGATCCTCAGAATTGAAATAGCAAACACTCTTTCATGGGGTTATGGCAGCAGGATGCTGACTGGTTTTCCATTTCTTTCATACGGAAATCATTTCCTGCATATTGAAAATGACATCAGCTTTCAGCAAGAAGAGAAAGTCCTGGCAGTGATGAAAACATTTGGTTTTTCAAACCCATTTCAAAGATCTTTTGCCTTTTTTTTTTTTTTCTGGAGCTGTGACCTTTCATTGCAATATGAAAACTGATTCTTCTGTAAAGCAATGTAATTTATAAAAGAGTTGAAGAAGTGACACAGAAGTTCCATTAGAAGCAGACTTATGTGTCATAAATATTAATCAGTAACAAAACGAAGGTTCTTAAATCTTTTTAATCACAGGAGGAAATATATAATGTATTTTGGAGGCATGGCAGAAAGATACTCAGTGATTGGTGACTGGATATTAGAGAGTGGCATCTGAGCTCTTTGAGTCAAGGACCATGTATTAAGTGACCTTGAAACTTAAACAGAGCTTAGAATAAAATATTGCACATAGTAGATGCTCAATAAATTCTTCCTAACTTATATTGATTAGCTGAGCAGATTAATAATACAGATAAAATTTCAGGAGCATCGCTAAATGGTGCACATACTTTTACTACCTCAATTAAAATCTGTATGTGCTATCTATAAATTAGAAATTACCCATAAATTATCATATAAATTAAATCACTTGATCTCCTTACCTCAAAACCTTCCAGTGGCTTCCTATTGCCTATAAGACCTAAACGGCGTGACACTTGCTCAACACCCCTACCTTAGTTTGTACCACTTTCTACCTTGAGTCCTCCACACTGCACTTCCTACTTCTCTTCGGGGTCTTCATACTTTCTGTGTGTCCTTTTGGCATGTTCTTCCTAGATATTGACATGGCCCAGTCCTTCACATCATTTAATTCTTAGCTCTGGCATCCTGCCCTGTCAGATCACTGCTTCTAAAGCAGTGGTCTTCTCATTCTTGTTCTCTTACCCTGATTTATATTTCTTCAGGGTGTGTATCACTGACTGAAATTATAATATTGATTGTTTTGCCTGTGTCAAGTTCAGTTTCTGATATCTAACACATACTCAGTAAATATTTCCCTCAAAGAATCAATTTGTTTGAATGGTGTAGACCAATGGGTTACAACTCAAAGACCTTCAGGGGTCAGGCAGGTAAACAGACCCTGTATTTTAAAATCTTAAAAAAAGAAATTATGTGGACGTGGTGACACATACCTGTAGTCCCAGCTACTTGAGAGGCTGAGGAGGAAGAATTGCCTGAGCCCAGTTGGTCGAGGCTGTGGTGGCCGTGATTGCACCACTGCACTCCAGCTTGGGTGACAGAATGAGACCCCGACTCATAAAAATAGGGTGTGGTATGAGCAGCAACCATATATAAACAGTTAAGGCTTTATAAGAAGGTATTCAAATAAGAAAATAACAAATGTTGTGCTGATCAAATAAAACATATCTGAGGGCCAGACTGGGCCCAACTGCTTTGGCTTTATATAAGTTAAACACTTAATCAAAGCAATGATCATCTAATGATAGGTTTGGCAAAATTACTGTTTACAATAAATATTTATTCTCATTCCTCCTTCCCTGTTTTTTTTTTGTCTTACCATCCTTAGTACTTTTTCCTAAGATCTGAAAGGAAATTGGCACCATGTATGTGTTCAATTCTAACTGTACAGCCCCCTAATTATGTGAACTATGATTGCAGATGAAAACTCATCTCTAGGTTTTTCCTTTTTTTTTTTTTTTTTTGAGTTGGAGTCTCTCACTCTGTTGTCCAGGCTGGAGTGCAGTGGCACGCTCACAGCTACTGCAGCCTCGGCTTGCTGGGCTCAGGTGATCCTTCTGCCTCAGCCTTCCAAGTAGCTGAAACTACAGGCATGCACCACCATGCCCGGCTATTTTTTTTAAAAAATTTCTGTAGAGATGAGGTCTCACCAAGTTGTCCAGATTGATCTCGAACCTGTGGACTCAGGCAATCCTCTCACCTCGGCCTCCCAAAGTGATGGGATTGTTGGCAAGTGCCACTGTGCCCGGCCCATGTCTAGGTTGGGCCAACAATCCCATCACGCAGGAAGCTACAAACTTAAGAACATAGAATTAACGATGCAAATGAAGTTGGGGACAGGGGAGGACAGATAGAAAATAGAAAATGCTGATCAGGTGCAGTGGCTCATGCCTATAATCCCAGCACTTTGGGAGGTCGAGGTGGGAGGATCACTTGAGCCCAGGAGTTTCAGACCAGCCTGGGCAACGTAGTGAGACCTCATTGCAACAACAACAACAACAACAACAACAGCAACAACAACAAAAGTTTTTTTTTTTTTTTTTTGAGTTGGAGTCTCACTCTGTCACCCAGACTGGAGTGCAGTGGCCGCTCCGCCACCGCAACCTCGACCTGCTGGGCTCCGGTGATCCTTCCACCTCAGCCTTCCAAGTAGCCGGAATTACAGGCATGCACTACCACGCCAGCTGATTTTTTTATTTATTATGGAGATGAGGTCTCACTGCCCAGGCGGGTCTCGACCGCGGGCTCAGGCAATCCACTCACCTCAGCCTCCCAAAGGCGCGGGAATACAGGCTGAGCCACCGAGCCCGGCGACAACAACAAAAGTTTTTAAAGAAATTAGCCAGGTATGGTGGCACACGTCTATAGTCCCAGTTACTTGAAAGGCAGAGGTGGAGGGATCACCTGAGCCCAGCAGGTCAAGGCTGTGGTGACTGTGATTGTGCCACTGTACTCTAGCTTGGGTGACAGAGAGAGACCCTGACTCAAAAAAAAAAAAAAAAACCCAAAACAAAACAAAAGACGCCACCCTTCATTTCTGATACCTCCTCTTAACTGAGTCTCAGAAAGAGGTAATTTCCAGAGGAATGATCATCCCCCAAGTATTAATAGGCTAATGAGGCTACCAAACCTCAACGTACCCATTGGATCTGTCCACTCTCTCTATCCATGATCTTTTCCTGGGAAGCGAGGGCTCATCTTGGGTGATTCTCTCATGTTCCTAACTGTTCTGTGATGGGGTTCAGTTTCAGTCATTCTACTAGCATCCGCTATTTGTATTTCTCTGCAATCAATGTCCATGCCATGCTCTGGGCTGGGATTCACAATCATAAACTGCAGGTTATATTTATCAACTTCAATTATGAGAAAAATTGGGACTGCAGGATGTAGTTACATTGTCATGAGGACAAGCACTGGGGCTTACACATCAGTGGCCACAGAAATAGACCCATCCTCCCCAACAGCTCAGTTTGTGTGTCTAGATCTCTACAGTTCCACAAGCATCTGGGGAGTTGCAATTTCTTGTTGTTGTTGTTGCTGTTGTTTGAGTTGCTTTGTTCAGATTTCTAGCAAATTGAAATAACATGTTGTGATAGAGATGTAAGCATTTTCAGCAGAACTTTATGATTTTTTTGCAAGATAATGATCAGCCTTGTAGGAATTGGCCATAATTTAGATTAATTTATGGTGGGGCTGTCAAACCTCAAATTAACAGAGAAAACCAGCAAAAACTAATCTGTTAGTTCGAGGCACAGGCTTCAATCCTTTAATCACAGCTAAACTCCTTTATTTCTGGGGCACCAAAGCTGTCCTCACAGCAGGGTGATACGCCATGTTTGCAATGTCTGAAGGGTTGAAATATGCTCAAATTGCAGTTCAAATAGTGTCTTTTTAAGCAACAGCAGCTTGAAGATGTTGTTAAACTCTCTTTTCTCCCCCCCAGAATGATTTGATGATCATCATAAGGTGTTCTTCAGAATTTATTACTTTCAAAGCAGATACACTAATTTAGTCCTTTAAAAAATAAGGTTTTAGTTTGGGAAAAGATGATTAAATTTTCAGTGGACTAGATTAACACTAAAATGCAGCAAATAACTGCTGATAAAGAAAAATGTTGCATGAGACAGACTCATCGAGAAAAACAGAACAGAAAATCCCCTCTCATGACCAAATTTGTAGCACAAGTGGTCATTTGCTGTTGATTAATTCGTTTCTTCATATGGGGAATCATAGATGTCATGAAAAACAAATGACACCCTATCTTCTTACGCCCATCTATTTTTCCAGTGCTCAACTCTAGATGATTATATTCATCAAGAAGGCTCAACGAACTTTAGCTTAAAAATAACTCAAACAGAGGTGGCACTTAATATCTCTTAGTCAAGAGAATAATATTTTCCCTCAATTACTTTGTTTCTCACACCAATAAAAAAATTTACAAGTTTACCGTTGGCATTTATTTTTAGATTGTGAACATTGTTGTATACAAACTCTCTCTTATATTCTTAAGACATGTAAACATTTTCCCACAGTATTGGAGTCACAATAAAAGTTCGTTTTAAATTTAGCACATGTTGTCACTCACAAGCGGACCCTGAACAATCATCATAATACTCTAAGAAAGGGATTGACAGTAGTGGGAAACCACCAGGGGTGGGAAGAGGGGCATACTTCATCAATAAGGGTACCTGACCACAAACCAGGTGGAGACCAAAGTGAAAACCAAACTTTACCTTACCTGTACAATGGTCATTTGTATAACTAACCCTGAATTGTACCTCATATCTTTAAAATAAAAAAAAAAAGTTATAAACAAAAAATAAATAAATAAATAAATAAGTAAATAAATGTTGGTCTAGTCTGTCCTGGGTTTGAAAGCTAGTTTCAAAAAAAGATAAAAATAAAAATAAAAAACAAGTTATAAACAAAATAAAGAAAGAAAGAAAGAAAGGAAGGAAGGTAGGTAGGTTGACCTAGTCTGTCCTGGGTTTGAAAGCTAGTTTCCAAAAAAAAAAAAAAAACAAAGATTAATTTAGTATGTTTCAAAATCTTAATTATATATTTGAATGCAACGATCTATTATTTAAGAGTAGCCAGAAACGTAAAAGAAATAATTTGACTTACATAACAGAGTATAATATAATGGTATAAAATTCTACTGTTAGAGCATCTAAATGTTTCTTAGATACATAAAACAAAATGCAACCTCAATGTTCTATCTAACTAAAAGATTTCATCTATATTTCAAATGTTTCCAATCAATATTTTCCTTCAGTTTATATCAACTCACTATTATAACTACGTACAATTGAAAAGTTAAGGACCAGATAGCCTGTTATAAATAATTTACAGTTGTCATTGTGAAAAACAAATTGCTAAAGATCACTGACAGAAACAATATATTTACATTTTTTTTAATCAATGTTTTTTATTATGATTTTGTGGGGTACAGTTAAGGGTTAGGTGTACAATACATTTCATTCAGGCATCCCCTGTTGATAAGAGTGTTTTCCCATCCCTAGACAGATATTTGCGACTGTTAATCACATCCTCCTCTCCCCCCATAGTTTCCCAGTACCGTCAGTCATTTTCTTATAGTATTACATTGGATGTTCAAGGTTCATTATATGAGTGAGAACATGTGATACTCGGATCTTTGTTTCTGTGAGCGGTCACTCAGTATTATAGACTCTAGTTCCATCCAGGTTGCTGTGAAATTCATGATTTTGTTCTTTTTTATGGCTGAGTAGTATTCCATCGTGTATATGTACCACATTTTTTTAATCCAGTCCTCTTTTGATGGGCAGCATGGTTGTTTCCAGGTTCTTGCTATTGTGAACAACGCTGCGATAAACATACGTGTGCAGGTATCTTTTTTATAGAGTGATTTGAGGTCTTCAGGGTATATTCCCAGTAGGGGGACTGCGGGGTCATATGGAAGGTCGATTTTTAGAGCTTTTAGTAATCGCCACACTGCTTTCCACAGAGGTTGCACTAGTTTACACTCCCACCAACAGTGTAGAAGTGTTCCCTTTTCACCACACCCTCTTCAGCAGCTGTTATTTTTTGAGTTGTTGATAATTGCCTTTCTGACTGGAGTTAGGTGGTATCTCAGTGTGGTTTTGATTTGCATCTCCCTGATGATTAGTGAGGTTGAGCATTTCTTCATGTGTTTGTTGGCTGCTCGGATGTCTTCTTTTGTGAAGTGTCTGTTCATATCTTTTGCCCATTTTATCATGGGGTTGTTTGTTTTTTTCTTTTCAGTACGTTTGAGTTCCTTGTAGATTCAGGATGTTAAGCCTTTGTCAGACCTGGAGTTGGCAAATACTTTTTCCCAGTATGTAGGCTGTCTCCCTGCTCTCTTGATGGTTTCTTGGCTTTGCAGAAGCTTGTCAGTTTAATAAGGTCCCACTTGTCTATCTTCTCTCTTATTACCTGTGGGTTTCGGGTTTTGTTCAGGAATTGGATGCCAGTTCCGATTTCCATGAGGGTATTTCCTTCCTTTTCTAAGGGTCTTATGTTTGAGGTTTTACATTTAGGTCTCTGATCCATTTGGAGTTAACCTTTGTGTATGGGGATAGATAGCGGTCCTGTTTCAATCTTCTGCATGTGGTCAGCCAGTTTTCCCAGCACCATTTACTGAATAGGTTCTCCTCTCCCCAGTGGTAGGTGGTGAGGCTTTGTCAAAGATGAGTTGGTTGAGAAATTGAGGTCTTGCCTCTGGAATCTCAATTCTATTCCATTGGTCTATATGCCTGTTCCTATATCAATACCAAGCTGTTTTGATGATTGTAGCTTTATAGTAAAGTTTGAAGTCTGGTAATGTGATACCACCTGCTTTGTTTTTTTTGCTGAGGATTGTTCTGGCTATTCTTGGTCGTTTGTGTTTCCATATGAATTCCTGTGTTGTTTTTTCTAGGTCTGAGAAGAATGTTGCTGGTAATTTGATAGGTATTGCATTGAATCTGTAGATTGCCTTAGGTAAGATGGACATCTTCACAATGTTGATTCTTCCGATCCATGAGCATGGGATATTTTTCCACTTGTTTGTGTCATCTTTGATTTCTTTGAGCAGAGTTTTGTAGTTTTCATTGCAAAGGTCTTTCACATCTCTGGTTAGGAAGATGCCAAGGTATTTCACTTTTTTTGTGGCTATTTTGAGTGGAATTGTGCTTCTTATTTGGGTTTCTGTTTGTTTATTATTGGTATAAAGAAATGTGATTGTCTTTTGCACATTTATTTTATATCCTGAGACTTTGCCAAAGGCCTTTATCAGTGTAAGGAGGTTTTTGACAGATTCTTTTGGGTTTTCAAGGTATACAATCATGTCATCTGCAAAGAGAGATATTTGACTTCCTCTTTTCCTATTTGGATACTCCTGATTGCCTTCTTTTCTCTGATCACTCTAGCCAGGACTTCCAATACTATATTGAACAGGAGGGGTGAGAGTGGGCATCCTTGTCTTGTTCCAGTTTTCAGGGGAAATGGTTCCAATTTTTGTCCATTTAGGAGTATGCTGGCTGTGGGCTTCATGTAGATGGCTTTTACTACTTTGAGGTATGTTCCCTGTATGCCTAGATGTTCGAGGGTTTTTATCAAGAAGGGGTACTGGATTTTATCAAAAGCTTTTTCTGCATCTAATGATATAATCATGTGGTTTTTGTTTTGACATCTATTGATGTATTTAATTACATTTATTGTTTTACGAATGTTGAACCAGGCTTGCATCCCAGGGATGAATCCTACTTAGTCATAATGAATGATTTTTGAGATGTGTTGTTGAATCCGGTTTGCTAGGATCTTGTTGAGAATTTTAGTGTCTATGTTCATCAAAGATATTGGTCTGCAGTTCTCTTTTTTTGTTGGGTCTTTATCTGGCTTGGGTATCAATGTGATGTTAGTTTCATAGAATGATTTGGGGAGGGTTCCATCTTTCTCAATCACCTGAAATAGTTTCAGTAGGATTGGAATCAGTTCCTCCTTAAATGTCTTGTAAAATTCTGCTGGAAAGCCATCTGGTCCGGGGCTTTTTTTTGTACATAGTTTTCTTATTACATAGTCAATTTCCTTGATTGTTATTGGTCTATTTAGGGTCTCAATTTCTTCTTGTTTCAACCTAGGCAGGTTGTGTGATGACAAAAAGTCCTCTATTTCCTTGAGGTTTTCAAGCTTGTTTCCACACAAGTGTACATAGTAGTCTCTGATGATCTTTTGTATTTCTTCAGGGTCAGATGTGACTTCATCTTTTGTGTTTCTGATTGTGCATATTTGGGTTTTTTCTTTCTTTTTCTTGGTCAGTCTAGCTAGGGGACCATCGATCTTGTTTATCCTTTCAAAGAACCAGCTTTGTGTTTCATTGATTTTTTTGTATTGTCTTTTTGTCTTCTATGTCCTGGATTTGGGCTTTTATTTTGGTGATGTGGATTCTTCTGCTGAAATTAGGGTTTTTTGTGATCTTGCTTTTCCAGCTTCCTTAGGTGGCTTATTAGGCTATTAATTTGTGCTCCTTCCAATTTCTTCACGTGTGTTTGTAGGGATATAAATTCCCCTCTTACTACAGCTTTTAAGGCGTCCCAGAGATTTTGGTAAGATGTTTCTTCATTTTGATTTGTTTCCAGGTATCTTTTGATCTCTGTTTTGATTTCATCATTGATCCAGGAGTTGTTTAGCATCATGCTGTTTAGGGTCCATGTCTTTGTGGGTTTTGGGGGGAACCTTGTTGGTGTCAATGCTTATTTTTATTCCACTGTGGTCTGAGAAAGTGCATGGTAGAATTTCAGTCTTTTTAAGTTTCCTTTGCTTGGTTTATGACCGAGAATGTGGTCGACCTTGGAATATGTCCCGTGCGGTGATGAGTAGAATGTGTATTCTCTGGTCTTTGGATGGAGTGTTCTGTAGGTATCAATTAAGTCCATTTGGTCCAGAGTCACCTTGAGGTTCCGAATCTCATTGCTGATTTTTTGTCCTGATGATCTGTCGAGGGTTGTGAGTAGGGTATTAAAGTCCCCAGTTATGATAGTATAGAAAGAATATCTTTCTTTAGTTTTCCTAGGAGTTGCTTTGTAAAAGTTGGTGTACCTGTATTAGGTGCATATATGTTTAGGATAGATATTTCTTGTTGATGGAGTGAGCCTTTTATCATTATGTAGTGGTCCTCTGTATCTTTTTAAATTTTTTTATAGCTTAAATGGTATTTTGTCTGAAATTAGGATCGCGACTCCTCCTTTCTTTTGTGTTCCATTCACCTGGAAATTTGTTTCCCATCCTCTTACTTTGAGTCTGTGCATGTCCTTTCTAGTGAGATGGGTCTCTTGAAGGCAGTATATTGTTGCCTGGTGATATTTTATCCATTTTGCCATTCTATGTCTTTTCAGTGGTGCATTTAGTCCATTCACATTTAGGCTAATTATTGAAATGTGAGAGTTCATCTCTAACATATAGTTTTTAAGAGTTGTTGTTCCACTTGGTTTACTGTCTTTCTTTTGTTTTTGGGGTTGGCTCATATGTATTTTATTCTATTCCTGTACTGTTGTGAAAAAATGCTCTTTTTCCCCCCTTTTCTTCTGTGTTTAGTACTTTCTTAAGTATTTCATGTAGAGGTGGTTTGGTGGCAGTGTCGGTTCTTAGGGATTGGATATCTGGGAAAGATTTTAATTCTCCCTCGCTGACAAAGCTTAATCTGGCAGGGTAGGTTATTCTTGGTTGAAATTGTTTATCTTTTAGGACTTTGAAGATAGGGCTCCAAGCTCTCCTAGCCTGCAGGGTTTCTGTAGATAAATCTGCTGCTATTCTAATTGGTTTTCCATGGTAGGTAATCTGACCTTTTTCTCTTGCTGCCTTTAGGATTTTTTCTTTCATGCCTACTTTGTTAAGGCAAATTATTATGTGTCTAGGAGTTGTTTTTCTCATTTGTTGTCTTGCAGGGGTTCTCTGGATCTTTTGTGTTTGAGTTTTTGCATAGCTGATTAGATAAGGGAAGTTTTCTTGAATGATCTCATGGAAGGTTTGTTCCAATGTGGTCTCTGTCTCTTTTTCTGCCTCAGGCAGACCAATTACTCTTAGGTTAGGCCTCTTGAGGCAATCGCTTATCTCTTGGTTTTTTTCTGCCTTTTTGAGCTTGTTTTCTGTGTTTTTGAGAGTTTAGGTTATTTCTATATTTTGATCCTCAAGCTCTGAGATTCTTTCTTCTGCTTGGGTAATTCTGTTTTCCATGCTTATCAGTTTATTGTTTATTTCATTCACAGTATTCTTTATTACTGTTATCTCAGATATCAGCTCCTTTCTAGTTTCTTCTTGAGTCTCTTCAATTCTTTTTAATCTCTCCATTAATGTCTTGATGTCTAGGGTTGTATTTTGAGACCATTCATTCTGGGCGGGCTCTTCATTGTTTGCATTCCAAAGTCAGTTTTCTCAGTGTCTGTCCTCCCAGGAGTTTGGGACAGGCCCATATTCTTCTTTTGGTTTTTCTTCATTTGTGTACATTTTTCTCTCTCGTCCCTTAGTGGATCAAGTTTCTGAGATCTAATCTCCAGCCTCTCTCCTCTCTATTGCAGGCAGTTAGCTTGTTGCCTAGGAGATCTGTGACACTAGTCACTATTCAGCGTAGGGGAGGGGCTTTGTCTCCTGTTGATGACGTCACCATGGGAACCAAGGTAGAGGCTCTGCTAGGTGGGCAGGGCGATGCGATGTAAATATGCCTTGAAAATGGCGGAGGTGGTGGTTTGCTTTTAGGGGGCACCTGTGGGTCTCTAGGCAGGACCAGCTTCACAGCTGGGTGCTGGATCTGGAGTGCCTCCAGCCGGTTGGGGTGGAAGACAGGGTCGGGCATTTCCTCCTCTGGAGGTGGAAGCCTGCTATCGGCACCTTATGCCAGCTTGGGGTTCTACCCCCTTACACAGGTTTGTGGTCACACATGCTGAGTACCTCAGCCAGGGTGGGCCAGGGGCTTCCGATCTCCAAAGCTCCAGAGGGCAGGTGGTGGCTCTGGGTCCCTTCCAGGGCACTTTAGTCAGAAATGGGACCAGTATCTTTAAGGAGCGGGCACTCAGAGCCTTGTTGCGTGGCTGGCAGCTTCGCGCTGGGTGCTGGTCTCCACGCTGTGGCCGGGGATGGAGCTGTGATCCGGGATTTGGAATTCCCCAGCCAGCTGGAATCACATATAGTGGAGCAGCAGGTCAGGCAGCGATGCCTGGCCCTGCGCGGGACCTAAAGTCCCCAAGCCTCGTACCAGTGCGGGTGGAGGTGGGCGGGGGGTGGTGCAGGAATAAAAGTAATAGTCTTTTTGGGAAACTCATGTTCGGAGAATCTCAGGGATCCATCTATGCGGTTGCCATCTCCATATTTACATTTTTATGTTTAAAAATATATCCCCCCCATCCCAGGTCCCTCCCTTCTCTCTTTGTTTTTAAGACCAGTCCATCCTCTTTCTTTCAATGTCAACTTAGTGATCCAGAATTTCTGGTCATTTCTCAACCATTTCTAGCAGATCAGGGAAGTTCAGGATGAAGCTACCTCACATAGTTAAGGAATTATGAAATGCCTGTGGAAGAAATGAACGAGTTAAAATTAAAACTTGCTTAAAGTGAGGGGGGAGGGGCCAAAGCTTGAAAACTGCCTGTTGCTATTTGAGCACTGGGTTTAGCAAAAGCCCAAACTTCCCCATCACACAACATACCCACGCAACAAACCTGCATGTGTATGCTCTGAATTTAAAAGAAAAAAAAAAATTAAAACCTGGCCGAATCTTCATACCTTGTGGAGATTCTGGGGGCCGAGGTTTTGTCAAAGTATCCAGAAGAGATGTCACAAGCCTGAGTGAGTCACTTTTAGCCTCTTTCTCCTTCATCTTGCTCAGTGCATGCCTACTCATCTTTCCCAGCCCACTGAAGTATAAACTTAGGGATTTGTTTTAATTGAGAACATGACTTGGTGAGATCAACTACTATAATGGACCCAGCCAGCAGAAAAGAATGTCTTCCAAATAGCACACAAAGACTCTAGGCTAGTGCTCTGGAGCCTGGGGAAGGAATTCATGCATACAACTGTCAGGTCCAATTCTGATTGAGATGGGACCTACCAGAGAATTCATTTACAAATTATGCTTGGTGATTTGTGAGGTGTTTGGTTAGGAATGGCCGATGAGGCTCAGAAGGACAGAGGCTTAGTAAAATTCTCCCACCATCAAATTGGCCTTTTCTTCCTATACCCAGGGATCCAATACAGCTCTTCTCTTTTTTTTTTTTTTTTTTTTTGAGTTTGAGTCTCACTCTGTCGCCCAGGCTGGAGTACAGTGGCATGCTCACAGCCACACCCAGCGTCAACCTGCTGGCCCCTGGTGATCCTTCTGTGTCAGTTTTCTAAGTTACCGAAACTTCAGGCGCACAGTACCAGCCCAGCTAATTTTTATATTTATTGTAGAGTTGAGGTCTCACCATGTTGTTCAGGCTGGTCTCGAACTCGCGGACTCAGGCAATCATCTCACCTTAGCCTCCCAAAGTGCTGGGATTGCAAGCTTGAGCCACCATGCCCAGACCAATACATCTCTTCTAATGACTTAACTCCCTTCACAAAATATCCCCATTCTCCCTTAAAAGAATTTTCTCTTAAAATTAATTTATTCATTCAATAAATATTCTTTTTGAGGATATATCCTCTACCAGGTATGTTCCAGGTCTATTTTTTTTAAAATCATAGCTGCTCATTAAAATTTTCTAAAAAACTTTTAAAATACGCCTGTGTTAAGGTCCATGCCAGATACCCACAGTTCACAGTCGTTGGACACAAACCCGATTATAACCAGGACTGAGAAACATTTTCTTTTTTTTTTATTTTTTGAGTTAGAGTCTCACTCTGTCGCCTAGACAGGAGTGCAGTGGCCGCTCCCGGCCACCGCAGCCTCTACCCACTGGGCTCCGGCAATCCTTCCGCCTCAACCTTCCAAGTAGCTGGAACTACAGGCATGCGCTACCTGACTGATTTTTTGATTGATTGTAGAGATAAGGTTTCGCCAAGTTGCCCAGGTGGGTCTTGAACCAACGGGCTCAGGCAATTTCACTCACCTCAGCCTCCCAAGGCGCGGGATTACAGGCTGAGCCACCGAGCCCGGCTTTCAAGTCACTGAGGTTACAAAGGTGAGCAAAGCTCTCATAGCACATTTATTTTAGTGATGGAAATAGCTCAAAATATTTATAAAGACTTTTTTTCTGCCATGATGGAAGTCTAGCACACTCTGGAACTTTCTTACAACACAATAATTGACAAACACATTTGAAACTGTGAAAGAGTGTAGAAAGATCCACTGAGATCAGAAATAAGCCATAAAACCAGAGAAGTAGGTCAATACTGAAGAAGCCATGAATTGCTGGATTGCTGTGGCCTAGAGTTTGATGGTGGTGGTGAGTGGTCTTGTATGGAAACAAGTCCTGGAGCCCAGTGGATCAAAGACCCTCCTAAATAAAGAAGGAAAGCCAGGAAACATTAAGGTCTCATGAGAAAGGGTAAATTGATGTGAGTGTGTGAACATACACATATTCAGACACAAATCCACACTTCCTATAAATCCCCTAAAGATAGTAGACAAGGAAAGTTATTTGTCTTGGCTTGGCTCTACATAGTGGTTAAAAATCAACAAGTAAAGCTGGGCTCGGTGGCTCAGCCTATAATCCCGCACCTTGGGAGGCTGAGGTGAGTGGATTGCCTGAGCCCGCGGGTTCAAGACCCGCCTGGGCAACTTGGCAAGACCTCATCTCTACAATAAATCAAAAATTAGCTGGGTATGGTAGTGCACACCTGTAGTTCCAGCTACTTGAAAGGCTGAGGCAGAAGGACCGCCGGAGCCCAGCAGGTCGAGGCTGCGGTGGCTGGGAGCAGCCACTGCATTCCAGTCTGGGCAACGGAGTTAGACTCCAACTCAAAAAAAAAAAAAAAAAATCAACAAGTATCTCTGATTGTTTGTGATTACTACCCAGCCCTCCTGGGCCCTGAAGTTTAAAAACATCCTATTTGTATGGTCCTTAAGACTATAATCTGTGAATTATAACTTTAAATAGACCCAGTTTATGTTGTCCTTAAGTGCTGGAAAGAAGAAATTATTAATTCATTTTATTATTTTTAGAATTGGTAAGTAGAGTACTATAAGCTAAAAATCAAAAGGAAACAAACAACAAAAAATCCCCTACGAATCTAGCAGGAAACCACTACCATATGTGAGAATCAGTGGAAAGAATAAAAAGAGCCATATCAGTGATAAAAACAAATAAATAATAAAAACTTTTTAAAAATTAAAGAAAAATCAGACCTGCAAGGATTTGGAAAATGGAATAATCAGATCAAATACAAAATAAGTATGTTGATAGCTTTAAGAAATAAAGAGAAAATTGGAAACACAACTAGGGAATAAGAGACTATCAAAAATGATTAGGCAGGTTTAAAAGGAAAAATAAAAGAACTAGCTAAACACATGTCTAGAAAAAAAGATATATTCACTAAGGTGAAAAGTTCCAAGGTAGATAGAAGGTAGATATAGATATAGATATAAGGTAGAAACCCAATATAAGATGGAGTAGAGCTGCTTATCAACAGGAAAGGATGGATTAATTTTAGGACATTAACTGCTGCTGACTCTTTTAAAGTATACAGTGTCAAAACACACCACACTGAAGTATGCTGTCATAAACAGTTGAAATGTGTGCTACTCACTCAGGCAAGAGGTATTCCCTGGATAAAGGGTGGAGCGCACCCATTGGACAGGATGAGAAAGCACGCAGGCCACAGGTGGGAATTTTCAACGATGCTGGGGTTATAATGATCGAGTTCTGGTGGACATCTTGTTGAGGACCAAAAGGGGCTGGAAGAGGGTTCTTTGCATACAACTTATTGAGCCGCAGCAGAAATGAGTGCAAGTGGCATTTTGACAATCCCCATGCAGCTGAGCAGTTTTGGGCTTCTATTCCCTACTGAAAGGGGCTTCATGGTTTAATTAATTTCATAAGACTTGAGATGATTTAATTTCATATATCCACAAATATTTGATAAATGTTGCTGGACAGTCAGTTATTCAAGTAGGGAAAATAAACTGGGTCCCTATCTCAGAGTCATCTATAAAATTTAATACCAGGTAGACTTCAGTGTGAGTGGCAACATTCTAGAACATTTAGAAGAAGATGTGGTAGAATATTTTTATAATTTGGGGAAGACAAAGACTAGATTCTTTGTAGTTTTATTGAGGTATAATAAACCAATAGAAATTGTGTATACTTAAGTTGTGCAAAAGGATGATTTCACATACATTTATACGATTCCCCCAAAAAGGAATTTTTTTGTGTGTGCATATCTAAACTTCAGTCACCTGCAAAGTACTCTCTTTTTGATGCAATACACCTAACTGAGATGCTTTTTCCACTGCTCAAAACGATTTTTGAAATTGTCAACTTTGATGACTTTTTGTGCTTCTGCCAGTTTTTTCCACCTCTTCCACATTGGTAAAATGTTTCCCTTTGAGGACTTTTTTCATCTGGGGAAACAAAAACAAGCTGCTCAGGGAGACATTGGGTGAATAGGGAGGGTAGGGCATGGAGCCATGCTGTTTTTGGCCAAAAACTGCCGAACACTCAGCACAGTGTGGGCTGGGGTGCTTGTAAGTCACCCACCATAAAATGGGCAAATGCAATGAAAGTGATCTATTACAGAAACAAAGAACTGAGTACCACAGGTTCTCACTCATAAGCAGACCCTGAACAATATCATAATGCTATAAGAAATGGATTGGCAGTAGTGGGAAACTGTCAGGGTAGGGAGGAGGGGCATACTTCATCAATTAGGATAACTGATCTCAAACCAGGCAAAGTGGGGACCAGAGTGAGGCCCAAACTCTACCTGTATGATCACCATTTGTATATGTAATTCTGAATTGTACCCCATAGCCTTGAAATAAATTAAATAAATACATTAAAAAGATAATCTCCCAAAAACAATTAACTGAATCCAAATGCAGCCTCTCACAACAATGCCAGCTGGTACACTTATGCAGATGAGCTCCTAGAACACTTATCTAGCGGGGGAAGCCTGTACTACAAGGTGCTCACCCTTCAAAAGATAATTCTGGGCTTTTGGGGGTCTCCCTTGTACATTGTGGAATGATTAACATTCAAGATAATTAACATAACCATCATCTCTCTCTCTCTCTTTCTCTCTCTGTGTGTGTATGTGTTGAGAATGTTTAAGATCTACAGACTAAGTAAATTATATAACAATGCAGTATTATTGACTATAGTCATCATGCCACACATTAATTCTCCAGAACTCATTTATCCTGTATAACTGAAATTTTGTACACTTTGATCAACATCTTTCCATTTCCCCTCCTCCAGCCCCTGACAGCCACCATTCTACTCTCTGCTTCTATTAGTTGGACATTTTTAGATTCTATATCTAAGTGGGATCATGCAGTATTTATCTTTCTGTGCCTGGCTCATTTCACTTAGCGTAATGTCTTCCAAGTTCATCCATATTGTCACAAATGACAGGATTTCCTTCTTTCTTAAGGCAGTAAAATGTACATATATACCACAATTTAAAAAATCTATTCATCCATCATTGGACTTTTAAGTTGATTCCATATCTTGGCTATTGAGACTAACACTGTAATGAATAATGTAATGCAGATAGCTCTTCAAGATAATGATTTCATTTCTTTTGGATATATATACCCAAAGTAGGATTGCTGGATCATATGGTAGTTGAACATAGATTTAATTTCCTAAGCAAAACACAAAAAACATGCTAATCATAAAGAAAACCACTGATGAATTTGACCAATTAGAAATTATGAACATCTATTCATCAAAACGCAGCATAAAGAAAATGAAAATACAAACTATAAATTGGAGAAGGAAAGATAAAACTAAGGATTAGAATCCTAATTATATATTCCTAAGAGTCAATTAAAAATAAAAGATGAATAACCTCACAGAAAAATGAACAAAATGTAGGGAAAGACATTTCCTAAAATCAGAACTATAAATGATAAACATTTGAGGTGATGTTTATCTTCATTAGTAATGAGACAATTATTGAAAATAGCAACATGTCTTTTGCATAGAGATTGGAAAAAAATTAGTAAGTTTGAAGATATCGAGTGCTAGAATGTGAAACTTTTAGACCTGCTTGTGAAAATATAAAGTGGGGAGTCACTCGTGGGTATTAAGCACAAAAGTGGTATGAGTTAAGCTAGTAAAAGATAACTTTGGTTGGAGAGTGAAAATAGATTTTAGAGAGCCATATCTAGAAAAAAAGAGGCCAAAATAATTCTATCAACATTAATATGGATAATAATAGCAGTCAACTTACTATGTGCTAGGCACATAGTGTTCAAAGCACTATCCTCAGTCTCATAAGATGAAGCATGGTTCAACTTGGTTATGAAATTTTATATTTTCTCCTTGACATCATGGCGGAAATCAATTTACTTGAATTAATTTACTAAAATATTCATCACCCAT
Source organism: Cephalopachus bancanus (assembly GCA_027257055.1). Taxonomy (NCBI): domain Eukaryota; kingdom Metazoa; phylum Chordata; class Mammalia; order Primates; family Tarsiidae; genus Cephalopachus; species Cephalopachus bancanus. Next base: position 1,520,032 of record JAPVLO010000249.1, read on the forward strand.
TGTCATCAGCAGGGGCAATGAGATTCAGAGCAAGACAATGTTTGGAGGTGGGTGGGAGGTTTGCGAGCTGGGGCTGTTGGTGCATCTCAAAGTGGTTTGGGCATGACAGTGGATGAGCCTTGATAGGAAGCACAGGAATGACTATAAGGAAATGGATTAATATGGAACCTGGGAAAATATAGATAGTAATTTAGTAATCAGCTGGGTGCAGTGGCTCACACCTGTAATCCTAGCACTTTGGGAAGCTGAGGTGAGAGAATGGGTTGAGCTCAGGTGTTCGAGACCAGCCTGCGACATATAGCAAGATCTTGTCTCTTAAACAAACTAGCTGGGCATGGTAGCATGCACTTGTAGTCACAGCTACTTGGAAGGCTGAGGGAAAGGATCACCTGAGCCCAGGAGGTTGAGGCTGTGGTGAGCCGTGATTGTGCCACCGTACTCCAGCCTGGGCAATAGAGTGGGATCCTGACAAAAAAACAAAAACAAAAACAAAAAAACCCAGATACAAAATAAGAAAGTCCTGGCTGTCATGGGAGCAAGATAAAAGACATCTTGAAGCAATCTCAAAGAAATGTGTTGAATAAGGGGTGCCTTACAGGGAACCTCCAAATGCTATTCTGTTCCCCTCAGCCTCATCAAAGTTTCTTTTTAAGCCAGCTACTGAACATTTTATCTTGAATATAAATTTTTCACTTGTTTTGACATCTATGAAGAGTTTTTTAAAACTTGCCAAAAAAAAAAAAAAAACCACCTAAATATATAGCAGATTTGTGAGAGCACCTTGAGTGAAATGCATTCGACATCCAGAACAGCCATCACAACCTGTGTAGTCAAACTGTCACCTAAGAAAGGGGCTGTGGGTCATGTCCATGCTACTGCCTGGAACATACTTTTCAGGTAACATACTCTGGGCTCTACTCAAATGAGCAGTCTTTTGCTCCAGTCTGCGGTCTTGAAGGATACCAAAATGTCTTACTCAAGCACCACTTTGCCCCTGGCCAGCTGTCTATGCTAAATTCATACTCAGAGCCAAAGAAATGCAGTTTCCTCATAGAGTCAAAGCATCTAGGGAGCAATCTTTTTCCAGAGCTGTATTACTGATGGAGACAACCTTCCATCATTTCTGGTTGGCTGTTGTTCAGTATTTCATAGTCTCATACATACATTCCCCCCCTACGCTTTTTGAAACCTATAGAAATTGCAATGTCTGGGCAAACCGACAGACGCACAGGCAGGAAGACACCAGCCCCACCCCACCCAAACTGAGGTTTCTTGGGTGTGCCTTTGCTGTATGTTGCTGGTTGGTACGACTGTGCTTTTGCTGATGGATGAGGGCCTGAGCATTCTCAGGAAACCCCTGCTCTGAGGATAGATCTGTAAGTTACATAATCTATGCCAACTGAACTAATGAACACTCTCAATTCCGAGAAGACTATATATCCTCAGTCTGGAGATAAGAAGTGGGTATGGCTCACCATGTCAGATACTTAACCTAGGAATGAAAAGCTTTCAAATCAGAAAAGTGTTTAAAGAAATGGAAAAAATAGCAAAAATCTAGGGCAGGCAGCACATTTTTCATATGAGGATTAGTTGAGGGGAAAGAATCTCTAAGGTATTGCAAAGGCTGCACATACAATACAGTGGGTGACGTTCAGGTTGTTAGGATGAGGGCAGTTATCAGTCTGCAGGTGGGTGTTTTTTGTTTTTTTCTTAGAACAATGGTTCTGGACTGAAGGGTTGCCATCATGAATAATAGGAAATGCCATCTGACATTCTTATCCCAGAAAAATGCAGTTTCAAAGGAGAAAGCCAAAGCAACCTGCTTCCCCTTGCTTCTGTGTTTGTAACTTTTGTGCCACTGTGACTCACACCTGTCTAGTGACCTGCTGAGTGCTCTGCCTTCCAGCACAATCCACAGAACTTTGAAAACCACCCTTTGGCTCTTTGGATTCACACAAAGAACAATAAGGGTTATTCTGAGTATTAGCTAGTGAGAAGTCATTTCAGCTTATAATCTGTTTCCAAATGTTAGCTCTCTTCTTCATTATGATAACAAATTCTGGCACCCAGTAGTGTAGAGGTAAGACACCCAATTCTACCCTGATTTTCCACATAGCTCTGGAAAACTGGATTTAAATTCCCAGGTAAATAAATGAGACAAACTCAAATGTTTGGAGAGATTTTCATGATCAGATCTACAGCACAACATGATCCCTATTCTCTCTTGGAATTATTGGGTCTTATCCTTCATAGAAAGAAAAAAAATATCACAAGTGACAAATTGGAACTACTCCAGGAATGTTAATGTTAGTACAGTGCGGGACTGCTTTTCCTGATAGTAAAAATAAAATACATTGTCTTAATCTGCTTAAGAGGAAACTAGATATTTTATTCACAAATCAACTTCTTCTGCTATGTTAAGGCAGAGTATTATATTGTAGAGAAGGCAAGGTTTAAAAACTGACCTTCTCTTTGAGAATAAATAAATACCTATCTTCACACAACTAGGCATCTTGACCTTCTTTGACCCAAAAGAGTTTCCAGAATAAAAGTGAGAAAGGTGCTTGAATTGAGGACACAGATGGTACACAAAAAAAGTATTGAAGGAGAGTTATGAAATTCTGCTTGGTATTTCTGAGATAACTCTGGACCCAAGAACAAGGCCCCAAACCTCAAAAACACAACAAAATGACAAGTTTGCTGACAAACACCTCATCCAGTGGACTTGAAATAAAATTAAAATACCAACAGATGGGATGTGTCTGAATCCTCTCCCTGCTGGTGTGTGTGTCACTAAACATCAGCAAGTGTACTGGGGAGGCCCCATAGGATTCTGCCAAGAAGGTAGTGATGACCCAAATGCACTTCCCTGTACAAAAGACTCAGAGTTGATGAATGCAGCTGGCTTTTGTTGGCTTTTCATATCTTCCTGTGTGCCCTGTCCCTTCCTAAATCAGAAAAAAAACAAAAACCAAAAAACACAAGAAAACAAAAAACCAAAACCAAAACAAAAAACCAGCAAATGAGAAAAATCAGATCATAATTTTAGATCAAAGAAACTTTCCATTTATATTTCCATAAAAACTGGTAAATATCATCTGTAGATTTAAAGAACCATTCCTCCTGTTCCCTGTAATTAAGTGGGAAAATGAATTAGTAAATGTTTCCAGACATAAGCATTAAAAACAATAAATATGCCTCCATGGTAAAGTTTTCCTTTTGGAGGGGAAAAAGTAACAAAATGTAAATTAAATTAAAGTGGCGTTCTGGGAACCAAAGTGATACTACAGCTCAATAAACTAATGTAATTAGACAATGTAAGATTCTTTTTCTAGGGCTCTGGGTCTAAAGCAGGGTCTTTGTAAAGGCTCAGGATCATTGTTAGAATACAATTCAATATTCCAGCTTCTCAAATTCACAGCCAGTGCTCTGCCTTTAAGGTATCACTTGTCTGATTATCGTGCCAGTCTCTCCATCTCCAAATGGTTTTGTATAACTTTCAAGTGCAGCAGCCCCCTTTGGAAACCGACAAGTGTTCATTTTGAAATGGAGTCATCAAATGCACGCAGCCTTCAGGAGGCTCCTTTTTTCATGAGAACAAACAAAGGGGAATGTTTTTAGTACAAAATTCCTTTTTAACAAATAAAAAGCTTGTATTGCACTGCAGGGCTGCCCATCTCCACAAAGCCCTGGCTCTTTTTTGGTGGCCCTCAGAAGCAAGCTTTTCATTGTATAATGTGTTCAGGGATAGAGCGTCTGCTGGGCTAATGAGCTCTCCTGCAGCCTCTTCTCCTGCAGACAAATCCCCAAAAGCACAATCTTAAATCAGATACCATAAAAGTCAAAAAGGGGAGGGGGAAATGAAAGAAAAAAAAAAGTTGAGTTAAGAAAGTCAAGTTAGCAGTAGGACAATAATCATACCTTGCATCTCGCTTTAGTAAAGTTGTGTGCTTGAAGACTTTCATCCCCCAGTTAATTTCTAAGCTTGTTCTTTCATGGTCAAGGTTCTGTTTTGAGTATTGCATCATTTGAGCACACCTCCAATGGATATTAATGTCATAGATCATCACGGCAGCTTGCTCTTAAATATATTGATAGTGACCTTGACCGGGAACTGATTAGAAAGGGCAGGAACATTTCGTTTATTGCCCAAACGTGGAGCATGACATTGGAAACCTGAAGATTCTGATTCCTGTCCTATTACTAATTTTCCCATATTTTACACTGTCACTGGTGAGTCCGGCAGACATTATTAGGAAGCTATGTGACAGCATCTAACAAAGTATGTTGAGAGAGAAATCATGGCTCCCCTTTGCCCTGACGATCTTATGGAGAAATACAGTATCGTAGATTACAAGAGGTGGAGGCTGCAAACACGGGTGATCCCTATGGCAATTCATCCTCATCCAACAACTTGCCTGTGATCTGCAGCCACAAAGGAATCACTTCTGAAAGGGACAGGGCTGGAGAGTGTGTCTTATTGATGTTACCAAAGATGTTCTGGGGAGGATCGTTTGATTATTTATTGGATGTTCTAAATCCCTAAACACAATTTTGGACATTGCAGGTCTCTGTGCGCGGAGATACCTCTGTAGCAGCGGTCCCCAACCTTTTCAGGGACTGGTTTCATGGAAGGCAATTTATCCACGGTTGATAGGGAGGTAGGGGTGAGGAAGGATCATCAGGCATTAAATTCACCTAAGAAGTGAGCAACCTAGATCCCATGCATGCACAGTTCACAATAGGGTTTGTGCTCTTAGAATTTAATGCCGCTGTTGATCTGACAGAATGCAGAGCTCTGCTCACCTGGCACCTCACCTCCTGCTGTGTGGTCTGGTTCCTAACAGACCATGGACCAGTAGGTCTGTGACCCAGGGGTTGGGGACCCCTGCTCTACAGGATAGTCTGTCTTTAGAAGTGGCCAATGTGGTTGGTTAAAATAGCATGGACTGTGTTACGAGTGTTTTAGTGATGAATTTGTAGAATTTAAAAGGCCAGGGGAGTATTAGTAATGTTGGGGTTAGCAGAGGCAGCTCATTTTAGAAATCTGGTATTTGAGTTTTTCAACATTATCCAAAGTCGGTTCACCACATTCTTTTTAACAAACTCTCCAGCATGGAGCAGATGGTTCCTCTATTAACAACCATTTGCATTTAACATATTGCAATGATTTCTGTACCACATGCCACTGAGCAAAGCAAAAACATTCAGTAGCGACTAATTAGTTGAGTGCAAAGACACATATCTCAATGTACAGAACCCTCCTCTAAGTACGTTTTGCATTTTTTTATAGTTTATGGTTTTATTTGTGCAAAGCAGTTAAATCAGAGCTATGGCATTCCTCTTATGATTATGGTGATGCCTCTGTAATTATTGCTCTATTAATGCTTCAGTCATATTATACATATATAATATGTATTATATATAATATATATTTTTAAATTCAAGGGTTAATATTTGTATGTCATAATTTCCCTGAACACCTATAAGTCAGCTACATTTTATTTTTAAATGGTTAGAATGCTTGTAAGTTATTCCTGAATCCACTGACATACTTATTTTGAGCAGTCCACTTTACTTTTGAAATAGAACATACTCAGTAGAAAGTGGATATAAAATAAGACTACTAATCAAAAAGTGTTCACAAAGAGTGACTAATTTTAATTAGGTTTTTAATGTCATGTGTATTAATACATAATTCCTTTTCTATCAGGTCCTCTTCAGTAAATTGTCCACTCTAATACACTCACATAATTTTGTTTTCCTTCACCTGCTGAATCTTTACTCCAATTCCCCCACAACTCATGGATTTGCCTCTAAACTGGATGTGCTTCTTAAGTTGGTGACCTCTTCACCTCCCGAGGACACAGGGGTTTTGCTGTCTTTCAAAAGCAACTTTCCTGAAGCCAGAAGAGAAACAGAACTAAGAACTGCATTAGTTATTGCATTCTATGGGAAAAAAAGTCCACACTCCTTTTCTTTCTTAGACGACCCTGAGACATTTTCTCCTCCTTTGTGCTGACCAACAGGGTCAGTGGACATTATGATGCTGTCACTCTGTGTCAAGGTGATGATGTTAGGCCTGTAGGATGAACCAATGAATCTTTTATAAGTAGGATTTTCATTCTCTAGAGCTACCCATGCAAAATGTCAAAGTAGGCCATCCATCATCAGTGAGAATAAATGCACGTCCGCAACCCAGAGGAAATGGGCTATAATATAACTGCATTACCCAAAACTCTAGGAGCCAGTCTTAGAAAACTCCACTTGCTCTTCTCACTTTGGAATCCCGGTTTTACTTTTTATGGGACTCTCTTCCAATGGAGAACTACAGGAGTATGGCAACAATACAATTAACCTGCTGAGGTCTTTAAAGGGGAAGGAAACAATTAAGACAGATAACGTAAGTGCATGTTAATGACAGTACAGTAAAGCATGAATTATATATTAGAATAAATATAAACCCTGTCCATCAATATAGGAAAGTAGAAAGAGTTAGTAGAGAAAGACAAACTATTAGTGGTTAAAGCTGACAGGGCCAATCTGTTGTTATAAGACTTACATAAAAATAATGAAAGACAAAACAAAGATTCTTTCAAAGTTATAATAATCCATTGTAGCTACCATGCCTGGGCCCCAGCATTTGTGTAACATGCACTTGCATTTTTCATATATTAGTAATCTTGCAAGTTACTTATCAATGTGGGTATTATTTGTTCCATTTTATAGATGAGGGGACTGAGATTCTGAGATATTTAAGTTATGGGGTTTTTATAAAATGGATCAAGTAGCAAGTGGATCAACCTGTCTGGCTTAAAAACTATTCTCTGTTGCCACAATTTGATTTTTTCTTATCTTAGTTTATATCAAAAACTCACCTATGGTATGCAATTTCCTCTGGCATCTTATTTTAGTAGTAAAATAATACTAGAATCTTTACATATGCTGTTGTTAGTAGCAAAATCTAATAGAATAATCAATATCAAGGAAAGGAGCAAATAATCAAATTGTGAAGAAGTCCCTTGGCTTAAACTCATCAATGCTAAACAAATATAAAATGTGTAACCCTGAGAGATATTCTTCTACTGCTGCAGGACTCTCACTTTCCATAAATAACATTTATATTTAATGAAAACGGGATTAACTTAGTATTGAAAATTGAGCCTGTCATTCAGTCTGATTAAACAACATGCAGTCTTACAAATCCACATTTTACTCAATATTTCTGGGTGTCCGAAACCAACTCTACTGTGAATCAACTTTCTGGATGTATATCATATGTATATGTTAGGGAAAGGAGAAGGAAAATGTGTCTTTCTAAGTATGTATATAGATCTGGTACTAAAGTAAGGCATTCATTATTTTCAACTATTAGGTAACATTCAGTCATTTAAAAATGATTAATAATGGCAATTTCATTTGTTTTAACATAATACATGGAGATAATTGTTTGGAGATAACATGGATGAAGATGAGAATAGGTCTGGATTAGTGCTCTTCCTCCTCCCTGCTATTGCCACATTGACCTTATACAAATCCTCACACACTCTGACTGGTCCAGCGGCCAACTTGTCTATTCTCCCAAGACACCCTTACGGAAATCACAATAAGTAACCAATTCCTGATCAAAACTCCAAATGCCCATGCCATAAGAGATAAGATAAAGTAGGATCTCATAAAACTGAAAAGCTTCTGCAAAGCAAAAGAAGTCAAGAGAGTGGGGAGACAGCCACAGAATGGGAGAAAACACTTGCCAACTGTATATCTGACAAAGCCCTAACATCCAGAATTTACAAGGAACTTAAATGTGCCAAAAGGAAAAAAACCAGCTCCATTAAAAAGTGGGCAAAAGACATGAATAGACACTTCTCAGAAGAAGACATATGAACAGCCAACAGACACATGAAAAAAACGTGCAGCCTCACTAATTGCCAGAGAAATATAAATCAAAACTACATTGAGATATCACCTAACTCCAGTAAGAATGGCCATGATTAATAAAACAAAAAACAACAGATTCTGGCAAAGATGTGGAGACAAGGGAATGCTTCTATACTGCTGGTGGACGTGTAAACTAGTGCAACCTCTATGGAAAACAGTGTGGCAATTTCTAAAAGAACTAGAAGCTGACTTTCCATATGACCCAGCAATTCCCTTTCTGGGAATATACCCAGAGGGACTCAAATTATTATACAAAAAAGATACCTGTGCATGCATGTTTACTGCAGTATAATTCACAATAGCAAAAACATGGAACCAAATGTGCTGCCCACCCAAAGTGAACTGAATAAAAAAATGTGGTACATATACACAATGGGATGTTACATAACCATAAAGAAGGACAAAATTATGGACTTTGCGGCAACTTGGATGGATTTAGAGTCTATTATACTCAGAGATCTATCATATCATATCAAATCACTGAGTGCCATATGTTCTCACTCACAAGTGGACCCTGAACACTTATCATAATATTACAAGAAAGGGATTGGCAGTAGCAGGACTCTGCCAGGGGAGGGAGGGATGAGGGGAACACAACATCAATAAGGGTGCATGATTCCAATCCAGGCAAAGTGTGGTCCAATGGGAGGCCCAAACTTCACTGGTACATAGACCACTTATATACCCAATCCTGATCTGAACGCCACAGTTTTAAGATAAAATAAAAAAAAAATAAGCCTTATACAAATCTTATAATTTTTCTCTTGAAGTCTCTGTCAAACTATCCAGATGGTAGCAACTTGAGGACAGGGTCTGTGGTTTTTCATCTTTGTATCTCTACTAACTGGCACACTGCCAAGAACTAGCAAGCACCAAACATTATGTATTCACATGTATTTGTAACATATTTTGCATTTTAAAAAATGTTTGAAGGGGAAGTAGAGTAGATATTGCTTCCTATGTGACAACTCTGGGATAAGAAGTCATATGATCTGATTCCTTTATATTCCTGCCAACTGCCATGTTCTCACAAAGCTTATACAATCATTTCTAGTTTGATAAACATAGCTGGTTTATTCTTTTCTTTCTTAATCTACAAACATAAATTATTCCTAAACTAGCAATGTGCTTGCATGGTATTAACAGATTCAATCAAATGGTCACTGCTATTTCCAAAATGGAGCTATTCCCATTTGAAATTATAGTGTATTTCCCTGGCCTATTTTACATGATGGGATTTGTATATTTGATACTCTACAGAGTGCAGAGGTTAAGAAGGTGGTTGCCATGGTCTCCTTTGATTTTAACACGACATTCTTTTCAGCATGCTTCATCTCCTCTTCTAACCAAGTCACTTGCAGCACAGGAAAGGCCCCATCTCACAGATTGGGACCTTCTGACTTCCCAGATTCACAGTGGCAGGAGAAGTGGGCAGAACTGTGAGAGCCAAAGAGAATTCAAGAAGCCCTAGCGAAGCTGGAGACCTACCTTTGAACCAAGAAGAATATGTGCTGCGTCCTGCTGTTCCCTCCATTCCACAGTCAGTCATGCAGGTGAGCAACAATAATGCTTTTGAGATGATTGTGAGAGAGATTTCTCAACTGATCTGCTCTTCCTGGGAGTGTAGAAAACTGTATCATGCTGTTAAAGAGCTCTCGCTCATAAAATCTTTCTTTCTTTCTTTCTTTCTTTCTTTCTTTCTTTCTTTCTTTCTTTTTCTTTCTTTTTTTTTCTTTCTTTCCTTCCTTCCTTCCATCCTTCCATCCTTCCTTCCTTTTTTCTCTCTCTCCCTCCCTTCCTTCTTTCCTTTCTTTCAATTAAAAAAACACTTTTCCAAAGGGAATAAAACATCTCTAAAATAGTTTTGTAATGTACTCTTCATCTGAAATCATAATTTCTTTTTTTGTTTTTAATTTTTTTACTTTTTAAATGTGTGTTTTCTTTCTTCTTTTAAAAAAATTTGACCTGGTTTATTGATTCTAAGCATAAAATTTTATTCTCTATGATTATATTATTGATGTATTTTCCAGCTGAGCTGGAAAACTCATTAGAGAGTCAAATCGCTATCTCAGAATACCAGTTACCAATGATCTGTACACATTCAAGTTAGATACAATGTGGAAATACTTTCTAGGTATTCTGTTGCCCTTCAGAAATATAGGGCCTGTGATCAGTAAAGATAATAATTATTTCAATCTGCATGCTCCTAAAGACATATTTGAACTGAAATTTTAAAATTTAATATAGCAATTTACCTTATTTATAGGTCATTTATAGGCCAATTTATTCATACATTTGCAAACAAATACTTATATCTAAATTTCCTCTCTACTATTTTTAAGTTAAAATATGAGTTCAGGCACTGCCTTGCTAGACTCTGGTGTGACCATGTGCTCTTTGAGCTATGGCTGTCGCCGTGCTTCCTGGCTGTGGTCCCCTCTCCCACCTTGGGGAGGTGAATCTTCTTTCTCCCTTCTCTCTCTCTAATTTACTTTTAAATAAACTTTTCTTTCTTAAAAAAAATATGAGTTCGTTGTCATCTCAAATAGGCAACACTCTCAATTTTTAAAGTGTTATCAGTGGAATCATCATCCCTCTGGTTCTCCAGGATGAAAAATTGGTCAAACTATAAAGATACCTGTATTTCTTCTCTGTCCTCCACCATTGCTGCTCTTGGGCCTCTGCAAGAGGAATCGCTCTGTACCCTGCCTTTAGAGGGTACCATACATCACAAATATGGAAAAACAATTTTCTTTTCTTTCTTTTCATCTAAGAAAATCTTTTGAAAGTGTAGTCCAGCACATCCCCTTCATAAGAACCTTCAAGTTGTGAACTTTCAAAGATGTGAATGTACATTTGCATGTCCAATCATGTCCATCTTGCCCTCCATTTCCTGTTGCTGATGATCCTTTAGTTCTTCCACCTCCCACCTCTTCTCCCTCCTCTAGTCAGTAATTCTTCTTGCCTGTTCATGCCATGCCAGCCCCTGTGTGCTGGGTATTGTGTTGTACTATACTAATGTGCTTTTCAAGATACTGTACTCTAAGATTTAAAATATTTTCTTAATTTTTTGTTTTTTATGCATTATTTGTGTGAAAAGTGTTATAAGCCTATTACAGTACAGAACTATATAGCGAATTGTGTTAGTTGGGTACCTAGGCTAATTTTATTGGACTCATGAACAAATTGGAATTATGAATGTGCTCTCAGAATGGAATTTGGTTCATATGTAGAGGACTTCCTGCAACAGATGAGGCAGCTAGGAGCTACAGAATGGGGACTTGAAAGTGAAACTGAATCCCTCCCCTGAAGCCTTCTGACTCCAGAACCCTTCCAATCCTTGCCAGAAGATGCAGCCTAAGGGAGTTCAAGTGAGTGTTCTGGAGGTGAGGGCAGGAGATGAGAAGAAAACATCAAGCTTGTGCTTGTTTTTGGTTTGTTTGTTTTGTTTCAAGTTTTTTGCTTTAAAAAAAATATTGAGTAGCTCAAGTCTCCAAAAATAGATGTCTAAGCAGACAGGTTCCCCAGATAACTGCAATGCCTTTCTCTCTTATGCTTGGGTGGTGTAGTTTTGATCTGATTATTTAGAACTTTAAAGACATTCTTTCTTGAATTATTGTTATTTTTTGTGGTTTCTCTAGAGATTATAATATATATCCTTAATTTTGCATCATCTATTGAAAGTTGACAGTGTACCATTTCATGTTAAATGTAAGAATTTACAACCATATGGGTCCATTTATCCCTTAATTCTGTGCTTTATGCTATAGTTGTCCTATGTATTATACCTACATCCATTATAATCCTCATAATAAAATGTCATAATGTTTGTTTAAATAGTAATATGTGTTTTAAAGAAAGAATGAGTAAGATAGTCTTTTAGATTTACTCATTTATTTTCAATTTCCAGTGTTCTTCATTGCTTCCTGAAGCTCTAAGTTATTTGGTATCATTTCCTTTTAGCCTGATAGACTGATGATGAAGTCTCTTATTTTCTTTTATCTGCAAATGTATTTAATAAGCTTTAATTTTGTAAAAAAGATAATTTCGGCCAGGCTCGGTGGCTCAGCCTGTAATCCCAGCACTTTGGGAGGCCGAGGCGAGTGGACTGCCTGAGTCTACAGGTTTGAGAGTAGCTGGGAAATTTGGCAAGACTTTGCCACTACAATAAATCAAAAACTAGTCGGAGGTGGTAGCATGCGCCTGTAGTTCCACCTGCTTGGAAGGCTGAGGTGGAAGGATCGCTGGAGCCCAGCTGTGGTGGCTGGGAGTGTGCCATTGCACTCCAGCCTGGGCGATGGAGTGAGACTCCATCTCAAAAAAAAAAAAAAAAAAAAAAAAAAAAAAAGATAATTCACTGAAAATAGAATTCTGGGATGACAGTTTTTTTTTCTCTCACAGTACTCTAAAGATGCTCCATTGTCTTCCAATCTGAATTGTTCTTGATGAGAATTCAATGGTCATTTGAGTAGTTTTTTTTTCATGCATGTGATTTGTTTTTATTTTTTAGCTTTCAAGATTTCCTTGTTATCATTGGATTTCAGTGACTTGTATATTATATGTCTAGGGGCTGCTTGATATTCATTTTGCTTAGGGTTCACTGTATCTTTATGTCTCTGGAAAAATTTCAAACATTATTTCCTCAAATATTTTTGCTACTCAATTCCCTCTCTTCTCTCTTTCTAGAGCTCCTCTTATACATATATTATACCTTTTGATATTGTCCTCAAGGTCTCTGAGGCTTGGTTCATTTTTTCTATGTTCTTTCTTGCTGGTTGTCACATTGGATATTTTCTACAGATCTGTAAGTTCACTGACTCTCCTATCAGCTCCAATCTACTCTTAAGTACATTTAGTAAACTTTTTTTTTTAAAGATTTCCATTTGGCTACTTTTTTTATAGTTTCCATTTCCTTGAAGATATTTTATATCTTCAGTTATTAAAATCATATTTTCTTACATCCATGAGCATAGTAGCTGCTTTAAAATCCTTGTGTGCTAATTCCAACATCCGGGTCATGTTGAGTTCGGTCTCGGTTAACTTTTTTCTAGAAGGTGAGTCATCTTTTTGCTCTTTCCTTACTATATTGAGTAATTTTGGATGGTATTGGATGCTATGAATGATATTTTGTAGAGCCTCTGGATTTTGTTATGTTCTTCTAAAGAATAGTGGTTTTGTCTGTTTGTTTTGTAGGCAGGGAATATGGCTACATTTAAACTACACCCTCTGTCTCCTCTGCAAGAGCAGCTGAAATCTCAATGCAATTCTTTCAGCTTTAGCTAGGCTGCTTGGAGACTGCCTCCCACATTCATGATTGAAAGTTTAGCTAGAGATTTAGGTAGTTTATACACAGTATTCGAACTTCCTTCATTTCTGGCCCTCTCCTTTTCATATTTTTCTCTTCATATTTTGGTTGTTATGGTTGCTCCAACTCTGTTCTCTCATTGTTAAAGTCAGTAAGATAAGAAGATTTTCCATCTGAGCTTTAATTGCACCTTTCTTTTCCCAAGATGCATCGCACAGACTGAGGCCTGCAGGTCTTTAGCATAAAGCTGAAAAAAGGAAACACATTTGGCATTCAGCCCCTTTTTTTTCTTCAAAGTTTGAACCCCCATCTTGTATCTGGCTGATTCTGGTCATTCTCCAAGGGCTTTTAAATAATTATTCTCAGCATTTAGCTCAGAGTTTGTTGTGATGTTCAGAAGAGTTAGCATGATAGGACTCACTTGGCTTATATCAGAAGAAGAATCCTAGGTGTTGCTTTGGGAGGTTCTTAGAACGACTTGGAAATCCTGAAATGAAGTGAAGCATGGAAGAGGAGAAGTTTCCTGCCTTGGTCTCCTGGGTGTGCACTTGGGTAAGTTTCCAACCCAAGTGCAGGCAGATCCAGGTACCACTTTGAGTTCTGAGCTTCTACCCTCTTCTAGCAGCACCTGTTACACTTAGGCTTGCATGCAGCAGGACTAATTGGGGGTGAGGATATGGCTTCTATGGCCATACTATGGGGAGCAGGCTGTGAGACCGTGGGTGGGAATATGAGCCAGTCAATGGTATAGCTTGATTTAGATATATAGTATGTGGGCCTTATCTGTATTTCCCTACTTTGAAAAGACTAAGGACAGATCCGTACTCTGTATTATCTAGACTTATTTTCCAGACTTACGTCTCCCTTTCTATATCCACAGCCCTCAGGTTTTATGAAGGTTTGTTTGTTTGTTTGTTTGGAGTTGGAGTCTCACTCTGTCGCCCAGATTGGAGTGCAGTGGCCGCTCCCGGCCACCGCAGCCTCGACCTGCTGGGCTCCAGCGATCCTTCCGCCTCAGCCTTCCGAGTAGCCGGAATTACAGGCGCACGCTACCACGCCCGGCTGATTTTTTGATTTGTTGTAGAGATGAGGTCTCGCTGCCCAGGCGGGTCTCGAACCCGCAGGCTCAGGCAATCCACTCACCTCAGCCTCCCAAAGGCGCGGGATTACAGGCTGAGCCCCCGAGCCCGGCTTGAAGGTTATGCCAACAGTCAGTTCAGTCCCTCTTCTAAATCATTTAATGCACAGAGAGTAACACAATCTTTTAAGTCTTTTGAACAAAATTGGCATCCTCCCCAACATACAACACTTTACAAGGACCTACAGTGGTTTCTCATTGCTTACCTATATAGTATGAAATAAAAACTCAAGCTAATATTCCAGATCCTTCACTGCTCTTATGACATCTGTCCCTTAAGCTCATTCCCTCTCTAATTGTGTTTCATCTCCTCAGCACAGGGAATTCTCTCTGATTAAGTTAATCTCCTTGCCAATTTTTTTTCTCTACAACTTATTTTCTGCTTCAAAGAGCCTCAACATCTTATTTCCTCCAACTAGAATCCTCAACACGAAGCCCTTTACAAACTCAGTAACCTGTTCAACTTCTTTCTCCATCTAAAAAATAATGTTAGAATAACATTTAAAGTGGGCAAAGACCAAAATGTTACATAAGGGGTAGAGAGGAAAGACACATGGCTGTATCCTAGAATATCTGTGTTTTACTTTGTCAAGTCAAGGAGTCTTATATTCATGCTATCCCTTTATTTTTAATTTTGTTAAAATACACACATCACAAAATTTATTATTTTAAAAATCAAGTGTACAGTTTTGTGGCATTAAATATATTCATACTGCTGTGCAGTCATCATCACCATCCATCTCCAGGGCTTTTTACCTTCCCCAGCTGAAATTTTGTACTCATACACACTAAGTCTCCCTTTGCCCCTTCCCCACACCCCTCACAGCCACCATTATATTTTATGTGTCTATGAATTTGACTATTTTGGGACCCTCATATTAAAAAGTATCATAAAATATTTGTCCTTTTGCGACTGACTTATTTAATTTAGCATAATTTCTTTACATTCATCCACGTTGTAGCATGTGTCAAAATTTCTTTCCTCTGAATAAAAATTCACTGTATGCATATACAACATTTTTTTTAAAAAGTGAAGTTTCACTCTGGTGCCCAGGCTGGAGTGCCGTGACTCACTGCAGTTTCAACCTCCTGCTCTCGGGGAATCCTCCCACCTCAGCCTCCTGAGTAGCACTACAAGTGTACCCCACCATACTTCGCTATTATTTATTTATTTATTTATTTTGTAGAGATGATGTCTCGCTGTGCTGCCCAGGCTGGTCTCCTGGGCTCAAGCAATCTTCTTGCCTTGGCCTCCCAAAGTGCTAGGATTATAGGTGTGAGTCACTGTGCTTGACCTATACCACATTTTATTTTTCTATTGACCCATCAAAGGACACTTGGGTGGTTTTCAACTTTGGCCATTGGAAATCATGCTGCTGTGAACATAGACATACAGATATCTGTTCAAGTCTTTGCTTTAATTTTTTGGTGGTATATACCCAGAAATGGAATTGCTGGATCATAAGGTAGTTTTATGTTTAACTTTTTGAGTAATCACCACATTGTTTTCCACAGCAGTTGTACCATTTCACTGATATAACTCGAGTTTCAATTTTTTCATCTCCTTACCAAAACTTATTCTTCTCTTTCCGTCCCTTCTCTCCTTCCTTCCCTTCTTGATAGCAATAATCCTAATGGGTGTGAAGTGATATTTCATTGTGGTTCTGATTTGCATGTCCCTAATGACTAATGATGTTGAGTATCTTTTCCTATGCTTATTGGCTATTTGTATAACTTTTTTGGAAAAGTCCTTTGCTCATTTTTAAAAATTGGGTTTTGTTGTTGTTGTTGAGTTGTAAGCATTATTTTTATATTCTGGGGAAATAAATTTCTTTATCAAATACATTATTTGTAAATGTTTTCTCCCATTCTGTGAGTTGCTTTTTCACTCTGTTGCTAGTGCCCTTGGATACACTAAAGTTTGTAATTTTGTTGAAGTTGAGCCCATCCATGTTTTCTTTTGTTGACTGTGTTTTTGGTGTCACCTCCAAGAAATGATTGCCAAGTCCAATATCATAAAGTTTCCTCTGTTTTCTTTGAAAATGTTCATAGTTTTTGCTCTTATATTTAGGTCTTTGGTGCATTTTGAGTTAATTTCTGTATATGGTGTAAGGTAAGAGTAAATATCCTTTTTCTTTCATGTGGACATCCAATTTTCTCAACATTGTTTGTTGAAAAGACTGTCCTTTACTCAGGGAATGGTCTTGGCACCCTTGTTGAAAATAACTGGACTGTATATGTGAGGGTTTATTTCTGGAGTATATTCTATATCTTTTGTCCATATGTCTTATCTTTATGCCAGTACCACATTGTTTTGATTACTGTAGCTTTGCAGAAAGTTTAAAAATTTTTAAACAAGTGAGATCTCCAATGTTATTCTTCTTTTCCAAGATTGTTTTGACTATTCAGGGTCCCTTGAAATCTAATATGAATTTTAGAATGTATTTTTCTCTTCTGTAAAATAATCATTGGGATTTCACTAGAGATTATATTGAATCTGTAGATTGATTTGGGTAGTACTGACATCTCAACAACGTGAAGTCTTCTAACCAATTAACAGAGGATGTCATTCCATTTACTTGTGTCTTCTTTCATTACTTTCAGCATTGTTTTGTAGTTTTTAGTGTACAAATATTTTGGATCCTTGGCTACAGTTTATTCTTAAATGTTTTATTATTTGTATGCTATTGTAAATGGAATTGTTTTCTTAATTTTCTTTTTGGATTGCTCATTGTTAGTTTACAGAAACAACTAATTTTTACATGTTGATTTTGTATAATCCAACTTTGATACATTTTAACTTTATTTTTTAAAGTAATTATTTTTCTGATGATATGTTTAATGAATAAAATGTGAAAAGTATAGAAAAACACAAATAAAAAAAGAAAATTATTGACGATTCCACCACTATGAGCAAACCACACATTGTGCTGTCTCATTCTCTCCCTCTTTCTTTCTCCTAATTAGTCTTATACTATTAATATTTTTGCCTTAGTTTTTTCACTTGCGTGTTTAATGAATTTGAATTATTTTAGCAAAGACATATGTTCATAAAAAGCTAAGCAGATCATCTATACAGCTGAGTTTGGTCACTGCCTGGTTCTATGTTTCCCAATTCAAACTCTTTGCAGCTCCAGCTTTGACTCTATCAATATTTAAAGGTCTCTTTTACAAACTGTAAGATTTTTAAAAGCATGTTTAAACTCCTTGGTTGCTAAACCCAAGAGACAAACATCACTTGAAGACAACTTGGGGACATAAAGTGATATTGCAATTTCATTAAATACCGCTTGAGAGTGAGAAGAGTCCATTTCTTTTCATGAACGTCTCTTCACCCAAGAAAGGAATTAAGAGTCATAATTTCTGGTCTTGAAAGACAAATCAAACAACCAAGAGAAACTGTGTGTGTCTGGGTTGAGTCATATTCACTTATCAAAAAGATATACATTACTCTGATATCTGAGGTATATAACTTTTACTCTTTAAGTTTGGACAACTGGTTGAAGCCTGAAGCTTTGAAATGTGGTCTACCAGATGAAGTAATAACCAAAACCAAAACAAAAACAAAAAAACAAACTGGGCTTAGCTCCAATTCCTTTGCAGTTTTGTGTGGGAAAAATGGAAAGGTTGCCACAGGATGCCTGATGGGAAGAGTGTAGCTACTCAGAATGGTTGTTGACATGATGCTCAGAAGGGTATTCCACAACCATTCTCTCATTCCTTCAGTAAGTATTTTCATTTCATTTTATTTTTTTAAGTTGAAGTCTCACTCTGTCGCCCAAACTGGGAGTACAGTGGCATGCTCCCAGCCACTGCAACCTTGACCTGCTGGGCTCCGGCGATCCTTCTCCTCAGCTTTCCAAGTAGCTGGAACTACAGGAACGTGCTACCACGCCCAGCTAATTTTTTGATTTATTGTAGAGGTGAGGTCTTGCCACGTTGCCCAGGTGGGTCTTGAGCCCGTGGGCTCAGGCAATCCACCCACCCCCACCTCCCAAAGCGCAGGATTACAGGCTGAGCCACTGAGCCAGGCTTCAATAAGTATTTATTGAACTACCAACACATGCGAGGCCTTGTTCTAGGCACTGGGAGCAGATCAATGAGTAAAATACAAGTTCCATCTGGGTCTGAATTCCAGTTATAAGACAATATCAACCTTGGTTAACTCATTTAACTATTCTATTTCACATTTGAAAGAGAGGAAGTTAGATTACATTATTTTCATGTTTTTTTTCCATTCTCAAAGAAATGATTTTGCAGTGCTATGACTCTATCTGGCATGCACACTGCCTATATAAATCCAATACAGGAGTTCATGATGCTGTCTCCTTCCAACCTGCCAAATCTCTGACCTCTCAGACTTCCCCCCGCCCATCATCTCTTGGCCCACCCTCCCCCCATCTGTTCTCTGTTCCTAGTAGCACTGAAGGATCTATAATTACACATGGATGTCACCAATATGTTATAACGGCTTTGCTTCCCTGATATTCTGGTAGGACTAAATGAGTAAAACCAGTCAGGACAAAAACACAGTTCCTGGGCAAGGTGGTATCCCTTAGCTGTTATGTAATGCTTAGTTTTGCTGGGTTCTAATTTGTACTTCATTAACAGTCCTAAGGCACAAAAGGCAAAATGCATTGAACTAAAATTAGCCCATGGTTTCAAGAATAGCCGTCAAAGCAAATCAAATATATATATTAAATACTGGTTACACTTATTTTTCTTTAAATACATGATTTTATTTCTGTAATTAGAGTTTGAGGAGCTTACATACGGGAGGAATAGAAATCCTTTAGCATGTCTATTTATCTCCAAAAGGTACCAGATTGTACTACTTGGCATTTCATATTTCACATCTTTGCTGACTCTTCCATCACAATTTCTTTAGCTTAAAAACAAAACAAAACAAAAAACCCCATCTATTTCAATACAGTACTTAATTTTCTATAATTCTTAAAGAATGAAAGGCAATACTCCAAGGTTAAAAAAATAAGAGCAACCATTAAAAAAAGAGAGATACTCTTCATCAAGGCCAGTCTTTCTCTAAGATGGTTTCATTTTTTTCACCCAATGTAGCAACAATATAGGAAGGATGATAACTAAAAGTAGACCTTGCTATGAAAAAAATCAATCCGTTCTTAGCATTGCAAATAGCTTACACACACACACACACACACACACACACACACACACACACACACACACGTTTTTATTTATTTTCTTCAATAGTACAAAGAGTCCAATGATATAGAGCTTGAAGGCATCTTGTTACCCTTACATGAGCTCTGTGAATACTAGTTCTTTGGGGGTATTAATAAATATTTTTTAAAGTAAGTTCAGGAGGGTCTGGCTTCAATACAATGAAAATACTTCTCTTGTGTAGAGAATCTCAGGGCTCAGAGTCTATAATCTACTAATATACATTGTGATTCTCCGAGTAGGAAAATTGTGAAAATTTCCCAAGTGCATTTGATCATTATGGCCTTTATCTGAAGAGGAAGTCAGAGAAACACTAAGCTAGTACATGACTCTCATTTGTAGATGAGGAGGCTCTGAGTTTTATGGGAGCTGTGACTTGTTCTGAGCTCACAAAGAGTAATTGGCATAGTTAAAGCTAGAACTTATTTCTCTTAACTCCTAGACAGTGCTTCCTTCTAAAATAAGACAGATAATGATTTCAAAATCCTCATGATTTGTCCTTGATCTTCTGAATACATTTCTAGCACAATGCCAGTTGTCTCAGGTACCAGTCACAATGCAGAAAAGAGCCAACGGGGTAGCTACCTTAGTTACATAATATTCTAGAGTGGACTAGTGGGTCTTATGAGGCTCCTAAACCATCTATTTAAAGTCTGTCTACCCATCCATTCAATGTTTTTCAAGTGAGAGTTCAGAAGCAAACTTAAATGCCAACCTATGTACTTTTTAATGTTCCTTTCCCCTTTGTCATTGATTAAGTTATCTTGTTTAGATGCAGTTTTCCTTCCTATAAAACGGAGGCAGAAATAGCAACCATGAGTTTACGTGCAGGGTAGTCATTTCTAGTTAAATTAATATACTTAGTTTTAAAAGTGACTAACTGAATTGAAATATTGATCTATATTGCAATGAAATCAATATATCAATTCACACGACCAAATTATTATGATAAAACCCATGGCCAGGTGCAGTGGCTCACGCCTGTAATTCCAGCATTTTGGGAGGCAGAGGCAAAAGGATTGCCTAAGTCCACAGGTTCAAGAGCAGCCTGGGAAACATAATGAGACCTCTTCTCTACAATAAACCAAAAAATTAGCTGGGCATGGTGGCGCACGCCTGTAGTTCCAGCTACTTGGAAGGCTGAAGCAGGAGGATCACCTGAGCCCAGCAGATCGAGGCTGTGGTAGCTGTGCATGTACCACTCCCCTCCAGCCCGAGCGGCAGAGTGAGGCTCCAACTCAAGAAAAAAACCCAAGATTGGTCGGGCATGGTGGCTTAAACCTGTAATCCCAGCACTTTGGGAGACTGAGGCAAGAAGGTTGCCTGAGACCAGGGGTTCGAGACCAACCTGTAGTTCCAGCTACTTGGAAGGTTGAGATGGAAGGATCACCCGAGCCCAGCAGTTTGAGGTTGTGGTGGCCGTGAGCATGGCACTGCACTTCAGCATGGGCGAGAGTGAGATTACAACTCAAAAACAAACAACAACAACAACAAAAACCATGACATTAACACATTTGTCCTTGTAGAATGAATGGAAGTCATTTCTGTGTGAAACCACTAATCACACAGATCCAAAAAAACTTTTACACTAATTTTCAACCAATGGCCATGGTCTCCTAATGTACCAGGAAATACCTCTGACTCCAGCAATGAAAAAGCCAGTAAGACCTTCCAAAAATGACATCCACTGAATCAGGATAAAAAACATGTCTCCAGAAGTTAATGTGTTTCTATCTCTCATTGTCTGGATATGTGAATGTAGCTTTCCATAGAAATGATAAGTCAAGTGAGGGAGAAAATTATTTCGCTTTTTCATTATGTGGTATTTTGCCTAAATACCCTTATGTTTTTTTAAAAAGGAGACATTGTTCCTTTAATGACCCACTAGTTTAAAGAACTGACGTCACTGGGGAGTTCAGGATAAAGAGACACGCTCTGAAACTGGGTTGTTTTTCTGCATGCTAATGAATTTCATAATTTAAGTGAAGGAATTATTAGATACAGTCTCTCCTTATAATGGTGCAAACCTCAGAGGAAAATGAACTGCTTATGCATATATTCTCTTTATAATTCAATACCTTCTTGAGGATTTTAAAAATATGCTCCAAATCAGAATGACCCTCAGTTGTCCAATTAAAATGGGTGCACACCATACGTCTTATTCTAAGTGTTTCCACTGAAGTTAAGAATCACTGTTTTGTGTTTTTTAAAAATTTTAATTATCATTACTAAGCTTTTCAGTTGAATATTTTTATTTGCTGGACTTTATTCTCCCTTTAAAAGAAGAGCAAATTAAATTTGAGATGGTGGAATAGTTTAATATTCGTTTAAGCTTGGAAAAAAGACCTGGGGGATAGAGATCATTAACTGCAAATTTATGAAATGTTATTATATGAAGGAGACAGCATATTCATTCACTATAATTCTAGAAGAGAGAATGTGGACTGATTTGTGGAAGTTAAAAGAAAACTAGGTTGCCTTCTCTTAAAGCAGGAGCCTTCTTAAAATAAGCTAAGGAGTCGAGTGTGGTGGCTCAAGCCTGTAATTCCAGCACTTTGGGATGCTGTGGCGAGAGGATCACTTGATTTCAGGAGTTCAAGACCAGCCTGGACAACATGGTGAGATTTTTTTCTCTACAAATTAAAATAAAAAAACTTAGCCAGGTGTGGTGGTTGTGTGCCTGTAGTCCCAGTTACTTGAGACGCTGAGGCAGGAGGATTGCTTGGGTCCATGTTCACGCCACTGCACTCTAGTCTGGGAGACAGAGTGAGACCCTGACTGACATACATACACACAAAGGCTAAGGCTGTTTGCCATTTTTAAATTTATTCCTTAATATCTGTGACATGCTTTAGTTTTGATGATGCCATTAGTTGAAAGCAGCTGCAGATATTAACAGTTTATAAAGATGAGAGAAAAATAAATATTAAGAAAATATGCTTTTTTTCCCCTCTCCTAAGAAAATAAGTAACTATCACCATAATCTGATATTAGCAGCAAAACATCAAAATCTCATACAATATGACAAACTAGCTGGATCACACAATTTAAAGTTGATGGAAATGAGGAAGTTGGAGTCCAAATAAACACACAGCAACCTGGTGTAATAAAACACTGAGCCAAAAGTCATGGAGAGTGTGACTCCCAGAACATTCCAAGAAAGGCAGATTCATAAGATTTATGGATTTGCTGTTGCTATTTAAAGACAGATCCTTTGGGAATGTTTGGGGTCTCTTACATGCACTGAGCTCACTTCAGGCTGGCGTAGCTGCAAAAACATAATGTTTGAAGGAAGCATAAGGTTTGCAGTCAAAACCCTATTTTGTCACTTTAGTATGTGTGCGATATTAGGGAAAAAGTCATGGGACTTCTCTGATCCTCTGTTTTTTCATCTGTAAAACGGAGTTAATAAACACCTGCCTCACAAGCCTCATGTGAGGATGAAAGGAAATAAGGTGCTTGACAAGAATGTTGTAAATAAATTGCTATACAAAGAATGAAGGATTATTCTTAAATATGGATGATGACTAGTAGAATTACCTTCACTCATTTCTGTCTCCTGATTTTCTCTGATTACTTCTCATTTTCCTTCTGAAACTACCTTTTAAATGACAACATTCCGCAGAACTTTGTAAATATTCTATAAAGCCATTTATAAACTAGAAATGAAAAGACTATTTTATTGATGTCATCCATTCTCAAAACTTCTGCCATCACGTGGAAAGTAAGAGTTTTCCAACTTGTATTTGAACTTAGACCTCTTTGTACAATGCTAGAACAGTAGTTTCTATTCCTTAACTGGAATCACCACTTGGGTTCCTACTACTTGAAATGGCACAACAAACATAATTAAATCGCTAGTGAGCTAAAAGCTTGTTCAGTATTTATTCTCTACGTTATTGGCTCCACCATCCAATGAAGTAAGAAGTCTTTCCTCAGCCCTTCTGCAAAATCTGATTGGTTACTGAGTTCTACCAACTCTCTAAGCAAATCTCAAACTTTGTCACACAATGGCCACTTAGAATTTGGTGAATTTTCTGAACTTTCCACTGGAGCAACAGAACTTGGAGTTACAGTGGCTCCTCAGTTAAACACCATTATTGTTCTCTAGTCTACACAACTACCCTAGAATAGTCTCTATATTACAGTCTTAAAATATTCCTCACTTACACTCAATTGAATATGTGAGAATCTAGATGATTTTAGATATCTTATGACACAGAGAAGCCTGAGAACAAGATGTAGGAATCCTTTGATGCTTCTTGGAGATGCTGAAGGTCCCTAGGGAAAAGATGGGAGAGCATCTCTAGGACCTTGGCTGCTATCAGCTCCTGAAAACTTGGAGCTCTTGACATGCTGTCCTGTTTGTGTATATTATTTGTCTGCCTAGGATATCCATTCTGCTCCAGCTTCTTGGAACACTAATGTCCATTATTTCAAGACATCATACACATGTCACATCCTCATCAAAGCTTTTACTCACCTTCCCTAATTAAATTAGTAGCTTCTCTGCTACCACGGCACTTTGAACATTCACATGGTAAAGGCACTCAACTGATGTCATTATTTATTTTTGTCAAGTCTGTGCCCCTTCTGAATGTCAGCTCCTTGAGAGCAAACACTGTGCCTTATGCATCTCTGGGTCATTCACCTTCTAACCCAGCATCTGTCCCAGAGTGGAGGATAAGTATTTATTGATGACAGAAAGAAGGAAGGTATTATAAGCACAGAATGTGTTAAGTTGCAGTAAAGTCCATCTTCAGTAATTGGCACTAATTGGAAGAATGGATAAAGACCAGGTCCACTGCTTGAAAAGCATTATGTGGGTTGCCTCTGACATGAGAGGTGAAAAATAAATAGTTTGGTAGATCTATGTGAGCTGTGGCTAGGAAAAAGACTTAGAAAATCTTCAGGATAACTGACAAGCCTTTTGTAATTAGCAAATCACTTCTGTATTACATGTGTTACATCATCTGTGCTAATCTGTGTTAGATGATTTTTCAAAAAATTTGAAAAATGCTCTACTGCTTTTATACTTTTAAACTTCTTCAAGAGTTGTTGCATACGTGACAACACATATTTTTGCACTAAGTATGTGGAAGCTTTGCTTCAAGAAAGTGAATGTCAGTTTCA
The DNA here is from genome assembly GCA_027257055.1 of Cephalopachus bancanus. Lineage (NCBI taxonomy): Eukaryota > Metazoa > Chordata > Mammalia > Primates > Tarsiidae > Cephalopachus > Cephalopachus bancanus. Next base: position 1,544,748 of record JAPVLO010000249.1, read on the forward strand.
CCTTGCCCTAATTACAGTAAATACCAAGGCAGTGACATTCAAACAGTGAGAGTTTACAAATAGAAGTCTGACTCCTTCTGAGAGTGAGATGTGGGGGCCTGCTTCACTCCTGGCACTCAGGCAGAGAGGCTCTGTCCTGGCCCTTCCCAGGTCCTGAGATTAGGGAGGGAGAGTGTGATTCTAAGTGTGGCAGCCGTGAAGACAGCAACAAGAAGTTTACTCAAGTGGAACTCGTATGTTCATGTTCCTGGGCTGCTTTCTTAGAGGTGAACAACAGAGGTGGAAGAGGCAAAAAATGCTATTTTCTATTATGGCATTCAACTATAATGGAGTCTGAATAGGCACTACAAGGGGTAAGAGATGTGTAAAGCACACTGAGAATTAAAATGGCTGATAATCACCTCTAGGAATATTTTGTAAAAAGGCAAATAATGGTGATGTCAATTAGATTTTTCTAGGCCACTATCTTAAAGTTCATGTTGTTAGAATAGAACTTCCATTGTCTTATGTCCAAAACTAGTAACTTGACATGTGGTTGATTGCATATCTTAAAAATAAATGAGTCTATTACCCAATGTTCATTTGCCTTTCAGATTTCAAAATTATTATTATTATTATTATTTTACTTGGAGTCTTATTCTGTTGCCCAGGCTGGAATGCAGTGGCACACTCATGGCCACCCCAGCATCGACCTGCTGGGCACAGGCTATCCTTCTGCCTCAGTCTCCTAAGTAGCTGGAACTATAGGCATGCGCTACCATGCCTGGCTAATTTTTTATTTATTTATTGTAGAGACGAGGTCTTGCCAAGTTGCCTGGGCTATTCTCAAACTTGTAAGCTCAGGCAATCCACTTGCCTTGGCCTCCCAAAGTGCTGGGATTACAGGCTGAGTAACCTAGCCCAGCCTCAAAATTATTTTAATAATTTACACTACTTCCTGGAAACTGTTTCCTTCAAAGAAATAATAAGCAATGTTGAGTTTATATTTTACAAAATCTGTGCATCTGACATATAAAAATTCAGTTAATTTAATTATGGAAAGCTTGGAAGGAAACAAAATATTTGAAAAAATCAAAACTTCCAACTGTGGGATAGAGAAAAACATTCTGGACATTACCTATATTTGACAGTTTTTTAGTTTAACCTTCTGTCTATATGAAAAGATATTTAGAACAACCATCTACTCCTCATTTCTCCTCTCACCCCTCATCTGGGTAGATTTTATTTATGCATTAGACGACCTTTTTGGCCATTAGAACCATCTTGCTTCAGCAGTTAATTAACACAAGTACCATAATTTAATACAGTTAATGCTACTTGATGCCCTTTAATGTACCTTCCATTAGTGATATTATTGTAGTATTACCCTGTAAATTAAAATGAGATCAAGACTAAGAGAGCCGCTCTTTAATTAAGGTACTGGCACACTGCACTCGTCTATTATTCACTAGAGAAAATCACCCTGATTTACTGAAGCAGGACTTCCATAAGTCAGAATTAGCTCACGAAGATTATTAGGTTTATTGAACAATGTAAGAACTACGGAGTTGCCGACATTGCCAACAGCCATGATTCCTCTTTTTCCTCCATTATCTTAATAAATACACAATGAGAAGGAGTAAATGGAAGCAAAATAATTATGCAGCAAGAGAATAATACATTTTTTATGATGAGATTACAATTTGGGGCACTAGGAAAATAGGTATCAGATGCATCCCATGCCAAAAAGAACATAAATGTGACATTCGTCTGATGACAATCAAAACATCATTTTTACCTCAGACAATACTAGTCGGTAGGACACTGCACAAAGAAGTGGAGAATGGGAATTTGCAGTCTCAGTCAACTCAGGCAAAGATCAACTATTTTTGCTTTATTGTTTATTATTTCTTTCTTTTCTTTCTTTCTTTTTTTTTTTTTTTGAGTTGGAGTTTCACTCTGTTGCCCAGACTGGAGTGCAGTGGCCACTCCCGGCCACTGCAGCCTCGACCTGCTGGACTCCAGCGATCCTTCCGCCTCAGCCTTCCAAGTAGCTGGAACTACAGGTGCACGCTACCATGCCCGGCTAATTTTTTGATTTATTATAGAGATGAAGTCTCGCCAAGTTGCCCAGGTGGGTCTCGAACCCGCAGGCTCAGGCAATCCACTCGCCTCAACCTCCCAAAGCGCGGGATTACAGGCTGAACCACCATGCCCGGTTTATTGTTTATTATTTCAAGGTTAAAAAAAAAAAAACAACTCTATTCTCTGACCACTATACTACAAGTATTTACATTTGGTCTCCATCCTACTCTCCCAAAATAACTCATGTCAATTTCCACATTATAGTGGGGGTGGGGGTGAAGCCACAAGTAGAAAAAGTACCAATATCATGATCAGATATAGGAAGTGCAAAGGCATGTCAAGTGTTTCAGTGATTTTATGGGATAGTGGATATAGAAAACAAAAACTCTGGAGATATATACTGTTGCCCAGACTGGAGTGCAGTGGCTTGATCACAACTCACCACAGCCTTGAACTTCTGTGCTTAAGAGATCCTCCTGCCTTAGTCACCTGAGTAGCTGGGAATACAGGTGCATGCCACCATGCCTGGCAAATTTAAAAAATTTTTTTACAGAGAGGTTGTCTCGCTATATTTCTTATGCTGGTCTCAAACTCCTGGGCTCATGCAATCCCCCTGTCTTGGCCTCCCAAAGTGTTGGGATAATAGGCATGAGCCACCGTGTCCAGCCTTCTATTATATTCTCAAAAGTATATATTAATGATAGTGTTAAAAAGAACCTTTAGAACTTTCTTTAGAGATCATCAATACTGAATCCTACTATAGATAATTTGTTATATAAGGGAAAGACAACCTAGACCATTAATCTTACTGAAATTTTCAAGGGTAAAATAATTATACATACGAGCCTCTTTGCTGAAAGGCCCCGTGAACCAGGCGGCAGCTCAACATCTCCCTTTAGTGGCTCCATTATGAGCAGATCTTCCTTATATAACTTAAAAGCTGGAGACACGCCCGAGCCATCAGGCCTTGTTTCTTTGGTCCCTCCCCTAAGACTAAAAATACTCCAGCCATCTGGTGCCTGGCGCGGTACATGCCAGCATCAGTTCTGCCCTGAGGATTTGGACAGAGTACGGAGGTGACAGAGTGGGACCTTCTGGAAGGGGCTCACCTCTGCTGGACCTTTTTCATTTGCCCAGCTGCTTCTCACCAGTTTACAGCTGACTGGTGACCAGGAAGGGCAGTGGAGCTGAGTCCGGAGAAGGGAGGAGGCTCCTTCAAACTCCTCAGAACCACTGAGATGCTGCTGGAGGACACGGTTAGTTTGGAGATGATAAAAAGGTGGTGAATCTGGAAAGACCCACATTTCTAACAAGCTGCCCTTAGAAGACAGCGTGTCTGATCCCAGTGGAGAATATATACAAAAATGTCATCAGCTTTAAAGTGCATTTTACATTTTCTTTGAAATAATTCAGAGGAAACAAAAATGAATACTGACCACAAAAATAAGCATTAACAGTGGTTACGTCTCAAACAAAAAGCTTTGTCTTTCAGATTTAAAAATTATTATAATAAGCTGGGCTCGGTGGCTCAGCCTGTAATCCAGCGCCTTTGAGATGCTGAGGGGAGTGGATTACCTGAGCCTGTAGGTTCGAGACCCACCTGGGCAGCGAGACCTCATCTCTACAGTAAATCAAAAAATCAGCCGGGCGTGGTAGTGCATGCCTGTAATTCCGGCTACTTGGAAGGCTGAGGCGGAAGGATCACCAGAGCCCAGCAGGTCGAGGCTGTGGTGGCTGGGAACGGCCACTGCACTCCAGTCTGGGCAACTCCAACTCAGAAAAAGTGAGACTCTAACTCAAAAAAAAAAAATTATTATAATAAATCAGATTACTTCCTAGAAACTGTTTACTACAAATAAACAACATAACGTTGGCGAGTTTGTATTCTATAAAATTTATGCATCTGACAAATATAACTCTTCAATTAATCTAGTTATGAAAAGCTTAGAAGAAAACAAAATACTTAAAAATCAACACTTCCAATTGTGTAACTAAGAAAACACCTTGGATAATATCTATTTACTAGCAACAAGTGGCAAATAAGAGTGTTTGGGGAAGTGGAGACATAGGGATTTGGACAGATTAAGGATTTATTGAAATGCAAGGAAACTGACCCAGATCAATCCACTTAATAATGTAGATTGCATTAGGATAAAAAGTCAAATCTTAGTTTATTAATTTTGACCTTTATTTGTGTAGATGGACAGTTGTTAGTTACTTCATTGTGGTAAGCTATTGATAATAATATCAACATCAAATTCTTTTCATATATCATATGTCTAGATATTCTAGAATAAGATTATAGAAAATGATAATCTTTTGCTAAAATGTTCATGTGTATAATGGCTGCATTACATTATTGTAAGTAGCAAATTCATGTTTAAGGCAACAGCTCCATACTGTCCTGTCATGGTATCCTGCTAACTATTACATGAACTATCCCCTATATTCTAGAATTCACAAGCTCAATCTTTAGTCAATACATATTTCTCTCAAAAATATTATTTTGGGATACTGAGGATGCCAAAAAAAGTATATACATTTTAGCGATGTTATCTATGTATTACTTTTTGAAGTTGAATTGAATTATAGTAGCAATGTGTAGTATGACAATTGCTCAAAAGATGGCATTAATCAAATTAATGTGAGCATCACCATGTGACAGGCAGGACAGTCAAAGAAAATGGCTGAAGAGCGGGGTTGTCATTCGAGGAACACAAGACCATTCTGAAGTGGTATTTGAAACTCAAGAACATTGTGGAAGTACAATGACAATAGAGGCGTTGAGTATGTATAGAACCTCCTGCACGCCTGACAACTGCACCAATCCATGCATGATGAGTGGGACACATGGTGCTGTGTGAAATGTACAAAAGGGAAGATCTGTGAGGCCTCACACAGTAACAAGTTCTGCAGTCATTCACTGTCATCAGAAGTATCTGGACGCTGATGGAAACCACCTTGAGCACCTCTTGTAATTGCAGAAGTTAGACGTGACTGGTATTCATCTTTTGCTATCAGTATATATTGAGTATTACCATTTTAATATAGTTTTATCCTTGCTTAAAATGCATACACATTTTTTGGCACCCTCTGTATATTCATCATACATCACCAAGAATTTGGTTAAAAGTTTTAAGAAAGACTTACAAATAAAGATTCTTGATTCTTCCGTGAGGAACACAAATCCAAGAGTAAATGGCCACCATTTCCTATTACTCTTCCACAGTTAAGATTCTGAAACCTTTGACATCATGGTAAGGTCAAGTCCACCGGTTCCTTCTGTGTGTACACTGTGGCCTTGACCTTAACAGCAATGACCTCTTCTTTCTTCTTGCACACATAGGTGAGGCAACTCTCTGACAACTCTCTGACAGTGTGAGAATCTTACACTTCTCCAGTTTCTGAGACCTAGGCTACCTAAGGGAGGCTGGAAGCCAGTAAATGGAATTAATCTTGCCTTATCTATTTAAATTTTTTTTTTTTTTTTGAGTTGGAGTCTCACTCTGTCGCCCAGACTGGAGTGCAGTGGCCGCTCCCGGCCACCGCAGCCTCAACCTGCTGGGCTCCGGCAATCCTTCCGCCTCAGCCTTCCGAGTAGCTGGAATTACAGGCATGCGCCACCATGCCCGGCTGATTTTTTGATTTATTGTAGAGATGAGGTCTCGCTGCCCAGGCAGGTCTCCAACCCACGGGCTCAGGCAATCCACTCACCTCAGCCTCCCAAAGGTGCGGGATTACAGACTGAGCCACCGAGTCTGGCTTTAAATTTTATGATTTCTTAATTAAACCTACATGTTAGGCCAGGACCCAGAGGCTCATGTCTATAATTCCAGTACTTTGGGAGGCCAAGGAGAGAGGATTGCCTGAGCCCAGGAGTTCAAGACTAGTCTGGGCAACTTGGCAAGACCTTGTCTCTACAAAAAATAGTGAGACCTTGTCTCTACAAAAAATTTAAAAATTAGCTAGTCATGGTGGCACATGCCTGTAGTCCCAGCTACTTGGGAGACTGAGGTGAAAGAATCACCTGAGCACAGGAGGTTGAGGCTGCTGTAACTGTTGATCATGCCAGTGCACTCCAGCCCAGGTGACAGAGTGAGACCCCCAACTCAAAACAAAACAAAAACTACATGATATATACCATTTGTATTCTTGTCCTCATACTTTTGGATCTAAAGCTCTCTTGGCCTTTTCACTGGCATATGATTGTTTTTCTTGTCTTTCCCTTTTTTCTATTTTTTAGATACTCTACTCTTAACTTCCGTTTTTCCCACTCGTTATCACATGCTTCCATCCATTCCCATCATTTGGTCATTTTGATAACAGGCCATGCTTAAAAAACTGATTGGAAATCTCTATGTTGGTGGCCCTGGTCCTCATTATTCAAGTTTTTAATTTAAACATCTTCAAAATTCTTGACAACTTGCTCAATTCTGTCTCTGATATATTATCAAAACCAAAGATATTCTTGACTGTGTTGAATTAATGTATTTCCAATCTAGTCTATTTGTAATTGATCTACAACTTGAAAGGAGCCCAACTCAGGTCTGTATTGTAAATGCCAGTATATATATTTTAATAAAATAGTATCCAAAAACATGAAAAGTAGAGGTTGTCCTAATTTAACAGATGCATTGTTTCCTAGAGGCTTTTGGTTCTGTTTTAATAAATGTAAACAAATATAACTTTTATTTACGGAATTTTTTGTGCAATATAACAAAACATAAATGAATTGTTGAACCATGCTGAAACCCTTTCTTGCACCTAAAAACAATGGTAAGATGTATTTCTTGCTCTGCAGTCCCTTATTGGGCAAATGGTTTTTGCTTTCCCCTGGTTTCATTGCTTAAAGACTTAAGAACCTCCTGTCCAGACCTAGGGAGTTCCTTTTTTGTTTGTTTGTTTTTATTTACATTCTGAAGAATCATGCCAGCTTCAGCAACAGCAAGTTTGAGATTACAAATTACTAGTGAGTGTGAAGGGTCTCAGAATGCCTTCAGAATCTACTCCTTACACTGGTGTTCCTGAGAAAATGTTACAGTGGAAACTAACAGATGTCACTTTACCGTTGTGGGCCAAACATGTGAGCATTTTCTTTGGACACAACCCTTCCCATTCAAGGCAGACAGAGGTTCTCTTACCTTCCTCGCACCTTTATGTCTGAGATCGCGTAAAAGTAGCGTGCCAAGTGTAGTTCATCTACAAATATCTCCCCTACGGCTGGTCTTAACAGCCTTATCCTCAGGTCTGTGACTGTAAAGAAATCTCTGAGTTTCTTGGTGGTATCCAGCTGACCGTAGAGGGAGGCCATGTTGCGTAGCCGAGGTCCAGCAAAAAACGCAAACCTATCTTTGATCTCAAAGTGGATTATTTTGCTAGTTGTTGTATACCCTGTGGAGTATTCCTCTGTGCAAATGATCTCTAGGACCGTATGCTGTGACAAATCCTTCACGGATTTAGGATCCATGTGAAAAGCGTCAAGGCAGTCTGTGGCATAATACTGGTAGGGCTGCCATGTTCGTCCATAATCAAGAGACTTCTCCAGGATCATTTGGTCTGGGCGCCCCGATTCAAAGGTAATTACTATGTTGTCTGTTAGCTCGATGGTTTTGCTCCAAGACAGAGTGATGTTCACCTGGAGAGGCTTGGGGTACTCCTTCCAAGTGGCAGACTGCCAAAATGTAGAGGGATGTCTTCCTTCAAAATCAAACATCAGCTCAGGGGGGTGTGCCAGTTCGGGGGTGCTTGCATCACACTCATTATTGCACATGTAGGGGTTACCCTATGGAAGAAGAACAAAAGAGGGGCATCAGAACACTGGGTTGGCATAAGTCTTGCTATTTTGCTGTTGCTCAGTAAGAGACTAGGAAAAATGAAAATTATGAACTTTGCAGCAACTTGGATGGATTTAGTGTCTATCATACTCAGTGATCTATCACAGAAACAAAGAACTGAGTACCACATGTTCTCACTCATAAGCGAACCCAGAACAATTATCATAATACTACAAGAAAGGGATTGGCAATAGTGGGAAACTGCTGGGGTGGGATGGGCGGGAGCACACTTCATCAATAAGGGTACCTAATCTCAAACCAGGTAAAGTGGAGACAAAAGTGAGGCCCAAACTTTACCTGTACAATCACCATTTGTATATATAACCCTGAATCGTACCCTACATCTTTAAAATATTTTTTTTTTAAAAAAGAACAAACCCAAACCTGGTTCAATAATCATTTTTATTTCCCCTAACTGTATTCTCCTCTTTAATAGCTTTAAAAAAAAAAAAAGCAATATGGTAATTTTCCTGTCTTGTTTCCTTCCATGTGTTTTAAGAAATGAAAACAGTTTATTTATCCCATATGTGTTAGACCCATAATGTGGTCACAGAAGCACAAAGACAGTGAGCAACTGTTTAACAGCTCAATACCTCCCACTTCCTCTTAGAAAGACGCTCTAGAAAAGCAAGGGAAGCCGGGCCCGGTGGCTCAGCCTGTAATCCTGCGCCTTTGGGAGGCTGAGGTGAGTGGATTGCCTGAACCCGCGGGTTCGAGATCCGCCTGGGCAGCAAGACCTCATCTCTACAATAAATCAAAAAATCAGCCGGGCGTGGTAGCGCATGCCTGTAATTCCGGCTACTCGGAAGGCTGAGGCAAAGGATCGCCGGAACCCAGCAGGTGAGGCTGCGGTGGCTGGGAGCGGCCACTGCACTCCAGTCTGGGCGACAGAGTGAGACTCCAACTCAAAAAAAAAAAAAAAAAGAAAAAAAGAAAAGCAAGGGAAATTCTTCCCTGCCTCAAGGACGTTTCTTAAGAGCACAGTTCTTTAAAAAGCAAAGCTTTAAAATTAGCCATGAACCATAGTTACCTGTGTCCTGTGGGTGAGACATTACCCCCATACAATGTTCAGCTTCTTCTGACTTTTCCTCAAATCCTTCATACTTAACTGGGTCCCTGCTTCATAAAGTCTGGTTTTAAAACATTTACTTTGTTCGCCACAAATCATTAAAATGTGGTGCCCTATAGGCTCTGGGGCTTGGTCCAAATATCTGCCATCCTATTAGCTAGAACATCCTGGAGCTGGGTGTATGCTCCAGGTTATCAGGACAAGAAAGCCCACTACTCAATTAGGAGGTTGTTGCATATCAAACCACAGGCACTTGATGTGTTGGTTACTCCGTGCCAGCCACGGGCAGCTCTCTGTGAATATGGGTTATTATTATTCTCCCTCTAACAAAGGCTACTTCCTTCACAGCCTATTTGAACAAGAAGCTGGAAACAAATCTCCTATCTATATATCACAACAAGTTACAACACCGCTTGTGCTATACTAATTGGTTGCTCTCAGCTTTCATCAGTAGATTCTATGGCAAACGCCAGGCTCCCAGCTTTTTGTTTATTTTGCTTTTAAGGAAACAAATAGCATCATTTGGAGTCAACTATTCAAGTGTGTCTCTATTATTCAGTACTCGGTAATTATGAGCATAGGTGGGCGAAAGAATCAATCCTCTGACATTGTCCTTAGGCTGTCTCTTGTAATTACAATTAGATTTCTGTTTCTTTTTCATGAACCGGCTTTGCATCATACCTGTAGAATGCATGAGCTAGGCTTCAGATAATGAATTTACACTTTAGATACCAATGCTCAGTTACCGGCTGACTACTGTGAAATATAAGATGAATATTGGAGAATTGCTTTGGTTTCCCTAGAGGCAACTTTCTCCTACCTAGTCAGCTAATACTCTCTCTCTCTTTCCCATTAATGGAACTGAATCCTCAATCTGGCAACAGGTCTAGGGAACTCAAGCATAATTGAGATAGGGCAGGAGAAAGGAGAGAAGGTACATTATTTGAGGAACAGAACTGTTTTAAAAATACATGCAAGGAATCAGTGATCATAAAAATGTTCTGTACTTCTCTCTCAAATTTCATCTCCCTATTCCTGATCCCAGCGTCTGTGGCACTATTTATAGTATCCCCTTCAAAATGAGCCAAGGGGGAGGGGGAAAATAAGTTTCTGTTCCAGGTGGAATAAATCACCAAATTTATTATTATTTAAACTCTCTTAAGCATACCAGAGAGCCAAATGCAACGCTCTGCAAACTGGCAAAGGCTTTTTATGGAGGGCTATAAATATTGTGGAATCTGTCAGGATTTATACATTCTAAATATATGTAAATGCACATTTTACAGGAAGGGGTCAAATTTACACAAATCACACCTCTATTTGAAATTTACTGAAAAAATATGGTCACTTCAAAGTCTGTCAGCAAGTGGCCATCTGCAAAATTGTCAAGTTAGATGCTCCCACCTTTCTCCTGACAAAAGCATTTGCATCTGAGGTCAGGGGTATGGAAACAGAAGAAAAGAGTCCCTGGGATCCACCAAACTGAGTTATCAGACATTTGTACTAAGCCATGTTGAAAGACAGCATTTGTTTGCCCTTAGTGTAGGTGCACAGAGTTTCTCAGAGGGGGACAGTGTGCTGGGACCACAGGAGGAGGCACATCAGGCTGATTCTGGAAATAGATCAGCACTCACAAATCTATCTTAGAAAACATACTTGAAGAAATCTCTCAAAAAGGCATCATGCCTACACTCCATAAGAGGTGTTGGCCATAACCACCATTTTGTTAGCACTGGTGTGCCAGACAGTTTACATACATAAGCCTGGGTCATTTTTCTCATCCCTACCTTACAGAAGGGGAAGTTGAGGAACAGAGAAGTGTTGGGTAACTTGTCCCTGGTCACATAACCAAGTGAGTAAGAGGCAGGACCAGGACCATGCCTTCCACCTCCTGTGGGCCTTTTGGGTTTCCAAGTCAATGAAGCTTCTTCTGTTGCGATCCTGCTGTAGAAACAGGATTGGGAGTAGAAAAGGAAATGTCTAAGATCAAATGAGTCTGGGAAACAGCCTAATCGTCTTGTTTTGGAGAGTCCTAATGAGTGTTATCATAATCTGAGATGACTTGAAATTAAGGACTGTGCTTAGCTTCACTCCATACCTCGTTTCACAGTGGTATTTGGTCATGGGGTCCTTCTTGGGTTTAGTCACCAGTCACCCCTATTGTCCTGTAGAGCATCTTTTGAGATTGTCTGCTTTGTATGACTTAAAATTGTAAACATGTGGAGGCCAATTGCACAGCCCAGTTTTAGTCCTTGACAAAGACATGGCTACAGAAATCACCCAGTCTGTGCTCTGTGGGCACCCTTCCACTGAGGCTCAACAGGCCGGCTGGCTCAGGGTCAATGTCTAGATTTACATTAACCTTCTCATTGCTTTGCACAAAACTGTGCTTCAGACACCAAAAAATATGAGAGAAAAGTGTCATGCATTCAAAAATTATTTGTTGATTTACTTCTATATGACTATACTTAAGGCACTGGGCTTGACTCTCAAGATACAGCAGTCAACAAACCCAAATTCTTGCTTTCTGGGACACTCCCATCCTAGCTGGGGGAAATGAATTACACAAACAAATATGTGTTTTGTAATGTTTCATGGTGATCATTGCTATGAAGAAAATAAAGCCAATTAAAGGAGGAGATGGCATTGGGGGTGGGATGGTGATTGTAGTTTCATCTTGGGAGGTCAGAGTTCACCCCAAAACTTGACATTTGAGCAGATTAAGGACTCCCAATTTACACTGGACATGTAAGGAGGAGGTGGATCAGAATGACATTTTGACATTTTGACATCAGAAATGACAATTCATTTGACTCTACTCTTAGTAATATTTTCAGAAGCATAACAATTTAGTGAAATCGATGAATAAACAAATAATTTCAAATGAGTATCTACACCAAATGACCGTAAATACCAAAAAAAAAAAAAAATCAATTGGACTATTCCTTTTTTATAGGTCTCATGTTCTTGGAGATTAGTGATTTGATGGCCATTAACATAACTTACTGAGATATGATGACATTGAGAGAAAATTAGCAGAGGAAGAAAGAGATTTCATTCCAGTCCCTGCACTCTAGGTTGAGAGAGAGAGAAAAAAGAAGAAAGTTGAAGAAGCTGAAAATCTTACTATTCCCCAAAGAGAAAGTTGGAGAAGGGATTACATGCTAAAATATTTAGTGTAAATATTTCACATGGGTGTGATCTGTAATACTGTTGTTACAGAGAATTATCAATATGAAAACAATTCCTGTTAAAGGGATTAGATTAATTAAATTTTCAACTACTTCAACCCCACAATCCTCTTTAATAACATCAACAATGAAATATAGATAAGAAAAAGCAACTTTTCCCTACTTACAAAAACAAAGAACACTTCTTGCTACTATATCTAACAGATTCAGGCATCACCCAAGTATAAGTAATTATTTTGTGGCCAGTAGGCAGCCTTAAATAGATCTTAACTGATATCCTACAAGCAACAGATCCTTAGTTGATTGTCTATAGACAAAGTAGAAAATATTTATGACTATGCTGATAATATTTACACCACTAACAAATGACTAAATAATTAAACAGGTATTTCTTCTAAGTCTTTTTATGATAATTAAAAGAAGATTGTGATACTTAATTTCATTTAAAAATGTTAATATTTTACCCCTGGGAGAATTGAAGTTAGTTATTAATTAGCGATTTGTAGCCAAAGTGGAATGTTGTTATTCTTCCTTAATGTGCTTTCAGAATTTAAGAGGTATAGATACAATTTGAACATGCTCTTACTGTTTCTGTTGATGGAAGGTGTCTTCCTTCTGGCAAAGGGACACTTTGAAAAGAACATCGTTTTCACCTAAGATCTGCTAAGCCCTTTAGAGTTAGAAAAAAAAAAAAGTCCTAAAGAAGCAGAATTAATGTAACACTTGCTGTTGCTATCATTTTGACTTTGCCCTTCCAAGCTTTACCTATTGGCAAACTATTGGGAATGACAGTTGGAAATGAAGGGAATGCTCATGGGAGTCCTGTTTCTGAACTGCAAGTTCCATGCAAAGCAGGCACATGCTCACAAGTGGTTGTGAGAAGCATTTGAGCTAACTCTTAAACCATGAAAAACAATGAGACAGCCCTGCCTGGCATCCACTTACATCTCACTTGTCCATTCTTATTTTCTTGGTAAGTGTCAGTAAAAACAAACAACAACAAAACAAAACAAAAAACCCCACAAAGCCAAGAAGCAGCATTCTGGCTCCCAACCTGTGCCTGCTGTGTCTCTGAAATAGACACCACTAAGACTTTGCCAGTGCAAGGCCTATAGAAAGATGTGGGAATTGGTATCAGAGCTTCCTGTTCATTTCTCAGAGAGAGAGAGGAACTATGAGCACAATGATCTCACTGCTAGGCTGGGATATTGTCTTGACAGATGGCTCCCTTTCCTCCTTCACTCCATCTCCTTGGGAGCCAGCTGAGCAGAACAGTTTCTGGGAGGCTAGTGACTGACTCCTTCATATTAGAAGTGTAATTTTGGATGGAGGGGATACCCACTCCCACTGCCAGTTCCTTCTTGCAATGTCCTTCCCACTCCCTCTTTGCCTCAAGACCTGCTCCCACACTCTCACTCAGCTACAACATGAGGAAGACCCTCCTTGACTTTTCTAAAGAGACTCAGGCTACGCTGAATCTGGTAGCTGATGTTCATAGGTCATACTGAGGCACCTCATTCAGTTCTTACAGTTTCATTGTTGGCATTGTGGAGAAGCAGAGATAAGTCAGAACTAGAGGCAAGTGCAATCCAAGATGGCAGACATCTCTTTCAGACACGAAAATCTACACTACCCACCCCAACATATTAATAGGCCCTGATGACCACAGTTCTAGAGACAGACTATGTATCTTCACACAGGAAAGACCCACAAGGTAGCATGTTTGTAATTGCTCACTGGCCCTGAGGACATAAAGGTTAGTGATGTCTACACATGGCAGTGCAATCTCTTTTGGTGAGGTGCCTCGTTAATTGGTATGTTGGGTACCAATGTGGGCTATACATATGGTAACAATACAGTAGTCTCCTCCTTATTCTCAGGGGATATGTTTTAAGATCTGTAGTGAGAATCTAATTGTCATCAGTCAAAACATGCCTCTGCTCATGTGTTCCACCCACAGATGTAATGCCTTTTCCTGCTTAACTAAGCACTCATCATGCACTGTGGCCATAACTTTTGCAATCTGATGTGCGAAGGGAAAACCAGCATAAACTTCTCTTTCCTTATTCATGATTTCATGGATAGAAGATTCATTCTTACCACAGATTTTAGCAACCTCACCAGATGATATTTTTTCTTTCCCTTTAAGTCACATAAAAGAAGCACTTTATGATTTCTCTGTGGCATATCCTAATTGCCAGCATCACCACCCTTGAGCTTTGAGGCCATTATTAAAGAAGATAAGGGTTACTGGAACACAAGCACTGTGATCATGTAACAGTGGATCTGATAACCCTGATGGCTCCCAAGTGACCAATGGGCCGGTGGCATCTATAACATGGAGACCTTGGACAAAAGGATGACTCACATCTGGGTGGGACAGGGCGGGATGGTGTGAGATTTCATCACCCTCCTCAGAGTGGCACACAACTTAATACTTATGAATTGTTTATTCTTGGAATTTTCCATTTAATATTTTCAGCCTGTGGCTCCACTGAAACTACAGAAAGTTAAAACAGTGGTTAAAAGGGGATTCCTACAGTCTAAATACTATGGGACTTTCCCAACATGAGATATTCTGAAACTATTGTGACGCAAGTACCTATGTATTTGTCAGAATAGGAGTCCCAAATTTTAGTTTGGAAAATACCGCCACCCTAAGAAAAGTAGCAGATGCAGGATTTTGTTGTAACTCTGTACTTAAAACCACCTGCTCCTTTTTCTAACAGAGTGAATTGTTCATTGCAAAGATTTCTCCCAGGTATAGACACCGGCTTAAAGCCTGATTGAAGTCATAGCTTGTTCCAATCTGCTCTCTGACAATACTAACATCTTGTGGACTTTTTTACTCAGAAATAAAGACAGGAGGGCTTAACCTTTCTGCAATCAGAATACTGGAGGCCACATCATAGATTATGGCCATGATAGACACCTGTGTTAATCCCCACAGAGGATTATGGTCGGGATTTCCAAACTGGTAAAGGCTAAAGAGGTCAAGAAGACCAAGTTTCTAAGAAGGAGCCAAGTACATTCTCAAGCCACACATCACAAAAATGGATTACTATGTAGAAGCCCAAATCATTACTTTGCATGTACTGTGGAGACACTGAAATTAATATTAACAGAATCAAGTGAGGTTGAAAGTGAATGTCTACAGAAAAGCATTATACTAAGGTAACATGATGTACGTGGTAGGGAAATTGCTTTTTAAACATTATTTTATCTAAAAAAAATACTTAAAATGTTTTGGTACAGTATTTTGTTGCATAGATAGTCTTAAAATAGACCAGAACATAGATGTGAATATGTTAATTATACAAAATTACATAAAATATTAGCATTTAAGTTGAAGGAAGTTGAGAAAGACAAGAAGAGTTAAAAACATCATGGAGATGGGAAAGTTCTGAGCCCTGATACCAGTAAGTGTTGTGAGAGAGAGTTTGAGCATTTTGAATCCTGAAAGCTTTGACTTAATGCTCAAAAATGAGTTCCTTCTCTCACAAAAGTATGCAAGGCCAAGACCTGTTTGAAGTTCATTTGTTGAAGGTCGCCAATTTTGAGAGATTATGGGAAGACCAAAAGAAGCATTCTCTACGGAAGTGATCACTTGATCTTCGGAGGCAGGAAGGGAACTTCTTGCTATAGCACTTCCAAGAGAAACTGACTTCTGGTGGGTCTATCCTGATATCTCATATTCCTTAATTTTTTTCCAAAATATTATCTTCCCAATGAATTGGCTATTTACTAGGTACCCACTATGTTAAAAAAAAAAACAACATTGTGAAGAACACAGAAATAGTACAACAATATGTTTGCAATTTAGTGTGAAGATTAGATAACACAGGCAACCATCATGTGGTCCTCCTTGAGGGTAGATAGAGTCATCAACCACACAGTACAGTTTTATGGAATATCCATTTTATCTCTTGGTACATAACAATGTAATTTTATATTAAAAAACAGATGGACATTTTTTGGAGAAAAATGCAATAATAATTGGCAAGCATTTTAGAAAAAAACACAAAGGCTTTTCACACTTGGTGGGAATGGAGGTGGACATCTTATGAGTTCTGATACCATCAGGATTTGGATGTTTGTGTCAAAACCCACTGTACAAGGGCATGAAAGAGTCTGGGAGGCTTGAGGATGTTTATTCCATTCCACTGCCTTCCTGCATGGGATTTATCATCCTAACCACCGTGAAGTGGCTGAGAATTATGGTTTAACCATCCCATCATCAAATTCCTACCAAAAAAATACTTGCTGCATTCCACCCTATGACCATCTGGGTGGTGCACTTCACAGTCAGCACTTGCAGGTAGAAGACAGCATCTGCAACACTAATACTATTTTAGAAATACAGTTTATTCTTATGGTACAGAATTGGGTGTACCTTGCAATCACCTGGGGCATAATTACAAAATCATTCCCTAGGCCCGAGCTTCAGAAATTCTAGTTCGCTGGCTCTGAGGTCAGGCATAGGGATTGGTATATTTAACCCGGGCATTAAGGAAACATCTGTTTATTAACAATATCTTATTTTGATGGCTTTCCTGAAAAAGAAGTACCCTTTTGTTGATCTCAAGATTCTTGGGAGACTTTCAAGAACTGAAATAGTATGTCATCTATACAACTATCTTTTATACACTCATTCATTCACTCAATAAAGAGTTTTCGGTTGTCTGTATATGTCAGACATTGGTGTATACCAGGTGTGGTATGCTAAATAAAACACCACAGTCTCTATCTAAACAAAGATTATGGTTTAGTTGAAGAGGCAGCCCCTAAACAAGTAGAAAATGATATAATTACATATGAAGATAAACTATAAAGACAAATACCATAGAAAAAAAATAATACTAAGGGGACTTGAATTAGGTGGTAGAGAAAGAACTCTTCAGTAGGTAACATTTAAATTGAGACCTGGAAAGTGAGAAAAAATATACTTTGGGACTCAAGGCTGGAAGGAAGATCATGCTAGGCTAAGGGAGTAACAAATTCCAGGCCTTAATCTGGGTAGAACTTGGGGTTTTCTAGGAATAGATGCAAAGTGTTCCTGGAGTGTAATGAACTAGAGAGGGGTGGCGTGGACGGAGCTAGGGAAGTAGGCAGGGAGGAGGCGATCATGCCTGAGCCCGAAGGCCAGGTAAGGACTCCAAGTGGAATGGAAAGACCTGGAAGCGTGGTAAGGACAGGCCCATTGTGATATGACTTACATTTTTAATGCTCTTTCTATTCTCAGTATGGATAATGGATGATAAAAGGGCAGGGAGCAGAAGTAATGCAATCAGTAGGAGGCTTCACTAGAGTTGTTGAGTGAGACACGATGGTGGATTCATCCAGGGTGGGAGGAGCAGAAATGGACAGAAGTGGATGAATGGAAGGAGAATCAATGGAGCTTTATACATCAGCTAAATGGTTATGAAAGTACAAGTTATGAGGAAGAGACAAAAACAGCAATTGATTAAGAGTCATTCTTCAGGTTTCTAACTTGACCAAGCAGGTGTTGGGTGGTAATTTTTACTGAGCTACAGAAGATCAGGTTTAAAGTTGTGAGGTGAGCAAGAGTTCAACGTTGCAAATGTTAATTTTTTTTTTTTTTTTTGAGTTGGAGTCTTGCTCTGTCAACCAGGCTGGAGTACAGTGGCATGCTCACAACGACCACAGCCTTGACCCGCTGGGCTCACGTGATCCTTCTGCTTTAGTCTTCCAAGTAAGCTGGAACTACAGGCATGTGCCACCACGCCTGGCTAATTTTTTGTTTTTTATTGTAGAGATGAGGTCTTGCTAAGTTGCTCAGTGTGGTCTTGAATCCTTGGGCTTAAGCAGTCCTCTCACCTCTGTCTCTCAAAGTGCTGGGATTACAGGAGTGAGCCATCGTGTCTGGCTACAAATGCTAACAAGACGAATAACAGTACCTATTCCCTAATGTTGTTATGAAGAATAAAACTGTTACTGTGGTTAAAGCATTCAGAACCGTGCCAGACACATTGTAAGTACCACACATGCTTAACCCTATTGTATGTCTCACAAGTCATTTAAATAACTTGTTCAGAATCACATGGCTAGTAAGACTAAGTCAGGACACAAGTCCAGGCAATCAGCTAACAGAGTCGCTGTTCTCAGTCATGGTGCAATACTACCTCCCTGTCCACTGAGACTTTTCAGGTCAACATGGGTCTGGACCTCAGTGGATGGGTCAGGCTGGAGATTATAAATTTATGCTTATAGGGGTATTTGAAAGTGAGAATGGATGAGAATAATGGGGTAAAATTGGAGGGATAAAAGGGCAAATACCTCAGACTATGCCTTGTGGTAACTAATACAGGTAGACCATAGTCCTTCATTAACTAGCTCCAAGGATGTCATTCACCACTGCCTGGTAAACCAGCTGTTAAGTTGGTGTGTGTCTCATTTTTAATTTTTATTTATTTATTTTTCTTTTTTGAGTCAGAGTCTCACTCTGTTGCCTAGGCTGGAGGGCAGTGACATGCTTACAGTCACCACAGCCTTGGCCTGCTGGGCTCAGGTGATCTTGAAGTTTTTCAGGATGCTCTTGAACCACCAGGCTCAGGCAATCCTCTTGCCTCCACCTCTCAAAGTGCTGGTATTACAGGCATGAGCCACCTGTAATCCCTGATACACTGTGCCTGGCTATATCTCTTTTTTTTGAGTTGGAGTCTCACTCTGTTGCTTACTCTGCTGGGCTTCGGCGATCCTTCTGCCTCAGTCTTCCAAGTAACCGGAACTAGAGGTGTGTGCTACCATGCCTGGCTAATTTTTTGATTTATTGTAGAGACGAGGTCTCACCAAGTTGCCCGGGTTGGTCTCTAACCCGCAGGCTCAGGCAATCCATTCACCTTGGCCTCCCAAAGTGCTGGGATTATGGGCTGAGCCACTGAGTCTGGCCTGTATCTCATTTTTTAAAAAGTATATTTGAGTGGGAGGATTCTAGATCATATGAGATGTTAAAATAAGGAAAAAGGTTGACTTTTAATAAAGAATAATGTTTTTATTTTGGTTTTGGGAGAAAATAAACTGTCCAGTAGATTACTCCTACATGATAGGAAAGAACATAGGACCTGCTGTGGGGAAACAAAGGGCTTTCAGAAATAAAATTTTTAAAATAGATAGACTGTCATCAGAGGTTATGTCTAGTTTTTTAATTACAGCACTTATGACATGAGAGAAGCAGACTCCACTCAGGGAAAGTCTGATTACAGCAAGGGGAGTAAATAGAAGGACAGATGAAAGAAAAGTTCAAGAAAAAGGACTGATTAGGCATGAAACCATCATATCCATGAGTTCTCCTAATCCTGTTTCACTATTTTTTTTATTAACCTTCCTACTGTCCTTTTCCTGTTCTGTTCTCCTTCCTATTTTTTTTAAAACCAAGGTTCACCCATGGTTGCATCCTTTGGTCTTTTCCCTTCTAATTGTGCATGGAGTCCCTCATTGAGATAATCCACATTTATATATTCAACTCTTACTTATACTTTGATGGCTGGAAAGTTCTGTCTTTAACTCTGATTTACCAGGTGAACTTCAGACCCATCTATTCAACTACTTGTTAGACACCTTCTAAATAACCCACAACAATCTTGAACTCACATATTGAAAAGACAAATTTTTCAACTGGGTGTGGTGGCTAATGCCTATAAGCCCAGCACTTTGGGTGGCTGAGGCAAAAGGCTTGCCTGGGTCCATGGGTTCGAGACCAGCCTGGGCAACATGGCGAAACTGTGTCTCCACAAAAAAATTAGCTTGGCATGGTGGTGCATGCTTGTGGTTCCAGCTACTTGGAAGGCTGAGGTGGAAGGATTGCTTGAACCCAGCAGGTCAAGGCTGTGGTGGCTGTGAGCGTGCCACTTCACTCCAGCCTGGGTGACAGAGTGAGACCCCAACTCCAAAACAACAACAACAAAAAAGAAAAGTAATTTTTTTCTATTGCCTTTCCTGAATAATTTAGTCCTAAAGCTAATGGTTGGGTCTAAGCAAGCCAGGTATCACTCTTTAATATTCCTGCCAAAATGCATAATCAGAATTTAACCATGAGGAAATATCAGACAAATACAATTTGAGGGGCATTATACAAAATAATTTCCCTGTAATATACAAATATATCATGAAAAGGTTGAAGAACAGCTCCAGGTTGATGGAGACTAAAGAGACCTGACAACAAATGCTACTCAAGCTAGATCATTTCACTCTAAAAGTAGTCGGGACAGCTAGTGAAACTGAAGTGGATCTGAGAATTATATGGCAGTAAAGTACCCATATTAATGTCCTGATTTTGGTGGTCAAATTGTAACTATGTAGAAAAAAATGTCCTTGTAGGAGATAATGAAGTGTTAGTAGGTTATAAGCATCAAGTTGAAAACTTGCAGTCAAAAGGTCTAGGAAAAAAGTTGTTTATATTGTATGTGCATCTTTTCTGCAAATTTAAGATTAAAAAACTAAAAATTCTCATGTTAAAAGAGCGAATTTGCTATCATCTTCCCACCAAACAGCAATATATACTGTGCATTGCAGTAGTATATGAATTTTAAGATGTATGAGAAGTACTTGGAAAATCTAGTCCTCACCCATCAAGAATTCTGTTTCAATATATTGGATTGGACTCAGGAACCTGTATTTAGCAAGAACCCTAGATCATTTGGTTGTAAATAGCCACTGACCTACCCTTCAATAAACACTGGTATATTGCTTGATAAGAACCACAGTTCTAGGTCAGATCTGCCTAAGTTTGAATTCCACCTCCCAAGTTTGAAACAAGAAGAAATCGAGACCCTAAATAGACCAATAACAACCTAGGAAATCGACTATGGCATAAGAGAACTATCAACAAAAACAAAAACAAAAACCCTGGACCAGATGGTTTTCCAGCAGAATTCTACAAAACAAAAAAGGAGGAGCTGATACCAATTCTATTGAAAGTATTCTAGGCAGTTGAGAAAGCTGGAACTCTCCCCAAATCATTTAACATCACATTGATACCTAAACCAGGTAAAGATCCAACAAAGAAAGAGAACTACAGGCCAATATCCTTGACAAACACAGATGCTAAAATTCTCAAAAAGATTCTAGCAACTGGATCCAACAACACATCCCAAAAATCATCCACCATGACCAAGTAGGCTTCATCCCCAGGATGCAGGGCTGGCTCAACATCCACAACACCATAAACATAATTAAAAACATCAACAGATGTAAAGACAAAACCACATGCTTATGTCATTAGACGTGGAAAAAGCTTTTGATAAATCCAAACAAATGGGAAAAAATTCTATGCTCATGGATTGCAAGAATCATCATTGTCAAGATGTCCGTCCTACCCAAGGCAATATACAGATTTAACACAATACCCATTAAATTACTAGAAGCATTCTTGTCAGACCTAGAAATGATGATACAGGAATTCATATGGAAACATAAACTACCATGAATAGCCAAAACAATCTTCAGGAAAAAAAAAAGTGAGAGGTATCACACTCCCAGACTTTAAACTTTTATTATAAAGTTATAATAATCAAAACAGCCTTGTATTGGCATAAGAACAGGCATATAGACCAATGGAACAGGATAGAGATTCCAGAAGCAATTTCTCAACTAATATCTTTGACAAAGCCTCCACCACTGACCACTGGGAAGAGGAGAACCTATTCAGTAACTGGTGCTGGGAAAACTGGCTGACCACAGGCAAGACCCTTACCTATCACCATAAACAAAAATCAACTCTAAATGAATCAAAGACCTAAATGTAAAATCTGAAACTGTAAGAATCTTAGAAAATGCAGGAGACACCCTATGGAAATCGGAACTGGCAACAAATTCCTGTTCAAAACCCTAAGTGCCCATGCCATAAGAGATAAGATAGACAAGTGGGACTTCATTAAACTGCCAAGCTTCTGCAAAGCCAAATAAACCATCAACAGAGCAGGGAGACAGCCCATGGACCGGGAAAAAATATTTGCCAGTTGTATATCTGACAAAGTTCTAACATCTAGAATCTACAAGGAACTCAAATGTGCTGAAAAGAAAAAAAACCAAACAGCCCCATTACAAAGTGGGCAAAAGATATGAATAGGCAATTTTCAAAAGAAGACATACGAGCTGTCAATGGATACATGAAAAAATGTTCAGCCTCACTAGTCATCAAAGAAATGCAAATTAAAACAACACTGAGATACCACCTAACTCCAGTCAGAATCATCATCATCAATAACTCAAAAAGCAACAGGTGCTGGAGAGGATGCGGTAAAAAGGAAACACTTCTACACTGTTGGTAGGAGTGTAAAGTAGTACAACCCCTATGGAAAACAGTTTGGAAATTCCTAAAGGGTCTAAAAATCGACCTTCCATATGACCCTGCAATCCCCCTACTGGGGAATATACCTGAGGGAATCTCAAATCATTCTATGAAAAAGATACCTGCACAAGCTTGTTTATTGCAGCATTGTTCACAATAGCAAAAACATGGAACCAACTGTGTTGCCCATTGAGAGGACTTGATTAAAAAAATGTGGTACATAAACATGATGGAATATTACACAGCCATAAAGAAGGACAAAATTATGAACCTCACAAAATCTTGGATGGACTTAGAGTAATCTATCACAGGAAGAAAGAACTGAGTGTCACATGTTCTCACTCATTAGTGGACCTTGAACAATTATCAGAATACTATAAAAAAGGATTGTCAGTAGTGGGAAATTTCTGGGGGGGCGATGGGATTGGCAGTAGTGGAATTCTCCTGGGGGGGGGGGACATCTCATCAAGGGTGCCTGCATAATGAACATTTGTATACCTAACCCTGAATTGTATCCCACATCTTCAAAATTAAAAAATATATTTTTTACTGAATTATTGTTAATAGGCTCAAAATTTTCCCTTCATATAGCATTGCCATGTAATAATCTATTTTATGCATAGCTGCTAAAAATGATCTTTCTAAAATCTAAATCTGACTGTATTATGTCACCTCTCGAAGCTATTTAATGGATTTCTCATTACCTTCAAGAGTACATTTCAAATTCCTTGGCATAGCATGAAAGATCCTTCAAGTTATGGCCTCTGCAAGCTCTTTTATTTTTTCATTTACTCATTGTGTTCACACCTCATGAGTTAGTTGTACCAATATATCATTATACAACTTATCACATTAAGTTGCAATTATTTTTTGTCTCCATTAGAGTTCCATAAGAAGGAGACCTGACACATTATAAGTTTGTAAAAAAAAATGATTTATAAAAAGTAAGAAAAGCATAAAGACAGTAAGTCAAGAATGAACTAGGACAAATCTGGTAGGTTTGGAAGTATGGGATAAGGTGGGTGGGATTTGCCGTAGGCTGGTGATTGGGAATTAATGAGATAATCAAACTTGAAGAGCTAACCATTTCAATAAGTTGTAAATGGGATTTGTATGATGTGATACACAATGTAAAAAAAAAAAAAATTCAACTCCAAGAGCAGAGTGCCTCTGCATGTGATTGATATAGTTACTGGGGTTTCTGGGGAGGTTGGAAGATAGAGACAGATTGTATGAGCTGCAATTATGTCCCAGTCCCTTCCTGGTGTTCATTTTCTCCTCATTTTTTTTCCTTCAGTCAAAGCAGTATTTCTTCTAGTGGCCTTAGAGCCATATTTCTCTTTTTCCTAATCCTGTCTTGTCCACAGCACCCTTCTTGTCTAAACTACAGTATCTTTCTGAGTTCTCAAGAAGAACTGAACACCAAAGGTTTATTTGCTCTTGAGCAATTATGGAGAATTAAATAAAAATTGCTGGAAGAGGCAGTGAATGGGGTGGTTGTAATTTTACACATACAGGCATGAAGATTCCTCAGAGGGGGCAAATCCTTCAAAATATTTTAAGATTTAAGGTGGAAATGGGTGTAGAACAAGGAACCAAACTTATTCTGCTGGAGAAGAGGGAAATGGTCTTTGTTTATTGTGCCACAGCTTAACTGGCTAATTACAGAGATTCTACCTGGGTTCAGAGGTTGATTCATTATGAGCTAATGAAATTTATTTCTCAGGGATACTCCAATACACACGTGGTTTCTCAGACCATGCCCGTAAGTTTGTATTGCCAGTTTTTATTTCTATTTTTAAAAGACGGCCCCAAAACTGTTTAGACAACAGGCTCATAAAACTAGGTCTTATAACTATCTGGGTCTTGGTTAATGCATTTCAGGGCCCACTAATCTCAAACAACTCTTCCTTCTTTATTCTTATTCCTTCTTTTCTACTGATTTAATTTCTCTCTCCCTTTTAGGTGTTTTATTTTTGGCATTTCCAAACCTTAAAATTTATTTTCCCTAAATTCATTTTTCACAATTTTACTTGCCCAAGTTCCTACTTGATATATAATATACCAATAGTTCATTATAATATAAATATATTTTATTCAGATCAGACATATAATTCTCTTGGTGTGTTACCAACAATAAACATAATCTTCACTTACTTATAAAGCTGAAATGACTATGAGTCTGTTATAGCCCCATAAATTAAATGACAAAAAATATTCGGTGGGTATCATGTGCTAAGCACTATTCCATATGTAGATTAGTTCAAATGAGGTCAATTTTTCCTTATCAGCTACAATGTAGCAGCAAGATAAGATTGAGAAGGTGCATCATTTTGAAAATTTAAAAAATGTATTATATGGGCTACTTTGGGTAGGTTATATAGAAATGAAATAGAGTAATATTCTAATTTGCAGAAATATGTGTAAAGTCTTTTATTAAAGAGAGATATAAAAGTTAGAAAGTCATTATGAAAGACGCAGAAGAGGTAAAGTCTTAGCTTAGAAAAATGTCCCAGATTTTTCAAAAAAAGGATATGCATAGGTGAAGACACGTTCTCTTTTTGGAATGGAGAAGGGATCAGTGACTGTTGAACACCCTGTATGCTTAGGAATTGGGAGAGGGGCTCTCCATTTGTCATTTCATTTACTCTTCTCAATTCTCTAGGAGGCAGGTATTATCCAAGTCTTACAGATGAAGAAACTGAAGTTCAAAATGTCATGGGGCCTAGTTAAGATAAATGGTAGGAGGCTGTCTGTAAAGATGAAAAGCAAAGCTAATGTTTGGGAGGCCTGAGGCTGGCCTGTGAAGTAGTTGGAGATAACTTTAAATATAAAACAAGAAGTTGATTTTAGAGAGCAGTGAGAGCTGGGTAGAAATGTTTGGCTTTGATTGATTGGAAAACCAAAAGCCATTAGTTTTCTGTTTTTTTGTTTGAGTAAGGGTTTCACTCTGTTGGCTAGGCTGAAGTGCAGTGGCATGCTCAAGGTGACCTCAGCCTCTACCTGCTGGGCTCAGGTGATCCTCCTGCCTCAGCCTTCCAAGTAGGTGAAACTACAGGTGTGTGTCACCACGCTCGGTTAATTTTTAAAATTATTATATATTGTAGATATGAGGTCTTGCCAAGTTGCCCAGGCTTGTCTTGAACCTCTGGACTCAGGCAATCCTATCACCTTGGCCTCCTGAAGTGCTGGGATTATAGGCATGAGCCACTGTGCCTGGCTCCATTAGTGGTTTTTGTAGCAAATGTATCACACATGGTTAGCCTTCTTCATGAATTTTTCAGAATCCTTTCTAGAGAAAACAAAAAGTTCAAATTGAACCCAATATTGAAAGCCATTTCAACACAGTCATGAATAAGAATAAAAAGCAAGATTCCATCAGAATTCTAGGAATGGGCATGCAAAGGTTCTGGACATATCTCATGAATTTTGTATCCTTCACAATTCCTGGCATATAGTAAATAGTCAATAAATGATGGGCAAACAATTGAATGCAAAAACAACTATTTTATCTTTTCTGTTTTGCAAAACATGAAAATTCTAAAAACAAAAACAGAACAAAACAAAACCTGAAGAAGCAATTATATGTCTCCTAATCGACTCTATCTGCTGCGTGAATCACTTTTGGAATATCAGGCAAAGATGAAACATGATCTTTGCCTTTTCTCTTAGTTTGGAGAGACACTGCCCAGTTCTCAAATACCAGTTCATACGTCACTGAAAAATCAAGAGCTGTCACTGTGGGGCCAGAAAGGGTCCCATACTGGCCTCAAGCTGGTGACTCTATTTCCACTGAAGCCCAGAACAGGAACTGAGACAGCCTTAGAAATAGTAGAATGCCATGATAACTGCAATGCAGGATTAAACAGAGGACAGACTGGAGGTAGGAAAGTCAGCTTGGAGCTAGCTTTAATTATGTAGTTGTGAGAACAAGGTACTGGTGAAGAGCAAGATGGTGGAGGATTTGGCAGGAATTAGACTGATTGGAATTAGACAACAAAGTAATAGGAGGAGTCATTGATGATGCCAAGGTAAAATGCCTGGAAGATGGTGACAATGGCTGTAAGGCTTTTATTTTAAACTAGTACAAAATTAGAACTATTTTATTACCCCCAACAGTTCCATTGTCAAAAATGTTAGTTTGGTATCCCATGTAATTGAAAATCAAGAAAAATGCTACAGAAATTTAATTCAAATGTACAGGAAAACATTTAAAAATCCTCCATCCTCATTTCTCTCTAAATATCCCACATGTATAATTACCGATTCCCAAATCTTTCCTACCTGACCCTGAGATCCCGTTAACACAGTCTCAAACTCAACTTGACATGTTCCTTATCTCGCTTGGGTTCTTCCCCTTCTTCTTTTTATCTTCTTATATTCACTGTCTGGCTATTTGTTCCAGAGCCAGCTAGTCCTTTAGTTTCTTCAAATATCTTTCTTATATAGTACTGTAGTTTATGAAACGAAGACCCAGGAGCCCAGAGGGCAAAACAGAACTTTCCAGAGTTAGTACAAGAAGCTGCGAATATTCTTAAGAAGCTCAGTGGTCCTAACCACATTTTCAACAAGAGGCTGGAGCTACTTCCTCAGGTATACAATGACGACTACATCCCAATCCCAAGTAAAGATGAAAGTAGCTAATGCATTTTTAAGAAACCAAACAACTTACAGAAACTGAAATACCAGAGGTGCCAAAAATGTATACACATTTTAAGCAATGTTATCTATGTATTACTTTTCAAAGTAGTTTTCAGAAGTGTCTGTACACTGATGGTAACCACTTTGAATACCGCTTGTGATTGCAGAAGTCAAATGTGACTTGTAGTCATCTTACAATTTTAATAATTTTAATATAGATTTTTTCCTTAACATGTGTATACATTTTTGTCACCCTCTGTATAGTTTGCAATATAGATTCATTTTCTACCACTTCCATAGGTTTATTATAAATTATTTTCACCTGTTTCTTTTTACCTTTGTTAAATTTAAAATTATTTATGTGGATACATTATATTTCTGTTGGACAGTGCTAATTTAAGCAATCAACCTGATGTGATTAAGGAAATGATAATAGGCAAATGAAAGTTCATCATGGTGCTTTCTGCTTCTCATAGTCAAGATTGAAATGAATGTCACCATCAGACCAATAGGCACCTGAGTATTTGCTCTGAGCAGGGATGTGGGAAAGAAAATAAACTCACACAAAATAAATAGGTAAGTAAATTAAATAATTAATAAAAGAATAAAAACCAACATGAGAAGGCATGGAAAAGATGGCCTAATCAGCTGATGAAAACAAAGTCTAAGATGAAAAACAGAGTGAAAAGAAGTCTTTAAAAAATTTTCCAGGCCAGGTGTGGTGGCTCATGCCTGTAATTCCAACACCTTGGGAGACTGAAGTGGGAGGGAGTCCAGGAGTTCGAGACCAACCCGGGCAACATAGTAAGACCTTGTCTCTACAATAAATTAAAAATAATATAATAATAATAACAAAAAAATAATTGTCTTAGCCTTGTGTTTTTCACAGTTGGGAAGAACAAAGAGAGATCAGTCATAGGGCCAAAAATATCCTTGAAAAATTACATGAACAATAATATCAACTGGATAGTTAAGAATCAAACTACATCAAGGATGCATTTATGTGCTTGCAGGAAAATAATCAGAAATTTATCCATCCCAATAGTGATCAGTTTTCCTAGAGTTTAGAGATAGAGAATTAAGTTATTTTTTCTGGAAGTGCCTCTCCTCAACCTACTATGCAAGGAGTTGATCAGCTCTTCTAGAGGAAGAAAGAGTTCATGAATTTAGCCATAAATGTGAAAATACCAAATTCAGTTAGTTCTGACTTTATTTTCAGCGTACAACCTATATTTGAGTTACTATATATAATTTAGACCACTCTATATAGTTGAATGTGTGTACAAGGAGAGAAATAAAAATTTAATCTGGCCTCCAAAAAAAAAAAAAAAATGAAAAGGCAATTCATATCCTAGAGAATAAAGAAAAAAAAGTTCTTTTAAAATGCCAGAAGGGGAAAAAAAAAAGAATATGTGATCAATAGTGCCAGATACTCGAAAGAAGATAAGGAGAAAGAAAAATCTTTTGATTTGCCTTGAAAGTGGTTGTCAATGACCTTGGAAATACTTGCTATAATAGGGTGTGGAGGCAGAAGTCATTTTACTAGAAAATGATGCAATAAATTTTTGTTTTTGTTTCAAGAAGGCAGAGATTCAAAACACTAATTAGAGGTCTGAAAATGAAGGCAGGGAAAAATGGGATAATAGTTTTAAGTGGGGAAGAGGTTCAAGTAATGTACTTTTAAAACTGATGTTTGATGACAGAACAAGAAAAAAATGTAGTGAAACAGGAAAAGATAAATAAATTCATAAAAGAAAGGTTAAATGTGGGACTAAGTTGCTAGAAGCTGCATTGTAATTTTGGAAACGCAAGATATAGTCCTATTACAAAACAACTCTGTTATTTACTGGATAAATCTGGCTAAGATGACTGGAAACATGTCTTCTTTATGCCTCGCCATCTAATCTCATTAATCTGCTGTGGTTAACTTTCACTAACAGGAACGAATATAAGGATTGATTTTAGGCAATTTGGAATTTTCCTCAATATTACTTCAGGATCATATCAGTGAAAAATCTACTTGTCTTGAACAGATTGCATTGGTCTACTCAAGTGATTTTAGAACTGGGGAGTTAGAAGATATTGAATTTTAAATATTAGATTATTTTATATTGGACTTTGGATCTAATATTAGATATTAAAGTGTAAAATCACATTGTCCTCATTGCTAGCCTTCTTTTTTATCTTGCTGCAGGATCAGTACTGTTTTAGGACAGTATTTGATGGCTCAGGAACCTACAGGGGAAGGGGAAATATTTACTCTATTTATTGAATGGTGAATAGCCTAAGCTTTAAAACAAACGTTGCCAAACTTTAAGTGTATTAATTTCTTTACAGCTGATGGCCAAATCATAGTTTGCTATTGCAGCAAATGAAATATAAAACAAATCCAAATACTAAGTTGATCAAAAGAAGTGAGGAACATGTTTGTAAGTCATCTATGGTTTTGCCTCCCCCAAAAAACAGCCTTCCAAGAAAGACTGACCCTGTGCATTCTGATAGGTTGATGTCATTAAAAAAGGTAGTAAACAAAAACAAGTGAAGATGATAACTTTGAAGACCCACACTCATAAGACAAAAGTAAGTCAACATTATTTTTCAACTGTACTACATATATAAGGAATTAATATTGAACCGTATCTAAAATATGTTAAAACCAGAAACAGAATGTACACCTTGGACCCTCAAATAAAACACAAATATTTGATTATATTGAACAATAACACATGCCCAAGTTTCTTCAGGAAAATACCGATTACTTTTTTTACAACAATAATAATTCTGATAATAATAATAAAAGTTAATATTTATTATGGCCTTATTATGATCCAGGAAAGGTCTAAGTACTCTATTCCAAGCTCTTTGCATGTATTAAATCATTTGATTATCAAAGCAAGCAAATAAACAAACTCTATGAGGAATATACTGTTATTATTCTAATTTTATAGAAGAGGAAATCAAGACTTTCCAAGGTCTCACATCTATTAAGTGATAGAACATGGACAAAACCAAATCTAAGTTTAGTTTTTTTTTTTTTTTGGAGTCTCACTCTGTCACCCAGACTGGAGTGCAGTGGCCACTCCCAGCCACCGCAGCCTCGACCTGCTGGGCTCCGGCGATCCTTCCGCCTCACCCTTCCAAGTAGCTGGAACTACAGGTGCACGCTACCACGCCCGGCTAATTTTTTTTGATTTATTGTAGAGATGAGGTCTCACCTGCCCAGGTGGGTCTTGAACCCGTGGGCTCAGGCAATCCACTCACCTCAGCCTCCCAGAGGCACGGGATTACAGGCTGAGCCACCGAGCCCGGCTAGTTTAATTTTTTTAATCTTTTCTTTTTTTTAAATGGTATACTAGAGGAGTCCCTGAATAGAACCTGGTATTTTATTTTGGTGGATCTGAGAAGAATATTCTCCATATAGCAAAAGTTTAAAATATTTTTCTGGAAATGGTCAGACAGGTTAGCAGTAACCTGGTTACCATCAAGTGCTTATAAAGTGGGGGCAGGGTCCTAGGAACAGGAAGGCTATCAGGGTAAGTGTTCCTATACATACTCAAGACCAAGCGTTTGCATTCACTTTCAAAGACTTCACTTGCAATCGTTCAAGCTGATGTCAGTGCTTACCACTGACAGCTCTCGGTGTCTAAGAATGGTCCTGTAGGAGGCTAAAACCAGAACAAACCAGCAAAAGACACAAAATAGAGAAGGAAGAAGGAACAGCCTCTAAGATAGACTGGAGTTGCACTCTAGTAAAGAATATCCATCCTAAAAAAAAATAATCTCTCCTGGTTGTCTCCAAACTCATTTGCTGTCCAATTCATTAGTAATATGTAGAGAACTTGTACCCTCAATATGTGTACGTCTATTTATATACAGAGACTAAATGTTCTACTGCAGTGATATATTTTGTACATTAGAAACATATCAGGATTAGAAATGTTAAAGCATGATAACAAAAGTAGAACTAGATATGAGCAAATGTGTGGGAGTCCCAAATTATGGAGTAGATCTACCATAAATCCTTTTTACTGAAGATAAGGATTAATCCTAGAAACTGTAGTGAAGGTAGAGTTTTGTCTAAGGCCCAGATACCTCAGTTGCATGAGCAAGAGGGGAACAAAAGGCTAAGGCCTGAACAGGGCTTTTCCAAAAGACCTTAGGTTCTGGATGCAGGATTTAGGTCCAGTGCTGCCAAGTTTTCTCATTTTTCAAGATAAGCTACAGAAACCCAGATTTTAGGTGATCTCTCAGTATTTACAATTGACATACTTAAAAGGGAAAACATGGCACATGATAAGCCAATCCTATCTATAGGCAAAACCCAAACTTCAAGCTGCCAGAGTGTAACCTCTGATGTAACTAAAAGTTTGGTTTTTTTTGTTTCTTGTTTTTTTCCCCGGTGATTAGTAATTGTGTTTTATTATCCCTGGGAAATCAAAGACTGTGAGTTTTGAAGCAGATGTGCCTGGGTTTGTATTCTCGCTTTGCCACAGAAGAGTTCTAGAACTTGGCACATGTTCGCTGTCCACTGTAACACTTTAATTCTTCAGCTGTTACACAGAGGAAAATGGTCATAGCCTTGACACACTGTTATAATTAAGACACACTGTTGTGATGATTAAATAACATAAACAAGCAGCCAAGCTTCTTTGCAAATCTGTTTTCTTTAGTTGTCCTGCCAGTGGTGGCAATAATGGAAACTCTGTGTGTGTGTGTGTGTGTGTGTGTGTGTGTGTGTGTGTGTGTGTGTGTGTGTACGCGCATGTGTTTAAACCACATAGAGTAAGATCAGGCTATATTCTATCACTAACTTTTTTTTTTTTTTTTTTTGAGTTGGAGTCTCACTCGGTCGCCCAGACTGGAGTGCAGTGGCCGCTACCGGCCACCGCAGCCTCGACCTGCTGGGCTCTGACGCTCCTTCCGCCTCAGCCTTCTGAGTAGCCGGAATTACAGGCATGCGCTATCACTCCCGGCTGATTTTTTGATTTATTGTAGAGATGAGGTCCCGCTGCCCAGGCGGGTCTCAAACCTGCGGGCTCAGGCAATCCACTCACTTCAGCCTCCCAAAGGCGCAGGATTACAGGCTGAGCTACCGAGCCCGGCTCTATCATTAACTTAATGCCTGCCTCTTGTCAAGCTGCTTGCCTTCTCTGGGCCTCAGTTGCTTAACTGCATATATGTATAGCGAGCACAGTAAAGCTTCTCATCTTGCCATGCTGAGGCACTGAGATAGTGGTTACTGGCATGGGCACCGGGTTAGACTGCCAGGATTTGAATCTTTCCTCTGGTGCTTACTAGCTGTGAGATACTAGACACATTATTTAACTTTCCCATGTTTCAAATTCCCCATCTGTAAAAATAGTCAGAGTACCTATCTTACAGGATCCTTTTAAGAAATAAATAAGACATATGAAATCCTTAAACCAGGGTTAGACCATTCTCATAATAAATATTAGCAATCTCTATAGTTAATAGAATCTAACACACCACTGATTTTTTAAGAAGCACCATTGTATGTACCACTAGGGAAAAAATGGTTTCAAATTGAATTGTGACATAATGCTTTGTTATTAGAACTTTTATTTTATACTTAATAAAGATGGTCTCTAGACCTAAGTATAGATTTGCATCATGTTATGCCTATATACACAGAAGAACATATATTTAATTGTTCGATGGACTTTACTGAATCGCTTTGCAACTTTGAGCTGTCTACACATCTGTACCAGTGCTTTTCTCTTCAATGCCATCTCTAGTCAGGAGCAATTAGAATGCACAGTCTCCTTTTCTTCTCTTCCTGCTCCTTCTATCAATTTTTAAAAAGACTTTTAATTTCAAAAATTTTCCAAAATGCATATTAATAGAAAGAATAGTATAAGGTACCCATAACCCAAGGCAACACTACCCTTATGTACCCCCAAGACAAGGCAACACTCTTTTTTTTTTTTTTTTTTTTTTGAGTCGGAGTCTCACTCTGTTATCCAGGCTGGAGTACAGTGGCATGCTCACAGTCACTGCAGCTTCAACCTGCTGGGCTCAGGTGATCTTTCTGCTTCAGCCTTCCAAGTAGCTGGAACTACAGGCATGCACTATCACTCCCAGCTAATTTTTTAATTTATCGTAGAGTTGAGGTCTTGCCAAGTCCCAGGTTAGTCTCGAAACCCTGGGCTCAGGCAACCCTTTCACTTCCATCTCTCAAAGTGCTGGGATTACAGGTGTGAGCCACTGTGCCTTGCCAGCAACACTTTTAACACTTTTGACCATCTGCAGGATTTTTCTCCCGAGCTGCTAACATCATTTTGTATGTTACATGCTCTTGATTTTACTTGAAGATGCCAAGAGAATATTTTTAGGCAAGAACCAGGACTCATCTTCCATTCTTCAGTCATCCTGAAATGGTTTGTTTTTTGAAACATTAAGGGGCTGCCCTTGTTAAAGTTATGTCAACAGGAATCCAGCCAGATCTCTGCATATACAGGCAATGACAACTATGTCACGACTGCCACCTGTCAAGCAGCAATTGTAGGCCACCACTGATTGCATCCTGACCATGCTAAAATAAGTGGAGGAAAAAGTGTAACCTAGAATCAATGCAATAGCATATTATCACAAATAAGAATCAAAGGCTATAAAATCCTTTTCTTGATTTTTCCTTTATGACTTTATATATTTGTAAATAATGTTGGCAAAATAGCTTCTTAGGTGACACGTTGTTGGCTGCTACCTGGCTTAGGATATTTTTTATGTGAACAACAACCCATGATCCTTTCTCCTGTCCCCTGAAACGCTAGAGTTACCCCATCATCTTCAGGTCTAAGATAATGTGGATGAGAACTAAGAAAAAAGGTCACTTTCACTTCTGTTGAAGTAACCTGATTTTTCTGCTTTGAAACTTGTAGAATTATCATTGTCTTCTATTATTTAAAAATTATGACAAGACATGGTTTGTGTCATTACCCTGATTACTAATCTTGCTTGGGATGTGATACACTCAACTGCTATCTTGGAGTTTTTTATACCTGAAATTCTAGAATTCATTTTATCATATTAATGACTAATTTTGATCCATCTGTTGAGTCTATAGGTTATAACTTCCTGACTGACCCTTGTGCCCATTATATCCTGAATCATCTTTTTAAATCCTTGATTTCATTTCCTCAGTATTCTGGATATAGCTGATTTGATTATCTGCAGTGTCAGGGCTGCTCTTTACTACTTTCAAATAAGATTTTTATTTCAGTTATTGTCATTTTCATTATGTAGCATGCTTTTCTTATCCAGGTCTGCTTTTGCTCATAGAGACAATGCCATCTTTTATTTCATTAGGAATGAAAAGTTGGTAATTTCTGAAAACATTTCTCCTGTTTCATGAAATAGATCATACTCATTTCTACACACTTGTAACTTGGCTCTGCTCTGTAGCAAAATTGCTTCATCTTTGAGATTGATGTGTTGATATTTTCATCCTTGAAGTTAAGATTTTTCCAGGATGTCTTGAACAGCAGCAATTGTTATTTTTGGGAGAGACAGATTTATTAGAGAAATGATACTGACATCTTAAATCTCAACCGGTAGTTCTCAAATTTCAGAGCACATGAGAATGACCTGGGGAGCTGTTTAAAAATACTAATTTTAGGGATGCACTCCCAGTGATCTTGATTCAGTATATTGGAGTGTGGTGGCCAGAAACATTATTTGTTAAATGTTTAATATAAAAATTTTTAAATATGCACACAAGTAGAATAGTAGAGTGAATCACTATGCACCTGTTACTCAGCTTTGGTAATTATCAATATTTTGCTCCTCTTTTTTCTTTTATCACTACTGCCTCTTCTTTCCTTGTTTTTAAAATATATTTCATGAGAATATTTTTAAACATTTCTCACACATCAGGTTCTTCACTTTTATATTTCTACAAAATGCATCCTTAACTGATAAGAATATATATGTCATCGAAATATACATATATTTCAATGATATTATCACATCTGATGAAATTAAAAATAATTCCTAATATCAAAGAATGCATAATTCAATTTAAATTTCTGTTAGTGATTCAAAAATGTCTTTTTATCATTAGAATGTTGAATGAGGTCTCACAAAATGTACATCCATTGTATTTGGTTGTTATGCTGCTTACTTTAGAACTGTTATTCTTTTTTTTTTGTTGTTGTTTTTTGAGTTGGAGTCTCACTCGGTCGCCCAGACTGGAGTGCAGTGGCTGCTCCCGGCCACCACAACCTCGACCTGCTGGGCTCCGGCGATCCTTCTGCCTCAGCCTTCCAAGTAGCCGGAATTACAGGCATGTGCTACCACTCCCGGCTGATTTTTTTGATTTATTATAGAGATGAGGTCTCGCTGCCCAGGTGGGTCTCGAACCCGTGGGCTCAGGCAATCCACTCACCTCAGCCTCCCAAAGGTGCGGGATTATAGGCTGAGCCACCGAGCCCAGCTAAAACCGTTATTCTTAAATCTTGTGCTATAGATCCTGGTGAGATGTTGGCATATGATTCCTTCCAGAGCAATATTGCTTTGTCTCCAACACAGGAAGACCAATTCTTGTTTTCCAGCACTGATGGAGAGGATCATAGATCAATTAAAGATGTGAGGGTCAAGGAACAAAATCCAGGTCTAGTTAGAGAAAGAACCCTTAGTTCAGAATTGGTCTATAGCACAACGGATACTCACTATTTACCTCTCACAGTATGAAATGAAACAGTGGATGAGAGGGGTCTCAAAAATATGGCATTGATTTCTAAAAACTTGTGTATTTGTTCTTACATGGTTCAACTTCAGTCACCTTCAAAGTACTCTCCATTTGATGCAATATATCTACTGAGATGCTATTCCATTGCTCAAAACAGTTTTTGAACTTGTCAATTTTGATGCCTTTTAGTTAGTGCTTCTGCTGTTTCTTGTTTCACCGCTTCCACATCAGCAAAATGCTTTCCTTTGAGGACTTTTCTCATCCAGAGAAAAAGAGAAAAAAAGTTACTGTGGCGAGGTTTGGTGACTAGGTAGGGTGGGGTATGGGGGTCATGCTGATTTTGGTTGACAGTTGCTCAACACACAGCACAGTGTGCGTAGAGGTGCTGCCCTGGTGGAAGAACCACTGTTTGCCACAACTCGAGACATTTCTTCCACAATGCGGCCTCTCACGACAACACTAGGTGGTACACTGAAGCCAATGGGTTTATTTACCTAGTGAAAGAAGCCTGTACTACAAGGGGTCTGCCCTCCAGAAAATAATCCCAGTTTTTGTGGGACCATCCTCATAGAAAAGGTGCTTAGAGAGACATGGAAAAGGTAAGCTCTCAAAAATGGTAGCTATTTTTCTTATAATTACTCAGTGGAACACAGACTATGAAGTTTGGAGACCTCACTAGTGGCTGAAGGCAAAAGTAAAAACTAATTTGTATTCATGTGTTTTATGGTTTGATGCAGAAGATAAATGCAAGAGAGATGCAGGTGGCAGAAGATAAATGCAAGAGAGATGCATGGAGAGGCTGGAGGCTGGTTCTACCAGCACAAATCAAGGTAGGGGCGGGAGCACGACAGACACACACAGCAGAGATCTTTCATGGTGTTCACAACTCACCAGTGGTATCTTGATCATGAGAGAGACCCAATTCAATTCCTGTTAAGGTCTACATTTGCTTATTTAGTGTTTCACAGATTAGGTGAAATTAGGAAGACAGAAAACTGTAATTCATAAGTAATATGTTGTGTTTTCCAGGCACCGTGTTAGGAACGATGTGAACACAGATTTGAAGTTCAAGCCCACCAGGTGCTCATGGTCCCGGGGGAAAGACAGATAAATGAGAACCTGCCAAACCATGAAAATTCATAAAACAATGTGATGAATCTAAATCAGAGGGGAGTGCAGAGGGCCGCAGAATAAAATAGGGGAGGCCTCTTTTGGCTTGGGTACAAGTAGAGTGGCCATATAATGTATTATTTAATTCTGAGAGTCAACAGCAGTGTTATTAGTAATTATAGAGAGACAACATGTGTAAACTAAGGCTGTTCTTGACCAATCAGGAGGTATGCTCATCTAGATTATGCCAAAGAACACCCCCTCTTTTTGAGTGGGGGAGTCTCACTCTGTTGCCCAGGAAGGAGTACATAGTAGTATGACCATGGCTTATCACAGCCTCAACCTCCGGGCTCAGACAATCCTTTCATCTCAGCCTCCCAAGTGGAGTAGCTCAGACTACAGGTGTGCACTACCACACCCAGCTAATTTAATTTATGTTTTGTAGAGAAAAGATCTTGCTGAGTTGCCCAGGCTGGTCTCAAAATCATGGGCTCAAGCAATCTTCCCGCCTCTGCCTCCCAAAGTGTTGGGATTGCAGGCATGAGCCACTGCACCTGCTGAAAGAACACCTTTATAATTCAGATGATATATGAGTTTTGAAGAGAGAGACTACATTTGCCAGGGAGGAGAACATCTTAAAGCACAAGAAGAGCATATATAAGGCCAGAGAAGTCTGAGAGAACTGAGGTTGTATGGACCTGGGGAATAGTTTAGAACAAAAATAGTCCAGAGTAAAGGGCAGAAAGAGGGAGAAATGCTGAAAGAAAAATCTAGAGTTAAGGCCATGAGAAAATTGGTTAGCTAAGCAGAGGAGACTGAATTTTATCTTACAAGTTCTTGGGTGTCATGAAAGCATTGTAAGCAGGAGAGTAAATAGTCAAATCTGTATAGAAATAACAATAAACAAATTTATTGTGGTTCCTTTCTATCTCATACATTTTCTAATTTGATGTTCCTAACAACCTGATGATATGCATAGCTATCCCCATGTTACTGCTATCTAATATAAGTCAGATAATTTGACCATAAAGGATGAAACTGGAACTTAAACATAAGATTTTCTATTCAAAATCTGAGCTGTGGCAGCAGAGTTGAGGGCAGATCTCATGGAACCCGGGTAGTCAGGCAGGGAGAACGGTGAAATGGCTGCTGAAATCCAGGTAGGAATCACGAAAGGAACTAAATATGAAGGAGGCAGAGGGACATTCAAGAAAGAAATAGGCATGCCACATAAAAAGAAATAACAAAATCATAGGACTTAGCTGATAAGTGTGTGGTAGGAACAGTGAGCAGTACTCAAGAGTCTAGATTCTGGTTTGTGTCTCTGAGTAAGTGCTGATTCGTTGAGATGGGCAATTAGTTGAAGGAATACATTTTATGAAAACTTGATAAGCTCTCTTTTAGAATATTGATATATGACTGGTAGGTGATAGTCAGTAATTGCATATGTGAATCAGGTGTTTATGAGTGAATCAGGAGTCAAATCCATGAAAGAAGGTGTAAAATGAAGTGTTCAGAAGGTTGAGGGTGAAACCTGAGTAACATCTTCACTAAGAGAATGAACTGAGGCAGATCACAACTTAAAAGAGATGCAGATGGAAGAGCCAAGGAAGTCAGAAGAAAATAAGGAGACAATGGATAGAGATAATAGGAAGTTACAAGGCAGTGAAAGTGTCAACAGGGACAAACATTGTAGCAAAGTACAATGAAACAAAAATGTTAAAATTTCTAATGAATTCGGTAACTAGGAGCCTGCTTTTGGAAACCGAATACATGTTAAATGGAACTACTTGAAACTATTTTGATTCCTGATCTTTTAGTTTCTTCTGTTTTGTATTATTCATACAATTTACACATATATATCTACTTTCTATGTATTTATAATAATAGATGCAGTTTATTAAATGCCTACAATATCCCTTATTCTTTATATACATTATTATTAATTTATGAATAATCCTGCAGGAGCCACATTATTATCTCCATTTTGAAGATGAAGAAACAGAGTCATCTCATAACTGTACTTCAAAGAAGAGAGAACTGAAACTGAAATAGGCAGATATGAAGACTTATTCTCTTCCTGCTTGTACTTCAAACCCATTGCTGTCTTCTGGTTACACAAAATGGCATTAAACGCAGCTTCATGATGGCACAGTGAAACTAGTGGCAAACAGCAAGGTGAGTTAATACTTCCAACCCTTGAAAGAAGCTGGATTATGAAATTCACCATAGAAGGAAGAGGATCTGTTAATAGGAAGTAAAGCAAAGATGAATATATCCACAGTGAGTAAACAAAGAAGTATAGGTAATGAAGCTTAAAATAATCATATCTAAAAGAAACCACAATAAAGGAGGCAAAGTTGGGTGGGACCCACAGAAATATCAGCGTGATGTAACCTGCTCCACTGGGCTGCAATTTAAAAAGGCAAGAGCACAAATGACTCTTCCTGGCAGTCCCAACCAACCCTCATGTAATCACACAACCGCTTGCTGACACTGAAAACTGAGCACTGTAAAATCCATGGGATGATTTTAATTAAAAGTTATTTTCAAAAGCAAACATGAATGGAATTTGCAAAAGGGCAAGTAAAAAATCAGATATCTGAATGTTGCAAAGATTTCACTTACTGGATACACTAGGTTGATACTGTCTTGGATGAAAACACTTCCTACTCCCATGGGGCCTACTCATTTTATATGTTGCAACATTCTGAACTTCAGTTGAACTCAGACCCACAGCACATTAGGTTTTAATGTAATGTCTCAAAATGGCAGACAAATGATACCAACAGAAGTATGATGAAAATGCTGGCAGATTCTAAATGAACAGTAAGCAATTGTAAACTCTTACTAATCTTTGTAAGTATCTCCTGGACAAGCAAAGCTACCCTGCCCTCTGAAACACGCGTCACACCAAACAGATCACCTGCTTCCTCTAATCTTCATCAACCACCCTTGACAGCTGCCAAGATCCCATTTCTTTTTAAAATATGCCCTCTTACTGTCTAGTCCAGGTGCTACTACTAATTGACTGATAACAGGGACATACATGTTGAGTTATAGGTTTGGTAGCATGTCAGGGAGGTGGAGTGGAAAGAGAGAAGCAGGTAATTTGCTCCTTTCCATTCCTGCTCTGAACTGGCCCAGCCTTGGGTAGACATATGGCAATGAATAGGCATGCAGCTCGTAGGTACACAAAGCAGCTAACAGTGAGAGTCTCTTGGGGATGCAGCATGGAATGCCGGCCTCATTCATACCATGCTCTAAGCCTAGGGGTTCTTAGATTTTAGTGTGAGTTAGAATCACAGGTGGACCCTTATGAAAAATCCAAGTGCCTATTTCTCACCTCAGTGCTACCAAATTAAAAACTCTGGACTTAGGTCCCGGCATTCCTGCTGTCCTCAGCTTCCCCTGTTGACGAGTGGAGAACCACTGCTCTGGCTACCAGGAGACACCACCTTGGCCAGTATGCTGCCTACTTGCTGCGTGGCAGATGGTGCTGGCCAACAGAGGCTCTGCCCTTGCTGTCCTGGTCCTGGCTGCTGCTCCTGCCTGTCTGATTTACTCTTTCTTTCCAGAATCCTTTGTCCATCTTCCATTTGGAAGTACAACAAAAGAACAAACAAAACCAATATACTTCAGAAATAATGAAACTAGAGAAAGCTGGAACATAGACATAAGAAAACAAATCATTTATAATTGCACCATTCTAAAATAACTACTTTTAATGCTGCAGTGAATTATTTTCACCATATATTCAAACAGTTATTGCTATCCTTTCATAGAATCTTATACTCCATTATAATAGTTAATTTTTATTGAGCACTATGGGCCTGTGATAAGTACTTTATATTCATTATCTCATCTAATTCTCACAGCATCACAACATTCCCATAAAGATTGAACAATTATGCCTCTATTTTATATATTAAGAAATTGAGCTGAGTGCAGTGGCTTACACCTGTAATCCCAGTACTCTGGGAGGCCGAGGAGAAAGGATAGCTTAACCCCCGGAGTTTGAGACCAGTCTGGACAATATAGCGAGACCTGGACTCTACAAAAAGTTATGGGCATGGTGGTGAGCACCTGTAGTCTCAGCTACTCAGGAGGAGGCTGAGGCAGAAGGATTGCCTGATCCCAGGAGGTTGAGACTGTGGTGAGCTCTGGTGTGCCACTGCACCCCAGCCTGAGTGACAGAATGAGACACTGACTTACAAAAAAAAAACAATTATATATATGGAGTGTAGAGAAATCAGAATATAGTGACAGAGTGCTGGTTTGCACCTAGGAACACAGTTTCTTTTCTCACTCAAATGTTTAATATACTTATATTTCCAAGATACTTAAAACATTTTATAAAAACATTTATATCGGTCACATACTTTTCTGTTTTAAGACTCTACCATTTGCTTACCCAATGCTCATAATCCAATGGATTATAAAATGCTATAATGTTGCAATGAGTGTCTTCATGAATTTAGCTTATCTGTTTCTCCAATTACTTCCTTAGGCAGAAGTTTCTAGAAAATGAGTCAATATGTCAAAGAGTATAAATATTTTAAAAATATAATTATTGATGTGCATTGCCAAGATGTTCTTAGTAACAACGTCTTCACATTTTTTAAATCTGCTCTGACAAAAATGCTAAGGTAGTCATTTCTCATTTGTCCTGATTATACACGTCTAGGTGACCATATATGCATGTTTATCTTTGGTAACATTTCTTTTTAAGTTGAATTCCTAAAGGTGGAATTGTTGGATCAATGGGTACACACATTGAAAAGGCTGTTCATACTTATGGTATTTCTAAATTGTCTACCAGAAAGGTCACATTTATACTCCCACCATCAGGGAATGGGAGTGACCATTTCTTCATTGCCATATCAACAGGGAACATTTTGTTTTATCAGTGTTTTTAAGAACGAATGAAGTAGAACAGCTTTCCATATGCTTATTGACCTATTGCTTTCATCCTCCTTTTTAATC
Organism: Cephalopachus bancanus; assembly: GCA_027257055.1. Lineage (NCBI taxonomy): Eukaryota > Metazoa > Chordata > Mammalia > Primates > Tarsiidae > Cephalopachus > Cephalopachus bancanus. Next base: position 1,586,659 of record JAPVLO010000249.1, read on the forward strand.
TTTTTACACAATTTTTATTTATGCTCTTTGTCTTTACTTAAAAAAATACTTTGGTTTCAATCTCTTTCTCATTAATTATCAATTTGAAAGAGTTATTTATATTAAGGTTATTAGCTTGTATACTTACATTGAAAAATGTCTCTAGTTTGTCATCTGCATATTTCTTATGAATGTTTTTAATGTAACAGAGTTTAAATTTGTATATAACCATGTCTATAAATATTTTCCTTTCTGGCTTCTAACTTTGGTTTTAGGTAGAATTTAGAAAATGTATTCTCACCCAACTAGATATAAATATCCATACATATTTTAAATTTATAAAATACATCATTTAGACTTTAATTCATTTGGAAGGTATTTTGGGGTGGGGTAGAAGAGAAAAAAATCCACTATATTTCTACTATATGACATGTAGTTAATAAGGTTAGCAATATTTCTCGAATAGTTAAGTTTTTGTCTTATGTGAACTGCTAACCTTATATATTTATGAAAAAGATACACTCATACACATACGCAAGTACATAGTTGTTTGTATAGACATATATGTTGACTCTTGAACAATGCGGGGTTTGGAGGCACTGACCCCACTCCTGCACAGTTAAAAACTCAAGTATAACTTTTGACTCCTCCAAAACATAACTATAAATGGCCTACTGCTAAACAAAAGCTTTACTAATAACATAAACAGTTGATTAAGTATGTTTTGTATGTTATATGTATTATATAACACAGATTCTTACAATAAAAATAAGCTAGAAAAAAGAAAATGTTATTAGGAAAATCATAAAGAAGAGAACATTTTAGTATCTTGAAGTGACTCACTATCAAGGTCTTCATCCTACTCATCTTCACATTGAGTAGGCCAAGGAGGAGGAGGAAAATGAGGGGTTGGTATTGCTGTCTCAGGGGTGGAAGAAGTAGAGAAAAGATCCATGTATAAGTGGACCTTGGCAGTTCAAACTAATGTTGTTCAAGGGTCAACTGTATAGACATAGGCATAAATATATATATGCCTATACACACACACACACACACACACACACACATACACAGATATGGAATGCTTAAAAATATTTATGCAGGTGGAATCAATATTTACACAACCAAATTCACCTGATTGATCCATCTGATATTTCATTTGTTTATTCAATGCATACTCATGAGTTAGGTAGCTTCTACATGCAAGCACATAACTAGATGCTTTTTTCCCCCCTCAATCTTATTATTATTATATTGACAGGGAAAAAGGCCTACCATTTAATGAGAAATTATACTTTGCTCTAAACTGTATAGCATGGATGGTCTTTTCTGTTCATTAGGTACTTAATTGTCTCAAATAAAACAGCATGTTTTCATTTAATTTCAGAAAGTTTTGGTTTATGCCCATTTGAAGAAGATACATATTTGTGTGTGAGGACTGTGTCTGTCTTCTCACTGTCCCTCACAATGCTTAGCAAATGCATATTTACATGCACAATACACTTTTCAGGCACATTTATTCTCTTAAAATTTAGGTATTTACACTATTTTCACAAATAAAATCGATTCAAGGAGAATAAATGACTTATCCAAGGTCACACAGCTAATCATCGTGACTGTTAGATTGAGGGCCAAGGTCTTTTTCTCTGTCACTTCAGGAAACTCCTATCACCACACTCCTTTCTTTCTAGTATTTTTTGACTCTTCTAGTTGAGCTCTTCTGCTAAAAAGCAACAACAACAACAACAACAACAAAACTTGGCATGAAGACAGTGTCATTGATACTCTCAATCCATGAGTGAGTGTGTTATAAGATCACTGAAAATCCTCAATGGACTATGAAATAATTCTGTCCTGTAGTTCAGTATGTATACACTTGGGAATTACGTGTTTGGTTGGCTAAGTTATTAGTGGTATAGGAGAATTAAATACACAAACTGAAAATTTAAACACATATGGCAAAGAGATAATATTTGTCGAAGTAAGCACAGAAATGTTAATGATAGTTTTATCATATGTTGAGGTCAACACTTTTTCAGTGAAAATATATTTGAAAGTATAATTGTTCTTAGTGGGAAAATATGATTTCATATGAAAATATTCCTCACTTCACTGCTAAAATCAATGTATAAAAATCAATTAATGTAAAAATCCATTGAATGTAAATCTATTCTTTTGGTAAATTACATTATAATAAATGTGCTAGGGAATCTATGCGTTAATGAGAATCTGCAATGAACATTCAACAAAAATGTTCTGAGGGCTTATGCTATCCCAGGCTGTACACAATATTTATCATATAAGAATTAACATGACGCACTATCTCACTCTTGTGGAATTTACAGTCTCTTAGAAAAGGAACTCCAGATGTGACAAGAAGGAAGTACCTATAATCAAGAAGAGTGCCTAGGATAGGGTTGAAAAAAGACTACTCTTAAGAAATGATATTTGAGACTGAAAAGATGAGTTTAAAGAAGCTTAGGGTGGAGGGCAGAGTTGAGAGGCGGGAATGACATCAGGGCAGAGGATATTTGCAAAGGCAGGAGGCAAGGAGAGGACCACATGCTGAAGACTGGCCAAGCTTTATGAAGTTTTGACATTGACATTCCTAAGAATCTGAAGGGAGACGGGTAAAGGAAGAGCTTTACAAATGTTTGGTTGAGACTTGAGCCTGTTTGATGACTGGTAGGAAGACAGAGAGAAAGAAGATATATGTGAGGCGAAGAGATGATTAATGGCACCAAGTTCTTGAGAAAGAGGGAGGAGAGAAATTCAGTGCAGAAAGTGAAGGGATCAGCCTTCCCCCTTCTCACTGTCAAAAGAGGAAAGGAAATCCAGGGGATTCAGAACACGTAGTTTTAGATCTGATGGTGAAAAGTTGAAAGATTCAGCATCTCTGATGGCTTCTGTTTTCTCACTGAAGTACATTAACGGGAATGAAGAGAAGGAGGAGGAGTTAGGAGAAATGTGAAGATTCTGAAACAATCATGAGGTCAATAAGAGAGACAAATGACTAGAGAAAAGCATACTTATTAAGGTGAGGTCTCTTGTGTGTATACCTGTGTTATGCAAAACGCATCCTGACCTTTATATATGTAGTAATCTGAGAAATCAGAAAGAAGGGAAACTAAGACAAATAAAATCACTGACACCTTATTCCAAAAAGACTTCAAAACAGTTCATCAAGTGGGATTGAACCTTCCAGTAAAATACATGAATTAAACCTTCTCAAAATATAAACATTTCTTGATTTCAACCATATTTCTTGAAGCATTAATTTATACCTTTATCCTCTTACTCAATCCTTATCATTGCTCAGTCTCCTGTAATAGAAACCAAAATTTCCAAGGATACAGATGATGTAATTGTGAATCGTTTGGCTTCACTGCTTTCCCTCACTTGCTTCCCTCCTGCGATCTTGAAATGCCTTCAGTGGTTCTTAGGACACAATTAGCATCTCTGTTTGATTTTCTTCCTGCTCTACTATAAATGTTGCCATTTCTCTGTGTTGTGACTTCAGACATTCTCTTTTCCCCTGTAAATCCACAATATTAATGATATATTTTTGGGCTTCAATCTGTACTTCAGTGCAGATGACTCTCAAGTATACAACTCCCAAACCAAACTTTACACTGTATACAGGGCTTCCTTTTCAATGGTTCAGCCAGACATTCTGGTCTGAATGTCCCAATGGAAACTCCAAACTCTACTTTATTATTTTACTGTGTGTTCTAATTTGTGTCAATATCCTTCCAGTCCCTTAGACTAAGGTTTTTGAAATCATTTTCTTTTCTTCCTTTTCCCTCATGTACATATCAGCTATCCTATCTCACTGGTCCTATTCTTTTATAACACCATCTATTTATTCTTCTGTACTCTGTTTCAGGCTCTCAATACATTTGCTTGGAACATCATAACAACCTTTATAATTCTTTTCTCTCTTCCTCAGGGTTCCACCACTCTGTCCTCCTGCCATTGTAAGAGTGGTCTTCCTAAATTATAGGTATGATTATGTAATCCCATGCTCTAAATTTCTCCATGTCTTCCCCTTAGTGATGAGTGTCATTTCTTAATCTCTTTGTGCGTGCCAGGCAGTCTGCAAAACTCATCTTATAGTACCTTATATTATATATCTTCCTTCTTTTCATCATAATCTAAAAGGAGAGTATTGTCCTCATTTTACAGCTGAGAGTGCTGAAGAGCTCAACTAACAATAAAGCCAGAATTCAAATGAAGTGTCTGGTTAACTGTAAATCGCTAATGCCCTGGCTTTGCATTCAAGATCTTCAAAACTTATCACCAATATACATCTTTAGCCTATTGCCCTACCATTACTCCTTCAAATTTAAATGAGGTTTTGTTTGTTTGTGTTTAGAGCTGTGAGGGAAGAAAGACCCTGCTGTGTTGCCCTGGCTGGCCTCAAACTGAACTCCTGGGTTCAAATGATCCTCCAGCCTTAGCCTCCTGAGTAGCTGGAACTACAGGCGCATGTCACTGAACTAGGCACGAAACGAGTTTTGCTATTTTTCTGGCATGAATTCCAAGCAGTGGAAAAGCTTTGAGTCGCTAATGTTTCAAAAAATATGCAGTAGTTAACTTAAAGCCATGTAACTTTGGTATTCTTTGTAGTGCTTGATCAACAAAGTAGTGATGAGTGGTTGGACATTAGACCATTAAAAAAAAATAGTATATTATCATTACCCTCTTTCCTTTGGCTAGGAGAAAATGATATTTTAAGAGATGGAAAATAATTTATTATAATACTTTCTGTAAAGCCATATATTCACTATGTACAATCTATCGGGCTTTAGGCTCCACAGCTAGTATCAACTATTCTTCTTCTCATAAATGATTACATCTATTATTCCTTTGCATTCATCAGGATTTTCTATGTGCAAGAGAAATGTCTTCAAAATGTCTCAGAAAACTAAATGCAGATGTCATAGCTATACAACTTTGCACATAATTTTTAAAGTTTTTATAAATGTATAAACATCATTGTACAGATCTGTGAAGGATACAGTGCTTAGTGTTATTTAGATACCCCAGATCTTTGTTAGTCTAAAAGTATATTCATATTTTTAAAATGTTTATGATAAGCTTAATACATTTTTTTGGCAAAATCATCAAAATTGGAATAAAGAACATCACAGTAAAGCAGAACAATAGCTAGGAATTAATATTTATTTGTAAGCCCCTCTATGTAAAGAAATCCATTGCCAGTAGTCAGATGACGGCACAAAAGGCACTTACTTTGTTGACATATTTGCCCCAAGGAAATGACTTTACAATTCATTTCTCTCTTCTTTCTTTTACCCATTTATTACACAATCCTATTTGCTTCTCTAAATGTGTGACACAACAAATATTCATATAACGCCTCTACCGATCTGTAGAAAACCAGATATAAATTACAAAAGAAACGAATGAATGAGAGGCATGCGATCCTCTGTGGTGTTCATTAATGGGTGCTTGTGACATGATCCTGTCTGCTTCAGTTTACTAATTTTTCCTTGCATGGTTTCTTTTCCTTAACAGAAGGCGTAGGCATCACTAGGATGGCTCACCATTGGTGGCAGGAGTGAAATGACTTGCTTGTCAGATGTGCCACAAAGCACAGAGTTGTTATTGAGAAATACGAATGAGTCCCTCAGATCTTATTCATTTAGTGAGCAGCAGAAAAAATTGCCACACCAGATTAGATGATCCCCTTTACACCTTCAGCCACTTCCACACTATTGAGTATTTCTCTTGTTCCCTTGGCACCTGGATAATTAAAGAATTAGGCAGGGTTTAGCAGTGGCTCCTAGATGGATTTAGATATAGGAGCTAAAATATAAATAGCTCCCACAGCCTTATACATCTGCTTAAGGGAATTTGCAGCAAACACTTTCAGGAATGACAGAGTGACTGGAGGTCTCTTACAGCCTCTTCATGGTGTCTTTGATGTGCTTCCTTCTTTTAGGAGGCAAGGTTGACATTTATTTATTCTTTATGGTTAATTTGATTGCTAATTCTGAGGGGTAGGTGGCGAGGAGCGCCACACATCCAGATAAGAAAGAGAACAAAGGCCAACACAACAAATGAAGACTCTTCTCCCTGCAGTTGGGATCTTTGAAATGTACTGCTGGGACTGCCTGCAATTGCGAGCATTATTCGTGGGCTATTGATTGTACACCTGTGCGACCCAAGCAAAACCAGATTTCTAAAATATCCACAATTTCATGGTGGATCATAAAGCTCTCATTATTTTCGACAATTTCTGACCTGCATCTATGCTGCCAATGTGTCTGCTGCCATTTTTAATAAGCCTTAGAGTTGGTGGATTAACACTGAATGTCAAGCACCGCAATTAGAATTGCTGATCATATGCAGAAACACTACTTTAATATACTAAAAAACTGCCTTATTCTTTCCATAGCATTCAGAACTCACTTCTGTTATATTTGATCATTCTTTCACGCACTTCTCAGTTCTCAATAACCCTTGTGTGAATACGAGCCTTTGAAAGGGAGAAAGTTAGCATAAATAAAATGACAGTTAGAAGTGAAACCTAATTTCCTTTCACTTGTCTAAAAAGGTGCATTAGGCTGTTTAGTTGTTCATTTTTCCTACAATTCATCATCAATAACCATGTAATCCAAAATCTATGAAAGCAAATTTGAAAGCTAGGCCACAACAGAGTAAAGTGCACCTTGTTAGCATGGGCTGGAGTTAGGTTTTCTTGTATTCTCAAATTATAGAGCATAGTCCTCTAGAAAGGCATGACATTAGTTATCCACTCTGCTGCATATAATTCTGGATAGTTATAAAAACTTGCACTGAATTTAATGCACATTTTCCTACAGCATCAAATAGAGTAATTCGATTTTGGGGAGAACTCAATATTTCCCAAACGTCCCACAAAACTTAACTCTTGTCAAAATATATTTTAAGGTCATTGCTTTACTAAACTTTGGTGTGGCCATGTGCTCTTTGAGCTATGGCCGCCGCCATGTTTTCTAAACTTTGGTCCCCTCTCCGACCTTGGAAAGGTGAATCTCCTCTCCCTTCTCTCTCTCTAATTTGCTTTTTAAATAAACTATATTTTCCAATCTAAAATAAATACATATATTTTATATAGATGATTTACAATCAATGAGATATAAATTACTTACTGAGATATATCAATGACTAATCTAATTAAAATTGGATTTAATGCAGAATCTTGTACTCCTCCCTATATACCATCTTCGGTTCTCCATTCCAAGTCAGTGGACTAACCAACCTATCAATAGCTATCAGTGAATTAGAGTTCATTCTGTCAGGCATTTTTCCTTTCCTATGTAATTCTTCCCTTTTCATACTAAATTCACTAGAGAAAACTTGTAATATGCAAAATACTATAAGAAGAAATAAGCACCCGTAGTTATGCCAGCAAACTTACCCATGAAGATTTTGGCATTCAGTCTATCTTTCCCTCAATCTTTTCTTATGCATATATATTTTAAAACACAGTCAAATTATAGTATATATATAATTTTTATCCGATGTTTTTCACTCGGCATCATGCAAACATTTTCCATGTTACTGCAAACTATGAAGTTTAAGTTTTTCACGACTATATAATTTTCCATGAAGCGATTCAATCATTAGGCCAATTTTCTCCAGTATAGATTTGCTAAAGATTTACAAATAAAATAGGTATTTCTTAACTTCTTTAACCAACTATTAGCGGCATATATACAACAAAAGTTTCTACAGGTATCTGCAAACTCATCAATACGTTCAGATAAATGAATAAGAGAATGAAGTTCAAGCCTACTGATAAATATCATCAGTTAGTTCTTCCTTATCAAGAAAACTCCATTTCTCCTGGCCTGCTTCTCTGCAAACTCTTATAAATCATCTTCATTAAGGGATCACTATAATGGTTAGTTTGCTGACTCTTCTGTAACAATTAATAATTTATTCACTCACTAAATATTGAGTATCATCCACATGAAAGATTCTGTGTGACCCACTATGAAGGAACACTGATGCATGAAGGAGCAGCACTACCCTCAAGGAGCAAAAACTAAAAAAAGAGATAAGGATTTTCATAAATGAGTGAAAATGATAGTAAGTAAAATGCAAGTTCAAAAGACAAGAAGATAGCACTTGGCGGAGGTGCTCAAGTAAGGTTATCCTGAAGAGAGAACATTTGAACTGAGTCATAGAAGATGCATAAAGATTGAATCAGTAGAAAGCAAGAAGACAGGCATAAGAATATGCCAAAATTAGAGGCAACCATGAACAGTGTGCGATGGAGTAACTGAGAGAGCTTAGAGCATAGGAGTCAGTGGCTGAGTTAATGATGTGGCTTAATGATCAGGCAGCAGTTCTTGAACTCCATCTGTCATGCCATAGGGATCCCCTGTAGGTTCTTCAGCAGCAAATTAAGAAGTCTAATATGGCAGTAGTGTGTACCTTGAATTGAGTGGAGAAAGAGTAACAGTCTCTGTGCCACATCTATTGAAATGACCTAGGCCTGGCTGACTTATTCATCCCCAGGTACTCACCAAATGCAAAAGAATAATGTTTCCATATGTATCTGGAAAATTGAAAGTGAATAAAGTGACAGACCAATAGGGTTACCTGCACTAACATAACCCACGTGTGTCTGGTGCTTTTTATCTCAGGGATTGGAGGGGGTGGAGCTTGCAAGGTGAAGTTTAGCACGACTGGAGAAGTCTCTGTGAAAAGGTGCCCCAAATCATGTCCTATACCAATATGGCTTCTGCAGAATGAAGAACAGGTAGGTCTCAACAGAAGTCAGAGCTGTGAAGCCTGGAAAAGGTCGCAGAGATTCTAACCAGTTTGGACGACAGCATAAACTCTTCAGTGTTGTATGAAATGGGTGACCGAAGTCAGAGGGAAGACTACCCTTGAGGAGGATTGGGTGCTATTCTGGGAGTGGAGTGCAAAAATGGTAAGAGCCTTGCTATGGTCTGAATGTTTGTGTCCCTCCAAAATTCATATGTTGAAACCTAACCCCTGAGGTAGGGTATTAAGAGTGAGTTCATATGTTAGCATATGCTTTCTATCATATGTGGGACCTTGGGAGGTGATTAGATCATAAGGTAGAGCCCTCCTGAGTGGGATTAACACCCTTCCAAAAGAAACCCCAGAGAGCTTCTTCACTCCTTCTGTCAAGTGAGGACACAGTAAGAAGGCACCATCTAAGAACTAGGAAGTGGGCCCTCACCAGACACCAAATCTGCCAGCACTTGATCTTGGACTTCCAGACTCCAGAACTTTGAGAAACAAATTTCTGTTATATGCTATTCAGTTTATGGTATTTTGTGATAGCAGCCAGAATGGACTAAGAAAGTCCCATTTAGAAATGAGACCATTTCAGGACTTCAGTCTGAATGAGACTGATGAACAGGTCCACAGCATGACCTGGAATCTGGAGCTAGCTAGAACCAAGGGTTGGATTGGCCCAGACAGTGAGCTAGAGAAGGGTAGGACTTCTCATCAGGCAAAGGTGCTCAGGAAGGAAATGGTAGACTCTGAGGGTCTACAGAAGCAGGCTGAGTATTGCCTGATTATGGGATAGTGCGTATTCAGGAGGTAGTACCTTCTCAGTGGCATTATAGAAATGTCTTGCCTTTCATCAACAGTGCAGAGATGGAGGGATCATTTCCAAACTTGGGGGGGGGCACATGATAGAAGGCATATGTTGATAGGTGAACTCACTACCCTACCCACTTCACTAGCAAGATTACACACAAAGGTCTGTAGACTCCAGGGTATTAATTAGAATTAGCTGGCATGAAGTCTCAGGATGAAGGCTCTCAGGAAGAGCGAATAGACAGGTAAGGGTTGGCAGCAAGTAGAGGTCTGAAACAATTTTGACTATTGTCTCATTGGCCACTCAAATGATTGCTTTCTTTTGAGTAAACCAAAGGGCTCTGTGGTATTTTACCAAACGGAAAAATAACAAAACTTTCACTGTGAGGAATTAGTGAAGCTCCCTTTATTGGTTTAACAAAGCGATACACAATTAAGCATCTAATTTGTGAATGATCATGGTAGTTCTCAAATTTAATTCCAAGGAAAACATGTGTCAGACTCAACTAACATTTTATTTGATATCTTCTCTGCCAGGCACTATGCTAAGTGATGTCTACCAGTGTTCTCAAAGTGTGGTCCAAGGACTCATGCTGATCTGCAAACTGTTACCTGTCTATTATAGGATCATTCGCTTTTGCCAAAACATTAACACACCACTTCCTTCAATGGGAAGGCCTTGCTAGGAAAAATTGTCAGCTAACTACAAAGTATGCTTAGTAACTCAGTTGATTTACATTCTGGTGAAAGTTTCTTATCTTGTCATGGACAGTTAACAAACATCAACATGCAGTGGTCCACAGATTACATTTTAGATAGAATTGATACATACACACATACACACACAGACACACACACACACACACACACACACACACACACACACACACACACATACAATACCATTTAACCAAGTATACAAGTTAATTTAATACCTAATTGCAAAAAAAAACAGGATAAAACACACATTTAATTTAGAATTGATTCATTTCTTTACAGTCCTGTGCCAACAACATGAAAATTCTACAACTCTTAACAAAGTTGTGAAGTGGATCAGAATCTTCAATTATCTTGAGAATGGTTGCATATAGTCACCAAGTCTTACAAAAAAGAAAAAAAAAGCCAACGCATTCATTTCATTTTTTTTTTTTAAGGAAAAGACTAGTCATATTATTTTTCTGAAAAACATCCCTGCTCAATATAAATTCAAATTCAAAAGGCTGTTAAAGGGCTTGTGGGAGAAGAGAGCAGACTGAAGACTGTCATTCATCTCTTAGTTCCACTGGGAAACCTGAAGACATTGTATTTTGTATATATATAATTATTTGGAAGTACAAAGAGGAGTAGACACAAAGCAACAAAGATGTAGGATTTCAACACAACTACTGAAGAAACACATGGGAATGTTGGTTCATAAAATGTGGAGAGAAATGTTACAGCTGAAATGTGCTATAAGAGGACTACTGGGAAGGTGAGACTGTTGGACACCCGAAAGGCTCCAGGCTCAAAATCAGGCATTAGATGACAATGAGGGTGAGAAGTAAGCTTGAACCAAAGTGGGAAAGAGAAGGTTTTAATCAGAGCAATTTGATTTCCACTTTCTTGACTCAGAGTGATTGGCAGTCTGGCATTTGTTCCCAACCCAAATCAAATCAAAATCAGAGGACATTAAAAAGTGAATTAAATAAATGACTTAGGGTTGCCCTAAGTTTCTGTTATGAGTATTGTCACCTAAGAGTCAGTTCCTCCTTACGTTGGCATTTGAGGTCCCGTGGCTTGCAATCTGCAGTCGGATCTTTGGCAGGTTTCCTCGCCATTTGGGAATATCTGACCAACAACAGAGCTCTATGCTGGACTTCTCACTTGTAGAGAAGTGTTTTAGGATAAAGTACTTATATGGTAGCCAAAGAAAGCCATACCAAATTCCCAACCTTGATTGTTATAGAGCATGGATAACCAAAAATCATCAGATATTAAAGGAAGAGTTGGGGCCTGACTGAGTAAAGTCAAGGCAAACAAAAATAAAACTGACCTTGAAGAAAACAGAAATAATTCAGGAAATAAAAAGCAGGATAAAGTCTGTATTCAATAATATACCTAAAGAGAGTCAAAGAAACACACACACACACACACACCCCAACTATGAAAGAAGAGGTAATACAGAGAGAGATTCAACCCAGGGTATCCAAAGTACATCTAATAGCAAAGGAGAGCAGAAACCATGTAGAATAAATGATTATGAGAAGTAAAAAATAAAAATTTTCATAGCTAAAGAAGCAAATTAACAGTCAGATTGAGAGGCCTCACAGAAAAAGCTGAATTAAAAACAGGCCAGCACCAGGACACATTCATCCATCTTTAGAAAATCTAAGAAAAGAAAGGCCGAAAATATAATCCAAAAAAGGTTTAGAAAAAAATACACACACATACACACAAATCATCACCATCATCAAAGAAACAGGAGTATCAGAGTTTTTCTTCAGCAACACTAAAGGCCAAAAGTCAATAGAAGCTAGTCTTCCAGCCCTGCTACCCAGGGATGCTGAGGTGGGAGCATACCTTGAGGCCAGGAGTTTGAGGCTATTGTGAGAGCTATAATTACTCCCATAAATTGTCACTGTACCTCAGCCTGTGAGCCACACAGTAAGACCCTGTCTCTAGAAAAATAAGAAATAAATTTTTATAAATCCAATGGAGTACTAATACTTTAAACACACTAAGAAATATTGTTTTCAACACAGAATTCTATTCTAAGCCAAATTATCAATCCAGAATGATAAAATGAATGTTTAATTCTTGCAAAGTTAGTTGTCAAAATTTCTCTTCTGTAGGAGCTAGAGATATATTCTAGAAAATTCAGGAAGAAAACAGAAGTCAGAAGAGTCAGGAAATAATTACGTCAGCCCAGGAGAACAGAAAGGAGGAATCCTAGTGTGACATCTGTGCTGCTGGCTTAGAGTTCTCATCATTCACATTGAGGTTGGGAAGCAGGGTTGTTAGTCTCACACACAGGAATGCCCAGTTGGCTGTTTATAAATTACTTCTGCTCCGATTGGTCAGTGATGATGTCATGCTAGTTGTTAAATAATTTGACTCCAAGGTGAATCCAAGAGGGAAGGAAAACAGGAAAAATGATGACAATATGCAATAAATTTTATAATTGAGAAGATAGAAAACTTTAGACAATGATAAACACATATTCCATTGTCAATAAGAAAACAGGAAGGGGAAGGAAAGCTGTACAAAAAAGTATAGAGATTAATATGAAGTAGATATAAAACAAACAGTAATGTGGTATGACTTAGAAATTGGAGGTCATTTTAAAATAATCTACTTGACCTTGGTGCTAAAAATATTCTTTGAGTGACAGAAGGGTCATGACATTGGCTCAGTTGTGAAGGAGATATCATCCTACTACTCAATTCTTTCATGACCAATATTAACATAGTCAGAGTTACCCTGATCCATTTGAATTTTAATTTTTAGAATCAACCTATGGGTCAGACATGAAACCTTCGTTATGGGTATGGTACAAAATGTAACTACTGAGAGTCCTGACTACATTAAAAATAAGAATAATTGAGAAGATGATCAGTAGGATGGGAGTAGGGAAAGAAAAAGATAGTTTTGGGACAATACAATTCTCATATAGGGCAAATTAAGGTACTCACTGAAGGTGATGAAATAAGAAATCAAGAAATTCATTTTTTAAGTTATGAAAATAATCTGTAAAAGATTACTGTAACAACCATCAAACAGTGGACAAAGGAGAGCAATTAGTGAAAACCATGCTAAATTATCATTCGATCCTTATACTTCATAGTGCAGAATCAACAGACATTGTCTAAGAGTTCTTCATTGAAAGAAAGGTAATCACATATTAGCTATGGAGGTAAACCCACCATAAGAACAAAAATAGAAATGACTGAAAGAGATTGGCTCTGGGCAGCAAGACTGAGCGAAGGACCTTCCATCTTGAGTTTTCTTATTATAAACATTTATTCTGATTTTTAAGAAGTAATAAAACAAGCACAAAATAAAATTTGTTGTGAATCTGCAACATGCATGTGAATGTTAAAGGAACATGAGAGTAAGCTACTTCTCTGAAGTCTTTTTGTTTAAAACACGAGACAAGAAACATGTTCTTTCTTAAGGTAAAGAACACGTAAGTCAAGACCCCGTACCGTGTGACATGTATTTGTATAGGAGCTGGAAGGACACAAATGCCTACTGACAGTATTTCATCGTTTTTCTACAGCCTCTAAGAGAAAAATGGGAGAACAGCTCTTTAGAAAAGACTTCCTGGAAGAGGGTAGTCTCTACCAGCTCAAAGTATCCTCATAAGTAATGGATTCTTTTTTTTTTTGAATTAGAGTCTTACTCTGTCGCCCAGACTGGAGTGCAGTGGCCGCTCTAGGCCACCGCAGCCTTGACCTGCTGGGCTCCGGCAATCCTTCTGCCTCAGCCTTCCGAGTAGCCGGAATTACAGGCATGCGCTACCACGCCCAGCTGATTTTTTTTATTTATTGCAGAGGCGGGTCTCGAACCTGCGGGCTCAGGCAATCCACTCACCTCAGCCTCCCAAAGGTGCGGGATTACAGGCTGAGCCACCAAGCCCGGCTAGTAATGGATTCTTATGCATGGGGAGGAAATGGAAGGGCCTTTTTCAACAAGATGAAATCCATAAGAAAATCCCAAGAGATAAGAAGTCACGAGCACATGGTCAAGTGCAGAGGATGATAACTCGAGAGGGTATTAAACAGAAAAACCATATCATGCAATTTTTAATAGCACTGCCTTCTAGAAGTTATGCTATATATTATCTTGCATCATTTCTTCCTGGCATGAAAAATGTTATATGAAATAACGATTGGGTTTTATTTATTTATTAGACTTAAGGTTGCTTCTAAGAGAGACCGGTTTATTTATAGGAATGCAAATTTTGAAAGCCTTCTGGAATTTAGAAAAGGCTTGTCATTTAAAGCCCTATAAATTAGATGTGCTCTATTCTACACAACAAACTTTCACATGCTCTTTCTCACAAGATATGCAGCATCAATAATTTGTTAAATGTGATTCTTTTGAGAAAGTCATTTGAATTTAAACTCTAAGATTCAAAAGACTATGACCTTAGTCAAACATCTACTCATTAGAAACTTTATGTAGCCGGTTCGGTGGCTCAGCCTGTAATCCCACGCTTTGGGAAGCTGAGGTGAGTGGATTGCCTGAGCCCGCGGGTTTGAGACCCGCCTGGGCAACTTGGCGAGACCTCATCTCTACAATAAATCAAAAAATTAGCCGGGTGTGGTAGCGCGCACCTGTAGTTCCAACTACTTGGAAGGCTGAGGCGAAAGGATTGCCAGAACCCAGCAGGTTGAGGCTGCAGTGGCCGGGAGTGTGCCACTGCCCTCCAGCCTGGGTGACAGAGTGAGACTACAAATCAAAAAAAAAAAAAAAAAGAAAGAAAAATAAAAAGAAACTGTATGTAAAACAAAACAAAACAAAAACTTTGCCTTTTCTCTAAAATATACTTGTGCCCCAAATGTCCTGTGTCTTGATTTGATGTAGTTGAGTACTTCATTTTTCTCTATCATGTCAGAATTAGTTAATAATTGAAGGGTACTTAGGTCATATCAAATGGATTTAAGATTCCCATGCACTATCTATTATTTCATTATTTAAAGTGAGTTTCATGTATGTAAAATATGTTTAAATGCAACTCTGTGGAGATAATAAAAGACCTTTCCCACTGTCCCAAGGGTTTCAGGTCATTGTAGTCACCATGAAAATTTGAGTTTTCAAATTTCCAACTGCATGGATTATAATTGCCCAGGGCCTGCTGGATGCAGGGCTCTGAAATCTGTTTCTGAATTTAACCTGGAAGTGCACACTTCTCAAGGCTGCTCTCAGCTAACAATGGAGGGCAGCAGATAATACTACAGCAACCAGTTTCCTCCAATGGACGACTCTTGGTTTGAAGATTTCCCGTAGGCTTTTTGAAACTTTTAAAAATTTTCCTAGAGCTACACAATGGCCTAAAACTTTTCATTAACAACCTTCATTGTTTCTCTCTCTCCTCCACAAGGATTAGACCTGTATGGTGATCTGACAGCTTTCCCAGACACCCCCATCTTTCCTTTGTTCCTCGTGGGAGCTCTCCCCAATAAACCTTTTGCATATATAATCCTCTTACTGTATTTACTTCTTGGAAAACCTTTATCAAAGATCACATTTTAAGAATGAATGATTTTATCATCTCTTCAATAAGACAAAAAAGGAAATTTAAATGACCTGGAAGGGTCAGGGAATACTTATTTAGAAATATCATTGTTAATAATATCATTGTACACAGTAGTTTATTCATCCGACAATAATTGATTACTTATAATATGCCAGGTAGTACTAGGTGCTTGGGTTACAGAGATTTAATATGATCTCAACTTTGACCCAAACTATTTCATTGACTGGCAAGGAAGGCAATACTCCCAGAAAAAACACTCATGGAAATTGATACCCAGCGATATGGGAACTCATTTGAAGACAAAATTGATTCTTCTACAAGAGACAGGTTGAGAGTAGAGGTTCAGTGATGAGAGCCTTGGAGTTCCAGTAGGCATGCTCCATTTGTAGAAGGGGGGTGGGTGGAGTGGGGGTGGGACAGAGTTTCCAATCAAAGGATACAGCATAAGCAAAGAAGGAGAGTAGGAAAGTAAAGTATCTGGGATGTGTAAGTAGTGGCAAATAGTAGGTGTGGTTGGAACTTAGAGTGATTTTGGGGAAAGTGGTAGAACTGAAAAAAAAAGACATTTGTATAAGATGGTGATTTACTGTTATGCTGAAGTCTAGTAAATAAATGTATGGATATACAATTTCTCTCCTCACATACAAAAAAGAATGTTATCAACAAGTACTTAATAGAGTCTTCTAAGTAGGAAATCAGACTTAGAGTAGAATCTATGGAGGATAGATCAAAAGATCCCTACCTGTAATTGCAGAGACTTAGTGAGGCAGGGTAAAAAATATACTCAAAATAACAGGAAAAAAACAAAATTGGGTTAAAATATATTTACATTTTATATTGTCCAGACAATATTCAGGTGGCTCACATAATTGTATTGAGGACCTTCTGTATTCCAAGTTCTGTACTAATGGCTGAGAGGTTCATAGGAAATTGAGAGAGAAACTCTCCTCCCCTGTTACTACAGCTCACTGTATGGGGGTTGAAGGAAGAAGATGTGGTGGCTAATTTTATTCTTCAACTTGACCAGGACACAGAGTTCACAGACATTTGGTTAAGCATGATCGTGAGTGTGTCTGTGAGGGTGTTCTTGGTCAATTAACAAAGATTTCAATCTGTAGATCAAGTAAAGCAGATTTTTCTCCCTAATGGAGGTGGGCCCCATCCAATCAGTTAAATGCCTAGATAGAACAAAAAGGTTGACTTTTCCTTGGATAAGGGTGAACTCATCCTGTCTGACCACCCTTGAGCTAGAATATCAGTGCTTTCCTGCCTTTGGACTCTAACTGAAACATCATCCCCTGGATTTTGAGCCTGTTGACCTTCAGACTGGAGCCACACAATGGCTCTCCTGGGTCTTCAACTGGCCAACCGCAGGTCTTGCAGGTCATGCCTCCATGATTGTGTGAGCCAATTCTTCATGATAAATATCTTTATATTATGTGCACTTACATGTACATACCTTATTGGTTCAGTTTCTCTGGAGTACCCTGACTGATACAAAAGGGAAGCACAAAAATATGAACACTGTGAAGAGGAGGAGGAGGAGGAGGAGGAGGAGGAGGAGGAGGAGGAGGAGGAGGAGGAGGAGAACATCTGGGTCCCCAGGGAACACAGAGGGGCACCTATCTCAGAAGTGGAGTGGGCAATGGAGGGGTGATCAGGGGGCTTCCCAGTGGCAGTGTCTAGGCTAAGACTCAGGGCAGCACCTTTATAGAATAATCAAATGCTAAACAGTAAGTGCTCAGAACAGTTTTAACAGTACTCCAATGCCCACAAAGAATCGGGTATCCACCTCTCAGTCAACAAACATACCTAAAGCCCTTTACAATCTGTTTGCAGTGGGAGATAGCTTGTCTCCAGTGCCTTCCTGCTCATTGCCAAGAGATAATCCTTGCATGACAGAATATGTTTGATTCTTTTCAAAACTCCTTAGAACTCTATTCCTGTCATCTGGCCCACCTGTCTGCCCTTTTAGCTGATACCCTAACGCCTTCTCTCAAGGCTGGGGCACCTGGGGCAAGTTATTTATTGCTTGTGTTGGCTTCCTCATTTGTAAAAGGAAGGGGTGATAATGTGCCTATTTCATAGGGTTGTTGTGAGGCATACATGACTTAATTATAAACAAGTGGTCCCTAGCATATGCTAAGTGCTACAGATAGGCTTCCAATTGTTACTACTGCTTTTATTTAGTTCAAACTCAAGTTCTATCTACTCCATCAAGTCTTTCCAACTATCAGTACATCCACAGGGATTTCATTTTCTTGAAATTTTATGGTACTTTAATAATTCTCCATCAACACTTAGCACATAAGACCTTGTCATGTTACTTATTGTTTTCCCAGAATGGGCCCCCAGAGATAGCCTGCCGAAGTCAGAATCCCAGCATCACCCCCTCATGGTCTTGAGACAGTTATTCCCTCAATTCCGAATCCTTCATCTGGAAATTGTGAAGAATAATAATACCCACTTTAATGAGTGCTTGGACAAACCCAGCAGCAAAATATACTCTTCTTCTTCTTTTTTTTTGAGTTGGGGTCTTGCTCTGTTGCTTAGGTGGGAGTGCAGTGGTATGATCCTGGCTCCCAACAGTTTCAACCTAGTGGACTCAGGCTATCCTTCTGCCTCAGTCTCCTGAGTAGCTGGTGTTACAGGTATGAGCCATCATGCCCAGATAAATTTTTATACAGACAAGGTCTCTCTATGTTGTTGCCCAGGCTGGTCTCAAGCAATCCTCCCGCCTCGGTCTCCCAAAGTGCTGGGATTACAGGAGTAAGCCGCTGTGCCTGGCCAGAGGTGACTTTTAAATAACTTCAGAATGTTTATAATAATTTGTCCTAATTGACAAGCTGATAAATAAACTTCCACCAGGATTCAAATATCCTAGCATCTGGCTCCAGGTTCCCCCTTGCAGTTCTAGACATTTCCCACTGTACTGGTCAACTGCTCTCTTCTCTAGATGCTCAGCCACACTGCACCATACCTTTCAGGGCCTCCCTGCCTCTATATCCCTCAGCTTCTGAGCTATCGGGAAGGCCTGATAGTTGTTCAAAAAAAGAAAAAAATCAATAGCCTTCATGGGGGGGATAGATACACATTTGATTTCTTTACTAAGAAATAAGAAATTATTGATCTTTGCTTCTTTATCATCATAGAGAAAGCAAGTTGCTTGGAAAACAATGATAGTAAGGAATACACTAAGCAACCTTTAAGTATTTATGCTGCTCCAGACTAGTTTGTGTCATAGGCAATTTTACCAGGGCTTTTAAGTGCTTCCGACTCCAGGGCCTTAAACTGCTTAAGCATTTATCTTAATGGTTAGATCATGATAATGCCTACTCCCTTAATACAAGAGCACTGAAGGCCAAATTTATACATTACACATCACTTTCAAAGATGGATTTTTCAAGTGACTTAGAGAGTACTATCAAACCTCAATGTCACCCCTTGACAACTTTTCCTTAAATACAGATTAGCTTTCACTTGCTCAACTGTATCTATGGGGGAATGGTTCCTGCTGGGCCTTGATGGCTGACTCTCAGGGTTTTTAGGTATTCTATGTGGCCAGGCTGAAGCACATAAATAACCTTCCCAAGGGACGTTCCCATCTTGTGCCACATACCTCTGGGAATTCATTGGAACAAAATGCCCTGGAGGGCTGATTTGAATACCATGTTCCCAGTGGAATTCTTTCTAAAATGCTCATTTATTAACCACCAAGGACTGTGATGCTTCGATCAGCCCAGCAGAGAGCTTAAAAGTGGTGGAGCAAACACAGAGAATCATTAGTTTATATAATATAAACTCAGGGAAGGAATAATGCCAAATATTCTATGTTTTGAAAAGAAGTTCCGGGAAGGAAACACTTTGCCACATGGAAAAAAAAATTACTTGAAAAGGAGACAGAGCAAACCTCTTTCAGTTCCTATAAGCCTTTAATAATATTATTAGTAGGACTACTGATGACATTATTATTATTCACAAAGACAGACAATACTATTATTGATGAAACTAACTGGGTCATTTGCAAAGATATGGTACTGACACAATGAGGTCCTCAGTAAATATTTGTTGGAGAGTTGCTTAGCTTAAAAACATCAAGGGTATTTTACCAAAGCTGATTTCCATTTGACTTTTAAAAGTTCTCTGCATCACTATTTGGTCAGAAGGGAATTTTAACTAGAAGAGACGGTTTTAGCTTAAAACTCTGAATCATTGTTTTTAAAACAGGTACTAAACTTGACAGAACAAGGTCTTACCTCCTCATAATTCCCTCTTTTCATTAATGCCATTTTTTCAATGCATTTAAAAGACAGTGCATGCCCTAGATTCTGAAGTCACTAATATATATTCATGAAGCAGACATGATTGGAGAGTTACACTGGAAAGCTCTATACCTTATCATATTCTTGTCTCAGATTAGTAGCACTTTTTTTGACCTAAAGGCAGAGAAATGTCTATTTAACCAGACTTGGGAAAGTCAACAACATTTCTCTGTGTTGTATACTTACACATGATAACTTTAGCTATACTATCTACTTTTAATTATCAATCCATGCCAAAAGAATGGTTAAAATATA
The DNA here is from genome assembly GCA_027257055.1 of Cephalopachus bancanus. NCBI lineage: Eukaryota > Metazoa > Chordata > Mammalia > Primates > Tarsiidae > Cephalopachus > Cephalopachus bancanus. The sequence goes on from JAPVLO010000249.1 coordinate 1,607,050, forward strand.
ATATATATTTGGTACTGTAACTAAGTTATTTAGAATTCTTATTCATCTGCCAGTCGGGTTTATTGAAGTTTTTGATGTCTGCCAGTTATCAACATGTTTTTGGTTTTGTTGTTTTAGATACAACTTCTGAGTATATAGTATTAATTATTCATAAACTGAATCTGGAATAAAATGGGTAAGGAAAATATGGAGGTTACAAACAAAAGTAATAAAGGCCTAAAGAGGTTACATTTGTTTAGGTTGGATTTGACTTCCAGTTGCTTTTGTCTGATAATAATGCTTACAATTTCAATTAAAATATACTTTGTTTCTGTGATAGAGCACTGAGTATTATAGACTCTAAATCCATCCAAGTTCTCACTCATAAGCAGACCCTGGACATTAATTATAATACTATAAGAAAGGAATTGGTAGTAACAGGACACTGCCCAGGGAAAGATGGGCACATAACATCAATAAGGGTACCCCATCACAAACCAGGTGAAGTGGGAACCAAAGGGAGGCCCAAACTTTACCTGTACAATGACCACCTATCTACCTAATCCTGAGTTGTGTCCCACATCTTTAAAAAAGAAAAAGCCCCATATATACACACACATATATATATATACACATATATACATGTATGTGCATATTTATATGTGATTAATTTATATTACCTGGTGTCCAAAATAGAATCTGCATTTATATAGACAAAGTTAGTTATCATCCCTATTTAAATTTTCTTAGTTTTAGATTCATGTCTACATATTGTTGCCCATTGTTCGTGGCAAGTGATCTGTCTTTCATATCCTTTTGGTTGAATAGGTAAAACATCTTCTGTTGCTTAAGAAGTTCTTCAGTACTTCACAAGAACTCATTTGATGTGCAGTCTAAATCCCTTATTATTAGAATCATCCTATACATTGTATATTGTTTTGGATAAAGGGTGCCCGGGCAATATTAACATTTTATCTTAAAAAAGAAACATTGTATTATATAAGTAAAACAAACATCATATCATACATAACTTGTCTTCTTTCCAGAACATGCACCATCACTGAAAAACTTAATTTTTTTTTTTTTTGAGTTGGAGTCTCACTCTGTTGCCCAGACTGGAGTGCAGTGGCCGCTCCCGGCCAGCGCAGCCTCGACCTGCTGGACTCCGGCGATCCTTCCGCCTCAGCCTTCCGAGTAGCCGGAATTACAGGCATGCGTCACCATGCCCGGCTGATTTTTTAATTTATTGTAGAGATGAGGTCTCACTGCCCAGGCGGGTCTCGAACCCACGGGCTCAGGCAATCCACTCACCTCAGCCTCCCAAAGGCACGGGATTACAGGCTGAGCCACCGAGCCCGGCTTGAAAAACTTAATTTTTAAGTGCAAAGAAATATGTTGGCTCTTGACTACGAGAAAGGGGCAAATACTTTACTACACATTCAGACTAGTAGATTTTGTTTAAAATATGAAGAGAAAGTTTACATCTTGTAGATGAATCCAGCTTCAAATTATGAAGTGTGAGTAAACAACTCTTCTTATAGTACAATGGAACCAATAATAACAACAGAAATACTAATGAATGCAAAGTAAGTGTTGTATATTACTTGCTTATTTCAACTATCATAACCACCTTATCATTCCCATTTCATATATAAGAAAACCGAGTCTTAGAGATGTTGAGTAATTTGTCTGAGGTTACTGAGATGAACATTCAAAGACCTTAGATTCAGGCTGAGACTAGCCTGATTACAAATTATAGACTTTGCAGCAACTTGGATGGATTTATAGTCTATAATACTCAGTGATTTATCACAGAAACAAAGAACTGAATACTGCATTTTCTTACTCATAAGCAGACCCTGAACATTTCCATAATACTACAAGAAAGGCTAACCCTGAATTGTACCCCACATCGTTTAAAAAAAAAAAAGAAGGAAAAAATAAGAAAGGGATTGGCTTTAGCTGGACACTGCCAAGGGAGGGAGGGGGGAAGGCACATAATATCATTGAGGATATCTGATCTGAAACCAGGTGAAGTGGGGAGCAAAGGGAGGTCCAAATTTACCTGTATGATAATCACTTATATACTATACCTAATCCTGAATTATACCCCACATCTTAAAAAAAGAAATACAAAGCCTGAACTTTGAAATCCCAGTAGCAAATGAAGAAATAAGCCAACCATGGTAACCTACAATGGAATTTTCATATCTGACAAAAGTATTTGTAGAAATGATTAAAAACCAATTTTCACTACAACGTAAAAACTCAAATGTAAGAAACAGATCAAAAAATGCTAAGTTATAATATGATAATTAATAGCTCCAATTGGGTGAGCACATAAGTCTGTTTTCTGTTTTAAAAAGCTACTTCTGTTTTACACCTGTCTTTCTGCTTAAGGTGACTTGGATTTAGTTTTCACCAACTTTGGAACAGTTTGCTGTGCAGAAGCCCAGCTTGAAATAAAACGGCAGTTGATAATATTTTTCATATTGGCATACTTTTTGTAATATTCAGTGGCTTTTCAATGGCATTTGGAACATAAATAGAAATAACTGAGCCTGTTATGCTAAAAGCAAAACAATTGCTTAGATCACCATTGTGAGGACATCATTTAAAGCTAATGATGTCTGTGTGTTCGGTTACGTTTATGATATTTAGCAGCAGAAGTCTGAACATGAAGAGAAGAAAATCTCTAAGAGTAACTCAGTAAAAGAAACTGCTAAATATTCTAAAGATACAAAAGGCAACATGCCAAGTATACAACCACAAGAGTTTTATTGCATGCTAGTATATTTGAGTTGTAGTGCTAGAAGAAGTGACTGACATCCTAGTCTCCCCTAATCAAGGAAGGGACTCATTCATTCACTGATTCACTCAACAAATATTTTCTTAAGCACATTCCTGGTACCAGATATTCTTCTAGGTGCTGGGGATAAAGACAAATGGAGAGAGGGGCACTGACAGAGTCCCTGTCACCACAAAGCTGTCTTCTGGTGAGTTACAATAGCCAATAAACAAGCAAATAAACATATCATATATCAGGGAGTAGTGAATGCCTTGGGGAAAAACAATAAACAACTGGAAACATCAAGGGTGTGGATGAGACCACTATTGTACTTAGGTGATAATGTAAGGTTTCCCTGAAAAGACGACTGAGCAGAAAATTGAGTAAAATGAGAGTGAACCATGTAGATTTGGGGAGTAAGAAAATTCTAGGCAGAGAGAATACCAGAAAAGTGCAAAGGCTCTTAGGCAAAGGCATCCTTGGGCATATAGTAGAAGCCAAAACACAAGAGAGAGATGAGTAGGATATAAAGTCAGAGAGGTAGTTGGGCCACTAGACAGAGTTTAAATAATTGTTATATTTTATTTATTAAGGAATTTAGCAGAGTGCCTTTTGTGCTTATACTCTAGTGAAGGACAGAGTGAAATAACCAGGCTTTGCAATGTTATGATAAAGATTTACTAGAGCAAAGGGGTCTAGAAGTTGTGTTTGTGTGCTTGGTGTGTGCTTAGATATTAAGTCACTGGAAAGTGTTTTAACAGAGGAGTGGCATGACATGCCTTGCATTTTAAAAGAATTGTGCTGAATGCTGTCTTGATAAAAGACTACAAGGAGCAAGGGTGGAAACTTTGAGGCCAAGTACGAGGTTACTGTGGTTATTCACATGGGAGGTGATAGTGGCTTGAATAGTTGGCTGCTAGATATGTTTGTTGATAAATTGAAGAAATAAAGAGAAGACACTGAGGTTTAGATGTGATAAAGTGAGATGCTAGACAACTCCAGGATTTTGGTGTAAGCAGTTGACAGAAGGGAGTTGCACTGAACTGGGAATGTCTGAGGGGGGAATGGCCTTGGGTAGAAGGTGGGAGTTCAGAGCTTTGTCTTAGATAAATTGAGTATAAAATGCTTCATAGAAACTCAGAGATGTCAAATAGGCAGTAACTCTGGAGTTCTGTAAGGTCTGGGATTGAGCTATTTGAGGCTTACTAACATATAGTTCACATTTAAAGCCATGAGACTGGTTTGCTAGGACATACAGACAGAGAAGCAGAAACAGGGTGTATCCTATGAGTTGGGGGATAAGGAGAGTCCAATATACAAGCAAAAAAGAGTGGTGAGAGAGAACCAAGACAAAGGAATCTAAAAAACCAAGTGAAAACACTTTCAAGTTAGGGGGAGGGGCCAGCCAAGTCCAATGCGTCAATCCATCAAGAAAGGTGAAGTCTGATGTCACCTCTGGATGTGGTAATGCAGAGATCAGTGGTGATGTTGGCAAGAACTGATTTGGTAGGATGGTGGAGACAAAAGCATGTTCAGAGTGGTTAGAGAGAGAATGGAAATAAAAGAATCAGAGAAAGCCAGTACAGGCAACTCTTCCTAGAAGTTTTGCTATTTAATAGAAGTGGAGAAATAGATGGCTAGGAGGGAATGTGAAATTCAGGAAGCTTCTTATTTTGTCAGATGGAATATATTTTGTGCATATTTGATGTTTTGTGCAAATGATGTTAGAGAGGGGAAACGGTAATGAAGGAGAAAAAGGAGGACATATCTTCAGTAACATCCTTACCTTGGTGAGAGGAGATGGAATTCAACATATGAAGAGAAGGTTGGTCTTAGAATAGGGGATGGTTCAGGAAGGTAAAAGAAGGGTAGAATTTGGCAGCTGGATGAAGGAAGACTGTTAGGTGTGTGCTGGAAATTTGTGGGAATTGGGCTCTTTTGTAATTACATGCTCCTGAAAGACAGAGAGACATAACCAGGCAATATAATGTTATAAAGACAGGAGGAAAGGAGTGTAGGAGTTAATGTTTGTGTAATGGGTGTGTCCTCAGAGTGGGGAAGGAGAGGCAGCCAGGGGCTAAGTGTTCTCTGTTAAGCAAGCGGTGTGTTCAAAGACCTCAGGGCGAATGAATGGAGGACACTCTGGGGAGTGAGTAGCTGGAGGGATCCTGGTTGGAGAGGAGTGCTGGAATGGAGCGATGCAGTGAGAATTGAAAGGATTACATAGATATGAAAGATATTTGGAAGTCAGAGTTGATAGAACTTGGCAGTGAATTGAATACTAGGGATGAGTATGAGAGTAAGATATAAGCTACAGTTGATATGCAGGCTTCAGTTTGATCAACTGGGTTTATTTTATTTTTAATTTTTAAAATAGAGATGAGGTCTCGCTATGTTTCCCAGGCTGGTCTCAAACTCCTGGGCTCAAGCAGTCCTCTCACCTAAGTCTTCCAAAGTGCTGGGATTATAGACATGAGCCACCACACTCAGCCAGGATTATGCTGATGCTTGAATTAGCTCAGTCATCCCCGGGCCTTTCTTTATGAGTTACCTCTATGCAAGTTCAACTTTTGTATTCAGACCTAGCACATGCCCTACCTCCTATGAAGCTCCCAGTATTCTCCCAGCCCAAGTTTCCTTAAATAATAATCAAAATTGCTACTATTCATGGAAAGTTTTCTTTATATATATATATTTTATTTTAAAGATGTGGGGGACAATTTAGAATTAGGTATACAAGTGGACATTGTACAGGTAAAGTTTGGACTTCCCTTTGGTCCCCACTTTGGGAAAGTCTTCTGATGATCATCGTACATGATGTTTAAAATGCATTATCTCATTAATCTGTGTAACAACCATATAGATGGGTCTTGATATTCCTTTTTACAAATTAAAAAGTAGGAAGCTCACTGTAGAATTTTATCTTGTCTCCCAATGCTCAGTTAATAAAATAAAAGTAGCTACGGAGCAGTCTCTGAACTTCTATTCTCTATATCTTTTTGTACATCATATCATAATGTGTTATGATTATAGCAAGACTGTAATTTCCAAAGATACAATCAATGCCCTTTTAACTATGACACTTCAGTGCTTTAAACTTTGAGGAGAGTCAATCAACATCGATATGAAATGAAAGCAATCTGTAGAGGGGACCCATAACTGTTGGATTACCTGAGGAGAGAGAGGTATGGGGAGCACTCTCATTGGCTGAAATGCTAACTTAATAACCTTCATTGAATAGCACTTTACAGATCCGAAAGCAACCTACACATACTCTGCCTTTTCATTCTTCTTGGTGACCATTCACTTCATCTTATGAATAGGAAACTGTCCTTAGAGGGTTAAATGACTTGATCAAGGTCACTCAAGTGTCACATCAGGTCTAAGCTTGGAAAAAAAATGAGTGTCCAGCACACTTTTCTTATATACAATTTTACCTCCCATTGACTATCAAAGAAGTACTTCTCAGTGGTCTCCATTTCACCTAACACATATTAGACGTTTACAGAAGAAAAAAAGTGAATGAGACACAAGGTTTTATATTCTGGTAAAAGGATAATATAAATAGTTAAAAAATGACTCCAAAATGTGACCAGCATGCAATTAAAACTATGTTGAAAATACTAAGGAAGCAGAAAGACGAAAAGATGAATTCTGTCTAGGGCAAGGAGCAGACAGAGATGGTTTCATCTGTCCATTAAGTACAAGATGTGCTTTTCAAATATGTTGATCATCAATGGACACTGAATTGAAGAGAAATGCCTACTGGTAGGAAGCCAATCAGAACACTAGAGAGAGTACACCAGTTTTTGCTACGCATTAATAGGTCTGCTTTATCTTCTTAAACAAATAATTTATTCTACTTCTAACAAAAGACAGGCATGATTAAAAGTATTAAAATGGCATACATTGTTGAGCTCATAATTCTTACAATTTCGATTTCTTATATTGAAAATTTAACAGAGCTAACTGATTGAGAGTGATTTCTAAATAACTAAGGATCAATATAACTAAATCACCTAACAGAAAGAACTCAGTGCTTTTCAGAAATCTCCATGTGACATATATCTCACTGTCTGGACTTGCAGCCCAACAATTTTAACTCACGATGAAGAATGTTCAATGCCTATGGTTATTCTGTTAATCATAATTAGTTGACTATTAGTTGACCCATCTCAGCAAGTCCTTCTACCTCCAGACACTCACTGTTCCAGTCTATTGTCAAGTTAATAGAATCAAGGAAGGAGAAGTGCTATATTTGAATTTTCATTACTAGAAATCTTCTGAAAAAGCAAAATTTTAGAGCCTGGAGGGGTGAATTTATAACAGTTTACCAAAGTACACAGGTAGAGACTTCTAGATTCCTTTCCTTATCCCAGGACTGATTTATTATACATTTTTATCAGCTTCTGCTATTCTGTAATTCTTCAGGGAACTCAAGAAGGTATTCTCTTGAGAGGGGAGACAGAGAGAATATTGGAAGAATCAGAAAACAGGATACAATCACCACACCAGGATTAGCCCTTTCTGCTACATTTGTTCAACTGCACATTCATTCCTTCAAAAAGTACATGTTTGGGACTGCTTCCCAAGATAATGGAGTCCAGAAAGGGGAGAAAAGACACACGTAAGGTATTCAACAGTCAGTGAGAGAGGTAAAAAGGCACAGTTGTCACTGTGCCCAAGTCACAGAAAACACCCTGCTTGCATATTTGATCAAAACCTTTACTTCAGTGGAAACAAGCCATGTGTGAATGTGTACTTCCTTGAGGCAGGAGTTCTCAGGGAAATTTCACAGGTGCACAGTGACCGAAGTTTGGACTCAGCTTCTGCTTCAGTGCTCGCTAATCACAGACGGGGGCAAACATCTAGTCCAGATGTAAAAGAAACAAAAAGAAAATGGCCCAAAGATGAATATTAAACAGAGAAAATGATGTACTCAGCTGAAGAGATGCAAAACCATTTCTATTTTTAAAATTATCAATGTATAAAGAAACAAGAACAAGGAGCTATCTCCAGGGATTCTCCTTGGAGAACACAGAGTGATAGGACCTCAAAGTCCAAGGAGCACCTATAAAAAAATGAAAGGAAAATCCATATATAGTCTTTTAACTTCATAGGGAAGGACAGGGGACACAGACTGTCACAAGACTGTGAAGGATTTGACTCTGTAGCTAAATGGTTTAATCTACTAGAATTTGGAGGTTGCTTCTTTAATAAAGCCATCTCTATAATGAATGGACCTTTCAGCCTCCACAAAGAAAAAAAAATGGCAGGGAGTGCGTCAACCTCCAATAAATTGTGTGGGTGGGAAGATGATCGATACAAGTCACTCTCACTGTCACCTTTAAGAGCAATGGCTACAGAAATGTGTAACAGACTAGAAAAATGAGAGAGGGGTGTGGCTAGGCATTCTGAAAAACAGAACGAGGTGTGTGTGTGTGTGTGTGTGTGTGTGTGCGTGCATTCTTCAGGCAAGAAGAAAATATGGTGGCATGGATCTGCCTAATAATAATAATAAGAGAGCTAAAACCATTGATTAATTTCCTGTCATCCACTGACATCTATCAAATACAAGACAGTTTAGTAACTATAATTCCTTGGAATGTTTCAACAAATTATGATCGGAAGACCCCTAAGAGAAATAGTCTATTACATTTTTTAAAGATATGGAATGTCAGAATATTTAATCAGAAGTGCTTGGGTCGTGATCTATTATTGTATTATATATACTTTATTTCTTCCTCCCCCTTAAAATTCCAACAATGAGAGTTAAATCCAAACCCAAATCCTTGAATACTCAAATATGAAAATGAATGTTAAAATGGATTTTTAAAATAAAATTAATAGAGGCAAGGGCCGTAAGCGTAACTCTCAAATACATCTTTCCCATAGGGAATAGCTGGGATTGCCCCAGGTTAGAAGGCTTGTAAGGAGACAAGAAATGCTCAGCGGGAAGTTACACCGAACGTGCCTAGGAAATAATATTTTTTAACTTGCCTTGTTAAAAGTAATGACTACAGATGAAAAGAGCTAGCTAACTTAGACTATTCATTAACTCTCTCGCTCTACTAAACAACTGTCCCCAACGTGCGAATATGTTTCCTACTACATTCTCAGAATGTTTCATATTCACTCTTCCTGAGTCACACTTCAAAAAGACCAACTTCCTGATTCATGCCTAAACAGAAAGGGTAAAAAAATGTGTCTCAAAAGTTAGCATAGGCCTCAAAGGTGTTAGCCTGTCTATCTTAAAGGTGATAGGAAAAGAAAGAAGGAAAGAGAGGGAGGGAGGGTAGGAAAATAGGGAGGGAGGGATGAAGGGAGGAAAGAGTTAGGGAAGGAGAGAAGGAAGGAAGGGAGGGAAGGAGGAAGGCAGGGAGAAAGAGAGAGGAAGGAAGGAAGGAAGGAAGAGAAAAGGAGGGAAGGAGGGAGGAAGGAAAGCAGGCAAGTAAGCTAACCTAGAACTGTTACTAGTTTTTACCACACACCCACTCACTCTCACATCCATATATCCTTTCCCCAAAGACCTGTGGCAATACAACCACATATTTAGAGCACATGTATTGGGATGTGCCACGTTTTATAACTCCTGGGTTATGGAGGTTCCATTCGTCTTCACAATAAAGATGATATGGATTCCATGGTGTTCCCGCTCCTCCTCTTTTATAAGAATTGTTTGCACAGTAACTCACATATGAGTAAGTGGCCAACTTTGCGTTATTTGTGCTAGACCATGACTGCCATCCCTTGGCCACCACAGCCTCTAATAGGCTGATTTCCCAGTTCAGTCATCACTACATTGGCTCCTCTAATTACAAACATCCACGGCCATGAATGAAGTTGTGCGTTAGAGAAAAAGTGTTTCAACTCTGTTCATTACCAACAGATGGCAACCAACAGATTAAAAATAACCCGTTATTTGTCTTTCCTACTCCCTCTTTTGGGAGAATGGAGAGATTGTTTTTCATTTGTTTTGTTTTTTTTAAACTGAAGGCAAATATATTCCTAGAAAAGATGAATACTGTTGTCTCAAGTCAACATAAGTGATTTCCAACATCTAATTCACGTATTTATTTCTCAGTTCCCAGCTACTACCTTGAGTAATTAGAATTTGCTCTGTCACCGTCATTATATGGGCGGCAATAAGAGTGATTTTTCTACTTTGATTATAATACAGTCTTGTCTCCAAGCTTTCTTTCTTCTTTGTTTTTAGAAAGCAGGATTTATTGAGAGGAAAGAAAAGCTCCCACAGTGGGAGGGGACCCGAAGGGGTTACCCTGTCTCCAAGCTTTCAATGGCATAAATTATCAGATAAAATCTAGTCTCCTGAGTTGAAGATTCAAAGTCCACCACAGTTAGACCCTAATCTATCATTATAATCTTTCCTTTAACAATAAAATCATCTCTGTTTTAGCCTGCTGGCCCGCTGCTTGTCTTCCAGACACTTTTGATGTTTTATGATGAAGTTCCTTTTCTAGGGCTCCCTCCTTCCTCATCATGCCCCCCATCCTTCACACACATGCTCCATTCTGCCCTTCCTCACCAGTCTGTCCACCCTGTGTCCCTACCAGTCTCCACTCATGTGCCCCTGTCTTTCTAGAACAACTCAGATTCTATATAATTTGCTAATTATATTACTACGTGTACAACAGTTTAAAAAAACTCTATAAAACTTTTTATGTAAATATAAAAATCAGGAAAAAGTTTTTATCAGTCTAGGGATTGTAATTTTTAGCTTCAGAATGGATATAACACTTAGGTACATTAACTTCCATGAGCCTTATCTTGTATTTTTATCTTGTGGTTATTTCACTGTGCATTTCATTTTTCTCCTTAAGGGTAAACTCCTAGAATACAAGTTTTCTACAGTGACCAGTACAAAGGCACAACACCTTGGACAAGCCTTGTGTTTGCCTTACATACTAGAATGTTGAACTCATAAATGATATCATATAGTTGTTGTCTTTTTTAAATGATACATTTATCATCTAAAATCAACAACAGGCCAGGCACAGTGGCTCATGCTTATCCCAGCACTATCAGGGGCTGGGATTTTGAGACCAGGAGTTTGAGATCAGCCTTGGCAACATAGTGAGACCTCATCTCTAGGGGAAAAAAACCCCAAAAAACTGATTGTGGTAGTGTGCACCTGTAGTCCCAGCTACTCAGGAGGCTGAGGCAGGAGGATTGCCTAAACCCAGCTGGTTGAGGCTGTGGTGAGTCATGATTGTGCCACTTACACTGTAGCCTGGGTGATAGAATGAGACACTGACTCAAAAAAATGAATAAATAAAATAAACAACAGACTTAGAAGTGAAATACTAATTATATTATTTATTTGAATTTTTCAAAAGGTTTTTTTTAATCCTGTGGAACATGCAAACAGAGAAAATGTTTTAACTGCCAGTATTATCTATCTAATTACATATCCCCTTTTTGCCATCAAGCTATCTACTGAAAGTTGCCTGGTATCTTAAGAAAATCTCAGATGCTTATAAAGTATGTGTCACATTTGTGAACACATCATGTTCATATTTGTCTGACATCTTTGGTTTTTTTTTGAGTTGGAGTCTCACTCTGTCACCCAGACTGGAGTGCAGTGGCCGCTTCCGGTCAACACAGCCTCGACCTGCTGGGCTCTGGCGATCCTTCTGCCTCAGCCTTCCATGTAGCTGGAACCACAGGTGCGTGATACCACGCCCGGCTAATTTTTTGATTTATTGTAGAGATGAGGTCTCGCCAAGTTGCCCAGGCGGGTCTCAAACCCGCGGGCTCAGGCAATTCACTCACCTCAGCCTGCCAAGGCGCAGGATTACAGGCTGAGCCACTGAGCCCAGCTGTCTGACATCTTTATTTCCTACTAGACTGTCCGTTCAATGAGGGCAGAAACTATGTCAGCTTGTTCATTTTTCTATCTCCAGCACTTAGAGTAGTGGCTGGCATGTGGAAGGAGTTCGGTAAACATTTGTTGGATCAATGAATTAAAGAATGAAAATTTTTTTTAAAAAATGAATGAATTAAAGAACAGCAACTATCACCTGCACCCCTTCTTTTTTGGACTCTGATCCATCACAACTGTGCAGCTCTTCAGATGTACTTGCCTGAGCTGAAGCTTGAGTTCAACAAGGTTCTCCAGATCCCTTCTTTTACTTTTCTCCATCCCTATGAACTACACTTGGCGAGTAGTCCCAGCTGGGACTTCCTTTCTCTTTGTAAAATACTGGCTTTGAATCAGTGGTTTCCATTTATCAGCCTTGGCAGGCAACAGGAGCAGGAAAAGTGCCAACAGAAGAAACCAGAACCATTATGTGTGTGGCGTGGCAGGTGAGTACTCACCTGATGAATTTCTTGAGATCTCTAAACATCAGCATCTTGACAACACTATTGCCTGGGAATGAGGGTGGAGGTGCTGTTATTCCAGAGCCTAGAGAAGCTGGACGGGAGGATGTCAAACAGAGGTAACTCGGCCCAGGCATTCTCTGAAGAAATGGTTCTGGAAACAAATGGTTTGTATGATGGTAGTGACAGCTGCAGATGCTTCACTGGGTGCGTACATGGCCCTAGTGCTTTCCTGTGTCTTACAGCTAAAGCTACAACTGAGCTTCATGCTAGGAAGGCTGCGACTTCTACCAGAGCTGTTGTTGGAGGCCCACTTCCTGCAGAAGAACATCAGAGGGAAATGAGGATCCTGTTGTTCCCCCATTTAGTGTTCAAGGTGAGTGTCAAAGCAGCCCCAGAAAGTAGCCAGTGAGAAGAGGATCATTTTCTCTCCATACCCCAAAGCTTCTTTTTAGCCTATATTGGCAAAAATCACTTTTGTCAGGGCCAATCCAAATAGAATATTGGAAAGCTGGGGAGACCAAAAAGCTCATTTATTTTTATATGATGTTATCACAGAAAACTACTATTGTGAGAGGATCAAATGAGTGTTTTCACTTTTCAATCATTGTTTACTACCATGGAGACATGGCCAACATTTTAATTTTCAGTGTGTGTCTTCTTGTGCATTCCAGAGGCTTTTTTTTTTTTAAGACTTTTTTTTTTGTGGATTCAAAAGGAGAAGAACCATTCCCACTGTCACAGCTCTGTGGTGTCCCTCTCACCTAGCTCAGTGTTTATAGCTAGTTTCTGACCTCGCTAGCGAATTCTCAGTATTTGGGGTTTAGATCAACAGAATTATAATTAAAAGAACAGAATGCTGAATTCTATTTCTGACTCAAGACATAAAGAAAACTACAAAGATTTAACAATCATTTCAAGAAGAAAAATAGAGACCTAATTAAAAAAAAATCAGTCTGCAGAAATCTATGGTATCTATGGCACGCATGTCTCACACTGGAGGTTGATTGATATTTGAGTGAAGCAAATAGTAAGATAGGGGTTTTGTCTTGTGGGGGAGAAATATATAATAAGGATAAGACACAAGTAGCAAGCGTAAATTATTCATTACCAACAGAATAATATTTTAAGAAGGAAAAATAAAGAGTAGAACTTGTGGGAAACAGCCTAGAAATTCTAGTTTTGGATTTCTATCTTTGAAAATGATCCAAAACAGTAAGTTCAGAGTTAAACTAAATGGCTTGAAAAATTTTTCCTGTGTCTAATTTTAATGATCATATGGGCTAGTCAATCAGAGCTATGTTATATTTCATGTCTTAAATATGTTCTTGCTAACAATGGTGATTCTTTCAGGGACCCTCATCAATTTTTCCACGTGTAACACTGAGCTTTTCCCAATGAACATACTTGCTATCATGATCTAGTAGTAATGCAGATGGAAACAACTAGAAGTTTTTAAATTACAGACATGCTTTGGAGCTTTAGTTGAATATAAATATACCAGAAAAATATGGCACACACACACAAAAGAAAATAAAATGGGAACAATAAGGTGCTTACAATGTTAATTTTTTAAAAATTTTAACCCCAACCATTTTTAGAGTGTATTTTTTAGACAACTATTTCCTAAATAATTTCTCTTTCTTATCTCTAATATCAATCTAGTTTCGGTCACCACCATTCCAGAGCTGATTACTTTTTTAGGACTCATTTAAAGTATTTTCTTACTTAGTTTATTTTCCATTTTCCTTTTGAACTTTTCATATAAGACACGTTGTATTCTCTGTAATTCTATTTTCTTTCTTTCTTCAAGGATTAAAATAAATAACAACAACAACAGCAGCAAAAACAAACGGCTTCATTCTGTTTGTATAAAGATGGTCATACTATCAGACTAAAGTCTGTTCCATGTAATCTGAACTCTCTCTCTTGTCAAAAGGCATTCTGTGAAGTGGCCATTTGTGCCCTGTGGAGATGTGCCCCTGAATTCAAATCCTACTCCGTCACTTGGTAGTTTATGAACTCAAGAGAATTATTTAATTTCCATACCTCAGTTTCCTCATTTGGAAAATAAAGATATAATAGTAGCAGCCTTAGATGGGTGTTTTGTGAGGAAATAAACACTCAGAAGAAAACTTGACACATTAAAATTGCCATATGAGCATTTGCTGTTATTATAAACTATATATACTTATGCGTGCCACTGAAAAGGATCTAAGTTTATACTCCAATTTCTTTTTCTTGTTTTCAATAAATTGCAATATACAGTCTACTATGGAGGTGTTTTGTTTTAGTTATCATTCAACTTTTTTGGTCATTTGTGTAGATAAAATAGCATGCTTGAACCTGCATTATTTTAATGTAGTGACAATTTTCTTAGCAGCATTAAGGAGATTTTTTTCTCAGCCACTTATAAAATGAAAAAAAATTACTTCTTAGAGCCATTAACATACTTATAAGACTATCTCTGGGTAAAACATTAACTAAAAGAACATATAATCCCAGTAAGAGCATTCAATTTAATGACATTGATCTCATAAACGCAAATGTAGATGATCCTATCTACACAGGGCAAGACTGCCAATGCCATTTGTAAGGTTGAGGGATTAACGCGAGAGTGTCTTTCATATAATGTTTTAATCCCACTTGTCTAAAATTTAAAAATGGAAAAGGAGGTTCTGTTATCACTGATGCTGTCCTAAATAATAAAATATTCTTGGGGAAAGAGGGCTCTCTGGGTCACCCTAGGCCTGAGGCTACGGAAACAAAGAGAAAGTGTGGGAAGGAAGGCTGGGTTCTCTGAGCGGAAATGTAGGCTATTTTTTCATCACTGAGGTCTTCGCGAGAATCAGAAGGTCTTCCCTTCAGATCAGGAGGGAACCAGATGTCCTGCAAAAGCAGGGGAGAGAGCAACATTGCAGATACAGCTGACTGAAATTTCCCAGATACTTTGGTTGTGGGAAATTTCAGTCAGCTATATCTGCAATGTTGCTCTCTCCCCTGCTTTTGCAGGACATCTGGTTCCCTCCTGATCTGAAGCCCCATGGATGACATGTGGGAAGGTTCTCTTTCAGCCAGGGTCCATGAAATGATGGCTCTAATCCCCGTACATAATGCTCATTCTTAGACTATATCTACGGGCAGGTATCAAATTGGCTGTGCAGAGTTAAAGCTGGTATTTTGGGGTACAGTCACAATCAATTCTAAATCAAGTGCCTGGGACAACTGTATAGCAACTCAGTGTATTCATCAAGATGACTATATTGGTAGATTTTAATCCTTTCATTGTCTTAAATAAAAAAGAGGCAAATCCTTTCTTTTCAAAGAGCTGACTGGGAAATTGAGGCAAGATGTTAAAGAGATGGGAAGGCATTTTTTATTTCCCTAACTATATACTTAAGCTACAAAATGACTGTTTTGAATGGTCACACATCAGAAGGCAGACTTCTCTCAAATCTTTCTCTGGACCTAGTTGTTATCTAGTCTTGGGATGGTTTTAACAAAAATGTGCTTCAGTGATTTTCTCACAGTGACTTCCAAAGATACTTTTATTTTTAATGTTACGTATTATGACCTAAACTGTTTTCCAGATCATTCATTCAAGCCAATAATTATAAAGGCAGGTAGTTAATATCATATAAATAGCACATAATCTATCTTAAAATGTCATATATATATATATATATATATATTTTTATATTTTTTTTTTTTTTTTTTTTTTAGCGGACTTACCTTTCTAATTTCACATGGGAAAAGATTTCCAGGAGGTAGCTGAGGAAGGAAAATAGATGCTAGAAATTCAGACCAGAAAGAAAAATCTCCATACCTTTCACATAAGCAAAAACATTTCAAAGTCAAGTCTGTCAGAAATGGAAGCCAGCTCAGTTTGGACAATAAAAAACAAAAACAAAAACTCTGGACGTTTTGACAGTTATAGAAAAGGCATAAAGTATAGCTGATCAGTTTAGTTAGAATAGGATACTAATTGGACAGAAGTCATCCTCTTGATTAAATCCTTCATTTGCTCTGCAGTTTCTGTAGGGTGAAACCCAAAGGAATGGCTCCCAAAGCCCTTCCCAGTGGCCTCCCTGCCCTGCTTTCCTCCCCTGCCTCCTGTCCCTCTGTCTCTCTTCCAGGCTTATGGAAATACTGGAGCTAGAAGAGTTTTCTCCCTGCAATTCAGTACCCTCTGCCTGGAGATCCTTCTCTTAACTCATCCTTTCTGAGAACTCATATTCAGTTTTCCCTTGGGGCAATGTTTACAATCTCTCTGGGCTCTTTTAGGCTAACTTCAAACACTCTTGATATTAGCTGCTTGCTCCTTGGCAGGTCCTCTCATAAAACCTTGAGCTACTTAAATGCAGGGAAGATGCCATTCATGCATGCAGAAAATAAAAGAATGGGGTCTAGAATCTGTGTACAAGTTCAATACATCGAATAAACACACGCACTCATTGACTGACTGAGTGAACAAATTAATGAGTACAATTAACAGTTCATAGTTCCGGAAAGCACCCAGTAGCCCCTACTCTGGTTAATATCTTTGAGAGATATCTTTGGGTACACAGGGACATTGATGAGAGAGAGGTCAGTGTAAGCTCATCGTCCATAAAGGAAAAAGACAGTTAAACAAAATTGTGGGTTGGGAATAACAGGGGATCAATAATGTCATTTTCCTTTTAAAAGGACAGTCACCTCAAGCTATCATATAATTACACTGATGCTTTATGTTTGAGGTGTGACCATAAAGTAATGAAATGACTTTAATAAACAACACACGCAAACCAGTTTCATTAACTTAAAGTCACATTCTTGCAGATACATTTAATTTTCTGCTTTTACAACAATTAAGACAATAGCTTATAAAAAATCCAATGAGATTCCAAACACATATTTGTGATTTTTTCAAAACACATTATATTTTTAAAAGTGTAATCATAATTATAAGCAGTTCATTTTAGTAGAATAGGTTTTAGTGGCAAAAGATACAATAATATATGAAAAGGCCAATAAAGGAAGCATCATGAATGCTTTGAAAAACCAGGCTAGTTTCTCAGGACTACAAGCTATTTCTAAAGTAGCTAAACTCGAGTTTTCAAACCACTGAAAACTTATTCTATAGACAACTTTATTCACACAATAGTCTCAGATCTACCACATCTGCCAGACATGAGGGATGTGGAGAATAATTTAAAAACTTGTATGACTAGGATTTCCTTCTGGACTCGGACTTAGACAGGTACCCTCAAAGAGAAAACAGAGTCATTAATAAGAAAGGAAGGTGTTTAAAAAATTAATCCTCATTTTGCTCCAGCTTCCCAGTTACACAGGAAAAGAGGGATTTAATCAAAGAGGCCCTAGATATATTTTCAGTGGGGTTAATGCATTTTGTCTTATTTCTGATCTTTGCACCACAGTACAAAGCCAACCAACTCAAAAACAACTGCCTGTCTCGCACCATCTCATTTATCACTGTCCCAATACCTATGCTCTGAGATGCTTCTCTGCTGGGCAATTTCTGATGGAGGAAATCAAATTTGTTTTTTTGCCATCATGGTATGATAGTTATAATGCTTCATAATTTTAAATTCAAAAGGGTTTTAAGTGCAAAAAAAAAATTGTGACTGTAAATGCTTACCTTCTGAAATCTCAAGCTATAAAGGGAAGATTGCCTAGCATACAAGGCAAATTTCATTTCATTTTCATTATTTTACTATTTTGGTTATTTTCTTCTTGTTTGCTGGGATGTATGTTAGTTAATATGCTCACTTAGTTTTAATCCACAATATTAAAAGTTCTAAGGATTTTTAGTATTTTGTGTAATTGTGTTGTAGTTGTTTATTAATACAGACATAAATAATAAGGTCAAAAGCTAGACACATCAAAATTTTCTTTAGTTTTTCTCTTCTGGGCAAATAGTATTTTTGGAAGGGATGAATGAAGCCTCTTTGAATCCTAAAACTGTTCATCTAATACAGCCATAAACATTCAAAGTCACAGATAGGTATAATTCACAATCATAGGCAAGCAATGTATTTTTGTGTTCCCAAGTGGGGGGATTAGTCCAGCCTTTCACTAAACAAAAAGCTATTCTATTTTTAATCCTTAACTCTTTTTTTTTTTACAAAAGTACTCTTCTATTTAAATTTGTTACAATCCCCCATTGCAGCAAAATCCTATTACTGTAAATCCCTCCCTGGTGCAGGCAGTCACTCCTGGAACACAGCAGATAATGCATGTTCTTATGCCTCACATAACCTCTTGCTGTTTCCCACAGCGAGGCGAGTCCCTCAAAGGGCAGTGGTGTGGGTACTTCAGAAGGACCCCAGGGCGCTCTTGGGCCCCACCGCGAGGGCAGAGGTACGCAGCGGTAGCAGGAGCAGGCCTTGTGGCTGTCACTGGGAAAGGAGGTGCACTAAGCCAAGAACCAAAGGGACAACAAAGTCGCCAAGAGTTTGTTATTTTAGCTCTCTGGGCACCCAGAAAGTGCTTATTCATCTCGATTTTACAATCCAACCGGTGCGCTAGGTTTTCAAATTGCATAGTTCATATTAACTCAATTTTATCATCGATAGTCTCTCCTGATGTTAAACAGATCTGATGGAGACTCCAGCCGTCACTGTAGGTGTTTATTTAAAGAACACATTTTCTACAGCCGGTTCACCATTTTACAGCTTTACTGGAGCATCCTCCTGTCAACCAAGCCCCCTGGGCTTCCAGAAGTGATAAATCCTAAAATATGTTTTCTCCCACAGAAACCACAAGGTAAATGTAACAAGCAATCAATCTTCTGAACAGCAATCAGGCAACCACTTGACGAACATACTACACAAACAAAATAATTAATCTAAGCACTGTCCCGAATAGTAATTAATCTCATCAGCTCCAAGTAATGTGTGTGCTCACTGTACACTATTTTGTTTCATAGTTGTCATAGTTAAAGGTGTCAGAGACAGTACAAATGTGTTAACCAGTTTAAAAGAATACTAATTCCGAGAGGAAAGAGTAGCACAAATGTTTATGCAGTGTGGGATGTTCATTCCTTTGTTTGCAGAGAGGAACAACACTTATCAATGTCAGAGTAAAACAAAAAGGACAAATGCTTTAAAATAAAAGAGGAAACAGAAGCAACACTACCAAGCATCAGCCGAAGCCATTAAAGATCTGAGACAATTATAATACAATCTAAATCAATAATTGCCTTCTGGGGAAAGACAGGTAAATGTAATTACAAATGTCCTGACGAATGAAGAAGAAATGAAATTCCAAAATAGAGCCCAAAGAGTACCTTTTTCTAAAATCTGTGACACAAAAATTGGTTAGAAGAGTTAGCTGATTTTACAGGGAAAATGGGTTACCTGGGAACTAATTCTGATAATTTAGAATAAAAGTATATACATAAATCCCCTATTAACTGTTTTCTTTATTTGGATTCTGAAATCAATAATTTCAAATGTTATCGGCTAACTCTTATCACTGAACTTCACTTTATGTTATGAAGACCAGACCTAGATTGCAGAGTGGTGGCCACCAAGAGTAAAAAGAATTTGCCAGATTGCACTTATAACTACAATTTGGTTCAGGAGTGTAATACACAGTGGTACTAAGCCTCAAACTAGGCCAGACTCTACTGAGTAATGAGGGCTTTCTCAAAACTGTGTTTTAATTCACAAGAATGGACTGAAACCACTTTCAGATTTTTAGGCCTGTTTTGGCAAATATCCAAGAAATGAAGATTATGGATTTCAAAATCACTGGTTATAAAAAGTTTTCTCTGGCATCTTTTAGTCCTTCTGGGATGAGAAGAAGAGAGTAAAGAAAGCAGACATTTTAAAAGGAAACAGTAAAATATATCTTCCTATAGACGGTGACAAAATGCATAGCCATTTTGTAGTACAAAAAAATAAACTATAGTTTGACTATAGATAACTGAAATAGGAGTGAACACTTGAGTCAGGGAACCAAACTACAGTCTAGTCTGAGTCAGTAAGACACTCTTCCCTAAGAATTTGGAATTCAGACACCAAGGAACTGCTTTTGTTAGTTGTAGAGAGCCTTGATACAAAACCGGATGGTATCCATGCAGGAACCCATGCCTTAGCAAGCTAAGTGCTAAATCCACTCCTGTGCAAGAGGAATAGGAAGAAGCAGCAAAACTGAGCAGAGAAAGTCAGTCTTTTACAAGAACTAGGTTCAGGGCCAGAAGCAGACCAAAGCAGTCTAATGTCAGTCAGCACTTTGGGAGGCTGAGGCTAGAGGACTGCTTGAGTCCAGGAATTTGAGACTAGCATAGTCACCACAGTGAGACCTCTCTATAAAAATAATTTAAAAATTAGCCAGGTGTGATGGCATGCATCTGTAGTCCCAACTACCCAGGAGGCTGAGGTGGAAGGATCGCCTGAGTCCAGGAGATTGAGACTGTAGTGGGCAGTAATCATGCCACTGCACTCCAGCCTGGGTGACAGAGTGAGACCTTGACTTACCATAATACAATAAGAAAGGGAATGGCAGCAGCGGGATACCACCAGGGGAGGCAGCGGGGTATATAACATAAATAGAGGTACCTAATCTCAAACCAGGCGAATTAGAGACCAAAGGGAGGCCCAAACTTTACCTGTACGATGACCACTTGTATATCTAATTCTGAATTGTACCCCACAATTTTAAAATAAAAAATAAAACAACAGCAACGACAACAAATTGTGAAATGGCCTAAGAACTGGAAAGAGAAGTGTCGGTCTAAGCCTGCATGGCCAAGTTGTTTGCATTTTCATGTTCCTAGATGTTGGTGTAATTACCTGTTGGATCTACTCACTAAATACCATGCTTATATGCACTGATTTCTGGGACTTTCAATACAATACGTTTCCTGAGCTAGAATAGGAGAGAATCACCAAATAGGAAAATCTGGGACCAGACATACAATTAGCAAGTAGCAAATCAGTTACTGGGTTTCAAAAGGTCAATGAGTCATAGAGCTTCAGCAGAAGATTCCATAGCAAAGGAGGTATCCATGAAGACATTGATTCGGTCTGAACAAACACAATAATGATAGCCAACATTTAGAGGATGCTTACTACAAGCCAGACACTTTTCTAAGCAATCACAACTGTGAGCCATTTAATTTTCACAACGTCTTCAGAGGCAAACGCTATTATCCCCATTTTACAGATGTGGAGCTGATGCTGAAAGAAATTAAACAACATACCCATGTTACACAAGTAGACAGGAGGGAGCCAGTGAGGCTGGTCCCAGAGACCACCCTCTTCAACTACATGCTCTTCTGTCTCCAGTATTTTGGTGTGAAGACTTCCCTCTGCCTTTGGGAGTTTACAGGTTACAAGAACAGTAAAGACTGAGAAAGCATTAGGCTGTGATCAAGGCATAGTCCAATTTGGCTTAAAGTAAAGTGCTTATAGACAAATAGTGAGAGGTCATTGAGAACACAGGGCCTTTAACAGCAGGTTAAGGAGTATAACCACTGAGTGTTCTGAGCAGTGGCACATCATGGTAGGAGTTGGGTTACTGGATACTGGTCTGACAGAGATAGATTCAACTGGAGGTGTTAATTTAGATATTAACATACTAGTCCAGTCAGAGTTTTATGGCCTTGAGCTAAGGCCATGACCAGGGAATAGAGAGAACAGACCTGAGAGACAGTGAAGATGCCAAATCCATGGGATTTGTTAGCTAGAGGAAGGGAAGTTTTGCACTCAGTCACAAAGTTGATTCAGGGATTACAAACCTGAGGAACTTTGAGAAGGGTGATTCCCATGAGAAATGGAATTGGTTTGACTAGAATGCAAGTAGAGATACAAAGAAAGTGTGTTGTGTGTGTGTGTGTGTGTGTGTGTGTGTAGGGGTGGCCAGAAGGAGATGGAACAAGTTTCCATGAGGTATATGTGAGGACCCAAACTAATCAATACATTTACTCATCAAGAAAAGCGTCTACTATGCACATTTTAGCCTTTCACTAGATATGGATAAAGAAGAAATATTTTAGTAAGATTTCCATTATAAAGAGTGTTAAAAGTGTGGGCACCTGGAGAGGTAAATATTCAACTAGAAAAGTCAGTCATGCAGAACACAGTAGTTCCTAGTGACTTTGGGTGATTTGAAGCATTATTGCAGGAAATTTCTTTGTTATAAATGTATAAATTTTTTAGATGTATTTTGCATAATTGAAGAGATCAAAAAGACATAAAAAACATAGGAACAACCATGCATTAAAATAGATTTTATTAATAAAATTTACTTAAATAAATAAAAATTTTCCAATGGAAAAACCCTCTGAAGGGGATTAAGTGATGATACTTAGCTCCCCACTTCAGTACCAAGACACCCACACTACCAGCTGTCTAGCAAGTTACTGCTTTCAGGGGAATCTGCCTTGATCAAGGTTACTGTGTCACTCTACCTCCCTAGGAGCTGCTCCCATCCAATCACTGGTTAATGAGGCAACACAAATGCCCAGTCCTTTTGCCTGGATTCTGTACGTCTCTGAAGGGTCAAAGGTAAGGTTGAAAGTGGTTTTGCAAAGGTATTATAGCTCAACTTCTCCCTCTCTCTTCTTCCCTTTTTCCTCCACAGTGGTCCATCTTGAGAGCCTTCCTGATGACCTTCCTGTGTACAAACCTCAGAGTAGTACAGTGTTTCCCAGGAACACACCTGTGTACCATCCTTTGTGTATCACTGCCTGACCTTCCCTACCTCCCTCCTTT
Organism: Cephalopachus bancanus; assembly: GCA_027257055.1. NCBI lineage: Eukaryota > Metazoa > Chordata > Mammalia > Primates > Tarsiidae > Cephalopachus > Cephalopachus bancanus. The sequence goes on from JAPVLO010000249.1 coordinate 1,629,880, forward strand.
CCAACAATAACCACCATCCTAAATTCGGTGTTTATCATTCCTGTACTGGTCTTTTATATTTTTACCACAAGAAATTTCCATTTTCTACATTTGGAAAGCCATGTTTCTCATTAGCTTATCAATTTGGAAATTTCCTTGGTTGAGATAATAACTGAATTATATCTACAAAGAAAGCAACAATTTGGACCTGTGTCTCAATGTCTAAACTTGTGTCAGTGGAGATTGAATCAAAGAATGTAAGGTAAGTTTAGGTAAATAAATACGTTTCTGAACTTTATATGTTACGGGGAAAGGTATTTTCTCTGTACCCACCCTGAATTAGACACTGTCACCATTGGAAAGGAGCATTGGAATGAACTGACTTACAAATGAATATCCCTCTTAGTACCTGCTTCTCTTCCATGTAAATCCAGTGAGTCCATTGTTGAAAATGAAAGATGCAAAGAAACACAAAAGAAAAATGCAAGCCAGGCTCGGTGGCTCAGCCTGTAATCCCACGCCTTTGGGAGGCTTAGGTGAGTGGATTGCCTGAGCCCGCGGGTTCGAGACCCGCCTGGGCAGCGAGACCTCATCTCTACAATATATCAAAAAATCAACCGGGCGTGGTAGCGCACGCCTGTAATTCTGGCTACTCGGAAGGCTGAGGCAGAAGGATCGCCGGAGCCCAGCAGGTCGAGGCTGCGGTGGCCGGGAGCGGCCACTGTACCACTCTAGTCTGGCCGACAGAGTGAAACTCCAACTAAAAAAAAAAAAAAAAAAAAGAAAAATGCATATTATGATAACATTTCCCAAAATATATCTTATGAACAATTAGTTCTAGGGAATGCACATAGGTTTATTTTACAGGAAACGCCTTGGTAGTCAAGTAAATTTTAAAACTTCAAGTCAGACAATGTAAAGTAAGTTCATTTCATCAGGAATGTGTGAAGTCCTTAATGTGCTAATATGTAGTATAGATTTTTGTTTTGAGTTAGAGTCTCACTCTGTCGCCCAGGCTGGGGCACAGTGGCATACTCATGGCCACCGCAGCCTCAACCTGCTAGACTCAGGTGATCCTTCCACCTCAGCCTTCCAAGTAGCTGGGACTACAGGAATGCGCTTTCAGGGGAAGCTGCTTTCAGGGGAAAAGGAAAGCTGCTTTCAGGTAGATACTACAGGTATCTACCACCATGCCCAGCCAATTTTTTGATTTATTTTAGAGACAGGGTCTTGACAAGTTGTTCAGGCTGGTCTCGAACCCTTGGGCTCGGGCAATCCTCTCGCCTCTGCCTCCCAAAGTGCTGGGATGACAGGTGTCAGCCACTGTACTTGGCCTTAGTGTGGAATTTTAAGAGGCAGATAGATATTTTATGTAGTTCTCTCCAAACTCATTTGAACACAGAACCTCCTTTTAGGGTGGTCTCATCAAAAGAGCACATTTGGAGAACTATTATTCTAGGGAAGAGTGCAAGTAATAAATTTCTTAAAAGATAAGATCCAAATCCACACACAGTTCCTCAAACTAATTTCACACTTCAATCAATATAATATGTAGACCTCTAGTTAAGTATGGTGGCTAATGCTTGTAATCCTAGCACTTTGGGAAGCTGAGGCAGGAGGATTGTTCGAGGTTAGGAGTTCAAGACCAGCCTGGACAACATAGTAAGACTTTGTATCTACAAAAAATAAAATAAATAAAAAATCAGCTGGGCATGGTGGTAGATACCCGTAGTCTCAGATACTTGGGAGGCTGAGGCAGTAGGATTACCAGAACCCAGGAGCTTGAGCTATGGTGAGCTATGATCATGACACTGAACTCCAGTCCGGGTGAAAGAGTGAGACTCTGACTCAAAAAGTAAAAAATATAAATAAAAACAAATTAAAAAATTTAAACCTTTGATGAAGTAAACTGGAAACACTCTTAAGATTTTATAAGGATCCAGATATAATCACAAGTATCCCTGTTCCCATTCATGAAAGGAAAATATGAAATTTAGCACTTTAGATATGAAAAAATAGTCTTTCATTTTTAACACCCTCCTGGACTTGGGATATGACTAGAATAAGAAATTTAATAATAATTGACAGGTTAATAAATTTGCTTATATTGTGATCATCTGTACAGATTCAGTGAATTCAATCTGATGGCCAAAAGCAATGAAAAATGCTTGTCTTAAATAACAGACAACTTGAGGACAAGGGGGTAGTGAAAGTATGCATATGTAAGCTTTGTTCCTTGGTAAGATTAATTACGTGTTACTTTCCATGTCTGCTGAGCACCAAATCTATAAAGGCAGCTAAGAATTCCTGAGCTTCCCAAGCCAAAAACTGGCATCACCATCTACTACTTACTCCCTCCTGGAAATTGGAGAAGATGTCATGTTACATAAATGAACTTCCCAGTAGGTATGTGACATGTCACTGCCACTACCATCACTAAAGTGAGCTCTAGTGAATTCTTACCACTCTCATTCTGGAATCAAGACCCCAAAGAGAAGGATCTGATTCACTAAGTCAAGGACACAGGACTGATTCCCAGCTGCCAAGAGGCTTGAAAAGTTTTATTTTTCTTTTTGACTTCTCTTATTGGATGTAAGTTACTATATTCTAATAATACTATACACAGTGGGATTTTCCCTTTAAATAGAAAGATACATTGGCAGTGGAATAGCTTAAAAAGACAAAAGTCCACTATGGTGACAGGGGATCATTTTGAATGTCAGCTCTTAGTGAGGCAGACACAGCTAGCACAGTGTAGATATAAAAAGGAGAGCTTCCATAGGCAGGTGCAAGTAAGGTAAATAAGGAACAGGGTGGTCAGCACACAGACACTGTCTTATCAAGACATAACTCTATTGAACAACACCTACACTGACCAGGCAATCAAACCCAACCTTGGAATGAGGGATGTTGGCACAGTCAGTCACAGAAACCATAATCAAAGGTAATATGGAGTTGCCAGAGACACTGAGAAAGCTTAATTAAACAGTACCGTTTTCTATTATCTCAAAAGTTCCTCATGACTTAGAAAAGCTTAAGAGTAAAGTGGTAAGAATTGAAACTTGTGGTCAATACCTTGCTGTAACCCGCAAAGCCCACAAATCTTAACTTAGAAAATAGGTTTCTGGCCGGGCTCGGTGGCTCAGCCTGTAATCCCAGCGCTTTGGGAGGCCGAGGTGAGTAGATTGCCTGAGCCCACGGGTTCGAGACTCGCCTGGGGATCTTGGCGAGACCTCATCTCTATGATAAATCAAAAATAAGTTGGGCGTGGTAGCGCGCGCCTGTAGTTCCAGCTACTTGAAAGGCTGAGGCAGAAGGATCGCCGGAGCCCAGCAGGTCGAGGTTGTGGTGGCCAGGAGCGGCCACTGCACTCCAGTCTGGGCGACCGAGTGAGACTCCAACTCAAAAAAAAAAAAAATAGATTTCTTCATCATCATTTGGAAAATATTTAAAGCTTTCTGCTAACAGAAAGCCTGTGCCCTTTCCCTTAAGGTATCTGTGTTCTCTCTTGAACAGGTCTTTTTCTTTTTTTCTCTCTCTAATGAACTGTACTTTAAAACTCTTTCTGAGACTTGTTCTGAAATTCTTTTCTGCAGTGAAGCCAAGAACCCACAGCACAACTATACTCCTACAGCACCTGGCATCACTAGTTCTGTGGGCACTATAAAACTGATCTAAATAAAGCAAAAGTTGTGTTTGGGTGAGGCTGGACATCTATATCCACCTGCCTATCAGTGGAACACCAGCCTCTGACTTCCTTGTTCTGGCTATACTCTGCAAAGCAAAAGAAACCATCAAGAGAGCAAGAATACAGCCCACAGAATGGGAAAAATATTTGCCAACTGTATATCCGACAAAGGCCTAACATCTAGGATCTACAAGGAGCTCAAAGCACTGAAAGGAAAAAAAAAACAAACAGCCCCATTAAAAAGTGGGCAAAAGACATGAATAGACACTTCTCAAAAGAAGATATACAGAGAGCCAACAGACACATGAAAAAGTGTTCAGCCTCACTAATCATCAGAGAAATGCAAATCAAAACCACACTGAGATACCACCTAACCCCAGTAAGAATGGCCATCATTAATAAAACAAACAACAACAGATATTGGCGAGGATGTGGAGAAAAAGGAACGCTTCTACACTGCTATTGGATGCAAACTAGTGCAGCCTCTTTGGAAGACAGTGGCAATTTCTGAAAGAACTAGAAATTGACCTTCCATATGACCCAGCAATCCCCCTATTGGGACTATACCTAGGGGAACTCAAGTCATTCTACCAAAAAGATACCTGCATACACATGTTTGTTGCATCTCTATTCATAATAGCAAAAACACAGAACCAACTATGCTGTGCATCAAAGCTGAACTGGAGTTAAAAAATGTGGTACATCTACACAGTGGAATATTATGCAGCCATAAAGAAAGACAGACATATGAACTTCACAGCACCTTGGATGGATTTAGAGTCTATCATACTCAGTGATCTATCACAGAAACAGAGTATCATATGTTCTCACTCATAAGTGAACCTTGAACAATTATTATAATACTATAAGAAAAGAATTGGCAGTAGTGGGAAACTGCCAGGGGAGGGGAGTGGGATTGACAGTTGAGGAAAACTGCCAGGGGAGGTAGGGGCACACCTCATCAACAAGAGTACCTGCATAATGAACATTTGTATACCTAACTCTGAATTGTACCCCATATCTTCAAAATAAAGAAAAAAAAAAGAAAGAAAATAAAAGGTGGGTATCAGACACAAATTAATTGAACAGAGAACAGCAGAGTTTCTCAAGGCCTAGATGGCTGATGGAGCCCATGGCTCACTACATTTGACATTGATATTACCTCTCTTAAAAGAGGACTCATTTATTGTGAACAAATAAGACCCTCTCATGTATGTGGCAGATGGTTAATATTGCCACTTTGATGTTGAGGATTCCAACAAAGAAAAGTTGACCATGTGCTCTTGAGGGGAAGGAAAAGATCAAGAACTAAAACTGGGTGCCCAGTCCACAGTATTCAGGCAAATATTTGAAGAGAAGGTCCATGTCTTCAAGTCAAGACCCACTTAGAAGTCACTAACACACACTGTAAGGTAAGATGTTTAAAACTACATTTATTATTTGATATAATCCTTCCAACAAGCACATGAGGTAGATATTAATATTATACCCACTTTACAGAAGAAACTGAGTCTTAGGTCTTCTAAGTATCTTGTGTAAGGTCATACAACACATAAGTGGAAGAGAAACTTGGTCTGACTCTGAGCCCTGTACAAGACAAGACATTACATGATCCTCTTAGAGCCTGTCTCTCCCATTCATGGCTCTGTGACCTCATTTTTACATGTGCCTGTGAGAGAAAGAAAGAAAAAGAAAAGACCTGCTAATTAAGTAGTGATTATTTCTAGGTAGGATTGAGGGGGCTATTATGGTGTGACAAATGGAGCGACAATTCCCATTTAGTATTCAGGAAATGATCCATCCCGTGTGTGTAGATGTGAAGACTCAGAGTAGAAGATTATTCTTATGGAGAACTATCCTTTAGGCTTCTTCCACTGGAGCCTTATAGTGGTCTCCTGAAAGGTATCTCAATGAAAAAAAAATCAAGCAGAAAGACGGCCTCATCTCCGAATTCACTGGGTTTCTAGGGTGACAGGAACATCAATAAAGCCACAGAGAAGTGGCAGGAAATGTGACAGGCCTTTCTAGGAATAACCCGATGCCTGGCTGAAAGCTGTAATTCTCACCAAGAAAGAAAGCGTACAATGGATTTTACAATTTACATGTTGGTGTTGAGTATTATAAAAAAATTAGACTTACTGTACAAATATAATTACCTCTCTTAAAATAGAGGATCTTGGGTTTTATGATTCACTGAAAAGCTCCTTTAAGTAGGCAGTTTTTTGTTATATTTAAATTTTTAGAATAACTTATTACAAAGGGGCTTTGAGATAGCACAATTTAAGATTTAAGCATTAGTAACTACTGCAATAAAAATTTTAGCATAAATAAAATGTACTTTAAAAATTGTAATGCATATATTACAGGAAACAGGAGATGAGAAAGTCATATTTAAACTCAGCCTCTAAAGATTATGCCTAATACATGAATTGAGATTTAGATGTATTTTTCTATTGTAAAACAGGGATTAATACATGTGTAATAGTATTCCTTTATGAACAGTTCCATTTAAGCTTTCATTTCCTACAAGAGCCTTTTTTGGCTTAAACAAAGAGAATAAAACTCTATGTAGACTTTATTACATAAGCAAATTGAATACATCTAACGATATTCCTAAGTTACACCCAAACTTGCATACATTTATTTGCTATAAAGTCATAATTAAACAACTGTTATATAAACACCATTTCTAAACACTTCACAGCTTACTATTCAGAATGAAATACATTCTCATATAGCAACCAGTGTTTTAAGCTACTAATTTAGAGATTCAGAATTCACTGTTGAAGTATATGAAATTAATTTTGTTTTAATAAGAGAATTACAAAAATGTACATAATTTATTGAGTATCTAGTGTTCTTAGCTTTAGATTAGACTCTTTACATTCATTATAACATTTAATACAATTAAGTGTGGATAGGTATTATTATTACCATTTCATAGATGAGAAAATAGTGATTTGGTATTAACAGCAAATTTATCCAAAAAGTGGGTGATAACATGAGACAAGTCATTCAAACCCTAATGTATTTCTGTGATTACCATCTCCTATTCATTTGCTCCTCACCCTTGTCTAAGTAAAATAATTGCAAGGAAAGTACTTTCCTAGGTAGGATGCAGTGGCTCACGCCTGTAATCCTAGTACTTTGGGAGGCCAACGTGAAAGGACTGCCTGAGCCCAGGAGTTCGACACTGTCTCTAAGAAAATTTTTAAAAATCAGCAGGGCATGGTGGTGCACGTATGTAGTCCTAGCTACCTAGGAAGCTGAGGTAGAAGGATGGTCTGAGTCCAGCAGTTCAAGGTTGTGGCGAGCCATGATTGTGCCACTGCATTCCAGCCTGAGTAACTGAGACCCTGACTTAAAAAAAGAGAGAGAGAGAAAAGAAAAGAAAAGAAAAAAAACCACTTTCTTAGATGAACATTCTTGGAATCATTCAAATACAGTAGCATCAAATTAGAACAAAAAAATAGTATTGATTGCATGCAATAGCAAAAATCAACACAATAAATGTGAATGAAAACAAATACATATAAATGGTGAAATGCAAATTAAACTTGAAAAATCATTTCAATTTAAAAACTAAGCAGTGGCAGTAAGAGCAGAGATTTTTTTCTTTCATATAATAGCCAAATAGGCTGATGGTTCATTTCATTGCACAGCAATATTCTGATTTTTTTTCTCTTGAAGCTGGAAATGCCTATTTACCAGAATGAGAAAAATACTTACACTTATGTAAACTGCAGTGGTAAATTATGCATGCTCAATTAATCCACAAGTACAGCCCTGGGTTTGCCCAAGGTTCTTGAGGCATAAGATGCAGGTGGCATGCCGATAATTTATCACCCCTTGGATATTTAGTCATCTATTCAGATTAGTCTGATAGTGTATGAAGTATTCACTGTTTAAAGGAATTAAACAGATAATTTCTTGCATCTGCCCCTCCCCCACTACACAATTCATTATCCAGCTGCGTGGTTTTGAAAGGGAATCTCCTTTGATGGAGTTCTGGGAAAGTATTGTTAGTGAACAAATCCGGCTCACAATAAATATGTTTTATTTACTGCCCACCTGGCTATGGCTCTATCAATATCAGCGAGAGAAAAGATAAAATCTTATCAGGGAACCACGCTGACACCAGAGGCAGCTTCCCTTTCAGGACTTGGGGTATGTGAATTACACACACCGTTTCTATCAAGCTCCAAGTGACAGCTGGATTCTCCAGCATGAGACACGTGGGCCAGCCAATGCCACACTAAGGTCCTACTGTTCGCTCTACACCCTTCCACTGATTCAGAAGATTTGTGTACGGCATGCGAGAAAGATGGACAGGCAGATAGACAGACAGACAGACAGACAGCTAGGGAGAAAGAGAGAAGGAGCACTTTGAGCCAGTTGGAGAGGGAAAAAGAGTGGGAGAGAGACAGAGAAAGGAACTTCAGACATGTAACAGACAAAAATACAGAAATAACGGATCATCCATTCTCTAAGAGAAACTGAAAACAGAAGTAAAGAGTGGAAAAATGTAAAGCCCACGCACAACCCCACATAACGGCAGTGTCTGAATTAGGAAATGAAAGAATGCCTATTCTTTCTTTCTTTCTTTTTTTTTTTTTTTTTTGACTTGGAGTCTCACTTTGTCACCCACGCTGGAGGGCAGTGGCATGCTCAAGGCCACCAGAGCCTCAACATGCTGGGCTCAGGTGATTCTTCTACCTCAGCCTTCCAAGTAGCTGGAACTATAGGTGCATGCCGCCATGCCTGGCTAATTTTTGATTTATTGTATAGAAAAGGTCTCACCAAGTTGCCTAGACTGGTCTCGAACCCCTGGGCTCAGGCAATCCTCTCACCTCGGCCTCCCAAAGTGCTGGAATTACAGCTTGAGCTACCATGCCGGGCGAGGGCCTATTATTTCTAAGATAGCAGCCCTAGTTCGTATAGACCAGCAGATGCAGTCGCATAATACATGATACCTCACGTGGTAGGTTTCAGAACAAGTTAAAATGAGGGGGGTTCGGAGGGGAATGCAAATTGTCAACACTTTAATTTTCCAGAATTGTGAGTTTCAGAAGGCACAGGCATCATAAGAGAAAAAGAAATTGTTTAAGCTTCTAAGTTTTTCCTGTTTTACTAGTACTCTTGTTTCCCCTGGATAAATAAATTGAGTAACACTAACACCTGTATTTGTTTGTTTATATCTCCATAAAACAAATATTAAAAAATAAACAACAGGCAACCTGACATGTGATTGTGCATGTACTCTAGCCTGGACAACACAGCCAAAATAAAGATCTACGTTAGCTGCCATTATAGGTGCATGTTTCAAATGTATTTGTTGTACTGACATTTTCTGCCATGGGTTGAAAGATGCCCTATTGCTAAATTGCTAAATGACTAATTTGCCTCCAAGTTTTGTTTTTGTTTTTATCCTAGACCTGTGAGGTACAAGGAAGGATTAACCACATAAGTAGGCGCATTCAGGTGAAGTTTGGACCTCTAACTGGCCCTCACTCCTCCAGGAATAGACCAGGCATACCCCCACCCTCTTCTCTCCCTCTTTTACCTAGCGGTGCCCAATGTCTGCCAATCCCTCCCTTGTGCTAATGTGACTAGTGTTCAGGACCAACTTATGAGTGAGAACATGTGGTATTCAGATCTTCGTTTCTGTGATAAATCACTTACTATGAAGGTCTCCAACTCCATCCAATTTGCCGCAAAGTTCATGATTTTGTTCTTTATGACTGCATAATACTCCATTGTATATATATATATATATTATATATACCACATTTTATTTATCCAGTCCACTTTTGATGGTCAGGAGGCCAAGGTAGGGGAATTGTTTGAGCCAAGGAGTTTGAGATGAGCCTAGGCAACATGGCTAAACCTTGTCCCTACAAAAGAAGCAAAACAAAACAAAAAAATTAGCTGGGCATGGTGGCACACATCTGTAGTTTCAGCTACATGGGAGGCTGAGGCAGAAGGATCGTCTGAGTCCAGGAAGTCAAGGTTGTGGTGAGCTGTGATTGTGCCACTGTACTCTGGTCTGGGAGGCAGCATGAGACCCTAACTTAAAATAAATAAATTAATTGAAATAAATTAAAATCTAATTTATTTTACAACCACTTACTTTATTGGACAAAATCCCTAGTTTTGATGGAATTTGGAAAATAAATAACATATTTGAAGAGTGAGAGTAAAGAACTGAATAGCCTTCTATTTTTTTTCTTTCTTTTTTTTTTTTTTTTTTTGTTTTTTTTGAGTTGGAGTCTCACACTGTCACCCAGACTGGAGTGCAGTGGCCGCTCCCGGCCACTGCAGCTTTGACCTGCTGGCTCCAATGATCCTTCCGCCCCAGCCTTCCAAGTAGTTGGAACTACAGGCGTGCGCTACCATGCCCGGTTAATTTTTGATTTATTGTAGAGATGAGGTCTTACCAAATTACCCAGGGGGGTCTCGAACCTGCGGGCTCAGGCAATCCACTCATGCCAATCCCCTGAAGCACTGGGATTACAGGCTGAGCCACCGAGCCCGGCTGTCTTCTATTTTTCTATCTATCTGTATATTTACTATGATATTAAATTGATTCAGGTACAAAGGGCATATAGTGAATATATATTCATACAGTGAATATATATCACTCTCTTGAATCTGAGATTCCCTTCCTCAAACGCAGCATGAGAAGTCAGGTGAAGTGGCATACATCAGTAGTCCCAGCTACAGAGGCTGAGGTGAGAGGATTACCTGAGGCCAGGAGTTTGAGGCTATTGTGAGCCATGATTGCACCTGTGAATAACAGCCACTGCATTCATGCCTGGGCAGCACAGCCAGATGTTATCTCTCTCTCTCTCTCTCTCTCTCTTTTTAAGGAGCATAAGCAGTTTATTATGCAATTCTTTCTTTAAAATATATTCTCTGTATATGTACATGACAATATTGAATGAAGAAATCAAGATATTTAACAGAGGGGGGACTTTTTTTCCATTCAATTTACCTTGGATCTGATCTTTTAAATTGGTCAACAGAATTTCATTTTAAGGATGTACCATAATTTATTTAAATAGTCCCTACTTGTGTTCATTAAGTTTATTCTTGGTCTTTTGCAAGCTTAAAACCTTTTTAGAGCCAACTTTTGGGGTCACTTTTCTTCTTCCAAAACTTACTGTTTTTTTTCTGGAAACGTTCAAATTCAATTCAATCACTGATGTTATAACAAGTATAAAGCCTGCCCAGGGATAGCTGCAAAGCTACAAGGAGAAGCATACCACATGGAATATAAATGTGGGCAAAAAAATATTTTGTATAATTTTTCAAAGGAATAAAAGTCAAGTTCACAAGTTATGAGGATTTTCAACAAACCCCTTGATGCTCTGATCAAGTCTTAGAAATTTAAATCAGAAACCCTCTGGCAACCTTACCTCTAAGTAATCAAAAGCTCACTTTCCCTGTATATGACATATTGACACACGGTAACCTCTTATTCCAAAGAGTTATTTCTTCTCAAATAAGCTTTTCATTATTTTGTTCCCTGGTTGCATTTAATCCTTCAGTATAAAAATTTTTCCCTTTTAATTTGAAAATCCAAGAAAACAAAGGTGTTTTGAAGCCCAAATGTTCTCATTTTTGCAACTTGGTGAGATTCAGTCACAACATGAAGAAGACAGGTGGTCAGGTGGCTGGAGGAAAAGATCTTTTGTTTATCATAGCAAAGCAAGTTGTCCTTACATTCCTTTTCAGTACAAAAATACAGAAACTTTCTTATAAGTATGGAGCAAAGTCAGGATCAGAGTGTGTCCAAAGTTTTAGGTATGCTCATCTGTAGACCACAAATGCAGGGAACATGAACTGGTTTGCTGTTTTACTTAACACATCTTATGTGATATTATCTGGCCTTCAGTAAAACTCAGAGGCTGATCTGCATTTGTCATATTAGTGTGGTTGGAAGACTTCCTTTTATCATAGATTTCTAATGCCTTTGAGTTAGGTGATATTTGGATATTCTTTATAACATAGACATATTATTCAAATATGTCTATACCATCTTTGCCTATACATATAAACATCAAAGATATTCCAATATATGTAGGATATATTTCATAAATCATTATTTAAAAAGTACATGAGTGTTAGTTTTTAAAGTCAGTTCAGGCTTTTAAAGACAGCTAAATGACCCTCCCTCCTACATTTTTATCCTAAAATATGTTCATGGCATCAAGTCAGCCCCAAATTGAGTCAAGCAATTAGTCAGATTTTTTTTTTTTTTTGAGTTGGAGTCTCACTCAGTTACCCAGACTGGAGTGCAGTGGCCGCTTCTGGCCACCGCAGCCTTGCTGCTGGGCTCCAGCGGTCCTTCTGCCTGAGCCTTCCGAGTAGCCAGAATTACAGGCATGCGCTACCACACCCGGCTGATTTTTTTTTTTTAATTTATTGTAGAGATGAGGTCTCGCTGCCCAGGCGGGTCTCGAACCCGCAGGCTCAGGCAATCCACTCACCTCAGCCTCCCAAAGGATTACAGGCTGAGCCACCGAGCCCAGCTAATTAGTCAGATTTTTGAAAACATGCTAAAGAAGGGATGCCCTTGAACCAGTGGCTGCATTATCTTGAGGGAATGGGGTGAATGTTTCAGGGAGAATTGTGGTACAACTATTGGCATTTTGTTGCTTTGGTCACTGCAGTGTTTTGCCCTGTTTATGGTTGTTCTAGTTATAGGATGCAAGGTTTAGTACAGAGCTTTCTAAATAACCTTAAGTAGGGATAAACCACTGTGATTTATGATTGCTTGTTCTTGGACTTATTACCAAAGTCCTATCACAATGTGAAATTCAGATATCTTTGGACATTCTTTGTGTAGAACATTAACTGAAGGCAATTTTTCTACACAATAAATATCGCTGCTTTCTCCTTTCCATTTATACCCAAACTTGGCTGTTCCAGGCGGTCTCTTGTCCAAGAACCCATTAGTAATTTATCAAAAGAGCAAATGTCATTATGCAGGAAGCCAAGGGAACTATTTTGCATTTGATTTCTGGTTCTGATAGCATTACTATTGATTTAGTATTCTCCAGCATGACACGGGCTAGACACAACAGATCATTGTATTTTGAACTGTCAATCACAGATGATCCAAGGCTTTCCAAAATATTTGAGCATATAAGTGAAGAAGGTCCATCTCACAATACAGTCTGAAAACTAAATTTTACCTGAAATCCATGGTGCCAAAATATTCAATAAGGAGTTGCTTTATTACTATTAAAAATGACAGTTTTTTAAAGATGAAAATTTCTCAATAGTTATTTCCAAAATGTTGTAAGATAATCATGTAATGCAAATAGAACTTTTCTAAAAAATAAAGTTCAAAGTGACTTTTAAGATATTTATTTTAGACCTGTCTTTTCCCCCTAAAAGAAACTAAGATTACAGAGCACAGGTTAGGTGAAAAGACTTCACATAATTTCTAAGTAACAGAGAAATTGAGGGATTGTTTAAGCAAATGGTGTTAAATTCATTTTAAAAATATTTTAATTGGTTACATTTACATCAATTTCCACTATAGAAAAAATAAACCCAGCATGTTCATATTGTAAATTATTTGTTCACCTGTTTTCATGAACTAAACAATGAAAATCACATTGGACCCATGAAAACCCAGTGAATGGCTAGGTATTAATGGAGAAGCAGTTAATACATGTAATGTTTTGCCAAGATCAAGAAGTCTTTGCAGAAGAACGTGCACATTTCTTTGGCAAAAGTGATATTACAAAACATCAAACAACTGCTTAGCAGGACACAGTCTAATCAGAATGGATACCTTCACTGCTGAGCTTAGATGCTGGCATAAACATCCAGCAGTGCCCACCATTGTGCCCATGAGTGGCTCCTCAGTCCTGGGTGCAGCCCCTGGGTTGTTTTGATGGGCAAAAGTCAGGTGAGCCTGAGCAGCCGATTTCAACTACTTACTGTCATCATTTACTGCTAAGCGTGAAACGACTTGACTGTGCTAAAACTAAATTTCCTAATCTGTAAAGAAGAAGGATATTTCATTCCACCCAAAAGGAACAAATACCCTTACAAATGTTTGCTGGCAAAGTTGGATCATTATGCTGCTTTACTAACTTCACTGCCAACATATAAAAATAAATTTTTAAAAACTGCTTTGCAGTTGTTTCTGGAAGACATTAATTACATTCTCTATTGTGTCATCACACCCCACATACGTTAGAACACTACTATCTGCTAGAACTTTCTGCATTGATGGAAATGTTCTATTATGCTGATGTCCAACAAGGTGGCCACTAGCTATATTTCAATTTAAATAGCTAATGAATGTGTTGAACAGTACAGTTCTAGAGAGTTATTATATGTACCAGACTTGGTTTCCCTCATTATTCACCTCATATGGAGTTCCACCTCCACTATCAAGGTTACTTTTTTTTTTTAACCATCTCGTCCAAGTTATTGTCTTAAGATACTCTGTTTCACATCCTAACTCTAACCCAACATGACCATAAGTCACTGGTGGCCTATTGTACGCTCTCTAGTTCCATTAAACATCACAGCTCCAATAGTCACTCATGGCTCATACTAGTCTCTGGTCTGACAGACTTAATAATAGATGATAAGTTCTTACTGGCTGGATTTCGGCTGAATTATGTATCTATCATTGCCGTGGTTTTCAGAACGATAGGACTCATTCCCTGACCAAGAGTTAATGTTTCTTCAGAAAACAGACTTCTTATTCTTGGATCAAGAATACAAAGTAGGCTCAATTTCAGGTATAAATTTAAAACAAACAAAAAAGTAGAACAATGTGGAATACTTCAGCCCTGATATTTTAAGTCAAAATGAGATGTCAGGACTTTCTCCATTGTTTCATTTCTATTCCAATCTACTGTTTCTTTTAGTCTAATCTCGTGCTTGAACCCTGAGCTACATAATCCATGCAACTGATTTGAAATAAAGCATAAATCATCCATTAAATGTTCAGAAATTTATAGTGCTCCATGTCTGCCATCAGATTGTTTTCCTTTGGCCACCCTATGTTTCCTGTTCAGGTTCTTATCTGGCATGCTCTACTCCTTCTAGGCTTAATTCTCACACTATCCAACATTTGAAGCTTTCCTTCACCACTTTGACATTGTTATTTACTTTCTCACTTGTGATTTCATAGCACTTTCTATATGTCTTCATTTTGGCAATGACTATATTGTCTTCTATAAAGTAGGTGCTCAATAAATATGTGTTGAACAGATGAATGACCTGGGTGATAGTAGTTTGTCTATGTCCCTTTCTTGACCACAGTTTCCTAAGAATATAGGTCACAGCTTATTCATCTTTTTATCTCTAATATGAAACAGTGCCAGGAAGAGAGGGAGCATTATAAATCATCTTTCGGCCTAGATGACATACAGGAACTTTCAGCAATCCTATTCATTCTGACCACACTCTGATTAGGTTCCTCAAGCCCTGGCTGTCTAGATTATTATGTATTAGCTTTACTCTGCCTTTCAGTAGTCCTGGATTCTGACTTTCTGCCCAAACCTTTAATAACTTGTATGTCTTAAGTCTGTCCATCTATCTGGTTTTTGACCCACTGCTGGACTCATTCAACAAATAGCTATTAAGCACTTACTTTATGCCAGGTAATATGTTTGGACTTTTGCTTACTCACTGGACTGGTCCATATATCAGACACGTTTTTAACCAATCATGGTTAAAAGATATGAGTTATGTTTGCCTAATACTCATTTAATATTGTATTGAGATCAGGATACTGGCTCTGTCTTAATTCTGAGTTTCTAGGTAAAGCAAAACAGACACTAAACTCTACTGGGATTAGGGGCATACCTTTTGTTTCTTGCCTCACCCTCCTTCTCTTTCCCTAGCTTTTTCTATCTTCTCTGGTTTTAATTGAGCAACATTTTATAGGATGCCGTTTTCTACCTTCTCAACATATCAATTATGCTTATTCTAAAAATGTAGGCAACAGACACTCTCACTGTTGTCCTGTCTGTGGTGCCCTTCACAACATGTCTTTCCTTTACTAAATTTATCTTTCCTCAAAAAAATAAAAATTATCCATTTCCATAGAGTTTATAATACATCTATATATTTAACTAATCTATGTCCATCTTCAAATAGCCCTACATAGCGTCATATATAGTGACTGTACTTTGTCACAGAATATTCCCAATATCTCCCTCTTACCCCTTTGACATTGCTGCCATTCATTTCACTGATCCATATAATCACCCAACACACCTCTTTACTATTATACTTTAAACAGTTATCTTTTAGATCAATGAGAAATAAGAAAAATATTAAGTCTTATTTTCTATTTTTTTCCTCTTTAATACTCTTCCTTTCTTCATGTCAATTCAAATTTCTGATCTATCTCCTCTTCTTTCTGCCTGAAGAACTTAAATATTCACCTTTGAAGGATTATTTTGATGGATATAGAATTCTAGGTTGATATTTTGTTGCTTTTGTTGTTCAATACTTTAAATATTTCATTTCAGAATCTTCTTGCTTGAATAATTTCTAACCAGAAGTCCATTGTAATTATTTTACTTGTTTCTCTATGAATACAGTGTTCCCCCTACCCTGACTTCTTTCAAAATTAAAAAAAAAATTTTTTTTGCGGAGACGAGTTCTTACCACATTGCCCAGGCTGGTCTCGAACTTCTGTGCTCAGGCAGTCCTCTGGCCTTGACCTCCCCAAGTGCTGGGATTACAGACATGAGCCACTGCACCCAGGCTCTTTCAAGATTTTATCTGTTTTTTATTTTCTACAGATTGACCATAATATGTCTACCCATGTTATATGTCTGCACATATGTGTAAAATGCATATAGGTGTACTTGTCATTGTCTTCTCTCTTGACTTTGAGAATCTATGTCTTGCAGTTTTTTCAGCTACAGCTCACTGTTATACTAGGGCCCTGTTGGTGTGGTGGCAATGTGTGGGAGAGGGGAGCATTCTATAATCTTCTGATTAAATCTCAGTATTTTAGTGAGCCCTTGTCTCTGGGCTGTTGTCATCCAAGGTTAGTCCAAGGGCATAGATACGTGTTCCCTCATCTCTTTATATCCTCCCCTGGTTGCAGTATTTCTAATATATTTCTTTGAAGACCTGATCCCTGTGTCTTATTTTTCTAGATGAGACTAGAGGGATGGAATCTGAAGTTAGAGAAGTGTCCTGAGGATAAGGGCTATTACCCTTCTGCAAGCTTTTGTTATAGAGAAGTCCCTAGCATGTTTCACAATAATTCCCTACAACCAGAGCAGTGATGGAACCCTCAGCATGAGAACCTGATGGGGTTCCTGGAGGTAAAACCTATGAAAGTGTGGGGCCCCCTCAGAGACTGAGTTTCCTGGAATTTTTCACACTCATTACAGTCTACGCTCTGTGCTCAGCAATTTATCAAAATCATCATTAGCATGTTCTACCAGTACATGCTTAATGTGTCCATCTTTTCAGAATTTGGGGTGCTGACTTGTCCTGCAAACTCATCTCTGTTGGGTCAAAAAAACCTCACTGTTTTCATTTTGTTCCAATTGTTCTTGTTGTGAGGACAATAGTGGCACCCTACATGATCTTTGCATGTCAAAACTGAAATCAGAAGTCCTAGAGCATACACCTGGAAATCAAACAGAGTTTGAGCTCTGCTGGTGTCATTTAGCAACTATGTAAGCCTGGGAAAATTACCTAATCTTTTTAAAACTCCAGTTGCTGCATTGATAAGATTGAAATAATTATAAGACGCTTATATTAAACAGGGCATTGCATTACATTGGACCTAGCACATGGAAAGTGCTCATTAAAAGTTAGCTGCTGTTATTTCCCAAGGGCCATTTTCATTTGTGCTTATCCATGAGCCTCTCCTGGGGGACTTGCTCCATCTTTCTGTATCCTGTCCCCTTGTCTCACACGAGTCTTGATACTGCATGAGCAGTTCTAGTGCTGATTAACTTGGAATCTGTGAGAAAGCGCACCCCCTCCAGTTTTAATCATTGGTCCGTATCCAGTGAAAGATACTAATTTCTGGTTATCAATGTTTTGGTCATGGGTACCAGCTGACCTTAAGCTTATATGGGAATGAGGGTGCTATTGTTGTTAAGAGTGGGCTTGGTGGCTCAGCCTGTAATCCCAGCACTTTGGGAGGCCGAGGCGAGTGGATTGCCAGAGCCTGCAGGTTTGAGACCTGCCTGGGCAACTTGGCGAGACCTCATCTCTACAATAATTAGTAGTTCTCTGCCCCTTCATCTCATACACCTCTTGTTCTGACACATATATCCTATGTTGCTTTAGAGTAGCTGGTGAAGACAGGAACATGAGATGAGAAAGGTTGCTCGAATTACATGGCTTCCAGTAAGAAACAGTCAATATAAAAGGTAGAAAAAAGAAAGTGAGAAAAAATAGCAAAATCCTAATGGTCACTAACTGTACCAAACAAACAACAGACAAATAATTAATCCACAATCAAAATCTACAAATGAGATTTCTGTTCCAGGTACACTTCCTCATCACTGTATTTGAAAGCTTCTGAGGAGGGATTCTGGTTTAGGTATAGGGAAAGTAAGAGACAATGCTTGTCAGAGAACTTACTAAAGGAAACTTGACCACCATGCTGCATGTTTTCCAAAATGCCATGAGCACATTTCTTTTCCAATAGAGAATGTAATTTATCAATTGTTAAGATTGATTTTCTCAGTAAAGCTCCTTTCTGGATGGGCTTTGAAATTGTACACATTGCGTTTCTTTTTTAAAACCATAATCAAAGATGCTTACTTAAGGACCTAAAAGTTTGAATATCACTGAGTGATCTAAAGGATACTCCCAGTGGAATGCTAGAGTTTAACAGACTTCATATAAAACAGCAATAATTTTAGAAATATTTAAACCCAATAAAATTATTTTCTGAGAATCACAAAAGCACATTAAATAGAGAAGTACAAATGCTTAAAAATAGTTGACCAAGCCTCTGGATGCTCAGTAATATTTCTTATCTTTTATCTCCAAGGTTTTGCTGATTTATATAGACCTGAAATTGAAGGCTGTTATTTTAAGCTCAGGTCTATATGCTTTAATGTTTCCATAATCTCATATTGATGGACTTTAGGCAAATGCATCTGTCATATTAGAGACAACCTCAAAACAAAGGTAAAACATGTTAGTGGTCTCTGAAAGGAAATGCAATTAAAATGATAAAAAGTTAATAAAAATTATATGATTATCTATAAAACAGTAAAAACATATTCTCATGAGATGTGTGCATAAACCTTACCCTAAATAAAATAAAGTCCAATATTTGAGCTTCTAGCTTTAATATGTTTCTCTGTAGTCTGAACTAGCCACACTATCATTATCAGGTAATGTCTATGCAGCTGAATGCTATTAGTACCCTCCATTTTGACTACACTATTATATTATAAAACATGAGATTGGAAAATTTTACATCTACTCCTTTTATTGATTCTGACTAGTAAGTAGGCAATCAATGGTGATTACAAGATGCAAAGCATTCCAGAGTAGAAAGAAAATTAAATTTGGTTCATCACTTCTCTTAACTATATAAATATAACATTTTCAAGAGGAACAGCAGGCAGACTTTAATATAAATAAATACACCATTTAAGATCCCAAATCAGAAGCAAAATGTGTGAGACCACTTCAAAATGAAGATGCATTTAAAAGGAGATTATATTTTCAAAGGAACTGCTATGTTTAAATTGTTAGCAATATAAGCACATAGTGACACAAATTAGCAGGTAAAGGAACACAAGGAATATTTATTAAAAGGGAAGGAAGAAACCATGGAAAGCATGAGACCCAGAGCATCTGGTTTCCATGGAAGTAGGGAAAGATATGCAGAGGAGAGAGGCTTTAAGTAACATTCTGTGGTTTCGCTAAGCATGGGGTACAACCAATATTTCTTTGGATATTTTTTCACCTATAAAGAACTCCATTCTGCATGAAGAGTCCTTTATGAGTTGTTAGTCTGGATCCGTACTGCCTTCACTTCAAAAGATACTATTATAGTAAAAAGGGTTGATCTTGAAGTGTTTTAGTAACCAGGAAACTAAGGCGCTTACTTATAGTAACCCTTCAATCCGTTCACCTTGACTTAAGACAACAAGAACCAGATGAGACTAACCTTGGAATCTGGTCTGTTAAATACTTACACAATGCCAAGCTGCTATCCAGAGTTTCTGAATCAAGAGGACTTCGTAATTCTTTCTCTCTTACAGGAAAGCCAGCCAAAGTACAAATTATCCACGGATATGTGAGAATGCCCGGTAAGACTCCAGACTGATTTCATTTGAGATTTCCTAAATAGAGGGGTCAATTTATGGACTAAATCTATTTCTTCTATTGCAGCCATAGATGAATTTCACTTCATTGTCTTTGGCAAGAATCTGCCTTCCACGCCCTCACAGGAGACAGAGGCTACTGAGGACCAATTAGTAGAGAGAACACTGGGCCTACCTCAGTCCACATACCTCTCTGGACTGAACTTGATAAGCCCCATCCAGGAGTTAATCTGTATATTCCTCTGCCTTTCTGTGTCAGGCAGTGTAAGTTAAGAAGTGGTGATGTTCTCAGAATTGTAATTAATTTGGTAATGCATGATAATCTAAAGTGCTAATATCACAAGGAGCAAATGACTACCCATCTGAGATGAATCAGCTCCAGGATACAATAAATAGTTCTAGAAAAAAGTTTATACTGAGAAGACGCATAGAATTGTATTTAGCCTACATTGCCTGTCTGAATTAGCCACCATTTGTCAGCAGGAAGTGGAAGTCAGGAGTCGAAATCAGGCTACTTGGCTCTACAGCCTGTTCGCCTGATCTTTGTACCCCCAAACAGCCCAGAGGCCACATCCAGGACTGAGGGGGCCACCAGCTGGCACAGTGGCGGGCACCTCTGACTGTTTATGCCAGCATCTGAGCTTATTCAGTAGAATTTACTTTTATGATTATCATCTTGTATTAATCTTCTATTATAAAGGTAGTTCATGAGAGTTATCTCTGTACGAAATCTGCAGGGTAAGGATATTTGCATTTGTTCTACAGGTAGGGAAACTGAGGCTCTCAGAGTCAAGTACTTTGTTGTACACTTAGTTATTATCAGAACCTAGCTTGAAAATCACCTTTATCTAACCCCAAAGTCCAAGTTCTCTCCTATTCTACCATAATACCTCTTTTAGCAATTGGAACCCACCGTATAGATAATACATTGAAAGTCATCCATTCTAGGAAGCAGTCTATGTGGTATAAGAAAAGATAAATTCACTCATCTTTGAAATAGACTAGTACTTGTACCTTGTTGCTGTGTTACCTACCAAGGCCAACTAGTGAATCAAAGGTCAACTATTCCATATATCTAGGTTCTCAGCATTAAACTAATATGTGTTCAAAGTTTTTGACAAACCTAGAAATGAGTTATTTCTCAGAGTTTTGAAAAGCCCACATTCCTAAATAACATATATATCACAAAAATCCATTGAGGTAAATGTTGTTATTAATATTCTCATTTTTAATTATTAGAAAACATCTAAGGTCAAAAATTAAAAAGGAAAACAAGGTGAGGAAACAGAGGTTTCAAGAATTTGTTTGGAGGACACATACAGAATTAGTATTCAAATCCTATTCTATTGAGTCAGTTCTTAGTATCCTAAAAATGTCTCTCTGGATCCCATACCTGCTCTTCATGCTATTTATTCTCCTAAAGCTGTCTCTGATCTTCCACCTGGAACAAGGACTGCAGGCTCTCTAGGGGTCTGTCTGACACAGACAGCCCACTGGTGGTCTGACTGGAACTTGCAGGAAGGAGCATCATGGAGTTATTTCCCACCTGATACTGGCACCTCATATCATTGTTCTGGGATGTCCAGAAGTAAAAACGTCTTGTTATCTCCTTATTTCTTGATCTGTCATAATTATTCCAGGTGCTTGTAAAACTAGGACTATAATCCAGGTACAATAATCCAGCAAATAATAATAAGGAACTACATACATTTTAGAATAAGCACTAATATTATCATTTATATATTTCATACTTAGTTTCCTCAATTTATATTCCATATTTTACCTCAGTGAAGAATTCTGGAACCAGTCTTTCCCATCATTACAAATAAACCAAATTCCCAGAGACCACAGAACAGAGATTCTAAATAAATAAATAAATAAATAAATTCAGTTTTCAGGGTCATTAACATATACCCAGGAGACTACAAAGCAACTATGAGGGAGAGTGCCTTTCCTTAAGGAGAAAAACCACCTCATTTTTTTCCCAGCCTTTTCTCAGAGAATCATCGCTATTTCCAATAGAATTCACAGTAAATGCAGAAATACTCAACAATATGACTTAAGAAATCACCTGGGACTCTAAAAAGAATATTTTTAAGTAAAAAAAAAAAAAATCCCCCAAAGTTTCTGCAAACTGTCGTGGCATAGCAAACTTTTTAGAAGGGAGAGAAAGAAGATAAAATATACAGGGATCAGCTTCTAACTCCCCACAGAACAGCCCAACACCCTGGTACCTCCATTGCTAAGCATGTTTCCAAGTGTTTCTTTTTTCAGAGAAGAACCTTTTTCTACGCATTCTCACTTGAAAATAAATAAAAACAACTTTGAAATGTATTCAACACATCATAAATTCTGCAGTATAAATAAGTTGCTCCGGACAAACAGGATTAGAGCCTGAGAGGGCAGCAAAGGAGTATTCTCATTCCAGCTTTTGTATTGCTTGCAGTCATTTATTTTTAGAGAAGGCATGCTTGACGAGAAAGTGACATCAAGTGTATACAGATAGGTGAAGAGGTCGATGCTGTATCAACCGAGGACACGCATGTATTGAGCAGAGATTGATTGTCCTTCAATTAATTAGCAAGTGGGGCTGCCATCCAAAGAGCCCTTTTCTGTGTATGACATTTCCACTTTCCTAGATGTGCAGTGGGCCCTTTGCTCAGTATGAGCCCAGTAACTCACTGGGCTGGGCATGTGGATATACTTTTTTGAAAGGCATCTGACATGAAACCAGTCTGAGGCTGCGTGCTATGCATCTTCAAGGCACTTTTATCAGTTGCCCCCTTGTGAGGAGGTCCTTGATTCACTGAGAGTAGGTACTTTGATGTCATTAACCATGATTAGCCCAACAGAAATGCACTGAGGGGAGCAATGCTGTCACCCCTGGAAGGTCGACCACAGCACAGAGCTTATCTTGCCATTCATGCCCACAAACCCTGCTCGTACATGATACCAGCTGAGACTCCCCATTGGCTGGCTGACAGTGATGTTCTTGATTGATCCAAGTCTACAGCCTTCTCAGAATGAGAAAACGTGATTAATATCTGTACCTAAAGCCATATTGGTGACAGATTTAACTTCTCCCATCCTCAGTTTCCTTATCTTTAAAACTGGAATCATAACACTACCTGCCTTAGGAGTTTACCATGAGTTATTGTAAACTACATAACTTGAAGGATGGCATGTAGTAATCACTCCAGCCATATTCACTACTATTGTTGTAGTTTCTCAGTTTCCATGAAGGTGTGCTGAGTTCAAGGGTTCTGGAATAAACCCTAACATGGCAATGACCACCACACTTTCACAGGAGTGAGTGTATGACTTTTCTGCAAACATGAAAGCAGATACTATAACCTAGATTGGTATGTCTGCTGATGTGCTAGATTAAAAACTATTATATAAATGGACTTCATAGCTCACAAAATAATTTTACATCTAACCTCACAGATGTAAATTTTTCTGGCATGTAACAAGCAAGCACTCGGTAGCATTTTAATATTGTGAAAGATAAAATAAAGGAGGACCAGAGAAGAATAAGTATAAATGAGTTATTTGTGAAAGGGATAATGCTGTTTTTGTCTTGGAAGCATTGTTTCAACTTTGCCTTTAGAAAATCCTTGTGATTCTAGTCTCATCTAAAAAAAAAATTTAAATGTTTTAAAGTTGATGCAAGAATAGCTTATGTGGATTACTTGTTACTTGTGTAGTAGAATAAGAACAAAAGAAGCATAAATGATTTACTGTTTAGAAGTCATATAGACAAGTATCCCTTAATAATCTACGAAAGTGAATGTTTTTATTAGTGAACAGTTCTTGAATCCTGGTTTCAGGTAACTAAAGAAGAACCAATTAGCATCATTGAGAGATTATTTAGGAGGTTTCATGTAAAACACTATGACCTCACAATGATGTTCTGTTGATACTCTGGTGAAAAAGTATCTTTGAATGAAATTTAATGAGGATTCAAGTATATCTAAGTCAATGTCATAACCAAATGGTAATAGGAGGTTTCAGGTGCTGAAAAGATATAAATTTATGTGTGTGTGTGTGTGTGTGTGTGTGTGTGTGTGTGTGTGTGTGTGTGTGAGATAGAGAGAGAGAGAGAGAGAGAGAGAGAGAGAGAGAGAGAGAGAGAGAGAAATGAATGCTTTTTCAGCCAAGAATTCAGGCATTAGACATATCTCCGTCTATTTGGAGGCCTGGTGGACCAGCTTCAACAGAATTGATTTGCTCAAGGGACTGAGCAGCTAGCTAGGCAAGAGTGAATCCTAAGGAGGGAATAATAAAGGCACACAAAAATAATTTAAGGTTAGTGCCACAGAGTTGGAGCACAGGCATTTCCAAATAAAGCCAAGTGCTGATTCCTCCCAGCATCCTCCAGTTCCCAGCTGAGTCCCAGGGAGAAGGGCTGTAAACACAAAGTGAAAAGGCAGACGATTAAAACCTCTGCATGATCCCAGGAGTGAGTCTAAGGCGGTGAGATTTGGGCAGCCCTCTCATAGCAACAGTGGCCAACATTTTGTGAACCTTCACTGGGGACTAGATGCAACCCTGGTAGGTAAGTCCTTCTATGTCAACCCTACTTTTCGGACGAGGAAACCCAGGCAGTCAGAGATTAAGTAATTTCCCACAGTCACAATGCAACCGGGTAGAAAGGCTGCCAGTCAGACCCAAGGAGGAGGCAGTGCGACTCTCCACCCCTGCTCTGATTCCTACAGTTTACGGGATACAACATTCCAGTGGAGAACTTGAAGCATTCAGAAGTGAATTTGGCTTCAGGAATTCCAGAGAACACAGCAAACCCTCAGTGATGCTCAGCTGATGGACCATCAGCATCCCCAAGACTCCAAATGTTGACTTGGTGGCACAAAGGTTGGAGGCAGTTTCAGAGGCATCATCACAGGCCTGCATGGCGCCATCACTTCAGGACATGCGAGGAAGAAACCAGTTGATAGTCATTGGTATTTGGGAAGACTCTGTGCAGGAGCAAATCTCCTTGTCATGATTGAGTGTGAGGTAGTGTCCAGACATAGATGTTTTCCCCCTTATTCCTGGCTTCTTTCTGTCCCCTCTCATAGGGAGTGTCCTCTGACCAAAACTGGTCTCAGAAGGATATACATTTTCCCAGTAATGAGTTCCAGGATGCAGGTGATGAACAATGCTGAGAACAATTTGGGTGGTACTCTTACTCACTGTAACTGCAAACACAGTATAGCTATTCAAATAATTAATTTTCTTGATTATAAAATTGCTTACTATACTGTCCCGAGGTGCAGATTCTGTCGTCACTGACCTGCCGCCATCAGTGCCTTCCGTAAGTTCTAATAAATCAGTGTCTTTCCCTATTGGATTTCTGGGTGATTTCATTGGAAAATAGCATTACACCCAAGCCCTCTCAGATCTGAGGTTACCACATTGCACTGAGGGAACTTTTACATAGAGTGGGAGCCCCACAGTGATACATGAGCAGACAGTCAAAGAGAGATTGTTTGTTACTAGTACTTCACCATTTTATTTCATCCCTGGGTTGAGGTGTCCTAGAGAAACCACTACAAGTGCTAAGGAAGGTAGGGTTACGAGAAATATAACTGGGTAGGAAACCCTGCAAGTGGATGCCTGCTGGGTGCTGAGCTCCACGCCTGCATGAGATTGCCCTGCAGGCATGTGAATCTACATGCATTTTATTCCCGAGAAATAAAACAGTTGTCACATGAATAACAAAATTCTTCTCTTATACAATGGGGGGGGGAAGCAACACGAACATGACATTTATCTCAGATGCAACATTTTATTTCCTGACTGTGTTAATGGTTGTATTTGAATAGCAGGGAAGAAGAAAAAGACCTAAAACAGTGCCTTGCATTTAGCTTTTAACATCTGGGATCAATTCAGTCAAATTAAGACTCACAAGAGTACACTGGGACATCATGGGGGTCCTCCTTTGTTGTTCCACGATATAGTCGTAGTAATGTTATATTTGTATATACTACACCATTGACACTGGCTAAAAAATGTCTTTAAAGATGACAGACAAGGGTTCACGTCCTGTTTCCTCTTATAAGCTGTGTAACTTTGCCAAGATACTTAATCTCTTTTGAGTCTCATTTTTTTTTTTGTCTATAAATGTAGATGATGGCTGGGTGTGATGGATCATGCCTGTAATCCCAGCACTTTGAGAGGCTGAGACGGGCAGATTGCTTGAGCCCAGAAGTTCGAGACTAGCCTGGGCAACATAGTGAGACCTTGTCTCTACAAAAAACAAAGAAAAAAAATTAGCTGGGCACAGAGGTGAATGCCTGTAGTCCCAGCTACTAGGGAGGCTGAGGTGGAAGGATTCTCTGAGCCCAAGAGGATGAGGCTGCTGTGAACAGTGTTTCATTGTGACATAACTTGCCAGGTGCTTGCAAACAGCCTGTGACCTCACAGGCCTGCCCATTGCCTCCTACAGAAAAACTCGGTGTTATTTAAATTTCTATATCAATAGAGTAACAGGATTGAAACACAGGTTTTTCATTTTATCTTGTAACATACATGGAAACATTCCTGGGATAAAAAGTTATCTGCCTGGATACATATGGATGTCACATTCCTACATAGAGAAAAATATAACCAATATGTATTGATTATTTAGCACATGCTGTGCTCTCTGCTAACTGGTGTTCAACATCTAAATTAGCTCTCACAAAAGGAGGAAGATAACAGTGTACAGAGGTTATGCGGCCTGCTCAGGAGTTCATAGCCAGTAAAGTGATTTACCTGGGACTCAAACCCAGATCGGTCTAAATCTAAAGCAATGT
Source organism: Cephalopachus bancanus (assembly GCA_027257055.1). Lineage (NCBI taxonomy): Eukaryota > Metazoa > Chordata > Mammalia > Primates > Tarsiidae > Cephalopachus > Cephalopachus bancanus. The sequence continues at coordinate 1,656,654 of JAPVLO010000249.1, forward strand.
TTCAACCCCTAATCCATGTTGTCTGAACTACCCAAAAAGCTTGCACAGACACATTTACATATTTTCACACAGAAATTACCATTGAAGACAACAATACTTTTTCTAAAATTTGCATTTCATTTTTCTTTGTCATAATTAATAGGTACTTACCACCTGCCTTGACCTATGAGACAGATGTCATATCCTTGATTGTGATATCTGCTAATCCCAGAACTGTTCCCAGAGAGCGTCTTTCCAAAGTCAAGTTCTTATTCAAACTCTTTAACAACCAAAGGAAAGTTGCTAATTCTTCCAATTTCATCCCATCTAAATCTCTTGTTTTGGTGAAATGGCAAATGAATTTTTTTTTTTACCCCCTCTTGGGACAAATTTCTTTTATTTGACTGGAAACACACTATGGCTGTATAGATTAAAAGTAATAATGTCATCAGAAGTAGTAACCACTAATATTTATTAAGCATTTACTATATGCTAGATACTATACTAATTAATAAAGATATATTATCTCATTTACTACTCACTATAACTTTATAAAGGAAGTGACTATTATACAACAGATGAAAAACTGAGCCTTAGAGTCTCAGAGCTAATGATTTGCAGAGGTGGTTCCCCAACTGGATTCGGTCTGATACCATGTTTCTAAGAACTACAGCTTCTGCCTCAGTTGTGAACTAGGATGCAGGAATTAAATGCACCGCAACCCTGCAGCTTCTGTTAAATACCATGCAAAACTTCAGAAGAGAAAGCAGACAGCAATCCAGTAGGGAGTACTTAAAACTGCAGCATTCTAGGCAGGAAAACTGAATCAAATCCCATTTAGTCAAATCTTTAGGGGCCAACAAATGCCTGACCATAGAAGCTTCTCAAATGGCTTCTTCCCTGGGGACTGTGCTCCATGGTCCTCTTGATGAGCCTTCTGTGAGATGAAAGTTTAGACAGGGTAAAACAGTCTGAATGCCCAGGAAAACTGAGACTTATTACATGGGAGATGATGCCATAAACCACCAGCCTTAGAATTCAGTGACCGATGCACTCGAAGACCCAGATATACATCATTTTCTTGAAAATGTGTTTCTTAGATCACTATGGGCAAACGTTTTAGGGCAGTTCATTTCAGAGAAAGAAACCTTCATCATGTGGACCTTGGTTTAGGGTTTTACATCCTCAATCAGGTCTTCAGGTAAAGTTATGTCCTGTGTCAGACTACAGTACCTTAGCAATGGATATATGCGAACTTTTTCTTGTGCGATGCCAGCATATCTGCAATGGCCCATTCATCCTCTCTTGTGAGGTTCTTTGTCATCCTTGGCATCGTTCTATAAAACAGGTGTTTGAGATTCTAGGGTAAATTATTTGCCTATAGGAATGGGAAGAAATTAACTGGCCCACTAGGGGATTCAATCCATGACTTTGTTCTCTAATAAAAACATCCTAAACAACCCAACTAGAATTTTCAAAAGCTCCATGTAGGGGTCATAGCTTTATTCTTTAAGTTGTCATTACTATTTTCATCACTTTTTAACTCAGTTTTTCACAAAATGACTCCCTTCTCCATTCTAAGGGTCACCCCTCAATCTGACACAATTCCACAATGATTCCACAATGATTCTTCCAGGACTTTGCTCTCATCTCACTCCACCTGTGCCTTATCTAACAAGCAAGCACAAATATTCTCTGACCTTAAACAAATAAAAAGTTTTCTGCTCAGTCCAGAGATACCATTTTTCTTTCTCATTTGACTCAGAAAATGTAAGAATAATGCTTATTTCATTTTTGATAGAAAACCACTGTTAATTATAGAAAAATTAATAAATATCACTGAGGAAAAGGATGAGTTGAAAACTGCCTATAACACGACCACTTAGATATAAACGAAAATAAATTCATTTTGATTTATACTATCTTTTACTTTAAAAATATGCCTTTAAAATTTTTCCATGTCCTTAAGCATTCTAATCCTGAAACAATGAGGGATACACCTTACCCTCCTCCAACCTTCTCATGCCTTAGGCCTTTGTCTCTTCCTCATGGACACAACTCTCGTCTGACTTCTTATCAAACTCATTAGTCCTCTCACATGTCTCTCCCTCCTTTACCAATTAGTGATACCACATGGGATACCACACTTTTTGCCAGAAACACTTTATTTCCTCACCTTATCTCTCTCTCTCTCTCTCTCTCTCTCTCTCTCTCTCTCTCTCTCTCACTCTCTCACTCTCTCTCCCAGCTAATTTTTTTAAATTTTTGTAGAGATGAGGGCCTTGCCATGTTGTCCTGAACTGGTTTTGAACTCTTGGGTTCAAGCAATCCTCCCACTTCGGCCTCCTGAAGTGCTGGGATTACAGGCCTGAGCCACCGCACCCGGCCCGATCACCAGTATCTTAAAGTGAAGCCTCGAGACTCAGAAACACTTTCGTTGGTCCAGGGTCCTGCCAAGCTCAACAGCCTCATTTGCAACCTTTTCTTCCCTTCCTTCCCTACCTCCCTGTCCACACTAAAGTCTAACTCTGCTTATTTTAGTCCCTTCAACTCACTGAGTCTTCCCTCGTGTCTCCAACCATCATCCATGTTGCTGCATCTGCCTTGAACATTCCTCCTCTCACCACTTGGCTATGCTCATCTCTCGTCTCAGCAATGCAGGAGGCCTTTTGCAGAAGGCCTTCTGACTCATCCTCACCCACAAGCTGGGTCCCGTACCTCCTGGAGACTTCCAAGCATTCTGTGTTTGCCACATGTCAGCACTTCATCTGAAGTGTTTTTCTGGACCTCTCTACCCCTCAAGAATGAAAGCCCTGACAGGGTGAGGATGATACAACTTATCAGTTAAAAGTGGAGGTTGAGAGATATGGATAAACCTCATTCTATCCCCAGATTCTGCCATTTTGTTCTGGAGTGACTTTGGGTGAGTAACTTTATGTAGCTGATTCTCAGTGTCCTCATCTGTACCACGGGGATCATAATAGAGCCTAACTTTAGGGATGATGTGAGCATTAAATGTGTTAGCCTAGTCCTCAGCACAGTGCCTGGAATGTAATTAAAATATCGTAAGTACTTATTAAAGCTTTGCTGCTAGTCATCACAATTGTAACCCCAGGATGCTCCACAGCCGTGCTCTACCAGGTATGTAATAGGTATGCCAAATATTGTTGAATGATTGAAACAGCATCTGTGGAAATGAAGACAATGCAGGTGTGAAAAATGTCTTACAGATAAGAGTCAGTGGAACTTGATAACCTACCTAATTTGGTGGAAGGGGCAAAAGAGAGGATAGATGCCATCTTAGGCTTGGCCTGGAGAGTTGGAAGACCATGGTGCTTTTTGGAATGGGAGCAGAGCAGTAGGAGAGGAAAGAGATCAACTTAGAACCACTTTGGGGGCATACTGAGCTATGTGGGTAGTAGAAAGCTCAATAATTAGTGCTGGGGTTCAAGAAGGAAACTGTAGAGGTGAATTTCATTTTAAGAAGGGAGACTTGGCCACGTGCCATGGGTTCACGCCTGTAATCCCAGCACTTTGGGAGGCTGAGGCAGGAGGGTCGCTTGAGCCTGGGAATTCAAGACTAACCTGGGCAACATAGCGAGATCTTGTCTGCACAAAATAATGAAAATAAGAATAATTAGCCAAGCATGGTGGCACATGCCTGTGATCTCAGCTACTTGGAAGGCTAAGACAAAAGGATCAGCTAAATTCACGAGGACCAGGCAGCGATGAGCTGTAATCATGCCACTGAACTCCAGCCTAAGTGACAAAGTGAGACCCTGACTCAAAAAAGTGGGGAGAACCCTTTAGTGTGGTGGAATGACCTGAGGAGGATGCTGAAGGGCAAGCTTCTGGGTTTTACTTGTACAGATTCTGATCCCTAGGCTAGGTTAGCAGTGGAGCCCAGGAATTTGCATTTTGAAAAATAGCTTAGCTGATTCTGCTGTGACTTTGGGCAAACCATTTATGCTGAGTTTCAGTGCCTGCCCTTGTTGAATAGAAATAATAATTGCCTTTAGTATAGACGCAAGGACAAGAAAGCAGGCAAGGAAAGCAACTTACGAAGTCAGCAGTCCATGAGGAGGCTGTTGATAGGTTGGAAATTGTGTGTGTGTGTGTGTGTGTGTGTGTATGTGTGTGTGTGTGTATCTCTGTGCATGCCCCCAAATTTGAGACCAGCCAAGGAAACATAGTGAGACCCCATCTGTACAAAAATTTTAAAAAGTAGCTGGGCATGGTGGTAGGCGCCTGTAGTCCCAGCTGCTCAGAAGGTTGAACCCAGGAGGTGGAGGCTGTGGTGAGCCATGAGTATACCACTGCACTCCAGCCTGGGTGACTCTAACTCAAAAAAAAAAAAAAAAGTTGTATTTCCTCAACTCAGTTTTCCAAAGGAGGGTGCTGACAATTGTGGTCCCTTGGTTAAAAACATCCCTCTCTCCTTGCTTTCTGAACAGGACCCATGTCCCTCAGTACCCATGGATTCAAGTGCATACCAGGTGCCAGTCATGGCCCAGGTACTACGCTGAGTGCCAGCACACACGGGCTTTGCTTCCAGTGCTCCAGCCCTCACGCACCCATGTTCTAACCAAATGAATTACACAGTGTATGTTGCCACCGTTCTTTCTTTGCTTCAGATATTCCCTCTACTTAGAAAGCCTTTCCTTGTGCTTTGAAAGCCAGGCTCAGATGGCACCTCTGTCATGTAGCTACTCTGAATCCTTCTAGAAAGTGCTAGTCTATTTTCTCTAGAACCTTCCAACACTCCACCTATGCCTTTGTTAGGGCATGCATCAGTTTTGCCTCACAGGTGCTTGTTTTGAAACAATTTTTTTTAGGCTGCAGCAGTGTGGCATCCTTGTGAGCTGAGGCCCCAGGGTGGTCATCTCTGTACTATCCCAGCCCTGTACAGCCTTATCATAAAAGCTAAAAATGGGGGGGGACTCCCAAAAAATGGGAATTATTTTTGGGGGGCAGACCCACTGTAGAAAAGGCATTTCCCATCAGGTAAGTGTTCTAGGAACCACGGGCATCAGTGTACCAGCTAGCATTGTTGTGAGAGGCTATGGTCAGCTTCAGTGTATTTTTTTTTTTTTTTTTTGAGAATCCTTCAACAAGTTTGCTCAGTTCATGATGAGTGATTTTGAGCATACCTGCCCACACTGCGCTGACTGTTCAGCAGTTTCTGACCAAAAACACATGCCCCACCCTCCCTATTCACTTGATCTGACCCCAAGAGAATTTTTTTGTTTGTTTCTCCAGATTTAAAAAGTCCTCAAAGGGAAACATTTTGCTGACATGGAAGAGGTGAGACAAAAAATGGCAGAAGCACTCAAAGTCATCAAAATTGATGAGTTCACAAACTGTTTTGAATGATGGAAAGTGTCTCAATCAGTGTACTGCATCAAATAGAGAGTACTTTGAAGGTGACTGAAGTTTAAACTTGTAAGAATAAATACACAATTTTTTAGAAATAAATTCTGGTTTTGGGGGGTGCCGCCTCATGTATTGAGTTCTTCTCAATAGGTAGAACTGTCTGAAATTGCATTTTTCATAAGTCAAAAATGGCAAATATTGACAATTTCATGTGGTTTAACCCAAAAGTAGGCCAAGTACTGAGCTAAGCAATTTACATGGAATATCTCAATTAATTCACACAACAGCTCTGTGAGATAGGTGTTACAATTACCTTTATTTTATGCACAAGTTAAACAGGCTTAGAGAAGTTAAATGTTTTGCTCAGGATTGCACTGATAATAAGTGGAAAAGTTTCACTAAGTTAAAAAAAACAATTGGAATGAAACATCAAAATGTCAACATAAATTCCCTCTTAGTGGTAGGATGAAGGGAAATAATGGCATTTTCCACTCATTTTCTATGTTTTTCTCTTTTCTCCAACAAGTATATAATGCCTGACTGTGAGAATGCTACTTAAAATGACTAAAAAGTACAGAGCATTTTAATGATAAAGCTTTATTAAGTGCTTATCTTGTGCCAGACACTTTTAACCCCTTTAAATCATTCATTTAATGTTCACAACAATCCTATGAGTTACAGTCTCGACAAGTGAGGAAACTGGGGCAGAGAGAGGTTAAAGTTTTTGCTTGAGGTCACATAGCTACTAAGCGGTGAAGCCAGGATATGGAACGTATCTGGCTTCAGAGATCATTCTCTCAACCTCTATGCCATACATACGTGCAAACACTGATACCATATATAGAGGATATATTTTAAAAGGCAAGAAGCACAAACATACGTTAATCTAAATCAAGGTTAATAATGCATGCAAAAAATGTGAATGAATTTGAGGCCTTAATTCCCTCTTTCTATGGCTGGCATAAAAATCACAGGTTGGCTATTTTTGAAATGTTGCACTTTCAAAGGCAGAATTACTTGTTTACTAGCTTCTTCAAAGAATAATGATTAGAAAAGCACAAAGGCATAGGGCTGTACGGATGTACGCATGACGGCTCCGACGCTTGAGCACAAAAGTATTCCTGACTCTGCCACAAGAATTTGTCAGCCAACCTAATTAGGTCCAAAGTATCATCAAAGAACTAGTCATACTTGATATAATAACTGGCCTGGGATAAACTGAGTGCAGAGGGGTATGGGAGAGGCACCCTCGTAAGTACCTAGAGAAGAATCTGTTTCGGGAAAAGCAATTCTTCAGGAGGGTTTTGGGGATAGCCTTCCACGCATGCTCCATCCCCTCTGTCTTACCCCCATCTGTGAAGTGGAATACAGAATCAGAGACAGCATGGTGTGTGTGTCAGTGCTGATGGTTAGCCAGGTCTTAATCATATGTCCTTTAACATGATTTCTTGTGACAGTCTCTTTAGACAGGCTGTTGTGCTTTTCATAGCTTCCAGATGTTAAAGCTGTGATGCAAAAAATTGAAACAAGTGTAACGGGCTTGATTGTGCAAAATCAGATCGATTCAAATTAGTTTATGAGCCCACTAAACATTAACAGTCAATGACTTTACAAGAGATTAAAACTGAAAACAGCACTCACCATGGTATGTCATGACAGAGTGAGGAATTCAACAGCGAAAACGAAAATATTTCATTTCACTTTTATCTACCAGCAGTTTTCAAACCACCCCCGAATACGATTGGCGGTGAATCTTGGCATTCACCCCCATGTCTTGCAGAAGTGTAATTCCAAAGGAATCAGCAGCACTGCCCTGGGTGTCCCCAGGGGCATTACTTGATTACAGGATTCTGAAGTGTCACTTCCCCACGTAACACTCATCAAGTGAGTCGATACCCACAAAGCCTGAGTGGATAGTGGGCACAGGGTAGGTGCTTAGTATGCAATGGTTTCTTTCCCCTTTCTCCTACACCACAGAGGTAAAGAAGCCCCTTCCTGATTGCTGTAGAAACAGGTGAATGCAGACAAGTATATTTCAGGTTAAATGGAAACATCTGTAGCTGAAGTTTTTTTCTGTAACTTCTTGGGGGGGGGTTGCCGATAGTTCGGGCCATGTCTGTAATCTCCAGTGAATAATACATGAATCAAGGCTCAGTAATGTCAGGATTCTTTCAAGAAAATAAGGTATGTCTATAAACTTTTCATACAACCTGTGACACTGGATTAATAAGGAGAGAAATGACTGGACATCACTGTTCATATGACAAAATTAAATGAGAACAGTTTTTGAAGCCAGAAGGATCTGGATTTGAATCCTAGCTTCAACACTTACCAGCTGTGTGACCTTGGATTGGTCTCTTAATCTCACTGGGAGTCATTTCAAATGGGTTATTACTTTCCTTGTACTGTTGTTATGAGGATTCAAGATAAGTTATGTAAAGTGCTGTTACAGTCTCTGGCAAACAGTGAACACTCCTTAAATAATATAATATTGTAATGGACAGTCAAGTATAATCATTACTATTAAGTTTACATGGAATAAGAATAGTAATATTATCGATTTAAAGATTTTTTAACAAAAGTGTGAGGGTTATGTTACTGCAATAGGGAGAAAATGAGGTCACTTGCTCTATGGATTTGACCAACTCCCCTGAGCTTTCTAGTTCTCCTATAATGCTTTTTTCCAGGAAAACAATAATATCTAGTTCTGATTTTCTCCTTAGAGATTTATGAGTATTAATATATTTTAATACATCTATAAAGAGATTTAAGCTCTTTTTGGAAATAAAGCTGAAGGAGTCATTGATCAGAGTTTGACGTGGGAATAATTTCACTGCTGGGCTGCATTTTTCCAAATACATTTCTCCCCATAAACTAATAGGAAATTCAGTATTTCATTTTCTGAATATTGCCTAGATGAGCTGTGGAAGTCCGGCAGAAGTGCTTGATTGTACTTTCATTAGACTTCTTTTCCTGTAGGCCACACAGGTGCAATGAAAGAAGAAAGAAAATTAATTAAATTTATGGGCATGTTTATACCCTCCAGGTGTCATAAAATGTACTGGCTCAGACATTTTTCAAGTAATTAAGCAGACATCTCTGTGTTTCCTAATGAGTTGCTGCCCTTCCCTTTTTAATCTGGTGAGAGATCTCATCGCCTGCCTTCCATCAGCTGATGGGCTTATTCCCTGGATGGGCTTAACCTTCTCCCCATGCTGCAATGTGCTAATGGAACTTCCTGGATACAAATATGAGATCCTCTTCTCTGCAGAAACCTTTCCAAGGGTCAAGTGATCATTGTACTGGGCGTGGTGGCTTAAGGATGCTAAAATAAACCCATTTGCCTCTGACAGGTATGATTGGAAATACTGTTTTATATTATTTGAAAAATATTATGACTGAAATGTGCACAAGTATTCAAATATATATTATATGTAATATGTTATATATAATATTTTTATATATAAGTACATATATATGTAGCATATATTTTATATCTATTATATATAACATATATTTTATATATGCTATATATATTATACACATATATACGTGCACACACACACACATACACAGAGAAAATAATTCAGTTCAGCCTGGGGCTTAGCTTCCCTGATGAGGCAAACTTTGGACTACATCTTAAAGGATGTATGAATGGAATTTTGCCAAAGTGGAAGTGAGGGAAAATTCCAGCAGAGGTGAAGAACACATCACTGGTTGATGTGACACTTCTACAATCCACTCAACACGGTTCCAGACTCCTTAAGGAACACTGAGCTCAGAAAGCACGCTAATATATATGAAATAATTAGAGCTCTAAATTTCAAAAAATATGCATAACTGATTGCATTACACAGGAGTTGAGGACAAGTGGATGTTCAGAGAAGACATTTAAGGGCCACAGTACAGAGTGCAGCACGGAGAAGGAAGCCATCCCAACAGAATGGAGGAAGAGTTGAGCCAAGACGATGAATGGAGAAAGAAATGGGCTGAGGATTCCACAGATACATCAGCTGCAGGGGCACAGCAGCAAGGGCTCTCTTATGAGCAGAGAGCAGGGCATGAGAGGCTTCTGTAGACAAGACTAGAGAGGCCAATGGAACATTCAAGGCTTAGAATCCAAGGAGAGACGTTAGAGTGGGAACCTTACTATAGATTCCCTGGTAGTGGCATGTAATCAATTCTTTAAAACAACAACAACAACAAACACTTGAAGAAATCTTAACGATTCACTAATCTAAACTGTCCTCCCTGCAAAATCTTTTAACAGATGAAGAAATACATAGAAAAGAGCATTTTATTAAGTTTCATCTGGCAGTGACATCAGGATAGCTTGAGCTCCAAGCATTCTGGGCAAATGCCTTGTCTTCCCTCCATAACTTCTCTACCTCAGTGCTCCCTGTGTCAGCGGACTGGCTGCTGTGTCCATGGGGTGGCCTCTGGCAGTTTTACCTATTTATTCTCTCTCTTACTTTTTGTTTTTATTTTAAAGATGTGGGGTACAATTCAAGGTTAGGTATACAAATGGTCATTGTACAGGTAAAGTTTGGGCCTCACTTTGGTTCCCACTTCACCTGATTTGAGATCAGGTACCCTTATTGATGAAGTGTGCTCCCTGTCCCCTGGCAGTTTCCCACTACTGCCAATCCCTTTCTTGTAATATTATGATTACTGCTCAGGGTCTGCTTATGAGTGAGAACATGTACTCAGTTCTTTCTTTCTGTGATAGATCACTCAGTATTATAGACTCTAAATCCATCCTAGTTGCTGCAAAGTTCATAATTTTGACTTTCTTTATGGCTGTGTAATATCTCATCATGTATTTGTACCATATTTTTTTATCCAGTCCAGTTTTGGTGGGCAGCACAGTTGGTTCCATGTTTTTGCTATTGTGAATAATGTGGGATAAACATGCTTGTGCAGGTATTTTTTTCATAGAGTGGTTTGAGTGGTTTGGGTATATTTCCAAAAGAGGGATTGCTGGGTCATATGGAAGGTCGAATATTAGATCTTTTAGGAATCACCACACTGTTTTCCACAGAAATTGTATTATTTTACCCACCAACAGTGTTTTTTGAGTTATTGATAATGGCCATCCTGACTGGAGTTAGGTGGTATCTCAGTGTGGTTTTAACTTGCATTTCTTTGATGATTAGTGAGGTTGAGCATTTTTTCATGTATCTATTGGCTGCTCATATGTCTTCTTTTGAGAAGTGTCTACTCATATCTTTTGCACACTTTTTAATAGGGCTGTTTGTTTTTTTCTTTTCGGAACATATGAGTTCCTTGAAGATTCTAGATGTTATGTCTTTGTCAGATATACGGTTGGCAAGGTATTGGTACAATATTTGGTACAAGAATAGGTATATAGGCCAATGGAACAGGTTAAAGGTTCCAGAAACAAAACCTCAACTTCTCAACCAACTCATCTCAACAAAGCCTTCACTAACAACCACTGGAGAGAGGAGAACTTATTCAGTAAATTGTGCTGGGAAAACTGGCTGACCACATGCAAAAGATTAAAACAAGACCCCTACCTATCACTGCACACAAAAATCAACTCTAAATGGATCAAAGACCTACATGTAAAACCTCAAACTATAAGAGTCTTAGAAAATGCAGGAGACACCTTTATGGAAATTGGAACTGGCAAACAATTCCTGATGAAAATCCCAAATGCCCACGCCATAAGAGATATGATAGACAAGTGGGACCTCATCAAACTGAAAAGCTTCTGCAAAGCAAAAGAAACCATCAAGAGAGTGGGGAGACGGCTCAAAGAATGGGAAAATATATTTATTCTCTCTTCAAGTCACCGCTTGTCCCCACAACCACTGCCTTAACTTGGGTCTTCATCACTTTTGGCTAGAGTTAAACACAGCAGCTGTTTAACTTTTCTCCTTGCCTTTGTTTCTGCCCCATTCCAAGTCAGTCTCCAAATGCCCTTGAGTGAAAAAAAGATGAGGGCACCAAAGTCATCTGCTAAAGTGATTATTTCATCATTGCCTTCAGGATCAAATCCCCAGTATCTCTGTGGAAATGATTGTCCAACATCCTTGCAATCATGTCTCCTCTCACTCCATTAATGTCCTCACGGTTCACATTTCCATCCAGTCGCAGCCTTTGCTCAAAGGACTTCCCTTTCTGTGATGCTCTCCTTCTGCTTCACTCAACTCTAGCAACCCCTCCTCTGGGAAACATTTAAATCACATTTCTTTTAGTTATAGTTGACAAATCCTGGCCCTTCCAACTTAAACAAAACCTGAACCAACTTAAACAAAAAAGAGGGATACAATGCCAGAAAAAACAATGATGGACCTTACTTCAGGTATGGCCTGAGGTGGTGACACACCTGTTGTCATATCTCTCTCTGGATTCTGTCTCTTTTCCCCAGTTCCATTATGTAATGGCTTCATTTCTTCCTCCTTATAAATGGGATTTCTTTATGGGTGGCAACACAGTTGTAGGCAACCACTCTGGATCAGAGAGGAAAGAGAATTCTTAGGAAAATTCCAGGGGAATGTTTTTGGTTGGCCCAACGAAGGTCATATGTCTATCCCTGGACCTATTATTGTGGGAAGGAGGATGAGGTACAATGATTGGCTCTGAGGACTATACCTGACCTTTTTTTCCCCTTGTACCCAAATTCCTAATTAAAAGGCTTAGGGATTCAGGCCTGATCAAAGGATGCACCAGATGGATTTTTACTGCCCTATTACCCTATATACTAAAATGTACGTTTTCCAACCTGACTCTGGCATTAACATCATATAATGAATAAGGGAGGGAATCAAATTATTTTTTGGCCCTGCAAAACCATCTCTTGGGGACTTCCAGACTCTAGGAACCTTAGAAGACACTTACCCATCCTCTCTGAAGACTGCTACAAATAGGACTTCATTTGCATACCAACAAACCTGGAGTTTTCCGCCCCTTATCTTAACACAGTATCTCCTTTACTGATTTCCAAAATTCCTTAGAACTACAAATGACCAGTCAAGAAATCTTTGAATCCACCTGTGACCTGCAAGCCCTCCCGGCTTTAGAATGTCCTTCCTTCCTGGACAAAACTGATGAAAAATCTTACATGTATTGATGTATGGTTCCTTTTAACTCTCGCCTTTCTAAAATGTATATAACCAAGCCACCATTCAGCCTCCTGAGGAAGAGTGTTCCTGGGCTTAAGTCCTCAAGTTTGGCTCAGAATAAACCATGTTAAGATATTTCACAGAGTTTGGCATCATTTTGTCAACAGCTAAATCAAGATCATGCATTACCAGGAGAAGGTGGTAGATACATGGGTGCTGAGTCAAAGAAAAAAGTAGCCAAAGCAAGGAAACTTCTCTTGTTAAGGCTGTCCTCCCCCACTATACCTCTTTTACTCATTTCACATGCCACTATCTTAAGTCACCATTACAGCATCGTTGGCTTCCTGTTCTGTCTTCCTCAAGAGTATACTTTGAGATCTATTCATCATGACTACAGTTCTTGGCATATGGTGCTGTCTGAAAAAACACTCATTGAATAGCCAAAAAAAGTCAAAATCTGTGACCGACCAAAAGAAAACAGTAATTCCCACATAATGGTCATCAAAGCGATAGGTGAGATTTCAAATGGGTGCAGACCTGAGTAGCTAAGAAAGGACTCAGGACCAATGCCACGTGGGTATTTGCAGTTAGACAAGATGAGGATAAAGCAAATGCTGCCAAGACAAAAAGGCAAGCAGAAGGCTTGGAAAAAAGTAACAAAGGAGTGTGGAATCTTAGAAACCAAGGAGAGAAGCTTACGGGTACACAATACAAAATGTGAGCTTTATTTGTTCAGTTACTGGTAAGTGAGAATGTTCTCTAAATAACTCTTTTGTGGAAAGAATAAGAATCTCACGAATAAATGCTGTGGCATGTGGGCAGAGTTTTGAGGGCAACAGTGGTGGTGGAGTCCAGGGAAAAGTCTACAGAAGTTGTGAGCATGGTTGAGAGCAAGCATTTCTGCCGCATGAATGGGAGGGTAAGTCCTCACAAAAGACCACTTGCCCAGGGAAACAAGGTACCCTCTGGGAGAGACTCCACCCCAGGGAAGGGGTAGCAGAGGAGACAAGCCAACCCCAGAAACAATGCCTTGGTCAGTGGAAGGGGGAAATAATTCTGAGTGACACATGGAGCTGGTCACTTGCACATGTCTCCTAGTCAGGCCTCTGGGGACAGGGACAGCAGATGGAAGTTGGAAGAATTCCCTCATTAGAAACCCAGTTAGATGCTGGGGCATAAGGTGTGTTGCTTGGGGACATATCTGATAAAGGTTAATACTGAAGTATGCAAAGAAGCATTTTCTCACTGCTACATGAATCGAAGAATGACCTTAATGCACGAAGGTCTCAGGGGAACACACAGCCCTTGGATGCTTTGAGCACTTCAGCAGCAGCTCTGTCCCTGTGGTCAAGGTGAGAGTGGTGGTGGTGCCCTGAATAAACTATTCTTCTGAGGGTACCAGAGTCACTAGCAGCGAGTCACTGGAACCAGAGAGGGGGCAAAAGAGACAGAAAATTCAGCTGCCATGCTGTGGCTGCTAGAACAGGTTCAAGTTCATGCGATGTAGACACCTTCCCAGGGACTCCTAACTATGACTGAGGGGAAGTGCATTAGGCCAGGAATCCTACAATAGTTTTCAGATGCAAGTTTCATGGAAACATGAGCTGTAAAAATATTTATCACCTTACAGAGCACAGAGGGAAGTAACTGGCACATGAATTACCATAAACGTTGAGATACACACATCGCCTCCTCCTCAATAGGTAAAAAAGTTTTAAATGATTTTGAATACTAAAACAAACAAACAAAAAAGTCAACATTTATACCCTAAGTACTAAACATGTGGTTTCTCCATGGAAGAGTTCATTTTTCTCCTTGCTTTCTATAACTGAAATTGATTAGAAGAGAAAAACAGAATGAAGAGGCTTTAAAAAAAAAAAGTGCACAATGAGCCCTCCCACTAAACGCCATGAAGAAATTGGTTTTGTGCCATCATCTTGACAGTTACAGACTCTTCCTTGGGGAAGTGGCTGTCCACAGTCTAAAAGTCTTTTTTATTTTTTTTCAATGCACATACCTACTGCTTAATATATCCGACTCCATAGAGAAGTTTTTCACAGATATGGGAGGAAAGTGGAAAAAAAAGTGTTTGAGGCAAAATGAAATCTCTAGGTGTCATAGTTAGTGCCAGAGAAAATGTCTCTTTAGGGTGGCGGTCACAGCTCTACTATTATAGAGGAGAACAAAGCCGTGTCAGACTGGGAAGAAGATTTCTTTAATAAAACCCACACTGACATTTGAGACTGTCTTGATCCATGAGAAATTAGGAACCAAGTAATTGGATGTTTTCATCTCCAAAACACACTTCACATCACTTCTGAAAAAATGTCAATGAAAAATGTTTTTTTTTAACTTTTAGAAAATTACTAGACAGAATTCTCTCAACCTAATTTTAAAGAGACTTCCATGTTCATATGCTTAAAGTACTATATATCAGCTTCTTCCCATCCAATTGCACCAGAAAGGTTGGGAAATAGACATAAGGTCTTACATTGAAGGAGGGCTCATTCAAAACCAGATCTCAATCCAAGCTGGCACATGATCTAGAAACTCCTTGAATAAAGGAATTGTCTCTGATTCCTAGGTGCTCAATACATTTATTAAGAGGACTAGAAATGCTTAAAATATAAAACTTACTCACCTGATTCTCCAGGAGTAATTATTGGGATGGTTACCAAGTGTAGCTTGGGACATAAAGTTTGAAACCCCTGGCTGGGCATGGGGTCTCACTCCTGTAATCCCAGTACTTTGGGAGGCCAAAGCGGAAGGACTGGTTGAGCCCAGCAGTTTGAGACCAGATTGAACAACACAGCAAGACCTCATCTCTACAAAAAATAAAAATATTAGCTGGGTGTGATGGCACAGGCCTGTAGTCCCAGGTACTCGGTAGACTGAGTCGGAAGGGTTGCTTGAACCCAGGAGTTAGATGCCGAAGTGAACCATGATCATGTATGCTACTGCACTCCAGCCTGAGAAACATAGCAAGACTCCAACTCAAAAAAACCCAAAAACCAAAAAGCACAAACCCTGTATGTTCTATGTGTTATGTGTTCATCATATTAGGTAGATATTTATGCGACACCAAGCGAAAGGCACATGAGAAGAACATCAGGAAGATTCTGAAAGATGCAAGGGAAATGACACAATTCCTGCCTAGAAAGAACTCATAGTCTAGCTAGGAAGACAGACGTAATAAAAAATTAATCATAATAAATGGCATGTTCATATGTCCAGTAAACATAAAAAGACCCTCAATTTTATTACTCACTGGGGAAAAAACTCAAAACCACAGTGAAACACCACTACATACTCTAGAACAGCAAAAGGGAGAAAGATGCAAAATAACGAAAGTGGATGAGGACATGGGGCACCCAGAAACTTCATACCGTCTGGGTGGTGTTTAAAGGATAGGTGGCCGGGCTCGGTGGCTCAGCCTGTAATCCCAGCGCTTTGGGAGGCCGAGGTGAGTGGATTGCCTGAGCCCGCAGGTTTGAGACCCACCGGGCAACTTGGTGAGACCTCATCTCTACAATAAATCAAAAATTAGCTAGGCGTGGTAGCATGCGCCTGTAGTTCCAGCTACTTGGAAGGCTGAGGCGGAAGGATTGCTGGAGCCCAGCGGGTTGAGCCACGGTGGCCGGGAGCGGCCACTGCACTCCAGTCTGGGTGACAGAGTGAGACTCCAACTCAAAAAAATAAAAAAATAAAAAATAAAGGATAGGTATAGCCACTTCAGAAGATTCCTTTTCAGTGTTTGTGAAAGCCAAAAGTATGCACACCTGGCGACCCAACAGCTAGACTCCTCCTAGGGACATACCTAAGGGAAATACATATATGTCCATCAACAAATATGTATTAGAAAGTTCCAGCAGCCCTGGAAACCATGAAAATCTTCATCCACTTTAGAATGGACAAATACATTGTTACCATGAGCAATGACAATGAACAATCTACAACTATACATAATAAGGCAGATTAATCTTAAAAAACCCATCCCATAATATTAAACCAAACCAGTCAGATGTGAAAGAGTACATATTGTATCATTTCATTTCTAAAAAGTTCAAAATCAAGCCAAATGGGTGTATGCTGTCAGAAGCCAGAATAGAGTTACCTTTTGGGAATGTCGGTAATTAGTAAAGTTGAAAGGCAGTTGAGAGGGACATGGGTGGAAGGGTCTCAAGTGACTGATGCAAGAGAGAGGAAATACCCAGAAACTTCCACCATTGTCCACTGGTCAAAAATAGTTACAGACCCCATCAAATTTGAGAAGAGGCATAGATGTACACTCAATGGAAATAGCCTCCTATTTCCCCCTTCCTAACTGCCCCCTGGTAATGTTCTGTTTCTTCATCTAGGTGCTCGTTGTATAGGTGATTTTCAGTTTGTGAAAATTCATTGTTCTGTACATTTAGAATTTGGCATGTGTCTGTGTATACATTAGACTGATTCAATAGCTTAACTAAAAACCAGCTTTATATACCAAAAGGGAATTTTAAAGAAAGCATTCAGGATCTGTGGTGAAGGGAGCATTGTGATTTCACAGTTTGAGGCTCTGTATCCTGGTCCAGACTTTTAACCATAATAGATACATTATAAAAAGTATTATGACAATTTGAAATTAAAAAGTCACCCATTTCCTGTTTGTTGTCAGACAGACAAGGAGCCTGGAAATCATCACAGTCATTCTTACAAGGAAAAGCTGGATACATTGAAAACCACTGACTTTTCTTGAACTCATCAGAGAACTGAAGTCGTACAGCAAACCACGACCTTAAAAAACCCGGAGAGACAGGCCTAACCAGGCCTAACCAAAGGCAGCCTACATCAGAATGGAAGCCACAAACTGGTAGAAACGCTTAAAAGGGATTGCTGATGAACTGCTGGAGACTTAGTGAGAATCAGCCCGAGAGTGAGACACTCCTGGGGACCCAAGTCTTAGTGGGGCGCCATCCTTGTGGTCCGTATTTCCAGGAATCTCTGCAGGTTCTCACTGTAAAGAATTCCTGTGGCTCTGGCAGAGGGAAGGGAAGATACTGGAGACACTTGTAAGCCAGGAACTGGGCCAAGCTGCTTTTGGCTCAGTGACCCCAGTCTGCAATATCTCTATTATCACTTGCTCTAGTCAAGAGCACTGAGTCCAAGTCTTGGACTGAGGAATGGGAAAATTTAGTGAAGCATGCCAAAACAAGTAGTCAAGAAGTATGTGCAGAGATTGTGGGGGAGCAGGCAGAGAGCAGGCAATTAGTCAGATTCCAGACAAGGGCATGTTTCTGCTATCTATTGCTGTGTAACAAAGTAATCTGAGTGGCTTAAACCTATGATCATTTCATTGTAACTTCAAATTCTGTGGGTCAGGAATTTGAGCAAGCCTCAGCTGGGTGATTCTTCTGCTTCACCTGGTGTCAATGATGGTCACTTGATGGTTTCCAGAGGGTGACTGGGCTGATATGGAGTGTCTGAGACAGCTTTATTCAATGTTGGTTCCTTGTTAGGGATGGCTGGAGGGTTGGGATCAGCTGTGCCCTACTCTCTCTTCATGGAGTCTCAGGGTCTTTCCACATGGTCAGTTACATAGTAGTTGATCTTCTCACATCATAATTGGAGGGCAGAGAAAGGAAGTGCCCAGAAACTGATGCAGTGTCACTTCCACCTCCATCTGTTGGTCAAAAACAATTACAGACGCCACCAAATTCAATACGAGGCACAGATGTGCCTTTCCAGGATATAGCAGCTGCTGATTTGTGACCATCTTTAAGCTGCTATAGTTCGCAAACCAAAACAGGTGATAAAAATTAATGCCGAACATTCCAAAGAAATCCCATGAAAGGGGATTAAAGGGGAGAAAAATCAACAAATGAGAAATAAATATATACCAGATGAAAAGAAAACAACAGTAATATTTTGATAACAACTTCAACATAAATATGTTTAGGACTTTCAAAGAAATATAGAGGAGCAATTATATAAACATATATACACACATGAGAACATATATATAATGGGATAGTATAAAATACCAACAAATAGCTAAGACTAATAGGTAGATTTGAAATCTTAGATACTAAAAATAGATATATTAAAATTAAAAAAATAAAGCTCATTTAGTGAATTACACTTTAAACTGGTCACAGTCAATGATAAGAACTGGTGAACTGAAATATGGTACTGAGAAATTCCCCTAAAATGCAATGCAAAAAATAAATATATTAAAAAATAAGTGAAAAATCAATTAGGAGACATAGAAAATCAGTTTAGACTCTCAAGTAAACTTAAAATAATTCAAAACATAGAATAAAGGGAATAAATTTTAAAATTTCAAAACAATAAAAGTAGATATTTTCAGATTAAAAAGTATAAAGAAAAGGTAAAGTTGAAAAGCTAAAAATAAGAGAGTGTTTTTTTTTTTTTCTGAGTTAGAGTTTCACTCCATCACCCAGGCTGGAGTGCAGTGGCTACAATCATGGCTCACCGCAGCCTCGACCTGTAGGCTCAGACGATCTTTCCACCTCAACCTTCCAAGTGGCTGGAACCACAGGCACATGCCACCATGCCTGGCTAATTTTTTGATTTATGTAGAAACAAGTTCTCACCAAGTTGCCCAGGCTGTTCTTGAACTCCTGGGCTCAGGCAATCCTCTTGCCTCAGCCTCCCAAAGTGCTGGAATTACAGGTGTGAGCCACTGCACTCAGCTTTAAAAATAAGAATTCTTAAGTAGAATTTAGTAAACTACCCAAACTTTACCTGTACAATGACCATTTGTATACCTAGCCCTGAAATGTACTCCACATCTTTAACATAAAAATATATATTAAAAAAAGTAAATTTTCTTGACATCAACAGAGAATGTGCTATTTTAAATAAAGAATCATCTGCAAAAAAAAAGAATTTAGTAAACTACAGAAAATGACTACATATGTGTTTCTGAGAGAGATATATTACTTATTTATATATATACACATATGTATAATATATGTATATATTTGTGTATATATATATATATACATATATATATATAAATCTTCCAGAGGGAATGATTATCTACAAAAAAAATTGACAACATTTGCAATACATTTTCATTAGGCCAGGTAACAATATAAAATACTTTTGGAAATGGATAGAAAATTATCGTCTCTCTGAAATTCTATTTCTGGGTACACTCCTGTTTTAGAGTGAAGACAGCAAAAAACAAAAAGACATTTTCAGACGCAGTGAGAAAAATTAGTACTCACAAATCGTTTTTGAAAAAAAAAAACTATTTAAGGAATGTACATCAGTATGAAAAATAGTAAAAATAGTAGAGAAATGCAAAAAAAAAAGAGTGATCAAAAGAGTTGAAAAACAACCTTGTTAAATTCAACCATCTTCAAAAAGAAATGAATATTATGCGTTTAAAATGATAATTAAAATTCTAAACAACAGTAAGAAGAGAAACAGGAAGATGGAGGGATAATGTGTGGGCAGCTAAGATCTTTTTATTTAAAAGTAATGTAGATACACTGAATAATTTTAAATCTGGGTAAAAGTTTTTATCATTAAGATGTAATAGATAGATCTCCATATGGATTCATTTCAAAGGCACCATTCTCAGTAAAAAAAATAAAAACCTCAAACTCAAATGATCACATTCAGATGAAAAAGGGAAAACTTTTGTTTTGTTTTTGAGTCATAGTTTCACTCTGTCACCCGCTGGAGTGCAGTGGCACAGTCACAGGTACTGCAGCCCTCAACCTGCTGGCTTCAGGCCATCCTTCCTCCTCAGCCTTCCAAGTACCTGCAACTACATGCACATGCCACCACGTACAGCTAAATTTTTTGATTTATTGTATAGATGAGGTCTCACCAAGTTGCCCAGGCTGGTCTCGAGTCCTGGACTCAGATATTCCCCTTGCTTCCACCTCCTTAAGTGCAGGGATTACAGGCATGAGCCACTGTACCTGGCCACAAAAAGGGAAAACTTTTGAGACAGAAAACAAATCAATGATTGCTAGATTTTAGAGGTAGAAGGAGTATCTGACTACAGAGGCCAGCATAAGAAAATTTTGAAGAGCATGAATCTGTATATTCATTAAAGCCCCCAGAATTGGATACCAAACAGATGAAGGCAACTGTATGTAAACTTATAATAAAGAAATAAAACAAATGGTAACCAATAAAATAATGGCAATAAAATCTTTAGTTTTAAATTCAGTAGTAAGGCGAGCTCACAGATCGTATACCAAAGAGGTGAATACAACTGTGGTAAAATAATAATAAAGAAACAAAAATAGTGGTAACTCAAAAAATAATGGAATAAAATCTATAGTTTTCAATCTAGAGTGGGGGGAGAAAGAATGGAAAAGTTAATTTAAGGTGAGGCAGAAAATGATAAAAAGGAAACAAATAAAAGAACTTATAAATAGAAAACACAAAATAAAATAGTGGTGGTGGTAAAAGTGGTAATAACATTCATTGTTCCTCAACTGTGCACCATTGTAAGATATATATATATATTTTTGGTGCCAACTTCTTAAATAGCCCAGAAATTATCAGCTGTAGTTTTCATATGTGTCTCCCTCAGCATGTTATAAGGGGTTCTTCTGTATTTCCCTTTCTGTATGTGTATATTAGTATATATATTATATGTATATTAATTGAATCTTCCTGATAAGGTAGGTACTTGTTATTATCAATATTTTCCACATGACAAAAATAAGATATATAAAACTTAAGTGGTTAGTCCAAATCACAAAGTTAGTAAAGGCTGAAACTGAGTTTTGAAAATAGAAAAAAGTACAAGTATTTCAGAAATAACAATAAATGTAAATGACTTAAATTCTATCACATTGGATTTTTTAAAAAAAATCGCCAGGAGACAAATCTAAATTACATGCAAAATTACATGAAAAGGCAAAAAAGTAGAAAGATTAAAAACATTCTATGAATAAAATAACTAACTAAAAATTATAAAATAAAAAACCTCAAAGCATGGCAGTACTAGTATCAAATCAAAATTTAAAGTCAAATAATTATTAAGGGTAAAGAGGAACATTACATAAGTATAAAATAATAATCCAATAAAAAGTTATAAAAGAAGAGAGAGGGATTAATTCCCCCACAGATGTTAAGGATTGCTTCATGGAGAAAGTAGCATTGAGTTCTTCCTCAAAGAATGAACTGAATAACAGGATAGATATGAAGGAAGAGTTAAGGACATGCAAGCCAGCATTATTTAATGAGCATGAAGAGATATCTCCATGTGAGTAAGTATATTTGTGCTTTGAAAAGTTGACAGTGTTATCCGTCTGTTGGATTGCCTGCATTGGGCAGAAATTACAGACTGGAAGACCATTTAGGAGGTTTGAAATGTTCTGGGCAAATGGACATGTGACCTATGAGCTCAATTTTCTTTTCTCTCCCAAGATAATCATTCACTGTGTGTGAGCAGGGATGCAGAATAGACAGTGTAGAGAAAAAAACATAAGAAAGCCACAAGGGATAACACCCTTGCCAGTCTTTTCTCTTCTTTGTCATGGATGTGACCACTCACTTCCCAAACACAGTGATTCCTAGGACGAAAGGGAAATAAAGAATAACCCCTTATAACACAATGAGGGAGACATGTAAGAAAATGACAACTGAGAATGTGTGGGCTATTTAAGAAGTTGGCACAGAATTAGATTCAGATGGGAAGGCTGAGCTGATAGGCCCTTGGAGCTGGAGGACAATTTAGAATATAGTCAGGAGACAAATTCAGGGATGCTGGCAAGATGGTCCTGGAAACAGACCTAATCACACACAAAAGAAAGGCAAAATTCTAGTCTTCATGCCTGACATTGACAGCTGCCTGGGGAGTGAAATTTATCCTATCACAGTTTCTCTGTGAGAATTAGAGAATAGTAAAAATCATATATTAGATAATATTAAAAAAAAATAAATACCCAATTTTGAGGACAATATGGTTAGGGCATGAAGAATACTTGAATTATTTGCTTCAGTTTTCCCCCTCTTTTATTATTTTTATTATTATTTTTAATTTTTTTGAGTCAGGGTCTTGCTCTGTTGCCCAGGCTGGAGTGCAATAGCACAGTTGTGGCCTACCACAGGCTCAGCCTCCTAGGCTCAGGTGATTATTCCGCCTCAGCCTCTCACATAGCTGGGACTACAGGCATGCACAATTATGCCTGGCTAATTTGTTTTTTATTTCACATTTTTTGTAGAGACAAGGTCTCACTATGTTATCCAGGCTGGTCTCGAATTCCTAGGCTTAAGTGATCCTCCTGCTTTGGCCTCCCAAAATGCTGGGATTACAGGCATGAGCCACCATGCCCAACTTTGTTTCTGTTTTTAATAAATAAAATATTGGGAAAATTTGAACTAACAAAAATTGAGTTATTTTGCCTAGAATGCTAGGTTAAACAGATTAAATGTTCAACAAACTCATTAAATGTTTAACACAAAAAGTAAACACAAGCTGGGCTCAGTGGCTCAGCCTATAATCCCCACGCTTTGGGAGGCTGAGGTGAGTGGATTGCCTGAGCCCGCGGGTTTAAGACCCACCAACTTGGCAAGACCTCATCTCTACAATAAATCAAAAACTTAGTTGGGCGTGGTAGTGTGTGCCTGTAGTTCCAGCTACTTGGAAGGCTGAGGCAGAAGGATTGCCGGAGCCCAGCAGGCCGAGGCTGTAGTGGCTAAGAGTGGCCACTGTCCTCCAGCCTGGGAGACAGAGTGAGACTCCAACTCAAAAAAAAAAAAAAAAAAAAAAAAAAAGTAGACGCAAATCAAGAGGAGGATACCAATAACAAGCATAATGCCGGCCAGGGAAAAGGACTGATTTATAAATGTCTTAAAAATATTCTGACTGGCTCAATTTTTTATCCGTGCAGTGCTGACACACAATGAGCATTTGGTAAATATCTGTTGAATGAGTGAATGAAAAGTAATTTAGAGGGTGATAGGAAAGGCTCACAGAGAAGACGCAATTGATTTTTCAAATGGAAGCTCAAGCCCTCCTTTCCATGAACAAGTTAAATGAAGAACTGAAGAACTATGTAAAGAAGAGGTAACTGGTGGCCCCAAATTATTTGAACTTGCAAAAAGTCTTGAGATGTTCCTCTTGAAAGAGTATTAAAAAGGCAATGAAACAAAAGCATCTCCAATGGGTTGGCCAAGAAGGAAGAATTATTTATTTGGCCCAAACTCTCCCCTGGATGTTCCTTTCCCTAATGTATTTCTTGAGCCTGATGAGAATCCTTGTGAAAATATCCTCCTAAAGACTCAAAAAGAAACCCAATACACTAAGAGCAAGGTAATGCAGACTGCTCAAACTCAACTGCACAGCATATAGATCAGTTGATATGCTGCCAGGCGTTACTAAAGAGAAAAATGCTATTTTTAAAATTTTAAAGATGTGGCGCACAATTCAGGATTAAGAATACAAGTGGACATTGCACAGGTAAAGTTTGGGCCTTCCTTTGGTCCCCATTTTGCCTGGTTTGAGATCAGACAAACAGTGCTATTTTAAAAAGGGGTTACTGGGGTTGTCTTTGTTATTTTTGTCACTCTTGCACCTACCTGGCACACAGTGGATGCTCAAAAAAGTGTTTATTGAATGAATGAGTGAATCTTAATAGTTAGATAACAATGATGCCTACTCTAATGTATCAGTCAGAAGTGATAGCAAAATAAAAGAATGGTTACAAAAACAGTGTCTGAGAACCTGGCACAGTTACTGGACTATATCTCTGGCTGAAGAAGAGATGCATTTAATGACTAGTCATGCCAAGTACTTTTAACAGGTGGACAGAAGACCCCATGACTCCACTAAGATCAAACAAAAAGTAACCCTGAAAGATCCTGGATAAAAGAATCACTACTTCACAAAGACCAAACAAACAAATCCTTGTCCAGAAGCTTACTGATTGATAAAATGGATTACCACAAAGATACCGAGTAAGTCAGGTTAATTTTTTTAAAGGTGATAATGAATTTCTTGAGGATATTCCATTATGGCCTCCACTGAAATAGTCACTTTATGAGGACCAAAGTTGGGACTGAATTAATTATGGTAATTTAGAAGTATCTATGCAAGAGGAGGACTGTGTGTATGAATAAGTAAGTGTCTCCTAGTAACATTTTCTGATGAATAAATCAGCTTAAAATTGGAAATCTGTGTCCTCTGGTAATTTCTTCTAAGCCTTCTTTCCTGTGAAATCTCTTTTCAAAATTAACACACCTAGAAGATATTCATTAAACATTTGTTGAATGGATGAATTTTGATGTGACATTGAGATAATACTTTAGGTTTAGTATTACTATAAAATAGTACCCGATGCACATTTTTCATAAGCAAATGTTTTGCAATAATTATAGGACTGAAATGAAATTTAACACTTGGGTTGAGATTACAAAGACAGGCCTACAGTGAGTTAGGGTTCTGCTGCATGTACCCCCAATTCTCACCTTAGTTTTCTGGTTTTTTTTTTCCTTCTAAGGCATAAATACAACATGTGTAATGTGTGCCAAATTGAAATTAGGGACAGTTTAAAAAAGGAAGCAATAAAATTGGTGAAAAATACAACATCCTGCTAATTGAGAATATGTAAAAGAATTAGTTAAGAAGGTTAGAGACATCATTGAGGGTAATACAATCATAAAATTTTGTATATAGATGGTAGCAAATATGGTATTATTAAGAAAACCTTGAAATACTAAAATAAGGGGTGCACTCTTTGAATCTTGAGAGTTTATACTCTAGCACCACACCAGGAAATTTCAACTTTTCAAAGTGAGAAGTAATTTATATAACACATTGTCAACTTGGCAATAGTAATAAAAAAATCAGAAGAAATTTACAGTAAATTCATGTCCAGGAGAGCCATAGGAATGTCAAAAATCAGTTGTTCCTCGAATATAGCCCATTTCTCCATTAATAGAGACAGAATACAGGACTTAAACACACCATGAGCCAGCTCTGTGGAGGATATGGAAAGCCTGAATGTCATATCAAGTCAAACAATTTTAGAGCTGAATGCCCTATGAAACCACACAGTACAATGTTCTCATTTTACATAATGAGAAAACTGAGACCCAAAGAGATTAAGAGTCTCGCCTGAGATCACACAACTACAAAAGGCAGAAATTTGCTAGAATTTAGATTTCGAGTCTCCAGTTCTAAGTTCTTTCGACTACACGTTGACTTTTCCAAAGCACAAGAATACAAAGAAGAAAAAGCAGATACACAGGTATTGAACTTTCAGACAAACATTATTTCTGTCCTCTGAACATTAGCACTAAAATCTTTGATTTCCTGTGATATCATTTTATTTTAGCAAAAACAGAATGGAGTAATGTGACTGTCATATACCCACCTCCACCTTCAATAATTACCTCATGCTCAATCTTGTTTTATTTATTCCCTACATAATCTCACCTCCTTCCACAATAAAATTTTGGAGCAAACCCAAGAGCACATTCATGTTAGTGTTGTAGTGTCTCTAAATGTAACTACAACACCATTACCACACCTAAGTGACTGCTAATAATTATTTAACATCACTGTTAAAGTCAGTGTTCAAATTTCCAGTTGCTCCATATGTGTCACAGTTTTTTTTTTAAATTCTTTGTTTTGAATCAAGAATAATTTTCTATCCTAGGCAACAAAGTGAGACCTTATCTCTACAAAAAAACCAAAAAATTAGCTGGGCTTGGTGGCACAGCTATAGTGCCTAATAGTCCCAGCTATAATGCCTATAGTCCCAGCTACTCAGGAGGTTGAGGCTGTAAAGAGCTGTGATCATGCCACTGCACTGCAGCCCGGGTAACAGAGTGAGACTCCGTCTTATAAAAAAAAAGAATTTAAATTTTAAAGAATTATTGAGAACACAGACACAAAATAAGCTGCAGTGATGAAAGTCACACTAGAATCGACCCTTGACATTGCACCTTGAAGAATGGGGGGAAATGTACATTATCATAAGGGTTTGTGAATAAGATCATTAGTTCTATATAATCACATTAATGACCCAATGTAATGTATAGAAGAGTATGCTAACAGTGGTGACTTTATGATTTAAAATACCAGTGGCCATGAGAATGACAATGCTTACATGCACCAAATTATCAATTACATCCATACATCCAAATGACCCTAGGCCAGAGAGAGAATAAAGCAGACCTTGCCCTGTCACTGCATGAAAGCATATGCTGATCATGGCAGGGATTAGATAGGGAGTACTGAAGGGTAGCTCTGTAGGGGAAAACCAGTTGAGCCTGAAGTCAGGGGGCTGAAATTCCAGGCTAGGCTCAGCCAGAATGCAGTCCTACACAAATATGCTGAGCTCTCTGGGTGTCAGGCTCCTTATTGGATATAAAAAGGCTAGGCTGGGAGCTGTGGCTCACACCTGTAATGCCAGCACTTTGGGAGGCCAAGGCCAAAGGATCACTGGAGCCCAGTAGTTCGAAACCATCCTAGGCAACGTAGTGAGACCTCATCTCTACAAAGAATCAACAACAACAACAACAACAACAACAACAACAACAACAACAACAACAACAAATTTAGCTGAGCATAGTAGTTCATGCCTATAGTCCCAGCTCCTTGGGAGGCTGAGGCGGAAGGATTGCCTGTGCCTCAGGAGGATAAGGCTGCGGTGAACTGTGATCTTGCCACTGGACCCCAGCCTAAACAGAGTGAGACTCCCACTCACAAGAAAAAAAAAGAAAAAAAGCTGCTGAAGTGGCCTCTCCTTCCACATCTAGCAGTCAGTGATTCTAACTATAGTCAACCCACGCTTATCTAACATGCAGAACTTCAGGGATACCATTTCATTATGGAATTAAATGTTGAAACACCATGTCACGCGCCACACAGTTTCTGAAAAACACAATCTCCAAGTGGTGATGTTGCTATTTCTATTGAGATTTTGTCTGATGACAGGGCTCTTTGACAATCTAATTGGCTGCCACAAAGGGCAGCATTTGGGAGGAGTGGTGAGTAAGCAAAGAACTACCTAGGTTCAGCACAAAGAGCTACCTAGGTTCAGTACCTGGAACAAAGGGCTGCAGAACTCACCAAATATCTGTCGCACACACCTAAGGGTACCACAGAGAGAAATACTGGCACTCCCTGTAGGCTGGTCAGATGCAGCAGTGACAAACACAGTATGCTCCCATTTGAGTTTCAGACAAACGATAAATAATTTTATACTAAGATTTTATAGACTAAAATTTTATACGAATATTTGTTGTTCATACATAATTCCAATTTAACTGTGTATAGTGTGTTTTTATTTATTTTTTCTGGCAATCCTAACCTTCTGACATGCATACACACGCACACACGCATCCCAGAATCACCCCTGGGGTTAGGTTTTCTTTTGCTTTTCTTTTTTGAGTAGGAGTCTCACCCTGTCACCCTGTCACCAAGGGTGAAGTGCAGTGGCACACTCATGGTCACCTCAGCCTCGACCTGCTGGGCTCAGGTGATCCTTCTGCCTCAGCCTTCTAAGTAGCTGGAACTATAGGCACGTGCCACCATGCCAGGCTGATTTTTTCATTTATTGTAGAGTTGAGGTCTTTCCATTTTACCCAGGCTGGTCTCTAACCCCTGAGATCAAGCAATCTTCTCATCTCTGCCTCCCAAGGGGCTGGGATTACAGGCGTGAGTCACCGTGCCTGGTCTCAAGGTTTTCATAGTTTGACACTAGCTGGAGAAATGTGACAAACATTAGGGCTGTTATTTGGGAAAAAGCAAATATCTTCCTGTATGGGACAGATTATCTGTAATTAAAATAAAATATTTTCCCTTTATTTATTCATTTTACCCCGAATTCAAAATTCATATGGATAACGGCATGTGGAATTTCATTTTAATCCAAGTTAGTTACTTAGTTTATTACTTAATTCATAACAGTTTCTTCAGAGAGAAACTAGTTTCTTTTTGACAAATAGCTCTTGCGTGGGTGATATGCTGGCATTATTTAATGTACTCCTCACAAGATGATGATTAAACTTTATTTGATCGACAAAGAAGTTGACGCTCTGAAAGGTTATGCTATTTTTCTCAGAGTCACAAAGTTATTCCATGGCAGAACTGAAATTGAAGAAAGAACCCAAGGACCCCACATCCATCCCATCGCCTCCCACCATCTCCATTCCCTCAGTTCCAGCGTGACCAGATACTAAACAATCAGCATATTAACAATTACAGCTTACTGAGTGCTAATTCTGTGCCAGACACAGTGCTGAGTGGTTTATATACACTATATTATTTAATCCCTAAAATGAGATGTTAATTGTAACCCATTTTATCCATGGGGACTGGGAAACTGAGGCTCAGAGAGGTTCAGTAAATCACCCACAGATCATCAGCTGGTAATTGAAAAAGTTATATTTACATACAAGTCCACATGCCCCACTTCCCAACCCCCACCAAAGCCAAATTTCTTCATCACTCTGCTGGAGTTACTATATGGTGTACTTACCATTTTTCAGGACAGTAGCCATTGCAGTAGCATGGAAGGGAAATAAGATGTAGTGACCACCATGTAGTAGATCCCTTATATGGATTATTTTATTTAATCTCTGAAATAACCAGAGATAGGTAGGTAGTCATTAAACAAAAGTTATCATGCCTATATGTGCCAGGTCCTGGGTTCTAACCGCTGGGGGTACAACAATGAACAAATAGTGTACGATTTCCCATCTTCCATAATGCTTTCATTCCCGTGGGGGAGGTAGGTGTGATAAGCAAAACAAACAAATGGAAAAAAAATAGAGTATTTGGAGACTGGTGAGTGTGAAGGAGAAAAAGCAGATGAGGATATGAGGAGTGGGTATGGTAGAAAGATCACTGGCCATTTCAGAAAGGGTACCTCAGGAAAGTTTTACTGAGAAGACAATAAGAAAGGGGACCCCTCAATGAACATAATTATCTTTTGGAAAGTGGGCTCCTTGTAGTACAGGCTTCTTCCACTAGGTAAGTGTTCTAGGAACCCATCAACATCACTGTACTAGCTAGCGTTGTTGTGAGAGGCTGTGTCTGGCTTCAGTGAATTGTTTTTTAGAGATTCTTTTATTGCATTTGCCCATTTCATGATGAGTGATTTGTGAGCACACTTGCCTACACTGCGCAGAGTGTTCAGCAGTTTTTGACCAAAAAAGCAGGACACCGTGCCCACTCTCCCTATTTACCGGATCTCAACCCAAGCAACTCTTTTTGTTGTTTGCTCAGATGAAAAAGTCCTCAAAGGGAAACACTGCCAATATGGAAGAGGTGAAACTAAAAATGACAGAAGTACTAGAAGGCATCAACATTGACAAGTTCAAAAACTATTTTTGAGCAGTGAAAAAGCATCTTGATAGGTATATTACATCGAACAGAGAGCATTTTGAAGGTGACTGACATTTAAACATACAAGAGTAAATATACAATATTTTAAAAAATGAATTCTGGGTTTTTTGGGTCCTCCCCTCATATACGGGGTATTGTTTGGACATAGACTGTTTCTTCCCCTCCCTCAAGGAGCAGCCTCTGGCTAAGGCTGGCAATGAGTCATGGGAAGAAGGTAACCAAACAAGGCTGAAAGCAATGTAGTCATCACTCTCAATCAGTGTAATTGTAAACACCGTATAGCAATTCAACTAATTAACTTGCTTGATTATAAACTGCTTGCTGTACTACACCAAGACACGGATTTTTCACCGACCTGCCACCCTCAGTGCCTCCTGTAAGATAGACCAATGTCTTTCCCTGTTGGACCTCGGGGTGACTTCTTTGGAATAGGTAAAGGTGATGCGTAAGCCCCCACAGATTTGGAGTCACTGCATTATACAATATTTGAGTCAGAGCTGATGTAAATAAGGGAACAAGTCATGTGGCTATCCAGGGAACATTCTAGGCCGTACAAACAGCACATGCACAGATCTGGAAGATACCTGAAGAATAAGGATGCTGGCTGGAAAAATGATCAAGAGAGGGGCTGCCAAGACACAGGTGGGAGAGGGTGTTTGTGGGTAGGGGGCTGAGAATAGTGGAGGACAGAAATCAAATGGTGTAGGGCCTTTTATGGCATAGTGAGACTTTGGCTTTTATCGAAATGAAATGGGAACCTTTTACAGACTTTTGGGCAAATAAACAGCATAGCTGACTTACTTTTTTTTTTTTTTAAGAGCAGACCCAAGGACTCCACAACTATCCCACTAGCTCCTACCATCCCACTACCTCCCACTCCACCAGGGTTTCACTATGTCACCCAGGCTGGAGTGCAGTGGCACAATCATGGCTTGCTGCAGCCTCAAACTCCTGGGCTCAGCTGATCCTCCTCCCTCAGCCTCCCACGTAGTTGCAACTTCAGGCATGTTCCACAACACCCAACTAAGTTTTATTTTGATTTTTTTGTGGAGAAGAGGTCTCACTTTGTTTCCCTTACTTGTCTCAAACTCCTGGGCTCAAGTGAGCCTCCTGCTTCAACCTCCCAAAGTACTGGGATTATAGCTGTGAGTCACCATGCCCAGGCTTGACTTACTTTTTAATAGTTATACTCTGGCTGCCACATTGGTAATAGACTGAACAGAGGTGGTGGTAGGGGCACAGGGGCAAAGGGAACCAAAGAGGAAACCATTGCAACAACCCAGGTGATGGTGACAATGACTGGGGCAAGGATGGTGGTATACAGGTGAAGAGAAATTCTGGAATTCTGAATATATTTTAAAGATAAAGGCGACATAATTTGCTCAGAGCAGATGCAGAATTGTGATAATTTAATCTTAACTTTACAGATGAGGAAACTGAGACTCAGGAAGCTTAAGTAAAGTCCTCATTAACACAGAAAGAATAAATGGCAGCAGTGGCATTTAAATGCTGATCTGCCTAAAACACATGCATTTTTCACCACATTTTCATTGTTCCCTAAGTACATATGGAAAACAATTTACGTTTTCTTTAAATATGCAGTGACACTTCAACAAATTTGAATGTAAGAAGACCACAGCTTCCAAAAGGGTTATTTCTCAAAGTCTGTAAGGCAGCTATTTAAAACTTGGACTGTCTTCCCCTCCCCCCTCCCAGAAGCACTCTTACAAATGGTTATTAGTTTCCAGGTCAACCCATAAAAGTCTGTGTAACCCATATTCTAGCTCAATCACCGCAGAAACTTTTAATTAAAAATGGAGTAGAAACCAAGGATGTTGCCATATTAATAATTAATGAACACAAAACTAATAGGAAATATATTCTTGTTTATTTTTTAATGATGCTTTGGGAGGTAGAGGCATGGTACTAAGATCAGAAGGTAATAGAGACATTGTGAAAACCTGACAGAGTCGTCTAGAAATTTTTAAACACATTACATATGGATGCTATCGGTGTTATTATGACAATGTCACTTTTAAACATTTTGAGTTTTCTTTTCTTGCATACAGATGTCAGCTTGCATATGTGAATCATAACTGGGTCTGTCTCTTTGCAATCAGATTAAAAAGATACAAGAGAAAAGGGAGGAAAAAGAACAAGAAAACAGATAAGTATTCACCCCACTGGCTGAGTTAACTGGAAAAGTTACTAGAGAAAAGAGGAGACTGATAGCTTTTGTGTTTCTGAAAAGAGGTACTGATTTAAGACATAATTAACTGAGGGAAAATAAGAAATGGCCAGGAGAATGCTGTGAAGGCCAGTGAGGAAGGGATTTAAATCAGAGAATTCCTTGCACTTGTCACCACCCGACATAACCATTCAAAACCATTTGGTTACTGTCATTAAAAGCTTTGGGAAGCCCAGAGCCCAGAGTACCGCTGGAACATGGTGGTGATGGTGCTACTACAGGTTGAGTTCTGAAGAATGATAGGAGTTAGCCAGCAAAAGGGGACTTCTAGGCAGGGGAGGAAGTGCATGCAAAGGTTCAAAGATCAGAAGGCACAATGCTTTGACAACCTCAGGTGGGCTTTGCTAGAAGTGACATGTAAGGAAATCAATAGGTAAATGGTGAGACAAAAATCCTGGGCAAGAATTCAGAGATTTAATCACAATAAGCGAAAGAGTTTGGATTTGATAGGGAAAGGCAATGTTGAGCTTTTGAAAAGTTTAATTAGAAGACAGACATGATCATTCTTTTCTTTTTTGAATCACTCAGAAGAAGGAAGGGAGGGAGGGAGGAAGAGAGGGAGGAAAAAAGAAAGGATAAAAAGGAAGGAAGGAAGGAAAATGGAAGGAAATAAAGCAAGGAAGGGAGGAGGAAGGAAGGTCAATTAGTCTGGTAGCAGTAAAGAGAATGAATCTAAGTGCAGTGAAATTGGAGGCAAATTAAGAGACAGTTGGAATATTACAGGTGCAATTATGGGGGCTTGAACTAAGACAGTAGAGGAATATTTAGAGAAGAGATAAATTTGAGAGACATTACGACCTGGGAATCAGCATCTACTGTGGAAGCTAGCAAGGCACAGCCTTAAAAATATAGGCCCTGTGGTCTTAATACCAGAACCTTCACTTGGGACTCTTAGACAAGTTACTTAACTTTGCTTGACTGACATTGACTCATTTGTAAACTGAGGATATAATTAAGTATACTTCCAAGGGCTGTTGTATATGGAATGCCCAATACCCAGTAAGTGTTCCGTAATACTAGTGACAAACTCTTGTTATTACTAGGGGAGTGTTTTAGTCTGTTTTGCAATGCTATAAGGGAATGTCTGAGGCTGGGTAATTTATAAAGGAAAGAGGTTCATTTGTCTTCTGTACAAGAAGCATAGGGCCGGCATCCACTTTTGGTGAGGCCTCAGTGAGCTTAAAATCATGGAGGAAAGGGGAGTGGAGTTGGTATGTCACATAGTGAAAAAGCAAACAAGGAGGGGAATGCCTGGTTCTTTTAAACAGTCAGCTCTTGCATGAAGTATCAGAGCAAGAACCCACTCATTAAACTTAAGAATGGCACCAAGCCATTCATGAGGGATTTGTCTCCGTGACCCAAACACCTGTCACTAGGCCCCACTCCCAACACTGGAGCTCACATTTTAACATGAGATTTGGAGGGACAAACATCCAAACTCCATCAGGCAGCAAGGAGGAGCTTCTGGCCAAAGAAGTGGCAGGGAAAATACCAGAAGAATGAACAAAGAGGAGAAAGAAATCAAGTTCAGTTCATGGTATCTAGAGCTGCCATTTGCTCTGAGATGTAAGCAAGTTCCATTGGCAGCTGGGAGTCCCAGCTTGGAGAATACAAAAGGTTCAAGTTGGACACATAGCAGCGACAAGGTGGAACTTGAAATCATGTCAGGATGGCTAAGGGAAATGAGAAGAGCAATGAACAACAAAATATAATAGTATTGAGAGGTGACCACTGTGACAAAGATGAGGAAGGGGTCTCAGACAGGAGAGAATACCAGGTTTGAAAATCATCCTGCCTTCGTGACCCACCTGGACAACCTGGCGAGACCTCATTTCTAAAATAAATCAAATATTAGCTGGGCGTGGTAGTGCGCGCCTGTAGTTCCAGTTACTTGGAAGGCTGAAGCAGAAGGATGGCCAGAGCCCAGCAGGTCAAGGCTGCAGTGACCAGGAGCGGCCACTGCACTCCAGTCTGGGTGACAGAGTGAGTCTCCAACTCAAAAAAAAAAAAAAAAATCATCCTGCCATCAGCAGAGCACGTGACCTATTCTCCAAATGCAGAGCTACCCGTTGTTTTGTTTTGTTTGTTTGTTTTAGTTAGAGTCTCTGTGGCCCAGGCTGGAGTGCAGTGGCACAATCTCAGCTCACTGCAGCCTTGACCTCCTGGGCTCAGGTCATCCTTCTGCCTCAGTCACCCAAGTAGCTGGCATGCACCCCCTGTCCAGCTCATTTTTTTTTATTTTTTGCAGAGATGAAGTCTTACTAAGCTGCCCAGGTTGGTCTTGAACTTCTGGTCTCAAGCTGTCCTCCAGACTTGGCCTCCCAAAGTGCTGGGATTACAGGCATGAG
This sequence comes from Cephalopachus bancanus, assembly GCA_027257055.1. Lineage (NCBI taxonomy): Eukaryota > Metazoa > Chordata > Mammalia > Primates > Tarsiidae > Cephalopachus > Cephalopachus bancanus. The sequence goes on from JAPVLO010000249.1 coordinate 1,691,025, forward strand.
CCGGGCCCAAGGTACTTTTAATTTCTGAATCTAACCATTAAACAATTAGTATATGTTCAAAGGCATTTATTTCATTATTATGCCAGCATATTTTGAATTATAATCATTCTGTACCTTATCTCATTTTACCTATTAGCTTCTGTTTACTTTGTTTATGATACACATGGAATTTAAAAGGAAGAAAATTCAATTTTGAAAATTAGTCAGTGATTCTCATTTTTCAGGAAATCACAGTAGTCTAAGTTCCATTATTCAGAATTAGTCAGATCTGATCATATAATGTGTGCCAAGAGAATTAAAGTGAACATTAGAATCTAATCCTAAGGCGTCCCTGGTCATTTTCAAGCATGCACAAGGTACTTACGCATATAAAACAGTAATGGTAACAAAAACCTTTTTACCCACCCAGGAATAGCATTTGTATCTTGAAATTTTCAACCAAGTACACATTTTAGACAGACAAAAACAAACAAGATAAAGGTGTGCTAGAAAAATAGCAAATAGAGGAAAAGAGAGGGAGGGTCCAGGATACTCTACGTGTCTGTGTTCCTGTCCTCCCCCGCCCCCACCTCCCTGGAAGTTGGAAGGAGGAAGTGGGCCAAAACTGGCACATGATCTCCAGACACTGGGCATTTCCAGCTAACAGCTGGGATTTTGGGGCTAAGAGGTTGTGAGAAGACTCCTGGGAAAAACCATAGTGAGGCACATGAGAACTGATATCAGCCCTTGGGACAAGGATTTTGAACAAAATCCATTCACTCTTCTCTTGGGAAACAGTCTAGGCTAGCTCATCCAACCATGATCGTTGTGTAAAAAGAAGATGGCCAGAAGCACGAAGTGGACATCAGACACCCAGGGACACAGAGCAAGTAGAGAGTGCAAGATGACAGAGAAAGAGGCTCAAGGGTACCTCGCTTCCTCCTCTTGCTTTTTGTTGTTGCTGTTTTGTTTTTAATTGTGGCAAAATATTCATGGGCAGGGCATGGTGGCTTAAGCTTATAATCTCAGCACTTTGGGAGGCAGGGGTGAAAGGACTGCCTGAGCCCAGGGGTTTGAGACCAACCTGGGCAACTTAGCGAGACTTTGTCTCTACAATAAATCAAAAAATTAGCCAAGCATGGTGGCGCATGCCTGTAGTTCCAGCTATTTGGAAGGTTGAGGTGGAAAGATCGCCTGAGACCAGCAGGTCAAGACTGCAGTAGCCTTGAGCATGCCACTGCACTCCAGCCTGGGTGACAGAATGAGACCCTGATTGAATAAAAAGAAAGATCACAACACAAAATTTACTATTTTAACTATTTTCAAGTGTACAATTCAGTGGAGTTGAGTCCATTGCTGCTGCTGTATAACCATTGCCACAATCCCTTGCCAAAACATTTTTATCTTCCCAACCAGAAACTCTGTACCCACTGAACAACTCTCCACTCCTCCCTTCTTCCAGCCCCTGGAATTGTTACAATTTTGTCCACTGGACTTTCTGTCTCTGAATTCACTACACTAGAGAGCTTACATAAGAGGAACTATATTACATTTGTCATCTGTGTGATTGGCTTATTTCATTTAGCACACTATCTTCAAGTTGTAGCATCATTTCAGTACTTCGTTTTGTTAAGGCTTGTTATTACTCCATTGTATGACTATGCCATATTTTGTTTATCCATTTATCTGTCAATGGACATCTGGGCTGTTTCTATCTTTTGGATATTGTGAATAATGCAGCTATGAACATTGGTATACAAATACATGTTCAAGAAAGGCACTTAAAAAAAAATTTTTTTAAACTTTTACCTTCCCAGGTCATAGCTGTTTGTTCCAACCGACTCAGAACATTGAGAACTTTCTATTTTTAGGTGTGTTTAAACTAGAACTGTCTGTTTGTCCAGGGTGTTTTGTAGAGGGTTCTTGCACTGGAGAGGATGATGGACAATTGATATATTATACACCTAGAAGATCATTATTATAATTATTATTTTTGAGTTGGAGTCTCACTCTTATCACCCAGGTTGGAGTGCAGTGGCATTCTCACAGCCACCACAGCCTCGACCTGCTGGACTCAGGCAATCCTTCCACCTCAGCCTTCCAAGTAGCTGGAACTACAGACACATGCCACCATGCCAGGCTAGTTTTTGTGATTTGTTGTAGAGATGAGGCCTCACCAAGTTGCCCAGGCTGGTCTCGAACCCCCGGGCTCAGGCAATCCTCTTGCCTCGGCCTCCCAAGTTTCGGGATTACAGGCTGAGCTACTGCGCCGAGCCAAAGATCATTTGTTTTTAAAGCTATACTATCATAGTGCTATGCTCAAATTCAAGAGGAAGAAATTGAGTCAAGTATATTGGCAAATTACAAAAGATATTTGAGCAGTAGAGTAATTTGACAAGGTTGCCAATTTTGACTCCTAGTTTTCTTTTTAGAGACCACTAATTGTTTACGTTCCTTTAAAAAAAAAAGCTGATAAGTGAGGCTGAACATTTTTTCATGTATCTGTTGGCTGCTCATACACCTTCTTTTGGGAAGTGTCTATTCATATACCTTGCCCACTTTTTAATAGGGCTGTTTGGTATTTTTTCCTTTCAGCATGTTTGAGTTCCTTGTAGAAACTGGATGCTAGGTTTTTGTCAGATGTACAGTGTGCAAATATTTTTTCCCATTCTGGGGGCTGTTCCCTCACTCTCTTAATGGTTTCTTTTGCTTTGCAGAAGTTTTTCAGTCTGATGAGGTCCCACTTGTCTATCTTATTTAGTGATCTATCACAGAAACAAAGAACTGAGTACCATATGTTCTCAGTCATAAGTGAACCCTGAACATTTATCATAATACTATATGAAAAGGATTGACAGCAGCAGGTCATCGCCAGGAAAGGGGGGGGTTACATAACACTAGTAAGGGTACTTGATTCCAAACCAGAAGAAGTGAGAACCATAGGAGGTCCCAAACTTCACCTGCATAATGACCACTTATGTACCTAACCTGAATTGTACTCTGTATCTTTAAAACTAAAAAATAAAAAGTAAAAAAATTTAAAAAATCTAAGAGTTACTTATAATTTTGTCCCCAAACTCTATTTTATTTTCTAAATTTACCCAAATTTTCACAGTCTCTCAAAATATGACAGGACACCAGCACCTATTCTTTCAAATAATGGATAGGAAGCCCCTCAAATGGGTGGAAATAATGCCCTTAAAAATTCCATTGATTTGAACGCCATTATCCAAAAATGAGATTACCAGAAAGGACAATTTTAAATTTAAATATATGCTGTCTTAGATGGAATAACTTACTCTTGATCCTCACATTTGTAATCAATAGGGAACTCTTTGGCTGCATGTGATTTTTCAGTTTTCAGCTAAGTCAGGAATCCTAATGCAAAAATCTGCTGTTATGTGGATTTGTGAACTGTCTAGAGGGTTGTGGGCCCATTAACCAACAGATAGATTACCAAGAGACAAAAATATAATGTTTTTGTCTCCAACAGAGACACTCTTGCTCCAATATTACTCAAGTGATTTTGAGAAACGTGGTCGCTGTTTCTTTAGGCTCACATCTGGAAATTAATATAGAGACAGAGCAAGGCATTCCTCTTGGAATTAGCTCAAAATTCTAAGCAAAATTAATTACACATGCATTTTTAAAACTCTGGATTCTGGAGCTTCCAATAGGAGCATTTTAGAATGTATTCATTCAAAATCCCAGAGTGAATGTGCATAATAGGGAGTGTTACTTATGCAGAATATGAAGGATTGTGGTGGTTGGGGTCAAGGTATAGACCTGTCAGTTAAATGATAGACACATTACACCCTGGCCATGACTGAAACAAGACATCCAAGCATCAACCCTTGTGTCACCACCCTGGTGCTGCAGCCAGGAAATATACATCAGGACTCTCAGACCCAAGGTGATAAATACAAACACAGTCCCACCAAGAGCTACACATTCATTCAGATCTATTACCAGCTTAACCATCTGAGACTATGGAAGTGTTGGGAAAAAAGAAAAAGAAAAAAAAGTGATACTTCTGCCATTAAAAACTGTCAAATAAGATATAGTCAGCAATGCTGAGTAGTTTAAAAAAATAATGCCTATGCCATTGCCTATTATGCCCAGAAGTAAATAACCAAACATCAGTCAGTCTTTTACATAATCATGCCGCATAAAATCTAACAAATATTCTCAAGAAAATTTCTCTTCCTAGCTAAAGCTGTAACTAAGCATTTGTAGGCCTCATGTAAATTATTAATTTCCCCACTTTTTTGTCTTTTCATTCCTTCTCGCTCCAATCTATGCCATCCTTTCCCTTTAAAGGGTAAAACAAAGTCATTCTGCCCTTGCTTCTGACTCATATGTGTCCTCACTGACACCTGAGGCCGTGAAAAAAGATGAAGAAATGACAGTATCTGGTCTCAGTGTTTCTCACCACAGTGTTGCAGAGATATTTAGTATCTCAGATGCAGAGTTAACCCTTCCTTGTCCTTCTGCAGCTCTGATGACAGCTGCGCTCTGGATTCTTATGCCAATGTCTGGGATCGGTGTGGAGCTAAAGCCACAAGGGCTTAAGCAGAAAGGACAACTCTCTACCCTGCTGGAAACAGTTACTACGGGTGAGCTACTGTCTCTACAACATTCATTCATTCGTTCATTTGTTCATTCACTCAATGATATGCCAGAGCTTAATTTTCAGGAATCTTGTAAGCCAGCTGTTATAAACCATTTGCAGCTAGAAATTGGCTGGTGGTAAGAGTATGAAAATTCAAAAGAGCTATAAATCAGCCGCAAAGCTAGCTGGTAAACATTTACCAGCACATCACAGTATTTATTCATCAAATACTTCTTGAGTATGTATTATGTGCTAAGTAGCGTGTTGGTGCTAGGATACCACCCTGAAAAACATCAACAGAAATCTTCAATACTAGTGGGAAAGATAGACAATAAATAAATAAGTACATAAATATATGTATTTATGGTGGCTTACTCCTATAATCCTAGCACTTTGGGAGACTGAGAAAAGAGGGCAGCTTGAGGTCAGGAGTTTGAGATCAGCCTGAGCAACACAGTGAGACTTTATCTCTACAAAAAAAAACAAAAAAAAACTTAGCTAGGTGTGGTGGCACACACTTGTAATCCCAGCTACTGAGGAGGCTGAGGCAGAAGGAGCACCTGAGCCCAGGTGGTCGAGGCTATTGTGAGCTGGGATCAAGCTACTGCACTCTAGCATGGGTGATAGAGTGAGACTGACCAAAAAACAAACAAAAAACACTGCAAAGAGTAATAAGTAAATCGAAGAAAAGAAACACATGCTATTACTGAGAATAAAATGAGGGTCAAGCCTCTCTGTAAAGGCAGCAGAGTCTGGCAGTTTGAAGAGGGACCTCTGGGGCCAGACAGTCCAGGGTATAATTCTAAGTTCTATGCCTCCTCATATCCAGTACACAGCATACGTGTGTTAATAGTATGACTTTGGGAACATTACTTAACATCTCTAAGACTCGTGCTCCTCAGCTATAAAATAAGACTCATAACAGAACCTCTTTCACAGGGAATTCTAAGAATTTAAAGGGAGACTTCTGGTAGGATATCTAGTTCCAGGCTCTAGCCTGTGTTTTGAGCCAACCCCAAAGACTGTGAACTATAATTATGATTATCATTACTATCCGAAGGGGCCATATTTAAGATGAAACTTAGAGCGTGCAAAATGTGAACTTGATAAAGACCCAAAGAAAATGATTTCTGGCAGAAGAAAACACAAGTGCAAAGTCTCTAAGGTACACACAGGAGTCCAAGTGCTATCAGAAGACCAGGGCAGCTGAGCATGAGGAAGAGGAAGCAGGTATAGAACAGAGTTAAGGGACAGGCTAGCGAGGGGTCATGCAGGCCATTGAGGCCACTGGGGCACATCTGGATTTTACTCTACGTGTAACTGGATGCCTCTAAAGAGGGTTCAACAGAAGAGGGACATAAGTCTGTAGTTCTGACAACTCTTCTTGTCACTTGGTGGCGAGTGGGTTAGACAACCAGAAGGGCCGAGGAGAGCCTAACACAATGATTCAGATGAGAGATGTTGGTGCTGTGCATGACTGGGTGGCAAAAGAGGTAAGGGAACAGATGTGGGACCTATTATGGATATCAGTAGGATATCATGTCTTTTGCAACAACATAGATGGAACGGGAGGACATTATCTTAAGTGAAATAACTCAGAAACAGAAGGTCAAGGGCCACCTGTTCTCACTTACAAGATGGAGGTAATAATGTGTACACATGGACTTAGGGAGTGGAATAATAGACACTGGAACCTCAGACTGCTGGGAGGTTGGGAAGGAGGTGAGAGAAGAGAAATTAGCCAGTGGCTGCCATGTACAGTATTCAAGTGATGGCTACACTAAAAGCCAAGGCTTCACCAGTGCGCAACATATCCATGCAACAAAACTGCACGTGTACCCTCTAAAGCTATACAAATAAAATTTTAATTTAAAAAATAAAGCTGGGTGCAGTGGCTGATGCCTGTAATCACAGCACTTTGGGAGACTGAGGTGGGAGGATCACTTGAGGCCAGGAGTTCAAGACCAGCCTGGGTAACAAAGTGAGAAACACCCAATCTCAAAAAAAAAGAAAAAGAAAATTAGCTACTCAGGAGGCTGAGGCAGGATTGCTTGAAAATTGAGATTGCCGTGAGCTGTGATTATGCCACTGCACTCTAGCCCGGGCCACAGAGTGAGACCCTGTCTCAATAAATAAATAAGTAAATAAATTTAAAAAAATAGAATTTGAGTGAGACCCTGCCTCAAATAAATAAATAAATGATAGAATTTGGCCACGAACTGAATAAAGGTGTGACAGGTTGCATGTTTAAAGATGAGCACACCACCACCTCCACCTTACACACCACATATCTCTACCAGGTGATTCTGGCAGTCTCCTGACAGTCTGTATGTGGAGTCTGATTCTCCTCCCTTTAAACCATGGTATAACTGTGGCTGTTTTTATTCAATTGGAGCACAGCACAAATGATGCTCTGTAACTGTCAAGACTGTTGCCATGGAGTTTCTACCATGTACTGACTTGAATGGTGTCCCACAAAAATTCGTGGCCGCCCAAACCTCAGATGGTGACCTTATTTAAAAGTAGTGATTTTGCAGATGTCATTAGTAAAGATGAGGGTACAGTGGATTGGGCTGGACCCTAATTTCAATATGAGTCAAGTCTTTATAAGATGAGGAAAGGTCAAGTGGACAGATACACACAGAGAGGGAAGAAGGCTATGGGTGAGGAGGGCAGAGTTTGGAGGGATGCGGCCACCAGCCAAGGACTGCTGGCAACTGCCACAGTGTTAACATGTTAAAAGTGTTAACATGTTTCTTTTAGCTATATGTAAGGTACAGACAGATATAAGGAAAAAAGAAATTGTTCCATTTGTTTTTTTATTTTTTGAGTCATGGTCTCACTCCATTGCCCTGGTTAGAGTGCAGTGGTATAATCACAGCTCACAGCAGTCTGGGATTCTAAGACTCAAGTGATCCTTTTGCCTCAGTCTCCCAAGTAGCTGGGACTACAGGTTTGCACCACCATGCCCAACTAATTTATTTTTGTAGAGATGAGGTCTCGCTATGCTGCCCAGGGCTAGTCTCAAACTGCTACCTCATGCAATTCTCTCATCTTGTTCTCCCAAAGTGCTGGGATTACAGGTGTGAACCACCACACCTGGCTGACATTGCTCAGTTTTTCAGCAAACTTGAGAAGATATATCAAAGGCCTTGCTAGGTTTCAACAAAACAAAACAAAACAAACAAACAAAAACATTGCCCATTCAGTGTCTTCAAAAAAAGATTTTCAAAGAGAGAAAGGGCCTCAGTGGAAAGATCAAATCCAAGGCCTCTTAGGAAAATGTCTCAATGTTAGGATGAAGACAAGAGTGTAGTTGTAAAACCCTCCATTAAAACTTCAGAAAGATTTAAGATGGTGCCTCATAAACCTTTCAAAGACACACAGTCTTCAGGATTTCAGAGTTTGCCTTTGTTAAACAATAAGTATCTCAGAATCTTATGGGTGATGTCCCATAGACGCACCACAGACAGCCCATCGGTACAAGAGGGCTTGTGCTAAAGAGACCTGTGGGTGTGCCTTTTGTCTAATGTAGTGGATTTATAAATGGATACACAGAAAGCCCAAAGGGTTTTTAAAGGAACTACGTCAGATTGAAGTGAAAAGGAGCAGATACACCATAAGATGAAGGGGGTGGGTCTGCTGGACCCATGAACTACTTGGATTGGGAAAACTATTCAGCAGCAACATGAGACATTTATTATGGAAGACAAAGAATAACTCAGAGAGTGGAGCCAAATGCCAGGAAGATTGATTTAATAGCCAGAAAAAGAGAGAGTAGGTCAGAGCCCTGATCAAGGGACTGGCAGCAACTGAATTTCAGAATTGCGGTTGGACAGTGGCGGCTGTGTGTTCCCCATTTCTCCAGGCTTCTGAGTGGGGATGTCTACAGTGGTCACCCTATGCCTGACTCCCATTGCACACCTGGAATGTGAGAGGAGGACAATTGGTATCTTTCATTCACAGCTCTTCAGAGATGAAGAGGAGCCTTGCTAAAAGAACTGTATCCAAAGAGCCTCATCAGCACTGGACCTGAATTGGATGACAACATCCTGTACTTCATTTCATGAGATGAGACTTCAAGACTCTTGGGGGAAGGATTAGGTGTGTGTTATGTGTAGAAAGGATGTGAGCAGTGTGGACAGAAGGTGGATTGTGCCTGATTGTATTTACCAAATGTAGATGGCTGTAACCCGTATCTTTTCTCCCACATGTTCTTCTTTGCTTTAAGTCACTAAGTTTTGGGGTGGTTTACTACACAGCACTCATAATCAGATCATAGGGAGGAGAGGAAGGGGGATCAAGAGGGCTACTAGTTTGTGACTTGGACAACTGGGGTAAATAGTGATCCTACTTGTTAAGATCAGTCATAGTTTTGGGGGGAGGTAAGTAAGGAGGGCAGGAGGGGAAATAACAGTAAACTTTCAGTCATGCTGACATTCAAATGTCATCTCCAAAAGGCATAATCATTCCGAATGAATACAGCTAAGCTTAAGGTGACCCAAATTTTTAATACTAATATTTGTTACTTTGAAAGGGCATCATTTGACCCTAGTTAAATAAGTGAAATGCAACTTTACTCTTTGAAAATGTTTGAATGCTTGAAGTGGAAAAAAATATATTTAAATAATCACCCTTGCAAGAAAGACACAATTTGAAGTGGATCTAATTGATTGCTTCCCAAAACTCAGAGCTTAGACAGGATTCCAGTTTCATGCAAGCAAGGGCTATTTCAAAAATGGTGTTCTGGTGAGGATGCCAGAAGACCTTACCCATTGCAGTGTGCCAGATATAGCCATAAAGAAGAGAAGTAAGTGCTTTGCATCACAGCATTAAACATAGGGACCAGACAAGAATAAACAGCATTTGGGTGAGGGGTTGCCCCACGAACAAGGATAATAAATGTTTGTGATAACCCCTTCCATCACTGAATAAAAGCTTTTGGGAGACAGAAAAAAGTAGAGCAAAAGAATCCATTCCATCTTCCGTTATCCGTGTTGATGAAACAATATACAATTTGTACAAAACCCCTACTCAAAACAAATCATCCCAGCCTGCCAGACACCATGTTTTGGGTTACAATGTCACCTTAATATCATTGGAATTCTCTTTCATATTTGGATGTTGTGATGGATCCCTATCACTATGTTCATAACAACTATCATTCATTTGAAGGGCAATTGAATAGCAACAAATCAGCAGGCAGAAGAATGGTGTCTGGATCCTCTGTTCCAAGCTCTCTAGAGGGAATAAAGAAGGTTGCCATCCGCGCTACATCCTGCTTCTCCTTTATGAATGTACCAAGAATGCAACTGAAAGTATGATTATGGATCAGAGTCTCCTATGCAGCTCACATCTCAAAATCCCAGAGAATCACTATAAGACATTTAATAAAGTGCTACAGGCTGGATGCAGTGGCTCACGTCTGTAATCCCAGCACTTTGGGAGGCTAAGGTGGGAGGATCGCTTGTGCCCAGGAGTTCAGTTCCAGACCTGCCGAGGCAATATAGTAAGACCTTGTTTCTGCAAAAAATTTAAAAATTAGCCAGGTCTGGTGGCATGTACCTGTAGTCTCAGCTACTTGGGAGACCGAAGTAGAAGGATCACCTGAGCCCAGGAGGTTGACGCTGTGGTAAGCCATGATAGTGCCACTGCACACCAACCAGGGCAAAAGAATGAGACTCCAAAAACTCAAAACAAAACAACAAAAAAAAACCTTGTTAAATAAAGCACTACAGAATTTATGCCATGGAAATGGTGAGTGCCTGGAAGTTTACTATGATGTCCAAAAATTAAGTTTGAAAACTCATCCTAGAAAAAGTGCTACATACCTCATTGCTAAATATCACTACAGTCACCTTCAAAGTACTCCCCTTGGGAAGCTATGCACCGACACCAGTGCCTAGTTCGCCCATCAAAGCAGTTCTGGAACTCTTCTTCTGAAATGGTCATCAGAACCATCATTGCATTATCCTTGAGTCCTGAATGGTCATCAAATTGTCTTCCCCTCAATATTTCCTTTATCTTCAGGTAAAGAAAAAAGTCATTGGGGGCCATATGAAGGGAGTAGAGAGGGTGTTCCAATACAGTTATTTGTACAGTGCTGCCAACATAAGCACACAGTGACAAGTTCACAAACTTAACTGTTAGACCCCAACAAATAATGACAACAGCTCTAACAACCAATCCAGAAAAAGAGTTCCAAAATTACTTTGATGGGTGGACTAGGCACTGGTGTCAGCACATAGCTTCCCAAGGGGAGTATTTCAAAGGTGACCATAGTGATATTCAGCAATGAGGCATGAAGCACTTTTTCTAGAATGGTTTGTGAACCTAATTGTCAGACCTCATATGATCATGGGTAATTGGGACTACAGGCAAAGGAAATAATTTTTTTTTTTTTTGAGTCAGAGTTTCACTCTGCCACCCAGGTTGGAATGCAGTGGCACACTCACAGCCACCACAGTCTCGACCTGCTGGGCTCAGGCGATCCTTCTGCCTCAGCCTTTCAAGTAGCTGGAACTAGAAGCGAGTGCTACCACACCCGGCTTATTTTTTTATTTATTGTAGAGACAAGGTCTCGCCAAGTTGTCCAGGCTGGGCTCGAACCTGTGGGCTCAGGCAATCCTCTCTCGGCCTCCCAAAGTGCTGGGATTACAGGCTTGAGCCACCATGCCCAGCAATACCTGACATAGGAACTCTAGAGGCCACCACAGAACTCTGCACATAGTATGGCATTGGTGATTTTTTAAAAATAATGATTGGCTAAAGGTTACAAAAAGTATAAACTTAATTGGCAAAGCAATTCATAACATAAAATAAAATACAACGCAAAAATCTCATCAGTTGGCTTTGACCACAGGGTGGAGGAGAGAATTTATTACTGGCAGTATCGTCTAATCTGTGGCGTGTTTCTGTTGCTAGGAAATTTCTCTAAAATGAGATTTGGGGAGACTTAAAAGTAGTACTTATGCCTATACTTTTTTTTTTTTACCACTTCCTCCTCCTTCCATTTCTAATGTTAGATATGGATCATAAATGTCTCATTTTGCATTTCAATAAAATATATTTATGCATTCAGATCTTTTATCAAATGTTAGAGCTTCAAATATTTTAAACACAACAGGGTAAATGCATATTGGTTTGGAGGTTTGGGTGTTTAGAGCATTTTGTGTTTTGTTTTTTTTAATTGCAAATGGTGCAGGACAGCAATCAAGTCTAATTCCCCTAATAATTATTATTAATATAAAAATTGGGAGAATATGGAGAGCTCTCTGGCATCTTTTTTCACCTAAAGGAGACAACCAGAATGAGATGCAAATCAGTGTTCTTATCTAATGAATAATGCAAATGAGTTTTCTGCATATAGTAAGTCAGTCTGCAGGAATTCTCTCTGCCTCACCTCACATTTCTTGTGGATTTAAGAACTGTGTGTCACAAGAAATTAGAGAAAGGAATTGCCAAGTAATGACAAGTCTTGGAGCCCCAAGTCAGTGTAGACAGCAAGGACATTAAGATGCATAGGACAGCAAGGGAGGGCTGGCATCTCATTAAAATGAAAATGTTGCTATTTTTCCCTCACCTAGTTAATGGAGTTGTATGACACTGTAATCTGAAGTTATTTGTGTGGCTATTACTTAAAGGAATCCTCAGCAACACTCTTTTTGGAAGCATTCTAGAAATTTTAAAAAGCCATCTTCCTCCCAACCCTTAGTGAAGGAAAAAAATATAATCTAGGAGTGTTTTACGTTCACTTTCATACAAGTTAACCAACACTTGAGATTTTTCAGTAACATGACAGAATCCACTTACAACCATACTTTAGGCAACTTTCTAGCTACTTGAAAGGTACTCAACTCCTCAAATAACAATTGAACATAAATTCTCATTTAGCCAACACATAATCAATTGATGTTAACCATGGGTGTGCTCACAGTTACTTTTCAGTCATGGGTTATTTCACGGAAATGTATTTTTAATTTAGAATTCACTGCCATTGTCTCTAGTTTTCTAAGAACTCTGAATACAGAATTCTTTTTCTTGTGTAATGTAACAACACATGCCTTATGTTTTTTTGTTAAAGCCTCATTCCAGATTTTAATCAATCTTAAAGAATGCACAGCCAATCTTGTACAAATGTAATGGACTCTGTTTTTCACTAAAACATTTAGGAAGGTTTTTGACATCAGTAACCAAACGCCAGAGGAAAATGTGCAGGATGGTCTTTGGGCTACTCACATTTCTGGCTATTCTTATGGGGATCTCTAAATGCAGACGTGGACCAAAATCAAGCATCCAAGGTCAATTCTTTTTGATGAAAACAGTTTGAAATACTTTGCAAATGCCAGGGCATAAGAAACAGGTGATGCCTGATCACACAGTATCCTAATTAGGACAAGACCATGTATATCCACTATGATATTAGGCAATGATTGTATCATGTCTGCATCTTAGTTTCCTGGTTTTCTCCTATTTTAACTTTGGAAAAAATACCCAGATAACAAAGGCTGCTGAGAATTATGTTAAGCGCACACAGTAAAGCTCTGAGTTAAGAAATAGTGTTACAGAATAGAAGCAATACCATTTTTAGTAGGTCTTTTGTGACATTTATTTGAAAATTAAAATTTTTTTTATTTTTTTAAAAATTTACTTAGCAAGACCATGTTCAATAGCATAATGTTTTAAGTTATGGAATTATTAAGTCATAAAACCAGTTTAGTAAATCTTGATCAGAATATTAAACTCTGAAATAGAAAATATATAATTGTTTTGTACATAGGCATTTCCTGAAACTTTTAAGTCAGTTAAATGCATATTTATGTTTATATATGTTTACTGAGTCTTGATGTAAAATGTATTACTGTTAACTGTAGATTTAAAAAATTTGAATGTCTGTGCTCTAGGGCCCTTCATCAAATCATCTAACATTCATATTCACATTGACAAGGAGCAGAGAGAGCCAGACCAACTTGAGTTATGCTTACTTAGTAAAAGGCTTGACTGAGTTTTCTATACCAGCATAAAATCCAAGCTTTGTGAAATTCACAACCTTATAGAAACACAAATACATCTTCATTTCCTAATGGACTCTGCAAAGAGAAACATAGATTTTATTACAATTCCTGTGTTGTTGCCAGGGGTGGATATCAATTCACATTCATGTCTTCAGGCTGGAAAATGTAAGGCAGTCTCTGGAGTGTAGGTGGGAAGCCTTAAAAAGGGCATTGAGTTAACTGCCTGGCGAAAGGGGAGGCTCTTGTATGAATACTGGAGTCTCAAAGTGGAGCCTTGGAATTCCTGAATACTGGATCACCACCACTTGACATGCAACGTCCTAGAGCACAAGACTGACTCCCTCATAATGCCTCTAGTGACAAACGGAGAACCAGGAGAAACAAGCAGAAATGCTTACTCTGAGGGCAATGGAGCTAATGCAGTAAACAGAAAAGTATATTAAAATAATTTGGTGAATCTACTCAGGGGCCCAAGAATGTTTTCTATTCATGAAACAAGAAAAAAATATTTTGAGAAAAAACAATGAAAATAACCATTTGCTATTGCCAAATCTTTAAAAAAATATTGAAATAAATGCCTAGAAAAATGTCAGAGCAAAGAGATAAAACAATGACATAGATGTTTAAAACATCAGAAAGATAAAAGGAACACGTAAAAGCAAATCAGATGTTTCAGCTTCTAGTATGAAAGAATGAACAGAAAAGAAGAAATTATTAAAAAGACAATCAAAAAATCTTTCCAGAAAGGTATGAGTCTTTTGGGTTGGGTAGATAACACCAAGTATCCAGCATAATGAATAAATAAAAGAAACATCTGGGCACATCATTACACATTTTTCAGAACACTAAGAATATAAAGAAAGTCCTAAGATAACTCGAGAGTATGTGGTACATGGTCCTTACTTATTCACTGTCCCTCTGTAGAGGGTTCATCTCTCAGGGTCCCTCTCTGGGTCTTTTTTTTGTGTGTGTAGAGAGGGCAGAGCTAGAGAAACAGGAGTCTTGAAGAGAATGTTCTTTGCTCCATGAGGCTTGGATATGTGACTGGCTTTTTGTATGTCATGACTAGATATGTGTGCAATTGGTATCTAGTGCCAGTAAGCTGCCCTGCATCCTACAACACAAAGGATAGCCAGCCACTCACAGGAGAAACACTCACTGTCCCCAAATGTCAATTGTACCACAGCTGCAAAACCTTACCTTAGACTATGTACATTTGTTTAGATACGATCTATAAAAGTACCAAACTAGACAAGTGGCAGAAAAGGAATAAACAAAAGAATGAAAGATTGGGAGGAACTGGTAGTATACTGGGCAACCTAGATGTGGTAAATAAAAATCAAAAACTTCTGAAAATACTGATTATAAAAATTTTTATTGTCTGTGTATCCATATTAGTTAATACCCTAATGTAGTACAGCATTCCATTTAACCTGAAAACTTCCAAATTTTCCAATTCATATAAGACTTCAGCAACTTCAGCATCCTACACCCTATTTTAAGTACATGTGTTGTTCATTCCCATCAACTAATGCACTTAACAGTGATGTTAAGGTTTGTACTTTGCTAAACAAATGGGTATAGGCAATCCTTGAATTCATTAGTTGAGGATCAATACAACTGAGTTATTTATAAAGGTTAATTCAGAGAAATTTTTCCTCCCAAGCATCTTGGATTAAAATACTTAGGGTAAAGATATGCTCTTCATGTCTGCACAAATGCATAGTGATTTACATTTTAATTTAAAAACAAATAATATGCCTATCTTATTTTTCAAAACGTCCCTTATCAAAGAAATTTCTGATTACAGTTGAGTGGATTAAAAAGTATATTCACAGAGCATAGGAAACTACTTGACATTTCCTAAATCAATCTCCTCTACCATTGTATTACTCTATAAAGCTAATTTCTTTTGCAACGGACTGTATCTTATAATCCAAACTGCAGTTTTTCTACCCAACAGTAAGTTCCTTGAAGGGAGGACCTTGTCTGACTCAACTTTCTTCACCTCAAAGTGCCCAGTCTTGAAAATAGTGAGCCCTCAATAAGCAGCTATTGATTTGTACTAAATTGCTGAATTAAATTTCACACAACCCCCAGCAAGAGTCTGTAGTTGTCAACACTACAATTACTTATGATCCTATGCAGAGACGTAACCAACTGACAAGTTTATAAACCTTTACCAAACTGGCCTTAAAACTATTTGTTGTTCTCACCATGCATATGTCAAATGAGTCTGGAATTTTCTTGCCAGCTTGAAGTATGGTGCCCTGGAGAATTTCCATGATTGATCTAATTCAAGTAAATTTACTCAGTGCCCCCAACATCAAGCTATTATTAGAGACTGGCCTTTTGTTTCAAATTACATAATAGCTTTTCATATAAGACATCCGTCTTATAACTTGCCTAACTTTTATAGTAAAAACGAAAACAAAACAAAACAGAAAGCAAAGGGAAAAACAATACCTCAGTGACATTAATTATACCAGCATGTTTTTCGGTGCTTTCAAAGGAGGACTATGAACATTGATTGCCATTGAAATGAGACCTGGAGGATATATTATAGTTCTAAAAACTCCACTTAATGTTCTTATGGCTCTAAGAAATATAGAAATATCCTGATGGCTACCTAGGGAAACTATCAATTTCTCTCATGAAGTCGCCCCAGGCAGTATTCCGCTGTGTGCTGGTGCCTGTATCCTTTAGCAGGTTGGTGAATTCAAAAATACCTCTTGCTTTCTGATACAAAATTTGACCAGAATATAACATAGCAATCCCACACAGACTTGCAGGAACACTCACATGCTGATTGCACTATTGCAAAACTTTATTCATCTCAATAAGTTGTGTTTTTCTTGTGTTTTGAGTTCTTATGAAGCAACATAGAATAACTGCTGCGCTGAGCTCCAAAGGCAAGTACAACTTGGTTGTGAAAACCAGAAAACACTAACTAAATTTAGGCCTAGTTTTATAACTACTGCTCAATACTTGATGATATTCCTCCAGTAATGGAGTCAACAACATACAATGATCAAAGAAATAAATAAGATATTTGCATTGCAGACATCATGGGAAGTCAGCATTTTAAAATTCATTCATTCATTCAAGCAATCCTTATTTATTAAGTATCTGTTATGTATCAGAGATGGCACTAAGTTCTGGGAATATGGCTGAATTATCCTTGCTCTTGAATTTATCTGCTGTCAACGCTCAACCTACATTAAAATTAACTACTCAATTATAAAATAATAATCTGTGAATTTCATCCCTAAATGTAGGTCCCAGACATTTGTATTTCTTAAAAACACTCTAGGGGGCTCCAATGTGGAGGTGGGAATGAAATCCTTGCTCTCACTGCTGAACTATACAAACAACAGGAAATCACAGTACAGTGTGGAAAGTGCTGCCATAGGTAGAGACATGATGTTTTAGAAACACTTTGGAAGGTCATTGAATTCACTCTTGGTGTGCAGGGAGAGGGTGTCAGTGAAAGTTTTACCAGTAAAGTAGCTGTACACAAGACTTTCCAAAAAGGGCCAGGGAAGAAAGAGGAAGATAAGAAAATAAAGGATTATGTAAGCAAAAAGACATGCATATTTTAGCACAATAAATTAATGAGCAAACATTCAGCCAAAATGCTGCATTCTAAAATGGAGAAAGAACAGGGGATTCAGTTCAAACATCAGCAGTGTGTCCCTGGGCACATTCCTGAACTTCCTTGACCCTTGTTTTCATTTAGATGGGGGATAATAACAGATAACTTATAGAGTTGTAGTAAAGAACAGAAATAAAATGTGGCATGAAACACTCAACAAATGGTCATCATTAAGCAGCTCTACAGCATTCTAACCCAGATGCTATTTAAAGAAGACACTAATTTAGTGATGGGAATAAGTTGATAGTTTCTGTTTGTTTAGAAGACTGAAATCTCAAAATTAAATAAAAACATTCTGAACATATCTTTCTTTTGTAGGATACGGTAATTGTTACTCCGTATACCACATTAATCCTGAACAGACTCAAATTGCCTCTCTCAACAGTAGTATCGACTAGTGTAAAGCTTTATTAATCAGAATAAGAAAATTTTGATGGAATTTAAATTTCTTTGCAGAAAATGAAATTCTAAAACTCAAATCTCTCTTCCAAGACAAAAACAAATCTTTTTCTTCATGAAATCTTTTGATACTTAGGATTTGCATATCAGGCGGGCTCGGTGACTCAGTCTGTAATCCCGCGCCTTGGGAGACTGAGGTGAGTGGATTACCTGAGCCCACGGGTTCAAGACCCGCCTGGGCAACTTGGTGAGACCTCATCTCTACAATAAATAAAAAATTAGCCGGGCGTGGTAGCGCGCGCCTGTAATTCCAGCTACTCGGAAAGGTGAGGTGGAAGGATTGCCGGAGCCCAGCAGGTTGAGGCTGCAGTGGCCAGGAGCGGCCACTGCACTCCAGTCTGGGTGACAGAGTGAGTCTCCAACTCAAAAAAAAAAAAAAAAAGATTTGCATATCTATCTTTTTTTTTTTAAGATGTGGGATACAATTCAGGGTTAGGTATACAAATGGTCATTGTGTAGGTAAAGTTTGGGCCTCACTTTGGTCCCCACTTCACTTAGTGTAATGTCAGGTACCCTTATTGATGAGATGTGTCCTCCTCTCCCTCCCTTGGCACTAGTGCCAATCTTGCATATCTGTCTTTAAAAGATAGTCTAGAAAGAAGAGCTACATTTTTATTTTCCTCACTGTATTTCACTGATCTACATAAGAACTTCTTCAACATCTCACACTACCTTCCCAGATGAGTACGGTCTTCCTTAAGATCCAGAGAGCAGTAAAACCTTCACTTCCAAGGCATCTGGTAGGCTGGTGTGTTATTGAAGGATGCTGAGTTTTGGCATATAGTTTTTTAGGCAAAAGAATGTTGTGATTTTGTTGTCAAAGAAACTTCAACCCCATCCTTTACTTCTTCCCTTCCCCAAGCAAAAAAATGTGCCAGGTTATTTAACTGATCTATTATTAATTCAGAGAAGCACCAATCCCTTTCGACCATAGCTTTGAAATGGCTATTTCTAAACAATAACCAGTCTTTCTGTATCCTATACTAGACTGCACCCAACCTTAGAAATAAAAGAAGGAGTATAAAGGAAGAGAGAAACAAAACATAAAATGAAAAAACTGCCAGTAAATTGTGAGGAGGCTTTAAGGAGTTCTGGCTGGGTATATCTTAATAAATCCTTGAAGCACTGTTACAGGATTCTTTGACAAATATCACATAATGGCTTGGATGTGAAGTATAATTTCAATTCCTACTACAGAGCATTATGATGTTCTTGTGGACTGGTTAAATTATTACTGAGCTATCCTATTTATTACTGAGCTATCCTGTACCAATCTTGAAACAGAAAACTCATCTCTTCTGAATGAGGTGATTTCTCTAGAAAGGCAGCTGTTTTCAAGAGTTAAGTTCACAGCACATAGATTGTAGGAGGACACTACCAAATTCTCTAAAGTCTGCCAAGGAAAGTTATTTTCTTAGATTACAAAATTCTACCAAGTCTTATGGTTTAAAAAATGTGAGTTTTAAAAATATTTTTTCCAGTGTAAATTAGTGAATTGATGTTTATGAGAATCCCTAGTGACATGTGAGACAAGCAGCCTAAAATTTAAGGCAAATTCTTAATCAGGTTGATTCCATCAAAATCTACTTCCTTTTAAGACAATTTTTAAAAGAAAAGTCAATATTTGCTGCAGTCCAAGAATGCCTTAATCAAACCACCAGTCCCTTTCTCTTCTTAGTGACAGCATAACAACAATTGTAAGTCTTGAATTCTACAACTTGATGTCACACATTGTGATATACAGGCTAGACATAAGGAGTTGGAAACCAGACTGCCAAGATTTTTGCTAATTGTATGGCTTTGGACAGATTACATAACTTTTCTGTCCACCCTCCTAATTTGAAAAGTGGGGACCACACTTAATCATCAGGGTGCTTATGAATTAGCACATGTAGAAGTCTTACAACAATAGTGCCTGATACACAGTAGATATTTTACCGAAGTTAGCTGTTAATTCTGTTAGAGGACAGGTTTTGAAATTAGGGATGAATGTCACCTAGTCCTTCATTAGCTTTATAATGATGGTCAAAACTTTTTGACCCCTCTGAGTCTTAGCATTCGCAAGTATAAAACAAGGATAGTAACATCATACAACTGTTTGAGGATCAAACAAGCAAGGAACAAAATGTCTGGCTTAGGTATCAAGTGGTCATCTGAATAGCACATTCGTATAGCAACTGAAACAAATAATAGCATATATCCTAGATTGTCAATTTGGTAAAGGAAGAGAAACAAGAGATAAAGAGCAAGTCAATATTTTGTGCCACATACTTCTAGATCTCTTACTTGCCTCCTCAAGAAGGAGAGGGAGAAGGGAGAGGGAAAGGAGGAGGGAGGGAAGGCCAGCAGACGGAAGGAAGGAAGGAAGGAAGGAAGGAAGGAAGGAAGGAAGGAAGGAAGGAAGACAGGAAGGAAGGAAGGGAGGAAGGAAGGAAGGAAGGGAGGAAGGAAGGAAGGAGGGGAGGAAGAAAGGAAGGGAGGAAGGAAGGGAGGAAGGAAGGAAGGGAGGGAGGGAGGGAGGGAGAGAGAGAAGGAGGGAGGAGAGAGAGAAGGAGGGAGGGAGGGAAGAAGGAAGTAAGGAAAGAAGGGATATTCCTGGATGTTGGTAAAAGTATTCTATGTCCCAATGTGAATGTGAGACTAGAAAATCAGTGGTGACAATAGACAGCTTTCAGTAAACATACTAACTTGGACAAGGTAAACAACTGTCATTTCAGAGTCTCCAAACATTGTTTTCAGAGGGTGGATGGGCAGTTATGTCTATGAGGGGCGGGGAAGTAGAGTTTCAAGTCATAAATGCAATAGGTGTGTTGTGACTAATACAGAGGACAACTGCAGTCACAGAGCCCAATGGAGGCTAGAGACTCAGCACTGCATAGCCTGGAAGCTTTTCAGCCCCTGCTGGGACACATGGTGGACCACTGCCTGCTGTGGAAACGAAAAGAGAACCCAGGATCTCTGAGTCAGCCAGACGCCTTGAGAGAAGAAGACCCTGAATCCCAAGTCCTCAGCATCCATTCAGTGCCCTCTGCCAATGATTTTGAGAAGATGGAGATGATTGTGAAGGCCAGGGGAAAGAGAAGAAGCTGTTTGCTGAAGGATTAAAGAAATCTAAGTGCAAAACTCAGAGCTGGTGCAGAATGGATAGGGAACAAGAGCAAGTGTTATAATTATAAAGTATACATAATGAAGAAAAAGATGATGAACACTTACTGAGCATTTTTAAACATCAATAACTCAGCCATTGATATTTTTAAATATTGAAAAGGGCACAAAGTATGGTATTGATTTGAAATATAGAAAATATCATGCTAAAAAATATATATCTGGTTTTGACCTGGCAAACCATCACATTTTCTCACATACTAAGGGCTAGATTTCAATACAATGAAATGTTATCGTATTAAAATGTAGATTGGGGTTGGGCATGGTGGACTGTAATTCCAGTACTTTGGGAGACTGAGGTGAGAGGATTACTTGAGGCCAGAAGTTTGAAACTAGCCTGAGCAGCATAGCGAGGACTTATCTCTAAAAAACAACCAAAAATAAGCTGGGTGTGTTGACACACACCTGTACTCCCAGCTACTCGGGAGGCTGAGGCATGGAAGGATTGCTTGAGCCCAGGAGGTTGAGGCTGTAATGAGCTATAATTACCACACTCCAGCCTGGGCAGCAGAGTAAGACCTGACTCAAAATATAAAATAAAATAAAGCGAAACAAAATGAAATGAAATGAAATGTGGATTGGGACACTAAATATTTGTATGATGCTATAAGTAACAATGGTCCCATTATTAAGATATGGAGGATGTACTTCTTATGAAAATCTCCTATTTTTATTAAAGAGTGTCGAAGAAAGAAAATAAAATTGCAAGCTTGAATATATCCTTTAATGCGAAAAGTGGCTACCTATATTTGACTATGGGGTCAGCAATGGTAGCTTGATAAATTACAATGTGTTTCTGAAACCCTACCTATAACAACTACTTTCAAAACAATGCATATAAATGATACCAAAGAGTCCATCTAATTAATTCATTTCCAACTCGTTTCAGTTATTAGCATCAATAATTATGTTCCGTTTGAATTTGGCTATTAATCTTAATTATTAACTATTAAATCTGTCATTTAAATAATTACCTGTTTACCAGTATCATCAGTAACAATAATTTTTTGCTTATAATGAATTGATTTGTCATTCATTAAGACTGCAAATCAATTTCTAACAGCCTTCTCTTAACCTAGTCAATCATCATCCACAAGATGATCACAAAGATAAATAAAGTATTAGATAGGTCCTGAAATTTGTCACTCATTTGAATTTTCAAGCACAACATGGATGTGACCCAAGAAAAAAAGAATTTATGTATCTTCCTTAGGCTCTAATTCCCTTTCAATTTCATTTCCTTTGGATTTTAAAGTGTATTTTTGTGTAAGAAACTAAAATAGCTAATCCATTTTTTAAAAAATGGTTTCCTTAGTATTCCTAAAAAGCAGATGTGATGATCTTTTTGATTCATCAACTGGTCTAGGCTACAGTCTCCAGTTATACAGTCAAACACTAATCTAGGTGTCTCTGTTAAAATATGTTGTTTTTTTATCCTGTCCAGTTTCAATGGGCAGCACAGTTGATTCCACGTTTTTGCTATTGTAAATAGTACTGCAATAAACATGAGTGTGCAGGTATGATTTCTGAAGAGTGATTTAAGTTCCTCTAGGTATATTCCCAGAAGGGGAATTGCTGGGTCATATGAAAGGCCAATTTCTAATTTTTTAAGGAATCGCCACACTGTTTTCCATAGAGATTGAACTCGTTTGCATTCCCACCAACAGTGTAATAGTGTTCCCTTTCCTCCACATCCTCGCCACCATCTGTTGTTTTTTTATTTTATTAATGATGACCATTCTTACTTGAGGCAGGTGGTATCTCAGTGTGGTTTTGATACATATATATGATAGGATACTATGCAGCCGTAAAGAAGAAAATTATTAAATTTGCAGCAACTTAAATAGATATAGAGTCTATCATACTCGGTGATTTATTTCAGAAACAAAGAACTAAGAACCACATGTTCTCACCATAAGTGGACATTACCATAAGAAAGGGATTGGGGCGGGCTCGGTGGCTCAGTCTATAATCCCGTGCCTTTGGGAGGCTGAAGTGAGTGGATTGCCTGAGCCCGTGGGTTCGAGACCCGCCTGGGCAGTGAGACCTCATCTCTACAATAAATCAAAAAATCAGCCGGGCGTGGTAGCACATGCCTGTAATTCCGGCTACTCGGAAGGCTGAGGCAGAAGGATCGCCTGAGCCCAGCAGGTCGAGGCTGCGGTGGCTGGGAGCGGCCACTGCACTCCAGTCTGCGCAACAGATTGAGACTCCAACTCAAAAAAAAAAAAAAAAAAAGGGATTGGGGGCCAGGCATGGTGACTCAAGCCTGTAATCCCAGCTCTTTGGGAGGCCAAGGAGAGAGGATTGCCTGAACCCAGGGGTTGGAGACCAGCCTGGACAACGTGGCGAGAACTTGTCTCTACAAAAAATTAGCCAAGCATGGTGGTGTGCGCCTGTAGTTACAACTACTTGGAAGACTGAGCCCAGCAGGTCGAGGCTACAGTGGCCGTGAGAGTGCCACTTGCACTCCAGCCTGGGTGACAGAGTGAGACTCCTACTTAAAAAAAAAAAAAAAATTGGCAGTAGCCGGAAACTGCCAGGGAGGGAGGGGAGGAACATATAATATCAATAAGGTACCTGATCTCAAACCAGGCAAAGTGGGGACCAAAGGGAGGCCCAAGCTTTACCTGTATGATGACCACTTGTATACTTAATCCTGAACTGTACCCCACATCTTTAAAATAAGAATTTTTGAAAAGATATTCTGTTGATGTGATTATAGTCCATAAGCAGTTGATTTTCAGTAAGGGAGATTATCCTAGATCATCTGAGGGATCCTGACTCAATCAATTGAAATGCTTCAAGAGAAGACCTATGGCTTCCAGAAAGAAGAAGAAATTCCAATTGTGGGCTGCGGCTTCAGCCTTTGTGCAAGAGTTCCAGCCTGCCCTTCCTGATAGCCTGCTTTACAGATTTAGGAGTTGCCTAGCCAGCCTCCACAACTGCATAAACCAATTCCCTGCAATGCATCTCTTAATATATATCTCCTGCTCATTCTGCTTCCCTGGTTGCAGAGATTACCAGTCTCAATGAATGACTACCTACACCTGACTCGTACGGTAGGGTAGTGCAACGTATCTCTGAGGTTCTTTCAGAGAACAGAGGAAGTAGAAAGTACTCCTTGCCTTAAAAATACACCCTACTATTGTAAATTTCATTACTGGATAGCCATTCACTTCTGTGTGAGATCCCATCAACATTCAGATACTGCCAGGAAGGATAACGGCACAAATTATATCCATGAAGGCCTTTGTCATCTGAGGGTTCCTATCCCTGCTTGAGGTACAGTAAAGGTAGAACCCTTGGATGAGAGCTCTTAAGACCAACAGAAGAGTAGGCAGCAAGTGGAAGTGTTAGTTACCTCATAACTTGGCTAAGGGCGAGTCCTCTCAGAAGTAGTATTCCTCCATCCAAATATCCTTGAAATGCTACTCAGTTATAAGTTCACCTTCCCTTGGGTGGCCAAGACCTTACAGGAATGCATATCCCATAGGATTTTGTTATCAACAGGAGACCTACCGAGATGCTCTAAAATACTCTTGCTATTCTTTGTAAAATCTACAAACTTATGCAAACAGAATTCGATACAGAGACCATGGAGTCAAACAACGCATGTGTAGATTAAGCTGTTTGAAACAGCCAGTTTTATTTTTACTATACTAATACATCTGGGTACAGATTAGGAGAAAAAGAAGGCTAGCCTAAACCTGGAAAACTCAGTGATGACTTTGGCGAATTTGAGTCTGTCAAAAACGTGGTGTATGTTTGAATTTGATGACCAATTTGATCAATTTCTCAACATGTCATGAGATCACAAATATAGCCAGTTATTTAGAGGCATTTCTGTAAATTGTTTTGCTGCAGTCTACAACTTTGCCACAAACAACTACTTATTTATTGTTTCTACAAATAAGCTCTCTATGGTTGAGAGGCTGATGGAGCTGTCCTGAGTTTGGAGGACCAAGCCAAATAAGAGCGAAATCACAGATATTGCTATAACTATGAAAAAATTATATAATGAGTTTGTTCTTATGTTCATCCAGTATGCAATTTAGAATACAATTGTTTTAAGACAGATTTACTACTGAGTTTATTTTGTTGCCCTTGGTAAATGTCACCTCAAGGGAGTTCCACGTCTATTTTTCTCGAAAGAGCAGAGATGCTTGTGAACAGTTGTAGACAGAAGCACACTGTCAAGTTAAAGTAAAGATATAGATAAGCTCTACTGAGAGAAAGAAATATTTTAAACTTCCCAGAATATTAAAAAATAAATAGAATTTGTATATCAGAAAAATATTCTTCTGGGTGTAGTGTCTTATTTCATAGATTAATAACTAATTATAGATCCAAATGCCTAACATCTTGAAGTTATTTTTTATTAGAATCTAGTTTGGAGGTTTTTCTTTTTGACATTATTCTAAAATGAAAATAACTCACCAATAATTTCTTACGCTGATTGTGAACTACAAAAAAAAGAAAAAGAAAAAGAAAAAGAATGGAGAAAGAAGAGGAGGAAGGGAAGCCAGGGAGAGAGGAAGAGAGACAGGGAGGAAGGGAGGGAAGAGGGAGGGAGCTTGGAGGGAAGGAGGGATAGAGGGAGAGGAGGATAAAGGGAAGAAGAGGAGCTAGGAGAACACCATTTGAGAACTGCCATGCTCATTTCAGACTATAACTACATGAATAATCTAGATTTGCCATCAAAATCCTATTCTTTATACTGTGAAATTACAGGGTGCTTTTCCTCCAGAGATCTCAGAATTTTTTTCTGGTATCAATTTGTCAATAGCCCAATGCCTGTGATCCTAGCATTATTTCTGTGAAAGACTTTCATAAGCCTTATGACAACCCAAGGTAACAAGCATCAATAATGTCTGCAAAGTTCTTTTGCCAAGTGCTTGCTTAACCAACAAACAACATGTACACAAAAATAAAAAAAGTCTTTTAAAAAAATGGAAAACTCGAGGATAATACATTTATATCCTTCTGAAATATACTCCTAGTTTCATTAAAAGACTAAATTAATATGTTAGGTATTTAGACGTTGGCTGATTAATTATATTATTATAATCTTTAATATATCTAGTAATGCAACTGCTGCCCTTTATTAGTTATTGTGACTTAGAGTAAGTAATGTAACTTTTTCAAATCTTAGTTTTCTCATTGGTTAAATGGGACTTTTGCCTATATGTTAGGATTAATATGACTCAGGATGCAGACAACTATTTTTAAACAAATACAAATTATTAATATAATAAATATGGAACTTGAACTTTAGACACTTTAGAAATTTTAACACTAACAATAATAAATTATATATAGTATATGATATGATATTATATAGTGTATATATTATCCCAGCTATGTAATAAACTGCAAAAATGTAATACTGATGTCCTGCCAATTATGAATAGATTGTTCCAGAATAAAGTTCTTCTCGGTGATCACGTATAAATTTGTGTCACTGTAAGGATAACTGTAGGCAGATTTATGTAGTTATGAAGATTTGTTCTGGAACATTGCAGAACAAATCACTTAAAAAAGAATTTAAACAACTTTATAAATGTGCCTTACTGGAAAACAATGGTAAATCCCACAGTCCACTGTGCCAGTGAGACTGTCATATAATCATGAATCAGTATTTTGACAAAAGAGGGAAAATCGAACTTTGAGCTTGGATTATAGAAGACCCTCTGATGTCAGAGATTCTGGACCTAAGATGGATTAAGTCACTTGTTTCTGAATTCTGTGCTCTTTGTGGTACTTCTGATCGTTCCCATCTTTAAACAGGGACACTTAAAATGCATGGCACTTAATGACAGTACCAGTGACTTTCATATTAACCCACCTACTGATGTATATTGTTGTATATCTCAATTATGTATATATATATATATATATTATATATATATATATATATGTGTGTGTGTGTGTGTGTGTGTGTGTGTAATTTCTCTAGAAAAACTTTTGATAGGCAAAAGGCTGCATCAACCCAGGGGTTTAGTATGTATTAGGAGTGTTTTTTTTCTTGTATTTTAGGTTTACAGGGCTAATTATTTCAGCCAATCTTCACACACACACACACAAAACATGCCAAAGAAACTGACACACAGAAAACATAAATGTAAATAGGTGACTTGTCCAAAATTACTTGGTTAGGATTTTATAAATATATTTTGAATGGAATCTTTATATCATCTGTTAAGTACCTATGATTTGTGATCACTGAGCAAGAAAATAAATACCAAATATGAATCATGGCAATGACTTTTATATAGCATTTTCCCCTATTTTACCCAGTACTTTTAATTTTATAAATTCACCTCCATGATTGTGTTTAATGATTGATAGATTATAGAGCAGGAGAAGATGTCAAGTAGTCCTGAGCAGGATTTAGATTAACTCATGAATAGCAGTCATATTCTATTATTGTTATTATTTGAGTTGGAGTCTCACTCTGTCGCCTGGGCTGAGTGCATTGGGTACAATCACACCTCACCACAACCTCAACCTACTGGGATAAAGGGATCCTTCTGCCTCATCCTCCTGAGTAGCTGGGCCTACAGGTATGTGCCACCATGCCCAGCTAACGTTTTTGATTTTTGTAGAGACAAGGTGTTACTATGCTGCCTAGGCTGTTCTCAAACTCCTCGCTCTCTGCCTCAGCCTCCCAAAGTGCTGAAATTACAGGCATGAGCCACCACACTCTGCCTAAGGAAATTATTTGAAAAGGGAAACAAAAGACAAGATTTTGCCATTTCCTTAAGCTATAGTGTCCTTCTGTTTCTTCTTCCATCTCAGAGCATTCTGCTTTTTTTTCCCAAAGCATAGCTCAAAGACTTTCTCCTTTGATGAAAGGATCACTGATCCCTGAATCTGCGATGCATTGCTTCTTTCTGTGTTCCCATAGGCCTCTGTATGTAGCTCTGGCACAACTTTTATTTTCTTCTTCTTTGTAAATAATTATTTTATTTTATAAAGATTCTTGAAGGCAGAGGCTGATTTGTCATTGTAACCTCCCATTACGCCCAGCACAAGGCTCAGCAGAGCAAGTAATTCCATAGACACGAGAAGAACTGAACTGTGTGGAGGACACTTAGGGAACACCACTAAGTGAGTAAGTACACAATGGAGAGAAACCACTAAAGACTCTCACAAAATATCCCCTGATGCAACCTTCTTCCAGAATCTGTATGTGGTTACTTGACATCACAAATGGTGGCAAAGACAGTGGAAAGAAGAAACAAAGTAGCAGAAGTGATTATTGAGGACAATAATTAAAATGAAAGCATGAGAGAACAGAAATTTAGGAGAGTAGACCGGTAAGAGGATTCTTCATTCCCTGGTTAGATACTAAGGGCCTGGGCTGGGCATGGTGGCTCACACCTAAAATCCCAGCAAGTTGGGTGGTATAGGAGAATCACTTGAGCCCAGGAGTGTGAGACCAGCCTGGGCAACAAAGTGAGACCCCTCTACAAAAAACAGAAAATAAAAATGAGCCAGGTGTGGTGCCATATGCCTGTATTCCCAGCTACTCAGGAGGCTGAGATGGGAGACTTCCTTGAGTGCAGGAGTTTGAGGTTACAGTGAACTGTGATCATGCTACTGCACTCCAGCCTGGGCAACAGAGTGAGACCCTGTCTCCAAAAAAAAAATTGATATTAAGGGCCTGCTATATACCACGCACTATACTTAATTGCTGGGAAGACAACAGAAAACAAGGGTCCATTCCTGTCCTCAGGGAGTTACAGTCTGCGGTGGGGAGGACTAGTAACTGATAATTACAAAATGAAGGGGTAAGTGCTTTGCTAAAGCGCATTCTCTACAACAAGGCAGTTGCACTGCTAAGAAAACTAGCTTTTAAATTGCCTTGAAAACATAGTTTTCAAGTGAGAAAAAGGGGTTGGGGCTAGATTTCTAGTCTTGAGACAGCAAAGTTATTTTACTGTAGGAATTTCCATAATAAAGTTACATGTCTTCATAACCTTAAGAACATAAATGCAAAGCCAAAAACACGACTGAGCAAATCTAGCATTTGAGAACATTCAGAGTTCCCTCAAGAAAAATGGTCTTTACTCTCATAACAATACCACCTCTCTCAGGATGGGAATGAGGACACAACATCAATAAGGATAGCTGATCATAAAACAGGTAAAGTGGGGACCAAAGAGAGGCCCAAATTTTACTTGTCCACTTGTATATGATGTCCACTTGTATACCTAATCCTGAATTACAGCCCCATCTTTAAAATAAAATACTAATAAATAAATACATAAATAAATAACAGCAGGGTAAAAAACCAACAGGACACTAATCAAGTACATAAATGTAATTACATCAGCATTAATCTTATGCTGTATATATAACATTTTATTATAAGATGTCCTAAAAAATTTGATAAATATCAGCATACTAGTAAAAGTAAAATGCTTTTCCTAAAAAGTAAAAATAAAATAAAATAAAATGACATACTTTTATGGGGACTTAAATTTCTTCTTTGGAACATCAATCACAGTAGATATTTGGTATACTTGTTTTGTTTTGCTTTGTTTTTAGATTAGACAATATAGTTTATTTAGAAAGCACATTAGAGAGAGAAAGAGGAAATTCACCTCCCTAGGGTAGGGTAGGGGCCAAAGCCAGGAAACATGGCCCAGCCATAGTTCAAAGAGCACGTGGCCACACCATAGCTTAGCAAGGCAATGACCTGGTGTACTTGTTTAACATGTTTCTCCCTGCCTTGGTCATGAGCTCTGAGAGCTTAAGAATTATGTCTGTCTTGCTTCTCTTTCTATCTCTAGCTCTGTCCCTTGTACATAGTAGGTGCTCAGTAAATTACATTGCTAATACTTATCACTTTTATTACCCAATGTTATGTAAATAAAATTCCTGTATGGCTTCCAACAGTGTTCTCCACCCTTGTAGTGCTCATTCCAGAATACATTGTGCGTCTGGCACAAGATCAAGTTATGATCATGAAGTCGTGTAAGGCACAGGACCAGCAAGCACAGTTGAACGGGTTGTGCGCAGTGCCAGGAAGCCCAGCCACACTCTAGGCGGGGGCTGAGACACAGCTTGCTCTTCCCTCTTCTAGCTGTAGTGCAAAGCCACATTTATTGGAAGGAAACAGCACCTCTTCCGAATTCATGTAGTCACCCTGACAGGGCAGCTTGTTGGTGTCTCTAACTGAACACAATGTAACTGAATATTATGTGCAGTAAAACACACAATGGGAATAAATAGGAATTACAGAGCTAAGGTTTCACCTGGCATGTTTTGTTCTCTGGATTGGGAGTGTGGCTGTGATCCAGTGTATGCAATTGAGGAAAGGGGAAACATGGGTAAGATGGTGGCCAGAAAAATGGACTTAGGACCTAGCATTTCCATTTCCCATGCAGGAATTTCCCACACTTGCTAAGCTCCCATGAAAGCCAACACATTGAGCCTGTTCAAATATGTTATTAATAATATTAATGGTGGCTCAAGCCTGTAATCCCAGCACTTTGGGAGATGGAGGCGAGAGGATTGCCTGTGCCCAGGGGTTCAAGGCCAGCCTGAGCAACATGGCAAGACCTCATCTCTATAATAAATCAAAAAATTAGCTGGGCATGGAGGCACATGCCTGTGGTTCCAGCTACTTGGAAGGCTGAGGTGGAAGCATCACCTGAGCCCAGCAAGTCAAAGCCGCGGTGGCCATGAGGGTGCACTGCACCCCAGCCTGGGTGACAGAGTGAGACTCTGACTCAAAAACTATAAAAATAAAGATAACATGAACTTTAATTTGCTGGCACAATTATTTATTGTGTTAACCTTTTTCTGTTTCTAGAAGTAGTTCTGATTTTTTTTCTGTAGTCACATCTAGTGCAGTTGTTAAAACACAGAGCCGTGATAATCTCAGCGAAGATGCCATCGCATCTATGAGTGATTATTTTAATTCTGTGTTATTTACAACACATTTCATTTGCTTTAAAGCCACAGTTGTAAACTTATTTTGATTGTAAATACTTGACTTGGAGCTTGAATCTCATAAACGGTTTTTAGATGCCACTGGGAACATCTGGGAAGACCAGACATTTCTCAGAAAAGGGAACTAAACAACATTCAGAAGATTCCTTCCAAGCAGAAAATGAGAATCAGATGCTTTGAGATTTCTATCTACATAAATGATAATCACAATGATAAAGATAATTAATATTTGTTGAGTATTTACTATCTGCCAGGCATTGTGCTAAGTACCCCATTATCTTATTTTTCTTCAGAGCAAAGAAGCAAAATAACTTGTTTAAGTTGGAACTTGAACCTTCAAACCTGTTTGAATCCAAATAAAATATCCTGGGAGGCATGTACTTTCCCATGTTACGCAATGACACTTCTGAATATCTGGTTCTAAATGTCCAGAACCAGGAAGGCTAGTGATCCCAGAAACTTCCTTTCAAGAAGGGGCAATTGGCTCTTTCTTAGAAGAGCATGAAGACATCTAAAGACTTACTGTGGCTGTTCCTAAGAGAGTCCCAGTTCCCCCTAAACAAACAAGAAGATGTACAAGATGTGCACTGTTCTACCTTCCTTATAAGTCTAAATGGAAACTTCCTGGCTGTGGTTTTAATTGGAAACCTTCCCTCACCATCCAAATTTATTACAGTTACACATCACCCTCAGGTTTTCATCTAGGAGACAAGCCATTCCGGTGATAAATGAGGCAATATTTATATATCATCTTGCAAAGTAAGCAAGGAGACTTCCAGTTAAAAAGCACTAGAAGGCTGTAGTTATAGTCCAGTAATGAAGACAGTGAATTTGGAAAAAAATTATAGATGGCCAAGACTTAAAAACAATTTTGAAAACAGCGATTTTTGTATATGTTGTATAGGTCAGAGTACACTTTTTAATTTGGGTGGTCAGATGTAAGGTGTGACTCTTAAAATTTGTTGCCCCCTATAGAAAGATCTAGTGAAGGAAGTTTGCTGGTAGTTTAGCTCAATGTTTACTTCTCCAAATTTCCTGCTTCTTTTTGTTGACTTACCATTCTGAATATTTATTAGTGATGCTTATGCAATTTCCAAGTGATTTACTATTAAATAATTAAAACAAAGATGAGAGATTAAGGGCCATGGTACATACAGTTTTATAAAAAATCCTGACTTAATCATGGTACCTATGATAGATAATAACATCTAACAATGCCTGTCCTTACAGCTAAGAAAATAAAAGAAACATGATTTCTGAAATATATTTAATTACATAATAAGAGGAAACATTAATAAATAAGACCAAAAAAAACTTATGGAGGAGGATTCTTACAATCTGTTGGTAGGAATGCAAGGTGGTATAACCATACTTGATGGAAATGCCCATAACTCTAGAGTCCAATAGATGGGTTCTGGGGTTCAAAACTTGGAAAAGCAAAACAAAACAAAACTCTTGTTCATACACACTAAGAGACTGGCACAAAGATCTTTCTTGTAGACCAACTTTTAATTGCAAAAAATTAAAAATAAAAAAGAAACCTCCTAAATTCCTATTAATGAGGAATATATCTATACAATGGAATATATATATGCATATACATAAACATATGGTATTTTAACATGAATGAATGAGATCACATACATCAAATGAATAATTTACAAAAATTGTGTTGAGTGACAAATTACAGAATAGTTTTTTTCAGAATGGTAAAAATTGTTAAATCCCCAAACAAAACAATATATATTATTTTGAACACATGAGCTTGGTATAAAAGTATAAAAATATGGACTAGAAGGAAATACACCCAATTCAAGATACTGGTTTCTTCTGGAAGATGGAGATTAGATCAGGGAATAGCAACAAAGATGATTTCAACTCTGTCAGCAATGTCTATTTATTTTATTTTTTTAAAGAAACAAAACAACATGATACCACTGTTAATTCTAAGGGGTGGTTGTACATGTACTTGTTGTGTTGGTTATGTACTTTTAAATATTTTTAATTTGAAAATAAAGAGGCTGGGCGCAGTGGCACAAGTCTGTAATTCCAGCACTTTGGGAGGCAGAGGTGAGAGGATTGCCTGAGCCCAGGGTTTTGAGACCAGCCTGAGCAACTTGGCGACTTGGTGAGACCTCATCTCTATGATAAATCAAAAAATTAGCTAGGAGTGGTGGCACGTGCCTGCAGTTCTAGCTACTTGGAAGGCAGAGGCGGAAGGATTGCCTGGGCCCAGCAGTTTGAGGCTGCAGTGGCTGTGAGAGTGCTACTGCACTCCAGCCAGGGCGACAGAGTGAGACTCCAACTCAATAAAATAAGATACAATAATAAAAATAAAGAAAAAATATGATTTTCATCAAGATTAAGTACCTTTAAGCTAGTGACTGCACTTTGAAACTTATATTCTAGGAAGGAAAAGATATAAATACATGAACAAGTATGTAACATAATAAATATCACAGCATTATAACTGGGCTAAAGATCAGAGGGTGGCCAGTCAGCAAGGAACAACCATAGATCTCTCTTCTGATTGGTCAGTGTTTGTGCTGTCCCAGTTGTTAAATAGTTTTAATATCACCCCTCAGAGAAGTAGAACGAAGAAAACCCAAGCAGGTTCAGGGAATGGGTTAAGGATGTGGAGAAGATGTATTTTAGGGAGGTTGATCTGATAGATCAGTTTGAGATGGTTTTTTAAACAGAAACATGAATCAAAGCTGAACAAACGATGGGAAGATATTGAGATGGATCAAACAAAGAGGTAGGTATAAACAGTTTGATGAAGAACATCAAGAGGGTGTGGCTAGAGAGAACAGGGCAAGGTGAGAGAGGAGGGTGGAAAGGTAAGCAGGCGCCAGGTTGTACAGAAGCTTGTGAACCTTCAGATATAATTTTTGAATGGACATGATGTTACAAGAGAAAATTGAATAAGGAAAGAAACTGACTCAGCTTTTAAACTATATACAGCTATAACCATATGACACAATATTTATATGTATACTATTTTATATTATCATATATCATAATATTATAAAATATATTTGATTTTGATAATGAGATAAAAGTAGAGAAAAGGGAGATCATGTAAGAGTTACTGCTGGATCCTAGCCCTGAGACATAGCTGGTGGGGACCTGGCTGTTAGCAGTGGAGAAAGTGAAAAATGGTCGGATTTGCAATATATATTTTGAAGGACTTGCTGACAGCACTTGCTGAAATGTGTTTAAGAGGTAAGGAAAATTCCTGGATCATCTTGTCTTGAGTGACTAAATGAATGTAAGTTGCCATTTACAGATACAGGCAGAATAGATTTGAGAAGAAGAAATCAAGAGTTCTATAATAAACGTGTTAAGTCTAAAATGCCTACTAGACATCCAAGTAGAGAGAGCATGTAGGCAGTTGGCTATATGATAACAGTTGTTATTGATACTGTAAAAAACCAAAAACAAAACAAAAGCATCAAGCTAACTACTTTCCTCAACACCTCACCCACAAGAATGTGATTTTGTTAACTAGCCAACAGTTGCTGACTTATTATTCTGGTTTTAGATGGTGAATACAATATGTACTCTGCTCTCTATGATTTCTAACAGCTTATTTCCATTTATATGAACACGTTAATGGAAAAGAAAGCAAGAATGGAAACAAACACTGTTGATCGGGTCTCTTATCCCTGAATGAAGACACTCATCTCGTAATGTGTATTTTCAACATTCCATACACTCTGCTTACCAAATCCAATTTTCTGAGGTTATTTCAGATAAAAGCCTTTTTAAATAACAAAATCATAGTATTGTAACTCATAGTCCAAATCATAAATGTAATTTTTAAAAAGGTTATCACTGTGGTTTTATTATATATGCCGCAAATACAATTAGAAGAGAATGGAATAGAATGGAACATGGGTGTCAGGGTGCCTGGGTTTATATCCTGTTCTCATTACTTGGTTGAAAAAATTACTTAACCTTATGCCTTAATTACTTCACCTGGAGGATAAGGATAAGACTGGATAGAGGATTACAAGAACCAACACAGTCCAAGCTTTTAGT
Source organism: Cephalopachus bancanus (assembly GCA_027257055.1). NCBI lineage: Eukaryota > Metazoa > Chordata > Mammalia > Primates > Tarsiidae > Cephalopachus > Cephalopachus bancanus. The sequence continues at coordinate 1,725,919 of JAPVLO010000249.1, forward strand.
ACAGCGCGTGGTACCATGTAAGTTCTTCATAAATATCAGCTACAAATATTATTTGTAAAAATGCAGCACAAGTTCAATTCCAAAAGCATGCATTAACTACTACTACATGCCTTGCACTGTGCTAGGCACTATAAAAGCACTGCCTTCTGTGATTTGAATGTAATTCTGAGCCAGATAGCTGACACACTGATGAGAATACATGTTTCCTAACACCTCACAGAAGAGTCATCTTTCTAAACTTTGAAATCAAAACCCAGATAGAGTGGTCCAGCAATCAACAACAACTTCCGATTAGCAAACTGGCCACCAGCTCATGCTCTCAATGACATGCACATGTCCTCTTCTGTCACTTGTGCCGACCCCACATATTGGATTCTTTTCTCTCTTGAGAGAGTATGCGGATGGTTCATAATATGAATGACCTCCATCCACTCTGACCCACAAAGGAATTCATAACTTTTGAATGTCACGTTCAAAAAGATTGCGATCCTATGGTACAACCTTCGCATGACCTACAAATCTCATCTCTTCATGTCTGGCAGACAATTTATAGTTTTACACATCCCACGTTCATGTCTTCTGGCATCTAGGCACACACTAAAATATCTTTCTTTGAAATGTAAAATTCTTTTTCTAGAACAGTCTTCTAATTTCTCAGCAGGTTTCATTTTCCTTACACTTGTCTAATCTTCTCTACCAATTTATAAATTTTTCCTTCATACAAATCACTAGAGAGGAACCTCAACAACACTGCTGCAACACAAGATTAGTTTCCAGACTATGCTTAGAAGTTGTTGGAAAGTGTGTTTGATTTCTTCATTTTATCATTTCCAAGAAGGAAAGGGAATTCCAGCAAAGAAACAACGAGCTACCTGAAAAATCATTGTGTACACATGACCCCATGATAATGTCAGCCTCTGGACCTCTCCATGGACATCAGCTCTCTGGAATAAAAGGGCTGTTTCCTTATACTAGAGCAATACTCAGTTCAATTCTTCATTTAATATTTTAGAAGTCAGCTTCAAAGTAGGTCAAAAAGTGAAAACCAATTCTGGTTTCCTCCTCAGCTCACATCTTTAATTTTCATGGAACAGATACTATGTGAATCTATCTATTCCCAGCAAGACGAGAAGAAATTTACAACCTGCCAATCTCAGTAAGTTATTTTCCAATATTATGCTTGTGAAACAACTTTCATTGTTTTCCCCTTCTGTAAGAAAAGAAACACTGAAATTTTAAAATGGCACGTGAAAAACCAGACTGCCCATTGGTCTGGTGAATTAAAAGCAAAGCAGATTTCACACCACAGCTTTATACAAGGAATATGTTTCAGGATTCAACTGTTTCCAAAGGGACTGCCACTTAAGTGAAAAAGGATGCTTTGCTTAAGGCAAAATGACAACTTCGCAAAGTTCTTACAATAGGAACCAAAGACAGAAGCAGGCATCAGATGAATCTTTCTTCATTGTTAAATTATGTCTCTGCCACTAAAATCCAGTGCAGGAATACACAATATTTCTACAGAAAAAGGGTGTGGAAAAGTCTCTGAAATAATATCTGTACTTCTAGCAGAAAAAAAAGTTCATGTTTTTAACTGATTAAACTAACAAAATAACAAAATTTTATAAAAGTCCCAAATATTGCACATATTTTTAAAATTATTGGAATCAGTAGAAAGATTAAGAGGCAAGACATGCAAAGGAGTTAAAAATACTACATTTAGAAATTAAAAAAATTTAAATAGCCAGGAAACATATTAAAAATCAACCTTCTCTGCCGGGCTTGGTGGCTCAGCCTGTAATCCCGCGCTTTGGGAGGCCGAGGTGAGTGGATTGCCTGAGCCCGTGTGTTCGAGACCCGCCTGGGCAACTTGGCGAGACCTCATCTCTACAATAAATCAAAAAATTAGCCGGGCGTGGTAGCGCGTGCCTGTAGTTCCAGCTACTTGGAAGGCTGAGGCGGAAGGATCACTGGAACCCAGCGGGTCGAGGCTGCAGTGGCCAGGAGCAGCCACTGCACTCCAGTCTGAGCAACAGAGTGAGACTCCAACTCAAAAAAAAGAAAAAAAAAAACCTTCTCAACAAAAAAATAAATGCATCTTTAAAAAATGAGATATTAAAAAATGAAATGCCACTTTTACCTTCAAATAGATCCCTATGTCAATGACAAAATTTAAAATTATAATCTTAGCAAAATGGGTGATAAGAATAGGATAATTTTATCATTATCTTTTTGGTTAGACTTCATACCAAATGATGAGCATATTTTCATAACATGCTGGTGGAAGTATAAATTGTTAACTATCTTTCTGGTGAACAATTTGACAACACCAATCAAGAGACTTAAAGTGTAAAAAACCAAACAACCCAACTGTCTGGAAATAGAAGACTGGTTAAAGAAATATCCATATGGTAGAATACCATACAACAGTTTATCTCAAAAACATAACGTTGAGTTTAAAAAAGGAAATTATGCAATGTTTTTTACAGTATTTTTTCATTTATTCAAGTTTCAAAAGCAATGCTACATATAATTTGCAGATCATAATCAGTATATACTTTTCAATTATCTTTTAAATAAGAATGAGGGATATAAAGGAAAAAATATCAGCAGGTATAGCACATAGAAAGTGTAAGCACTGTTTTGTGAAGCTTTTGTTTTGGCTGTGTGTGTGGATAAATGTGTGTTTACTGTGCTACAACATAAAATCTATTTCTCACTGTGGATCAATTTAAAGCAAATTTTAAAGCCAAAAGCATAGTTTACAAGATGCAATTTACTCATCTTCAGTGTATTGCTCCTAAAGAGGTCTCCTGATTTCACTTTCCACTGTGTGACCAAAGCTGTCTTCCTTCTACTTTTAGAAGAACTCTTAGGAACAGACAAGAGAGAGCAAGACCCAGAGAGAAGGACCCATCCAAGTCCCCCAATGCCTCTTTCCCCATGACTGACTTATAGAGTATCCATGCCAGCCAGTGGCAATTCCACCCTTGAGCACACAGTAATACTGGCCTATACCTTTATCCTCAACTAAATACAGCACATCCTAAGCATCCTAAAAAATATTCATCTCCTATGGGAGATTTGGCATGTAAGAGAAGAAGAATCTATTTGGATAAAGACTACCCTGGCCAGGCACAGTGGCTCATGCCTGTAATCCCAGCACTTTGAGAGGCTGAGGCAAGACCAGAGTTCAACATCGGGCTGATCGACACAGTGAGACCTCATCTCTAAAAAGGAAAAAAAAAAAAAAAGTGGCACGAATCTGTAGTCCCAGATAACCAGGAGGTTTTCAGTTAGAAATGGAAAAATTCCACAAAATTCTCTCTCTAGAAAGAGAGAGAGAGAGAGAGGAGAGAGAGAGAGAGAGAAAGAGGAGGAGACGAAGGGGGGAGGGGAGGTAGGGAGGAGGAAGGTGTGGGGGGCAGAGGAGAGAAACTGGCTTTCAGTATCAGAGCTCAGAATAGATTTTACCTTTCCTATCTCTCTTTTGAAATCATCATCATAAGCTGCCCAAGTGCTGAAGCTAAAGTTTTTAGTCGTCTCTTAATTTACAAAATAAAAATTATGAAAACGTTCTCAGGAAATATAAACATTTTAATAATCAATTACAGTTATGTGTTGCTTAATGACAAAGATATGGTCTGAGAAGTGTGTTGTTAGGCGACTTTGTTATTGTGTGAACATCATAGAGTGTGCTTACATAAACACAGATGTTCTAGCCTACTTTACACCTAGGCTATATGGTATAGTCTATTGCTCCTAGGCTTCACACCCGTACAACATGTTACTGTGCTGAATACTGTAGAAGACTGTAACATAATAGTATTTGTGCATCTAAACATATCCAAACATAGAAAGAGTACAGTAAAAATGGAATATTATAATCTTATGAGACCACCACGGGAATAGCAGTCTATTGTTAACCAAAACATTGTTTTATGGCCCATGACTGTACTACAGTCAATAAATCGATTAAGTGAACATTAATAAGTCAAAAAAAAAACAGGTGCTGACACGGATGTGGAGAAAAGGGAACACATCTACTGTTTGTGGGAATGTAAGCTAGTTCAACCTTTATGGAAAGTAGTACGGCAATTTCTAAAAGAACTAAAAATTGTGCTTCCATATGATCCAGGAATCCTCTCCTGGTAATATGCCATGAGGAACATAAATCACTCTACCAAAAAGACATCTGCACACACATGCTTATTACCACCCTATTCACAATAGCAAAAACATGCAACCCACCCTACTGCCCATCGAAAGTGAACTAGATAAAGAAAATGTGGTACATATACATGATGGAATCCAATGCAGCCATAAGGAAGAACAAAATCACGGTCTTTGCAGCAGTTTGGATGCAGCTAGAGACCATCATACTAAGTGAACTATCACAGAAACTGAAACCGGCATGTTCTTACTCATAAGAGGACATGAATACTAGTCACACGAGCACAAGGGTGGGATCAGCAGATGCTGGGCACTGCTAGGGGAGGGAGGGGGGAGGGAGGGAGGGAAGGAGGAGGGGGACACGTGACAACACACTGGGCACAGAGTCCTCTAGGAAGGGGAGACAGGACCAGCTAGAAGCCCAAACCTCACCTGCATGCAGCCTACTTATGTAGCAAATCCTCACTTATCCCCCACAACTCTAAAATAAATAAAATTTAACAACAAATATCACCTAAAGCTGTGTCTAAGAGCATAATAAATGCTACAAGGTGTAAAAAAAAATAGAGAAAAAGAACACATACACAATATAACGTCTAATCTCTGATGAAATCCTCAGCCAGTGTGATAGTTCTCACATATAATCTACTTAAAGAGTAGTGATCCGATTAAAGAACCAGAATATAATAAACATATGAAACTAGTGTGTATGTGGGGGTATATACAAATCAATCACATCTAACAAAGTGCCCAATGATTGAGCAGGGTACATAGGCGGTGCTGACTACTTTAATGCCTGTCTAGATACAGAGATGCCTAGATACAGAGAGAGATGGATGTACAGATTGAGCAGAAGGAATCAAAAGGTCAAGAGATACAATGTGAGCTGAAATTGGCAGGAGGCATACAGAGAAACTAACTTGGGCTAGACCTTGAAGGATGGGTGGCATCAGAATAAGTGGAGAGGAGCTCAGACTCTCCCAGACAAAAGGAGTGTCTTCTGCTTGTCCTGGTAAAGACAAGAGGTGATATGAAAGGAGGGTTTTTTGGTGGGATAACACTAGTTCTCAAAAAAACCCACAAAGACCATGTGAAACACACACACACCCACCACCACCACCACCATCTACAACAACAACATTAATAAAGGCAGAGCAAGCCCCCCAAAGGTCTGGGGAATATGCCCAATAGACCCCAAAACAATCGAGAAAGGCTACAGTATTTCCAGACACTTCTTCTCACACTTCTCAAGTGATGTTCTTCTAGATTAAGAGCTTTCTTGGGGGACTGCAGCAGGTAACTTAAAGCAGTCTACTGCAAGGCAGTCATTGTTGTGAAATTTCATGTTTCACCCCCCAAAATGGTGCTTTTTTACATTCAATTAAATGTTTCTTCTAATTTCTACATAACATTGGAGTTCCAGGTAGATGAGCCATGTTTACCTTACTCAACATACTCCACCATATCCTAAATTAATAAATACATATGTATACATTAAAATACACACACAACACACACACACACACACACGCACACACACACATCTTGGCGAATATAGAGTTTTAAAAATCAGGTTCAATGGTTCTTTTGTTCCTCTTCCACCCTGCCACATATAGAAAATCATTGCACGTCATTAATCAGGCCACCAGGCTGTCATTAAAGTGCAGGACCTCTGCCTGTCCCACCCAGCATTTTTTTCTTTTCTTTTCTCATATTCTTGAACATTAGGCACTTAGCTATCAGATAGTATTTTCCAAGTGGGCCTTGGCATTTACAAAATAATGTTTCACCTTTAAATTCCGAGCACTGATCTTACCTCTCTGTTCTCCTTGCCCCTGAATACACATCAATTTGTACGAATTCTGCTCAGGACTCGGCTTTACTTCCTTCAACGCCATATTATTTGACCATGACTCTCACCATCACCACTAGGTCTTGCATGAGCTGAATGCGCTGTTCACCTCCATGAACACAGTCTCTCACAATACTGTGAAGTATCTGTGAAGCATTAGCCCAATAGACACACATAAAGAATGCTGTCTGGGAACAATGAGGGGCACGGAGTGATTCTAGGTTTAATTAGCCCTGCCACCATCTGTAACAGCTCTACCAAGTCCTCTCCCATAAGTCAAGCCTGCTATGCCAATGAAGCTGCAACCCAAATCCAGCAGTCTGCTTCCAATCAGATTTCCAGCCTACATACCCTGGAGATGCCAGAAGGTCCCAAAAAGAAGTGGTGGGAAATGCAGCTACATGCATCCACATTTTAAAAGCTGGTAGACTACTTTAGATTCGATATAATCAATAATGAACTATTATAGCCTCCTCAACAAGGAAATACTTGATATAGTGATAGATCAGAAAGACTGATTTCCTTGGAAGTTAATTCATTGCAAACATGCATTAAACTTTTCTAAGAAATAAGTCTAAATAAGGAACAAATAATGATGTACTAATAATGAAAGAACTGAAGATGTTTAAGAATTCCATTCTGGCATAATTAAGGGATAAATCAGTTCAAAGATGTCACTGTTGTTAAAACTTTGTTCATTTACTGAATTATGTTTCATGTGAATAGAGTGTATTTTTAAGATAATTTGATTATTACATAAGTCAATGTCATTTACAGCTTTTGGAAAAATTGACATTAATCCCATGTCATTGAAAGTGTAACTGAGTTTATCAAACTAATTCCTCAAAGGCCACCTGGTAGCCACCAGATGGCAACCTGAGCTGATGTCAAGTCAGGAATTGAAGTTACGGATAGCCCTGGGACTACGCAAAACCAGTCATTCATCCCACAGGGTTCCTTTGAAACCACAAAACACGAAGGCTTTCTACCACTTTTGTCAATTCCATTTGAACATAATGAAATATTCTCTATGCACAAGGCTTACAATAATTAAAGTTTTTTTTTCCTTAATAGGAGTCTATCTAGAATTGGCACAATATGGAATGATCATTAATAGACCTGTTAAGGTACTTGAAAAAATGCCTATCAAGAGCACAGGCGCACATTAGCAAATTTCCTAAAGAAAATCCATTTTCATTTCAAATTCTGACATTTTATTTAGAAAAATTATGCTCTTTCTTTTAATTATTTCAGTAAACATAATGAGGGCCTTGCTAACGACACCTCAGAGTACTTTATTTTCTCCAATTTTTTAGTAATATGAGTCTACTTGTAATTAAAGGCATGCTGCATTAATGATGCCGAACGTCTCCAAGGGAAACATTTAATGTCCACCTCATAATATTATGCCAAAATTACAGGCACAGAAGACTTTTTAATAATCTTTGTTTCCTAATTTAGTTTTGATTGGCTCTGAAATCCATAGCAGCACTCAAGGGCTCCCATTTCTACAGTCATCAGCACTTCTGTACCATAAATTGTACAAACACACATGACTTCTTCCGTCTGTAGGCTTCCTTTCAAAGCTTCTGTTTAACTTTTCCCGAAAATTAGCTGCAGGCTAGAGATAATTGCAGATAATTTTGCCATTTTTAAGCCACTGGGGTGTTGCATGGAGACAAGGACAGCTAAGTTTGTCTAAACACAAAGAATAAGTCATACCTTTGTGTTGTCACCTCGGCTTTTCACATGGGTTCAGATCATCCTATCTGCTCTTTATGCAAATGGAAACAAATTGTAGTCACTAGATGATCTGTGTTTCCTGACAAAGTTATGCTACCTGAAGCTTTTAATGTGGCCAAAAAGATAGGACTGCAAAAAAGAAAATGGAAAATCCTCCTCAACCCTTCAGATCCTTTCCCCTTGGCAAAAACAGAGATCTTGTCCAGTCATCATCAACTTAAAAGGAATATATTAATTTATTGGTATAGTTTTCAATGTACGCAATACATACATTTGTGTGTGCAAATCCCATCCCCTGCACTGTCATTTCATTATCATAAATAGAAATGGCAGAATTCTCCTGGAAAACTAATGTTTATAAATATTGATACAATCCATATAGAACAATTTTAAATCACTTGACATTGAAGATTTGTTAAGTATGTCACCCAGATTAATAAACAGAGATCCCTTGTTAAATAAAATCATATGCTCCTTTTTTTTCTAAAAATGAAGTTTATATTAAAATAAATGCAACATTCATGCCTAGTCGCTGGGATATAAAGAAACAAGTGAAGAAAGCAGCAAAACAGACTCTTAATGCAATGACAGTGAACTTCAACTTTATATTAAAGAAATCAGCTCTGGGAATTGTAGGGTGTTTCTCTGACCAAATGTCCTCTGGGTGCTCAGAACTGCTATAGTCACAGCTAATAAGGGTGTCACTAGCTGAACACGTGATTATGGAAACCATTTTGCAGCAAACATTTGCGTAGAGGGACTAAGTAGTGGTTGAACCTTGGTGGCAGCTCCCCTGATGTAATAGGCCCTAACGACTCCGAGGAGCAGGTATGGATGCAAATGTTAAGGAGGAGTGAACGTGAAAGTCCTAACACAAATGACTTTATGGATTCCCATTAGACCTTGGGCTAAGAAGCACCCAAACAGGTCTGAGAGGACAGGATCCTGAGACAGTTTTACAGCCTTGTGTCAGAAACCCTTACACTGAAGCGTTTTCTGGAAAATCCAAAACTGCAGGGAGGAAGTGATGCTATATTAGGCCATTATCATTGACTTGGCATATAATACGCATACAAATAGTCCCAAAGTATGCATTTAAAGGATAGTTTATTAAATATGTTATGCCAATCATATGCTTATTAAGGAATACAAATTAAGCATTGATAAAGTAATGTCTCATACACCTTACACTCTCCCTTGGAAAACCATTCTACTCAAAGACAAGTTTAAATCCACCAAGGTTTCCAAACATCTGCATCATACTAAGCAGCAGTTTTAAAAGACTGCCTTGTGGAGTTTTGAGTAAACATATAGAAGATAAATGTTACCGTACTTGAGAAACCTGAGGGATATAATTTTAATTCTCTTTTCCCATTTGGTCTGCAACATCACTTTAGCCAGAGGACAGGTAAGAATTGACTTGTTCAAGGACTTTAGATCTTGTTCCTTTGAAAGGCAGACATGGGAAGTCCTGTAATATGCCCTTTGCACATGGGATGGGAGAAAAAACATGCTCAAGACGCCAAGTAAACTCTTCAATGTGATGGACAATAGCAGTGCTGAACAAGTCTCTGGCTGAGATCAGGGAAGCTAAACACACAAACCACACCTTAAGCACATCGCACAGGGCCTCTGTGAGGGAAAACAGCATCCTGGGAAAGGATATTAGCTATTTTACTTAGATCTATAAATCATTAAGCAATTTTAGAAGTGGCATATTGCTACAAATGTCACGTAAACCAATGTCAATATACAGAGCTAGAGTGTTCTTAACGATATGAAGAGTAGACCCAGATCTCATCCTCTACTATAAGAAGTAGAAGATTGCACAACCTGTCACCCAGACAGTAATTTAAGCCCGAATCTGCAATGAGATCTCATATCTGACCTTTCGTGAGAAATTAGTAAATACCTTATATATATATGACCAACAAATGTCTCAGCTCCTTTAAAGATTTATTATTGTTTTGCTAATGTGTTTGAATAAACTCCTTCTCTGGAAGTCTCTGGTCTCTAAAATGCAACTTCTTTGCAAAACACATACCTGCATCCCAGAGAGACAGGTCCTCTCTTTGAAATATTTAGTCTTCCAGGGCACTTTAGTCATAGTGACACTTAATAGCCAAGCTCTTTTTCTCACTCTCCACAAAATCAGGTTTAGACTATAATTCAAACCAGTCCCCAAAGGCACCTCTGAAAAATGGCAAGCCCTTAGCTTTTAGGTGAAAACACTCTTTATTGCTCAAAATTGTTTCCTGTTACAAAACCTTTTCTATAGTGCTAAGTCTAAGATGATCTTATGCTAATTTAACTCACTGGGGACTACGAACAGATGTTACTTTGATTAATAGTTTCACTATCCTGAAAATGCCAGACCAGGTTCAAGATAATAAAGTCAGGTAAGAATACTATTAAAATCTGCCATACAATTATATCTGTTATGTGGAGAAAAATGGGGTCACAGTTCTTGTAGCAAATAAAGACCACCTATAATTAAAAAAACCCAAAACAACATAAACCAAATGAACCCACTGTCCAAATTCCTTAATTTATACCATCTTAATCACCAATGCATTTATTAATACCTTATAGTTATAATTTCAGCTATGTCTTTCAAGAAAACTCAACGTGTCATTCCAGTGTTATCTTTTCACATAGCATTTAATGTTCTATCCAGAGCAAGACATATATACCATGAGAACAGTGCATTCTATGATTCTGCATATCAAAGGATAGTATCTGAATTTATATATTCCAGGCCATTACTTCTCAGAAAATATGTTTTCAACATTCCAACAGTCATCTTTAGACTACCCATAGAAAACTGCAAACCTTGCAAATAAGGGGCTGCATGAATTGACAAATAAGATTTTTCTGGAAAAAGCTTCTCAAGACTTGAGTCCCTCTCTCCTCTGCTTTTCCTCTCACTTCCAAATCATAGCAACTTTCTGATGAGGAAAACCATGAGAGCCAGTCTAGCCTTGAATTATGGAATTTGGAACTGGCCTTTGGAACTGGCCTTATACATATATGTGAAGAAAGCTTTATGTTTCAACGTTGATTTTCCAGTGGATTTTATCCTTAACATAACAGATATGATGTCATCATATCCCCAACCTCCAATCTAAAACTTAGCCTATAGTGTATCTGACTCAGTGAAACTATTGGTTTGCAGGGAAGCGGAAGATAATTTCCAGGACATCAATCACACCATGCAAACTGTAATTTCAGGTAGTGCAAGTCTTCACTGAAAAGGAAGCTAGTTTGTTAACACAAACCTGCCACCTGTGGACTCATCACATGAATTAAGTCTTCACACCCACCACATTTGTATGCATATGTGATTAGACCCCATTTATATGAAATAGTCTATTCAAAAGGCTTGCCTCACCATTGCACAGAATGTCTCAGGCGGGTCTCCACAGGTAATATCCGGAGGGTCCAGTTTCACTTTCAGATATTTTGTCATGTCCGTGGATTCCGGCTGACAAGCCATGTAATCCCAAACTTTCCCTTCTTCTGTGTAAATCTGAGTCTTACACACATCGTAATGTCCCCACACCAAAGGGTAGGGTTGCATCACTGAGGACACTGTAACCCAAAGGGCATGAATCGACAGGAATCTTGACAAATACATCTCTAAATTCTTTGTAATCTTCTTGGAAACTAAAGAAGAGTTTGCTTTGTGATCTGTCTGTACTTTACATATATATGTTGATATGTAGGTAGGTCTGTATATTTAAAAAAAGAAAGAAAGAAAAAGAAAAAAAAAAAAAGAGGATAGGACCTCAAAGCAGATTCCAAAACCAAGCGTGGAGGGGTGAGATGTTGTATGGGTTCAGGTATATTGAGAACTTTGGTGGCAGCCTAACATACTTGTGTGTTAGGTGTTAACAACGTGCAGCTTTTTCTTTGTCCTAGAACATAGCTCTTAGATTCAGGTCTGGTTTGGTTTTTGTAAAAGATGTCCAGTTGCAGATAATAATTTAGCCAAGCGATGGCTCTCCCGTTGTACATCCGATAACCCTGAGTGATCCTCAATGTTCACAACTCACAAAGGACGCTCAGGCACACTGAGATGTCAGTATCCAGAGCAAAGGGATGAGCGTCTATAGCCCGGTGTCCGTTTCCCATCAATCATTCTTTTCTTCCGGCACCAGCACCCTTTCAGAAACAATAAGAGTAAGAGTTATTGTCTCAGAATCGATGTATTATGAAATGTACAATATGTTGACATTTAGGGGGTTTGATGTAATATAAAGCAAATTGGTGTAATATGGATAACCTTTACTCAGCTGCTTGGCAAGAACAAACAAACCATGGAAATTGTCCACGTGGGGTTGGGGGGGGAGGATTTCCATAAGAAAGATTTAACTCTTCCACAACAAAGACAGATGTGTGTGTTCCAGGTGAGTTACAGGTCTTTGCTTCAAAAATTATTTTTCCATCTTGATAAAACGGAGGGCAAGCAGCTAGATTTAAACATTTCTCAGATATTGCAGTGCTAGAAAATCTTCCAAGAGAACAATGGGGGAAATCAGTGCTTTTATAACAATGACAAAGAAATGACAACTACTTGTATGCCTTTTGTCTCTTGGCAAAGAGACCTTAAAAATCTCCAAATTCTTTGTACATTTCTTAGCTTTTGTTAGCTGGAGTGAAAAACCAGCATTGCTGGCATGAGCCTGTCCCTGTGGATTTGCTCATTATATTGGAAGAATTTAGCATCTTTTGTGTGGTTGCATTTAGTAATAAAGATAATTTGGCTCTCTGAAAAAAATATTCAAAAATAAAACCAAAGGAGCAAATTTTCCTTTCATGAGAATTTTCTATTTTCTTACATCTTTTTATAGCCATTACATCTGCATTTGCAGTTACTTTCTATAACAGAAGAGAATTTGTCCCAAAGGCGAATATTATAAGCTGCTTTAAAACTAAAAGCTCTGTAGTAAAACGTACAATTTAAAATGCACATATAAAAATAGCTGAGGGTGAGTTAACAGGCCATGAAGCAGAATAATATGGCACTAATTCTAAGAGAAAATAAAAATTACTGTTTAAAAAGTACTTTTGGTTAACTGATAATGCAGCCTACATAACTTTGGTGAGTTTAACTGGCAACTTTTCTCTTTAGAGATCACTATCCAAATAGAAACAAATGCTAATATTTGGAAACCGAGTGCATTTGCCTAATCAGTTATTTCATAGTCATGGTCCAAAAATTAACTATTTTTTACACAATTAAAAAGAGACCAAAAAAAAAAAAAAAAAAAGCCTACAGTTTTAGAAAATTCCATTATAGATCCTTCAATTCACATTAAACAGTTGAAATATGGAGGTTCACTATCTTCAAACAATCTTATAAGGGGAATTCATTATATTTAAATAATGTACCATCTTAAAATGAGCTAAGCCAGAGAGACTATGAAATGCCAACAGATGGTTGAATTGTGTTTCCATAGCAAAGTAATTTATAATAATTGCTTTATGGATGCAAGTGTGCAATTTTCATTATATTCAATTCATAAAATGTTATCATACAGCTGCAATTTGTGATATTTTCTATTAGGAAAAATGTTGAATATTTGAGTTCCTATGAAGCAATAATTAGCAGTTTGTCTAAACACGTATAAACTAGATTTGCATCTGCCTCTTTCTCATAACCTAAAGACTATACTGTGTTAAGCACATTTTAAAATCTTAAGCTAAAAAACAAACAAAAAAAAAATTACAGAGAAGCATGTGTTGTGGCCACTACAGCCTTCTGCTTTTTTCAGATTCATTAAGAATTTGAGGTTGATATTTTCAGAAACATCCAACAATTTGACAACTAATAATCTGAGAAGGTGTTAAAATAATATAAATCTACATTTTTCTCGCTGTGTTTTTCAACTGTGTTTACTACTGTATTATAAGAGGGAACAAACACTTCCCAGGGGGAGGGAAAGTGGACATCTTGACCCAAGCAACGGAAAAATCTGCCAGTTTGGAAATTAATAACTTCAATTATTGGTAATAACAGCAAGTTATTTATCAAGAATGATATCATCTTGAAGACCTGGCATTGACTGCTTTGCGTTTGGACTGAGTCAGCATTATGTGCTAATTTTTAATGTTACTTTAAACATATGACCTTAAGTATATATATTTCAATGCTTCCTGAGATTAGTTTTCACTTTCTTTTATAACCAATACATAAGGCTCCCCTCATCCACTTATTCTTGGTTACTCTGTCTTTATCCACACTTTGCCTTAATGCACCCACAAAATGAAGCGTGACCAGACATTTGTACATGAAAAATTTGAACACTAAGGAAATATATGTGAACCCGTTGCTATCTCCTGACACAACAGCAATCTCAATATAACGAATTCTCATTAAAGTATACCAGAATTATAATGATGGTCATTACACAGAATTATGGACTGCACCATTGATCGAATTTAGAGAACTGACAAGGAAAAATGCAGAGGAGTGCAAGATATTTGAATATTAGGCAGTTGCAGGACGGTGCAACAGACATTCTTGACAAGAGGCAGCCAATTATAGCTTAAATTTCTGGCACATAACCAGTTGTGATTAATAGTTTTCCATTACATTACAGACATATTATTAATGTATTAAAAATGTCAAGCTTTGGCAAGCACTAATGTGCCATGGCTCAGTTAGTCGGCAGAATTTACATTTAATGAGCTCCCATTGACACAGGAAAAAGATATTGACCACAGCATATTACAGATCAGGAGCAGAGGGACACTAAGCTGTTATTTAACATAATTATTTGATTTCATTCTAATTTTTATGTTTGTACCATCACTTTGTAGCCTTCACTGCAGGATCTCCTTACTTCATAGTGCCACATACACTTCAAAGAAAACCCTCTTTACTTCAAATTAGTCAGAAATTAAATCTATGAACTTCCATGGTACACAATGGGAAAGAAACCTCTCTGAAAATCAGGAATGTGCTATTAAAACATGACTATGGAGTTTTCAGAGAAAATAAAGCAATGTGAAAAGAGACTATTATTTATACCTTTAACTCTATTACCTAATGGCACTGGTTCCCATCTGGCTACGCTTTCAGCCAGGTTAAAATTATCAATAGCTTCTTAAAAGCTAGGTCGTCACAGCAAACAGCTAGGCAAACTGATTATGAGAAGGGCAGTCGATGACATATTGGGAGACTTAGTATACTAAATGTATCCCTTCCGGCCCATACCTGAACTAATTGTGAAGTAATATGGACTTTGGATTCATCTTAGGTGTCTGTTATCACCTAAATAAAAACAGCTTCAGAAGGGGTTTCTTCTAGTTTTTACCTTGCAAACCTTGGGCACTCACTGTAATCAAATAATGCTATCACCTCTACCTGGAAACTAAAGTACTGAGAAGTCCTCTTTGTTTAAAAAAAACCCAACTCATTAATATGCTGTGAGTACTCCATAGATCTCTGGTGTATAAGTTTGCAGAGCCAATGAAAATAGATAAATTTATGTCATGGCCCTCAAGTTGATAGATATTATTGATCAGGGCTAAAATGGGTTACAGGATGGTTTTGCATACATAGAAAATATATTTTTCCAGGATTCTGTAGCTAATTCCCTTCCACCTTGGATTAACTTTGCAAAGGCATCTCACAGACCCTTTCTCTTAGCAGAAAAAAAAAAAAGCCTTCCAAATATTACACGGGGGTAATAATGACAAAAATTATAGGCAGTTATAATCCAAAAGCAATTGTCATTTTCATCAACTGAGACCAGTAAATTTCATTGTCTAGCTGGCTTCTGGCATTGGTCTTATTACATAATCTCACTATGAGGTGGGAGCAGAGGTAGAAAGCTATTTATTTCATAAACATTCAGCTCTTCGGGGGCACCTGAAATAGATATTGACCCATTCCTCACAGACATTAAGAATTTTACAAATATGCATGTTTCTGAATGGGAAGCAACAAAAGGAAAATCGACTATAATCATAAACCACTGAGTAAAACATATAAAGAGAAAAAGACATACAGATTCCAAAATCTATCAAAATTAGCAGCCTCCAACACAGGCATCATGAAATTTATTACACAAGATATTTAAGCATGTAACCAATGTCCTCTGCACTTATTTGTCCTGAAGAAAGCATTTTCTAGTCACCTTAATGGGAAACATATGCATCTATCCTTTTGCTAACTGTCTCAAAATATAAGAAATTGAGCATGAACAGGTATCACTGGCACAGCTTACTCATACTTGATTATGATGAGCAACTGCCTATCACACAATTCTTAATAAAATCTAATAACACCTTAGCATTTGAAAGATCTCTGTTTTCACTGAGGGAAGACTGATTAGAGAAAGCAGATAGCACACATTTTGCAGGATATTTGGGGATGGGAGAACACATAAAAGTATTTCAGAATCAGTTAAGCTTAGAAGAAATCTGGTGTTTAATCACCATGTGAACAACAAATATTTAACTCATACCAAAAGTCCAGAGATCCAAGGTTTCAAGTAAGAGAAAGTCAACACCCCCTGAAGTTTGGAAACACAACTTTGGATTCTGAAAATAAAATTATTTTTAGAAGTATGCTAAATCTCATGCTACTAACCTAAGACCTTACTGACTGATATAATTTTATATTATATAATATAATTCACATATGTATCTTTCACTGTTAACATATAGTTGGTTTTCCAAGTCGAATTAAATTTTATTTATTTTCAGGTGACTTGGTGTTTTTGTAACTCTAAAACTCTCTCCAAATTTTCACAACACTTAGAAAACCTATCAACTAAATGTGTAATGGTTTAATGTTTTTATCATATTACCTGAAGTTTTTCAGAATAATAATAAAAGCAAAGACAGGCATTTACACCAACTGAAAATATACAAAAGAAAACTGAAAAATACATTAGTTTCCTACTAAAAAAAAAAAAATGTTAACCTGAATCATTTTAATACACATGTCCAGTGAAAGCTGACAAGACAAAAATCTCAAGAGAAAAATAACTCCCTGTCCAAATAAACTGTCTCCTTACAAAATTTTTAAGATTATTGCACATTTCACAATAGGAAAATCACCCAGTGAACAGCCCAACATATGGAATTCTGAATGTCCTCATGTTGGTCTTTAGTGGTGAAACAGATCTCATTTCATGGCATCCAGAAAAAGAAAATAGATTCCTTATATACAGAAGCTGGACAACATTGCATGTGAAATACTCGGTGCATGTTTTGCTTTGCATGCTGATCCACATGCAGAGATCCAAATTGTATCTTCATGAAAAACTGAAAGTTGATTATCTTCAAAAGAATCTTGGGCAGTTTTAGTGAGTTGCTTTTCCTTTGCCACAGAGAAAGGTGGATAAGGCATTCCAAGTGGCACAGTTCAAAATACTTCATGAAATGTGGGGTGCTGATTCCCTCACAGCTCAGAAGTGCTCCTCCAGGGCCAAACAAAACAGGAAATCCTCCCCCACAAAGATACGAGTTTTTGGAAAACTTTCCAACAAGCTTAACCAGTGGGCGTATTTGAATCAATGATTTTAATAGAAGCTCTTTGTGGGTTTTTTAAAAAAGGTAAGATAAGAAAAACTTTTAGTATTTTCAGTCATAAAACAGGACCTTGTTTCTGGAGCAGATCTACTGCCAGATTCACCATATGTTTAGCAGAATTCTGAATCTTACTCAGAATTTTCCATTCCAGAGATTGACAATTCGTTATGATAAGGAGGAGCTCCATTATTCTCCCTGTGAATAATGGAAGAAAAGGGAGGATCCTCTACTCACTGGAAATCTATACCCGATGCAAAGACAGGAACTCAACTTGCGACTTCTCCAAATAAAGTTGCCTTAAAATCACCGCTAGGAATTTTCCTCTCTTGCCCTATAAGATGACAACCTACTCTTAAGTGCATTTCTGGAAGGAAGGAAGAAAAAAAAAAAAAAAAAAAAGGTGCCCGGGTGAGGTTATTAAAATAAACAGCAGAGGGCGCAGTTTCTTTTTTAATCTAAGTTTTCCCTTGCATGAATCACTTAATTGGTTATTTTAGGCCCAATAATATTCAGTATTATTTGTATTATATATAGATATCCACAGATCCATACGGAAGAGAAATCCAATGTCCCTGGCCGAATCCGTCAACCGATTAATGTGATGCCAGGGAAAGGGCCCGAGAAAAGGTTCCAAGCAGCATTCCCCCACCAAGTCTTCTCCTCTTCCAAGCTCCCTTTCTCCCCAGCTGCACCACGCGGGAGAGTGAGGCTCTCATCTCGCATCAATTAAGGGGATTAAGAGAAGGGACTTCCAAAGCTGCCGGTGTGGTCACCAGCTGCCCGGGGCAGGCAACAGGGCAAGTGTTCGCGCGCGCGTGTGTGCCTCCCCCAAAGCAAAGATAATTGGCAAAACCACAAAAAACATCACGACGGTCCCCCTCCTGCGCGTAGCGTGTGGCCAGGTGTGTTCCCTTCATGCGCGTAGTGTGCGGCCAGGTGTGTGCGAGAGAGGGCGAGCGCGGCGCGGCTGCCCACGGGTGGATGGAGGCACCGGCCCGGACCCAGCGGGCACCCACGGCCCCCGCTCCGGGAGCCCCCGGGAAGGCCGGCGTGGGGGTGTGAGCGTGTGCGGGTGTGTGTGCGCGCGCCAGGCTCCGCGCGCTGCCTCCTCGGGGCGCTTGACAAAGTTCCTCGCCCACCCGGAGGCTTCCCTCCGGCCTGTGGATGGCACCGGGGGGCGTGGGGGGCGGGGGAAGCCCGGGGAGGGAGGGGGGAAGAGCGGCAAAGGCGAGCGTGGCACTTACCGTGGGGCCCTTCCGCCCTCGCGCGTGGGGCGTGTGGGGGCGCCGAGCCGACGGCGCGGGGCGGCGGCCCGGCCCTGCCCTGCCCAGCCAGCGGGTCCGCCCGGGGCGGCGGCCGCCACGGCGGAGCCCGCGGGGGGCGCACGGGCGGGCGGGCGGCAGCCCCCGCGGAGCCTCCTCCCGGGCGGGCGCGGGCGCGGGCGCGGGCGGAGCGGGAGGGGCGGGGGTGCGGACCGGAGCCGCCGCCGCCGCCGCCGCCCGAGCCAGGGGTCCGGATCGCGCGCCCGGCCGGCTGCGGGAGGGGACCCTGGGGACCGCGAGCCCCGCGCCGGCTCGCCACTCTCCCCGCTGCTTAATTACCTTCGCCGCGGCCCCCGGGGTTGGGGGGGAGAGCCTCCCGCGCGTCGCCCCCTCTCGGAGCCGGCGCCGAGAGGGGGGATTCCTTCCCGCGGACGTCCTCTTCCGAAATGCACAAGATCAGGGACTTGGACAGGTAGACGAGGGGGCGGGAGCGCGGGTGGGCGGAGAGGCAGAGCGGATGGGCGAGGTGCGTCTACCCCCAAAACCGCGGCGCTCCCCGGCCGGAGTCGCAGCCCTCGGAGGTTCGGCCGGCCCGGCCCCGGCTCGCGGGTCCCCCGCGCGCCTCCGCGCAGCTGCCTGGGCCACTTCTCGCCTTAAACTTTTACCGGGGGATTTTTTTTCTTCTATTTCTTTTTCTTTTTCCCCTTGAAGCCGCAGGACGGCTTTCCGACTCCCGGGGATCAGAACCAGCGGCCCGGCGGCTCTATCCCGCCTGGCACCGCTCTCATTTTATTTCAGACGAAGACGTCGCGCCCGGTGCTCGAAGGGACATCAATCAGGACGTTGAGCCTTGGCGCCAAGAAGATGCTCCAGCTCCGAGGTCGCCCGGGCTTCCTTAGCGCATTCCGCCACTCAAGTCAGAAATGTCACCGCACGGAGCGGCGACGGCTGCGAGACGCGACGCACCCCGAGTCCGTGTGATGAAACAGACATGGCCCGCGGCGCGCCCGGACTGCGGCGCCCGGCTCCCCGCCCCCGCCCGCGGCGCGGCCCGGGACCCCGCTCGCTCCCGGCGGGCGCCAAACTTGGGGGCGCGTGCGGCTGCCGAAGCGCGCGCCAGGCCCGCCGCCAGTGGGGAGAGGCCGGGAGGCCCGCCCGAGGGCAGCCGCGGCCCTCGGAGGGGGTGGCACGGGCGCGCCCCTTGAAAAGCAGCTCCTCTTCGGCAACTGCCAGCAAGTGGGAGGATTGCAAACCTCCACGCTACCTCGAGACCTGGGCGCTCCGAGCGGTCCTAACTCCGTCTCGCTCGCGGTGCCTGTCGCCGAGGCTGTTGCTACTGCTGCTGCTAGCTCTGGCCGCCGCCGCCCCCACGACCTCGGGGCGCCCGGACAATGGGATCCCCCCTCCGTCCCTCCCCCGCCCCTGGCTGGTCCGCGGAAGCGCGGCTTCTGGTAACTCCACGCGCGCCTCCCCCTTCTGGCCTCCTGCATCCCACCCGGCTCGCCTCTGTCCCCTCCCCCAAACCGTTCCCAAGCACACCCCCTCGCCCCTGGGAGTGTGTTTCCACCCGCAATTCCTTTGTGAGCCGAGGCCCCTAGAGCGCAAGGCTCGGACCTCCTCCCTTGGAGATTCAGATTCGGTCCCCTTTAGAAAGTTGAAGTTCAAGGGATACCTGTGCATTTCGGTGCGCTTTGCTTTCCCGAGGGATAGGCAAGTGCCCCCAGTTCCAGGGATTTCATTCCCCATGGACGCGGCTGAAACTCACCCGGGACCACTCTTGGCTACACTCGGACGTCAAATAGAAACAAATCGGACTTCGATAAGCCAAGGAGAGACTTTCATGCTTTCATAAGAAAGAAAGACCATTGCCAACAGGGAAAACGCTCTACTCAGAAATCTGCAGGCGTCTCAAAACCAAACCGAAATCGGCTTTTATACGTGTATACAGAAAGGGGAGTGAGCAGTAAAAGAACGTGGGGCGGATGGGGGGGGTAACCCCCCTCCCGGGCCCCCTCCGTGGCTGGACAAGAAATGTCTCTGTGGTGCCAGGATGTGAGAATAAGCGGACCAGGTTGAATGTCCCCCATGTGAGCGCTTGCTTAGATTTGAAAGTTCAAGTGAAGGAGAAAAGCCTGACTTGAAAGTTTGTTCAACCCATTGCAGAGGGTGAGAAATGGACAACCGTGAACACTTGGTCTCTGTGCGCCCACCACGAAGGCGGGAGGCTAAGGGGAACTGGGTCATTTTTCTGCGATGACTGGGGTGCGCGGTGAAGAAGGTGGTTGAACATGTAATCAGGCCCCCCTTGGCCCGAGGTAGCCAGCGAGGCAGGGATCCCAAACGCCTCCCCTCCAATGCCTGAGAGGCCACAATGCGTCCTCCCTCTTTGAATCTCTCAGCAGAAATCTGGAATTGCGTGCTTTTCTCTTTCCCACCCTCCGTATTTCAGAGCTGACTTGGCAAAAAGGAGTCACCTGTAGGGCTGAAATGCCTAGAAGGGGGTTGTAAACAGCTGCCATTCTAGCTCTTCCCCCCCTCTCCCATCTCCTCCCATGCTCCTCCATGTTGAAAACAGATGGATAACCTCGGAGGTGTCACTCACCACCTTACCCTCCCTCCCAGACGCCCAGAACTCAGCGCCTTCTAGGGGAAACTTTGGACTTGAGAAACAACAGCCAACACCCACAGTGGGCCTTCTCCCCTCTCAGCCCTCTGGCCTGGACCCTAACATACAGACAACTCTCCTCCTTCCTTCTCTCTCCTGCCCTTTTCTCTCAAGCGGAGAAAGCCGCCTCTGGTCTCTTCATCTTCAGCTTTATCTGATGTTATAAGGTCCTTCTCCAGTGAAAAGAAAAGTTATCAATGCAGGGGATTAGGGAATTCCCTTCTGGGATATATGGAGATCTTTGTGATTGTGTCTCCCAACTTGGAAACGTGTCTTCTTTTTCTCTGTCAAAATCTTGGCCTGATCTCATTCCTGTGCTCTTCCTCATTCTCAGGGTTCCTTTGACTGCGGGCAGGCAGCCTTTCTAAATAAACCTGGTATGTATATGGAACCCTCTCCAGTTAGGTAGCTTCTCCCACCAAGGGAGGGGGTGAGCCTTCTAGAGGTGAGTTTTTCTGTCAAACATGGGCTCTGACCTTTTCTCAGAATCAGTAAATCGCCAACTAAGCATGTGGATCTAAACCCTAGAGAGTCAATCAGAATCAGAGACTTTTCACCATTAAAACCCCATCCCCTTATGATCTTTATCCTTCCTCTATTAGGGAAGGGGTGGGAAGACTTTTTTCTCAAAAAAAAAAAAAAAAGGACTTTGGGTGGATCTGGTATACTCCCTGAACTAGCACATACATATGAAACCCACTTTTCTCAATATACCTTTGCCTATTTATGTGATATTCACCAACCAGAAATTTACTTCTAGATATTTAATTGGCATCAGGGAAAATAATGTAGGCCATACGTATTTTTCCCTATCATTCTTTGCCTTCTTGACCCACATATATTTAACTTTCTTTGGAAAGAATGATTTTTCTGTTTATATTTAACCTTTCTCAACTCTGCTATTTTTTCCCTCTCCTTTTGGAGAAGAATGGTTTGATCTTTCACTTTTCTGGCTTTAGATCTCTGACTGGTTCCCATGGATCCCTCGTTCTTCTTCAATTTAGATATCCATTTATTTGTGATCCTGCTAGGCCTCTAACTGTTGTTCATTTTTCTAGGTTCCCAGCTGCCTAAAAATGTTCTCTTTAGAGATTTGGCAGGGTTATTTAAATACTTGCAACTTCAATATGCCAAACGGGTAGTGATGGCATATTTGCAATATATCTGGTCCAAAAAGACATGTGTCTTTTTATAAATACTGTAAAGTACTTGACATAAAGTAGGTATAAGATAAATGTGCAGTGCAGGTGTGAATAGTTTTTGCTCATTCCCAGGTTTCAGTTATAGCTTCCTTGGTAACAGGAACTAACTCCCACCATATTAAATTAAGACTTAGACATCTGAAATTTACAAATCAGGAGTGTGTTAGGCGGTTTGGGCTGGTTTGGGCTGCTGTAACAAAGTATCACAGACGAATGGCTTATAAACAACAGAAATGTATTTCTCTTGGGTCTGGAGGCTGGAAATCTGAGATCAAAGGGCTAGCATGGTCAGGTTCTGGTGAGAGCTCCCTCCTGGGCTGCAGACAGCTGACTACTTCTGTATTCTCATGAGGTGGAAGGAGGGTTCCAGGGTCCCTTGTACAAGGACATTAATCCCATTCGTGAGGACTCCACTTTCATGACTTAGTTACTTCCCAAAACCCCCACACACCTCCTGATACCATCATATTGGGGATTTGGGTTTCAATGTGTGGATTTAGGGGGTGGACAGAAACAGGACAAAGGCCAAGTTCTATCTGACGAGTTGTATACTATGTGGTCGATGCTGTTTATAATGGTTACTTGTGTCCCAGTAGAAATATCCTTCCCAGCAGTTTAAAACCTTTAGCTCTTTCTTGCCTTCACTTTGTGCTCAGGGACATGTTTTATTACAGAGCCATTAGTGGTGGAGTTTTGACAGGTTTTGAAGTTCCTTACCTGACAGGCTTTTTTAATGTTTAAATATTTTGACATTTAAACCTCTAGCAAGCCCTAAGCACCTGGTCTAGGTTCTATCACTAGACTCAGCTGGCATTTTCCTTCTATTATAAGTGTACCAAGGATACTTCTCTTGAGGTTTTAAATTTAGAAGCCCAAACTATCCAAATAACCGAGCGTACCCAGCATGGGTACATCAACAGTCTCATTTAGTTCCTCTCAAGGTTAATAACAGACAGAAGGACGTTTTGTTTAATTATTTTTTGGATGGCAGGCCCCTTGTAGTATAGGCTTCCCCTGCTAGATAAGCATTCTAGGAGCCAATCGGCATGGCCCTGGGCCCCACACTTCCTATTTACCTGGTCTAACCCTAGTGACTTTTTTATTGTTTCCCCAGATGAAAAAAGTCCTCAGAGGTGGACTTGTGGAAGAGGTGATGCAAAACATGGCAGAAGCACTAAAAACCATCCAAATTGACGAGTTCAAAAACTATTTTGAGCAGTGGAAAAAGTGTTTTGATAGGTGTACTGCTTCAATACTTTGAAGGTGACTGAAATTTAAATGTGTTAGAATAAATACACAATTTTTTATAAATAAGTTCTGGGGTTTTGGGGTCTCCTCCTTCTTGGGTTACTGACACTGGAGCACAAAAAACAGCACATAGTCTAAGCCATTGAAAGTTAGTAACTGCACCGGGCTCGGTGTCTCAGCCTGTAATCCCAGCACTTTGGGAGGCTGAGGTGAGTGGATTGCCTGAGCCCATGGATTCGAGACCCACCTGGGCAACTTGGTGAGCCCTCATCTCTAAAATCAAAAAAAATTTTTTAAAATTTAACTGGGCGTGGTAGCGTGTGCCTGTAGTTCCAACTCCTTGGAAGGCTGAGGTGGAAGGATCGCCGGAACCCAGCAGGTCGAGGTTGCGGTGGCCGGGAGTGGCCACTGCACTCCAGTCTGGGTGACTGGAGTGGGACTCCAACTCAAAAAAAAAAAAAAAAAAAGAAAGTTAGTAACTGATGCAGGGAATATGGTCTCTAACATCCAGTGCTTTCTAATATATAGCACTGTGTAAAATAGTTTGGAAATAATAAAATTAGCTGCTTTGTATTTTAAATGTATTTTAAATTAGCAAAATGAATTTTTAAAATTTTTGAAAGAGAAAGCATGCTGCTTTAAAATGACTAATTGGGGGACACAACATCAATAAAAGTACCTGATCTCAAACCGGGCAAAGTGGGGAACAAAGGGAGGTCCAAACTTTACCTGTATGATGAGCACTTGTTTACTTAATCCTGAATTGTACCCCACATCTTTAAATTTAGAAAAAAAGGCCAGGCATGGTGGCTCAGTCTGTAATCCCAGCACTTTGGGAGGCTGAGATGAGTGGATTGCCTGAGCCCGCAGGTTTGACACCAGCCTGGGCAACTTTGTTGTCTCTACAACAAATAACAAACAAACTAGCCGGGCATGATGGCTTGTGTCTGTAGTTCCAGCTACTTGGAAGGCTGAGGTGGAAGGGTCACCTAAGCCCAGCAGGTCAAGGCTGCATTGGCCGTGAGCATGCCACTGTACTCCAGCCTGGGTGACAAGAGTGAGACTCCAACTCAAAAAATAAATAAAGGGCAACCCCCTGGGGTCCCCTCCCACTGTGGGAGCTTTTCTGTCCTCTCAATAAATCCTACTTTCTAAATGAATAATTAAATAAAATAATTTTAAAAATCACTGGAGTCCAATTCAGACCCCTATCACAGATGTTTATCAAATAAACACAGAAGAAATTAAAAATAAATAAAAAATAAAAAATGACTAATTTTGGCTGGACACAGTGGCTCATGCCTGTAATCCTAACCCTTTGGGAGACCAAGGCAGGAGGATTGCTTGAGCCCAGGAGTTCGAGATCAGCTGGGCAACATAGAGAGATGTCATTTCTACAGAAAAAAACAAAAATTATCCAGGTGTGGTGGTGCATGCCTGCAGTCCCTGCTACTTGAGAGGCTAAGGCTGGAGGATTGCTTGAGCCCAAGAGGTAGAGGTTGTGGCAAGCCAGGATTGCACCACCATACTCCAACCTGGACAACAGAGTGAGACTATGACTCAAAAAAAAAAAGGCTATTTTTAGTCAAAAATTTTTTTTTGGTCTCATTTCTATTCCAACCCTAGTGCCCTGGAAGTCTTTGATGGAGAATAAAGTTTTCTTATGTTTGTTTACTCTCACACATCTACAAGAAAGCAACAGAAATCCCTTCTTAATTTTTTTTTGCTTTCAGAGTATGTGACACTAGATGTTTTTAATCCAACCAATAAATCTGTCAAAATCATAACACCCTGAGCTTCTATTACCCATTTCATTTTCTTTGAGAATCAGAAGATGTAGTCAATATTTGTTTAACAGTTTATCTTTCTTCTAAGGCTGTAAAAAAAAAAAATGCATCACACCAGCAGATTTGGATAATGCTATGATCTGAACAGACTCAGTAAGCTTCCATGTACTTACATTTTATTGTGCTTAGTTTGTCTGCCTAAGAACATCAACTTATTTCTGGAAAAGAGGAGATCCCACAACTGCCCTAGTGTGTTGGGTGAAAAATTCAGTCTCAAAAATCAACAGCTGTATAGACTCCTCAAATGTAATTTTCATAATTTCAGTTTCTCTACAACAGCAAAATCAGCAGCCTTTTCAAAATGAGAAGGAAACTATAGGAAGATTTACCCTCTTCACCTCATTTAGACAACTTTCCATCAATTCCATACCAATAGTCATCTTCAATTTAATGAGCATTGATGGAACTCACATGGTCTACTGGGAACTGTCCTTGGTGCTGGAGGAAATGCAGAACTCTCAAGTCGTGGTGCTTTCAATCATGTTAGAGAGTTGGACTATTAACTGTATTGTGTAATTTTAGTATTGCATTAGATCTAGCTTAAGGGAAAGGTAGTTGTTATTGACAAGTCTAGAGACTTTTTTGTACCCAAGATGGGTAAATGCACGCAATGGTCTCTATTAGCCACTGACCCAAACAACGGCAGAGAGCAGCATCTTTGGTTTATCAGCCTCCTTAGAGCGTTCTTGTGCTGTCATAGAAACATGAGGCAGGATGTTCTAAGGAAGGAAAAATGGCCAACACAGAGGAGAAATTGAAGATCTCAAGATGCTGTTTGGTTTGGGTATACTCTACCCAGATGTATATTTCTGTTTTCCTTGACTGCCTACTTCTGGGTTTAGTTTTAGATTTCCTGTTGTAAAATGATCACTTTGATGCCTGTTTTTAGCAGCTCTGGTCCTTTGCTTTCATGTTGAATGGAAGCAGTGGGTCTGAACTGGATGTTGACTTTTAGTGAGTAAGACAGATTCATGCCAAGTGACCTTTACTTCCCAGTGGGCTGCAATCCCCTCTGGCAAGGAGGGTCCCTCTCCTACAGAAAATGACTAGTTTTCTTAAATCCTGTCTCCATTTTTTAGGGGAGAGGAAGGAAATTTGAGATGTTATGAATTATCTTCTTACTTCAGTAAGCCAGGAAGAAACTTGATTGTCTATTCTCCAGATTTTGAAATCCTATAGAAAATAACGCCCATATAAGAGTTCTACAGTCTCAACGAAACTGTTTCTTGTTCTCCTCTCCCTTTCTTTTTACTTTTATTCAGACATGAATTTTTTTTTTTTTTGAGTTGGAATCTCACTCCATCATCCAGGCTGGAGTGCAATGGCACGCTCACGGCCACCCCAGCATCGATCTGCTGGGCTCAGACAATCCTTCCACCTCAGCCTTCCAAGTAGCCAGAACTACAGGCACATGCTACTATGCCCAGTTAATTTTTTGATTTATTGTAGAGAGGAGGTCTCGTCAAGTTGTCCAGGCTGTTCTTGAACCCATGGGTTCAGGCAATCCTCTCACCTTGGCCTCCCAAAGTGCTGGGATTACAGGCTTGAGCCTCCACACCTGGCCTCAGACATGAATTTAATCATTCTTATGTTCTAGGGACTTAATTAGAAGCAAGATAGTTAAGAGAGTGCCTCTTGTAAATTACTGCCTGTTGAAGAAGACAAAGTTGCAAACAAACAATGTAATACTGCTGTAGGAACTGAGATAGAAACCCACAGGGGTTGGGCACAGTGGCTTATGCCTGTAATCCCAGCACTTTGGGATGCTGAGGCAGGAGAATTTCTTTGGCCCAGGAACTCGAAACCAGCCTGGATAACATACTGAGACCCCATCCGCCCCCTCCCAAAAAGCTAGGTATGGTGGTGATGCCAGCTACTCAAGAGGCTGAGGCAGGAGAATCACCTAAGCCCAGGAAGTCAAGACTGCCATGATCATGCCACTGCACTCCAGTCTGGGTGACAGAGTGAGACTCTGACTCAAAGAAAGAAAGAAGGAAGAAAGGAGGGAGGAAGGGAGGGAAGGAGGGAAGGAGGGAATCCAAAGGGAGCAGGTGGACCCCCCCAAAGATGAATGACTGTTCTTCCAGGCAATCCTGAAAAAAGCTGTGTAGAGTAGAAGGTATGTGAACAACACCTCAACATTTGATTAGGTGTTCTTTCAGCAAAGGAAGCAAAGGGCATTCTGACCAGGAAGCAGGGAAACAAAGTCATGAAGCCTAGTACAATAAGGCATGTTTTGGCATTCCCAAGTAGTTTGGCGTGACTACAGCTCACAGTAGCATGTAGATGGTCTTTGTGGTGAGCACTTAAAAGCATTTTGATGGCCAGTTGTGGTGGCTTATGCATATAATCCCAGCACTTTGAGAGGAGGAGGCAAGATGATTACTTGAGCCCAGGAGTTTGAGACCAGCCTAGGCAACATAGCAAGACTTTGTCTCTACAAAAAAAAAAAAAAAATTTAAATTAACTACTCATGGTGGTGCATGCCTGTAGTCCTAGCATGAAGACTGAAGTGAGAGGATGACTTCAGCCCAGGAGTTTGAGGCTTTAGTGAGCCATGGTCATGCCATTAAACTCTAGCATGGGCAAGAGTGAGACCCTAACTCTTTTACACTGAAACTGTAACAAGAATTTAGGGTAATAAAAGTCAAGAAAAGAATGTAAGAAAGTAATCAATACTAGTTAGGTTGAGATATATGAACATGCCAATAATTTATCATTTATTGACCTGCAAAAAATAGCAACTTCATTATGTCTCAGCCTAACAGGATCCAGTAGTTTCCATTTGGTTCCTAGTAATCTGTGTTAAGAGAAGAAAATGCTTTAAAACAGTGAATACTTGTATAACTTCTGTATTTACCTTTGGAATGCATGATGTTCCTCCTTTTGGCAGGAGATATACCTTCCTAATGAGGTTTTGTGCTTAGATGGGTATTAAATTTAGTTGGATTTCACTGAGTAAGCACTGAGCAAGAGAGCGTGCCTGCAGAGAAGACGAGTGACCGAGAAACCAGAGGTTCAGGCATTTAACCAGGGATAAGCCACACATGAATAATGGAGAGTTGAGTAATTAGTGATTTAGACACCAATTAAGTCTTGGATGTAAAGAACCAGTCTCCAATAATTCTACCAAGCTTTGCATTTTCGCTATCCCAAGTCACTGTGTTTTATTCCAAATCCATTTGGAGAACAACTATTTGCAACAAAAGGGAAGAAGAAAATAATACAAAGTAGAAAATAATGTTAAATATAAATAAATTAGAAATCATTATACACCATGGAAGGAAACAGCAACAAATTGATGATTACAGTAACTAATTCCTTCTGTAGGTCAAGGTGAAATTCAGGTTTCTTTTCTTTTCTTTTTTTTTTTGGCTTTTTTAGGAGAAGTTGGTTAATCAGACTCCTAAGTGGTTTATGACCAAAAGGTCAGGAGATATACTGGCAATGAGGAAAAAAAACTGAATCATCTTTTAAAAAATGTAAACCTGTTTTTATTGTTTAAATTTCTGTGCAAAATGAAACTCTGGAAGTCACCTCTTTCCTCAGTCACTACCCTGAAACTCTATCTGCCCCCACTAGTCTGAAGGCTGAGTTTGTAATAAAGAAAAGAGATAGACTGAGACTGTCAATTACTGTATATCCTTTATGGTTTTGGATAGTAGAATGGGATCTCTGATTTCCAAAAGTTGTGTGTGTCTATACGTGTGTGTGTGTTTGTGTGTGTGTGTGTGTGTGTGTGTGTGTGTATGATTGTTAAGGTGTTGCAATTATCCTTATATTAAGAATTAACTGAAGCTGGGTTCAGTGGCTCAGCCTGTAATCCCAGCACTTTAGGAGGCTGAGGTGAGTGGATTGCCTGAACCCGCGGGTTCCAGACCCGCCTGGGCAACTTGGCGAGACCTCATCTCTACAATAAATCAAAAAATTAGCCGGGCGTGGTAGCGCAGGCCTGTAGTTCCAGCTGCTTGGAAGGTTGAGGCGGAAGGATCGCTGGAGCCCAGCACGTCGAGGCTGCGGTGGCCAGGAGCGGCCACTGCATTCCAGTCTGGGTGACAGAGTGAGACTCCAACTCAAAAAAAAAAAAAAAAAGAATTAATTGATATTGATATGCAAAGAGAGCCAGATGCTCACAGCTCACTAAAGCTTTCAGAAGTATAACCTAGGTGGCTGGGCACAGCAGCTCACACCTGTAAACCCTGCACGTTGGGAGGCCAAGGCAGGAGGATTATTTGAGCCCTGGAGTCCAAGACCAGCCTGGGCAACTTAGCGAGACCTCCTCTACACACACACACACACACACACACACACACACACACACACACACTTTATAAAAGTATTACCTGGGACTTCAGCAACAAAATATCTGAGACTAACCTAAATGATGCAGGGTTAGCTTAAAATCCATGAGACATTTAGATACTGAAAATGAATTTTTCAGAAAACCCAATGAGATATAGTGTAAATAGCACCAGACTAGGAACCAAGAAACCAAGCCCTTGTTAAGATACTTTTTTGCTGTGTGAACTTACATAATTCATTTCACTTCTCTGACTTCACTAACTCATCTGTAAAATAAGAAACCTGAATTTGATGACCATGAGGAAGTTGTTCTTAAAAGGGAGTTTGTAGACTGCCCATCTCAGAATGATGTTGCGGACTTGCTGAAATGATGCTTCCTGGGCCCATCCCACATTGACAGAATTAGTCGCTCCCCGGGTGATTTTGTTTAAGCACATTAGCGTCTGAACATCACTGGCCTAAGGTTTGCTCCAGATTTTGCATTTTGAGCTTGCTTTGTGGTTGAAGTTAATTTTAATAAAAGCTAAGACAAAAATAAATCCTTTATGTTTTTGGATAGTGGAATATGAGCTCCAACTTCTAAACTCTGTATATACATTTCTATGTATTAGAATTAAGTGGGATAGATGTTTGATTCCCTGAAAGATTAGACAGAGAAAAGGCCAAGGACTTTGAAGTTATATTTTTAAGACAAAAAAGAATGAAGCATTTGCCATATAATACTGTTAATTTGTAACCATTCTCACTGAGACCCAATTTCTAGAACATATGTATTAGTTATAAGCTGCCATAATCTCTCCTAGAAGTGAGTTACTCAACTGGTAAACACCAGGTCTCTGAAAGGTACCATGAGATGCAGTCATAAGGTTTTAAAAGTTTCTGAACATTTTATTCCAGTTGGAGTTTCTTCAAAATCAGTCAGTGATTATTGGACTTTTTTTTTTTTTTTTACTAGCACTAGCTAATACAGCTTTATAAAGTGTCCTTGCAAATTATTACAATTAGATTTCTACTAAGGTCAGAATTTTCAAAAGATTTCAGATTAAAAAGATATTAATTAAACTATATGCAAATAGTTATACATGTATTATATATGTGCATATATTTTCTATGTATTTCAGTTAAAATTATCGTGAAAAGTAGTATGATGCCTTGGCAAATCTCCAAAGGCCAAAGTTGATGTCCTTGATACGTTGATAAACAGTTTTGTGGACTTAGATAACTGGCTTTATATATCTGAGATTCTATTTTTTTAGTTGCATAATGGGAATAAAGATTCCCATTATGGTCCCCACCTCACCTGGTTTGAGATCAGGTACCCTTATTGATGTTATGTGCCTCCCCTCCCTCCCCTCTATTATGCTTTTAACACTATGCCCTGGAAAATAAATTCAGAAGAAGCCAATGCTGTAATTTCTACATTTAAGGTGCTTACATCTTACTTGAGGATTTTATAACAATATCACACAGTGTAAGATTTAAAACTAAAAATGAGGG
This sequence comes from Cephalopachus bancanus, assembly GCA_027257055.1. Lineage (NCBI taxonomy): Eukaryota > Metazoa > Chordata > Mammalia > Primates > Tarsiidae > Cephalopachus > Cephalopachus bancanus. Next base: position 1,757,259 of record JAPVLO010000249.1, read on the forward strand.
CTAAAAATTGGTCTTCTAAGTTGGTCTTCTAAGATGGAGAAGTGTTCCATTCAAGCAAGTGGGATATGGAACTGAACTCTTTGGGATCTGATAGGTAAATCATGGAAAACACCTCAGCAGGAAGGAGACTGCATAAAGTCAAAGTCAGAGGAGGCAGAAGGACTGAGCCATTCTCAAGAGAAAGGAAGCAGCAGAGTCACTGAAATTAAGGCATCGTGTTGGAGAATAGTGGACATATGTTTGGAAAATTCGATAAGCCCAAAGGTCAATGCTTCCTAAATTCCAAGTGAAGAGTCTGAAATTTATCCAGGAGATAATGTGGAGCAATTAGAGGTCTGAGCAGGGAAGACCCATGAACAATGTGGTGTGTTTTACAAATTTACCTGGAAATAATGTTCATAATGAGTCAGAGGAGGGAGATGCTAGAAGCAGAGAGAACAAGCAGGAAGCTACTCTGTGAGTCCAGGGAGACGATGGTTGGTGCTCAGGTGGTAGTTGCTAAAATGAAAAAGAGAAATATGTGAGTACAAGAGACAATGGTGAGACTTCTGGTAGAATTTATTTATTAAAAAATGGTTTTAAGCTAGACATGTCTTTCAAATTAGATGAGAATGAAAACCGCCCTATGAACCTCTTACACTTTCATTTCTAGTGAAATGTTCCCAACCATGTTTCCTTTTTTCAACTAAATAATTGTTGAATGCATTGTATGTGCGTTGATCCAGGAGTCTGAGATTCACTGATGAACAAAGACCGAACTCAGGAGCCTCACATTCTAGTTGAGGGACACAAAATACAAACAATAAACATAATGAATAAGTCATTATTACATGTGAAAGAGAAAAAAAATATATGTCAACAAGAAAAAGGAGAGCAGGGAATGAGGGATTCAAAGTGACATGCTGAGGGCGACTGCAGCGAGAACAGAGTGGAGCGGTAGAGACCTCCCAGAGAAGGTGAGGCAGAGCCAAGGCTCCAGGAGGAGCCACAGCTTGGCCCATGGACATTTGGATAAAGAATGTTCTAGGTGGAGGAAACACACAGAGCAAGGGTCCGAAGCCTCCCTAGCATGTTGGAAGAGCCCACGGTGCCTGGAGATTTAGGAATGCGTTTTTAAAGTCTGACAGAAACTCACAGCAAATTGCTTTTCAAATCCATATTTACGCAACTCTTTGAGGCTTAACCATTTTTGCACTGTTTGGATATGCCACACAGCTCTCTGTAAGGTAATGGTGAGCCTTTGTAAATACACACACACGTACACAAACACAGTGGAGAACAATGTACTTACACCCTTACGTTATCATTATTTTTTCTTAATATCGCTTATTTTATAGATTTCATTTCTATAGCTCTCTCTCCCTCTCTCTCCCTCTCTCTCTCTCTCTCTCTTTCTCTCTCTCTCTCTCTGTGTGTGTGTTTGTATGTGTGTGTGTGTATGTGTGTGTTTACTCCTTTTCAGTTTTGCAATTTGTACCACCACATTTCCAAAAGGACTTTAGACCACATGCAAGCATACCTTAAATATGATTCTCCCCCAAAAAGAGCAGAGACAAAGTGAGGAATATGCTTCAACTGCACATAAGACTGTTCGTGTACCACTAATTTTCCCCTATGCTTATTAGGGGACAGTTAAAAAAAAAAATCTTGTGACTTAATTGATAACATGTATAAGATTTCTTTTTTAAATTTAGGGGCCGGGCACAGTGGCTCATGCCTGTAATCCCAGCACTTTGGGAGGCTCAGGCGGGAAGATTGCTTAAGCACAGGAGTTGGAAATCAGTCTGGCAACATAGGAAGATGTTGTCGCTACCAAAAATAAAAATTAAAAAAAAACTTAACCAAGCATGGTGGCATGTGCCTGTAGTCTCAGCTACTGGGGAGGCTAAAGCAGAAGAATCACCTGAGCCCAGAAGGTCAAGGCTATGGTGAGCCAAGATCATGCCACTGCACTCTAGTCTAGGCAACAGAGTGAGACCTTTACCCAAAAAACAAAGTGAAATAGAACAACTTAAGTATATTGAAAAACATGTGCTTTGTAATAAGGCCATGTCTACATTTTTCCTGGGGATTCTCAGTAAAGAATATGAAGTGATAAAATAACATTTTTTACAACAATTTTGTAGTAGATATAAATAGAGTGAAAAAATGTTTCATGGGAATGGCAGTTTAATTCAAGACCTTAATTGATTATCTTGAGCACCTCTGGGAAAGACATAGAATACACATGAAATAATACTTGTTTCAGCAAAAAAAGAATCTCATTTTCTCACTTAAGATGTCATATAACCAACCACATGTTTACAAACTATACAAATTCCCCTCTGTTCCTTGTTCCATACTGAATTCAAAACAGGGAAGTTTCATTGGGACCCCCAGTTATATTACAGGCCTTTGTAAGAATGTTTAAGCATGAGAGACTGGAACACTTTGGTGTTGGTGGACAGCTAAGCCCAAGGAAGACAGAGCCCAGAGTCATCACATCATGGTCAAGGTCAAATTGAAAGGCTTAATAGTTCTACATAGTCCAGTTTCGACCAAACCTGTTATATGTAGTTTCATAGAAAATATTAAATATTCTTTGTGTATGTGACCAGGAAGGAACAACACATTAACACTTTAGAATAACCAGAAAATAAAATCAGAAACTGTGGAACTGTTGCCAGGCAGCATTATGATAAAAATCACAACTTACCTGTCTCCACCTGCTAATGATGCTCTTAAAAGTTTTGAGGCTGGGTGTGGTGGTTCACACCTGTGCTCTCAGCACTTTTGGAGGTCAATGCAGGAGGATTGCTTGAGTCCACAAGTTCAAGACCAGTCAGGGTAACATAGTGAGACTCTATGAAAAAGTAAAAATTAAAAAATAGCTAGATGTGGTGGCACACACCTGTAGTACCGGTTATGCAGGAGGCTGACACAGAAGGATCATCTGAGCCCAGCAGGTTGAGGCTGCGGTGAGTTGTGATCATGCCACTGCACTCCAGTCTTTGCAACAGAGTGAGACTTCAATTCAAAAATAAATAAATAAATAAATAAAGGCAGTTTTACAGTAAGCATGTGGTGTGGGGCCCATTGCATATTTACCAGGGTCTGTAATGTTTACTTAACTCTTGTCTCTTATGATGCTTCATGTTTTAGATTTCTGACTTCTGTGAAAATCAGTGAACATGTCTACTCACTGGCCACAAAAGAGATCATAAGGATGCAGATGATCAGTTAGGTATGTAGGGTAATTATTGAAAGAACAAACTAGAAATTTTGGTGAGCCTGGTTTCAAGTCAGGAAATGTAAATATGTAATAAATAGTGTACAGCCCCCTGAGCTCTGGGATAAAGTGAGTGATTTCAGATGGTGGCCTGGCTGATCTTTCCAAATGCATGTTATTTGAAATAATACATAACAAATGGAGATCTTCACACCTTATTCTTTGTTTTGTTTGTTTTTTGCTTGTTTGTTTTTGAGTCAGGTCTCACTCTGTTGCCTAGACTGAAGTGCAGTAGCATGATCATACCTCACCGTAGCCTCGACCTCCTGGGCTCAGGCAATCCTCCCACCTCAGCCTCCCAAGTAGCTGGGAGTACAGGTGCAAGCAAACACACCCAGCTAATTTTTTGATTTTTTTGTAGAGTCGTGGTCTCACTATGTTGCTTAGGCTGATCTCAAACCCCTGGGCCTCCCAAAGTGCTGGGATGATAGGTGTGAGCCACTGCTCCTAGCCTCTTCACAACTTTGACAGCTAACCGTGAGTTGTGATTTGTGGTACCACTGCAAACCGGCAAAGGGCAACAGCACCTAACAGTTTTGTAACACTGAACAATAAAGCCTAACTGTTATTCCAAGTTGTAAATAAAAATGATTGTCTTGGCTAAATGCAAAGGTGTTTGCTACAAATTATTTAATAGCGCTGATTGGCTAGCCTTAGACTATATCATCTTATCACACACAACGTATAATTAACTTGACCATTTGTCATTTCAGAATCCATTGGTCCTTACAGAACTTATAGAGATAGAAGTAGAAATTAAAGATTTTTCAGTAGTTCTTCTGGGAAAACTTAATAAATGACATATTTTCTTGCCATCTAGTATACCGTCCAAAAATACAGTATTGAATAGCATAAGGGCCCTAAGTCTTTACTGATCTGAAATTGAAAATAAAAGGAGCCGGATGTGGTGACTCATGCCTGTAATCTCAGCACTTTGGGAGGCTGAGGCCAGAGGATTGCTTGAACCCAGGAGTTTGAGACTAGCCTGGGCAACATAGTGAGACCTCATCTCTTCAAAATTAAAAAATTAACTAGGCATGGTGGTATGTGCCTGTAGTCTCAGCACTTTGGGAGACCAAGGCAGGTGGATCACTTGAGCCCAGAGTTTGAGACCAGCCTGAGACCTTGTTTCTACAATGAATAAATTTTAAAAAATTGGCTGGGCATGGCGGTTTATGCCTATAATGCCAGCACTTTGGGAGGATTACCTGAGCTCAGGAGTTTGAGGCTGTGGTGAGCTCTGAGGGTGCCCCTATATTCCATTCTGGACAACAGAGTGAGACTTCTACTCAAAAATAAATAAAGTAAAATAAAATAAAATAAAATAAAATGGTAATCACATTCACTGGGACATAAATTGATATAGTTCTAAGCCCAACAAATCCTTTTTCAAATATCATTTCAGTTCATGACTTGAACTCACATTCTTTTGCCCTAGATTAATCACATGTACAAGAAAAGAGGAAAAGTCCTTGAAACAATTTTTACACTTTGCCAGAGCACTCTAATTAAATTAGTTTGCCACCACTATATACTAAAAGTAGAGAGGGAATTTGTTTATCATGAGTGATTTAAAAGGAGTCAGAAGACAGAGAAGAGGCGATAGCCCCATCCTTGGAACTGCATCTCACTTTAAAGTTCTTTCTCTGGTTTTAAGCATGAAGGAAGGACTTTTAGTGGCCTTAAAATATTCTAGGCTCACCATCACGAAATATGTCTAGGTGTGGGGCTTTCTTGCAGGAGACAGACTTTCTTGATGTGATCTCCGACTTTTCTACTTAAGACTGGTGAGACCAAGTGACTTCATTTTCTCTGATCATGTTTTTATGTGTAAATGAGGATAACACCAAGACTCATACAGTTACTGGAAGGCTTAAGTTGAGTAGTCTATATCTGTAAAGATGGTTTTCTTTTAAAATGTATCAGTTATTTAATTAGATTCTTTTTAAGAAATTTAGAACAAAAATTCATCACAAACACAGATGTCAGGTAACCTGGAACTGAGGAATAGTTTTGATTTTTGGTAAAAATTCGTGAGGCTACAGCTTTCTGAACAGGCTTACACTGCTCTGTCATCTCATATTTCTCTTTTCTTTTTTTCTGTGTTGAAGATTTCATCCTCCTGGTATCTGGGTTTCTGTGGCTTCTTCTTAAAGTCAGCATCAGTAAGATGTTCTGGGATTTTCGCATCTTGGATACCAATTTCTGTGGAAGTGGTGATGACAAATTTCTGGTGTGTCCTTCACAGAGGAACTCGATTAAGGACCAGAGATCCTATTACAAGTCATAAGCCACTACCCAGCTGCTTCAGGAAAACCACCCTGTTGCCTCTGCAATGTCCAGTGAAGATGATCAGGGTGGTCCCAGGAGTGATGCCAGCTTGCAGTTTTCTCACATGCTGATTTACTGAGGGTGCTTTTTTATTTGTTTGTGTTTGTTTTTCTGCCATGGCTCAAGAGCTTTCAAGGCACTTCTTTCCTCTATTATTATTATTATTCGAGTTGGGGTTTCCCTCTGTTACCCAGGCTAGAGTGCAGTGGCACAATCCTGACTCATTGCAGTCTTGACCTCTTGAGCGCAGAAAATCCTTTTGTCTCGGTCTCTTGAGTAGCTGGAACTACAGGCATATACCACCACACCCAGATTTGGTTTTTGAATGTCTCAAACTCCTGGGCTCAAACAATCCTCCTGTCTTGGCCTTCCAATGCTGGGATTACAGGTGTTAGCCACTATAGTACATCTTCCATAGACTAAAATCTAGGCATTTTGTGAAGTTTAAAAACACACCTGGGTACCACCATTCTTTTGGCCACCAATTGGTTACTGGTTTTGTAAAGGTTGCAAGAACTTTCTCCTCCTCCTCTTTTTTTTTGTTAGTTGTAGTCTCACTCTATCACCCAGGATGAAATTCAGTTGCAGAATCACAACTCCATAGCCTCAACCTCCTGGGCTTAGGCGATCATTTTACCTCAGCTTCCCAAGTAGCAGAAAGTACAGATATGCGCCACCAAGCCTGGATAATTTTTGAATTTTTATAGAGACAAGATCTCACTATGTTGTCCAGGCTGGTCTCAAATTCCTGGGCTCAAGCAATCCTCCTACCTCAGTCTCCCAAAGTGCTGGGATTATAGACATGAACCACCATGACTGTCTTAACCTTCTTTTTCTTTTCAATCTTGGATTTTGCTGCTGAATACTTCCTCTTGTGCATGGCCTTTCTGGAATACATAGCAGATCAGGAATATCTTCCAGTTCCAAGGAGGAGGACAAGATCTTGCTGCAGGGGCTTCCCCTGGGGCTTGAGCCTTGAGGTTACCCCTTTCACCTTGCTACTAAGCATCAGCTTTCTTGGCTTCACATTTCTGCCTCTTCTTAGTACCTGTCTTCTCAGCTTTTTTACCTGCCAACTTGCATGGTAGAAAAGAGCTATACGACTGTTACTTAACATGAATACATCAGAAAAATCAATTAGAGAATATATCATATAACTTTTCTCACTTTGGATTGTTCGAAAACATATGGAGCAAATAAGACACTACATAAACCTTAAATATTTAGTAATGTGGACACACAATTACTGAATTTACTTATAAGTTATGTTCACATAAAACTGTGTCATACACACTCATTTTATTTTTTTAAGCATCATGTAATAATTTTTAAAAATGAGTGGCAGTCTTATTTGGGAAATCTTTGTTGATCTTTGCAATGTGTTGGTTGTAACAGCGTCCAGGGAAACGGAGCAAGAGGCCAGTGTAATGTCTGTCTCACAAGGACCCGTCAGGGTCATTCTGCTCCAGCCCTGCCTTGCCTTGTTGCATTTCTCTCTCCGTGTGCACTTCTGAAGCGGGTCTTGCTCTGTAGCAAATGAGTATGTCTTATGAAATTTGGGAAATTTTTACAACGTGAAATAGCTTCTGACAGAGTCATTTTCAAATTGCCCCATTAAGATCCACATCGCGGATAGTACATTGCACCTCCAGAGTCATTGTCCCATTACCTGGCCTTTCTTTCTGCCTTAGTAATAGAATTTTAGCTGAGGACATTTCCCAGTCTCGCTGAAAAAGTATGTAAAACTTCTAGGCAATATCCTTAAAGGTAAGAAGTCTGTCAGACCTCCTCTGTTTCTCCTTCCTTTTGAAACACAGATGTGAAGGTGAGACCCTGGGACAAACATCTTGAACCATGCATGACATTGCAGCCAGATGTGGAGGGCTGCAGAACAAAAGATAAAGGGTTTTGTCTTCCTGATATGATAGGCCACCATTTTAGCCCTAGACTGCTGTGCCTGGATAATTATATGAAATTATTTTAGGTCTTTTTGAAGTGGCCATACTGTATCTTTTTTCTTTTTCTTTCAAGATATATTATTATTATTTTAAATTGTGAGTCTGGTCCTCATTCTGTCACCCAGGCTGGAGTGCAGTGACACCATCACAGCTCACTGAAGCCTTGACCTCCTGGGCTCAGGTGATCATTCTGCCTTAGCCTCTGCAGTAGCTGAAACTAGAGGCACTCACCATCACACTTGGCTATTTCTTATTTTTTGAAGAAAGAGGTCTCCTATGTTTCCCAGGCTGGGTTGAATACCTGGGCTTAAGCAATCCATCCATCTCGACATCCAAAAGTGCTGGGATTACAGGCATGAACCACTCACTGTACCTGGCCTTCACCCTTTTGTAATAACAGTGAAATCCTTGGGTAACGGAGAAGGAGAAAGGTGGCACTCTTAGATATGCCACGGTCCAAGCAGTCAACTTCTCAGCTCCCCTCCCTCCTCCCTGCCCACCTTGTTATCTTTTGGTGAATTAGGGACAGAATTCCTTGGCTGCTTAGACTTCTGTGACAAGGGCATCTTTGAGGAGATCAACCATAGCTCAGCCACTCAGACGTTGCGTGAATGAGTGGGAGTCAGGAGACCAACGTTACCATTTCCATTGTGCCACCTTGTATGCACCTGGTCCTGTGTGAGGTGGATGGTGTCATGCTTTAATTTCACCCTGACAAGAGGCCTGTGAAGTAAGCATTCTTACACCCTTCACGGGCAAAGAAACCAAGACTTCCCTGCACTCAGGAGCCTATTATTAGTTGTGAAGTCCCTAATTGAACCCATTGCTGGCTGACTTCAAGGCCCTGCCCCTTTTGCTATATAGAATGCTGCCTCTTTGACCTAATTGAGCCTTTATTTTTCCTGCAAAATGCTGTGGGATGGATGTTCAGTAAGGTGCCTGATACTTACAAATCCTATAATTCCATCCTCTTTACTCTAAATGCAGGACTATAAAACTTACTAAGCTTTTTAAAGACTTAATAAGTCTTCAGCCAATAAATGTTCACACTACGTTTGACTCAGTATAGTAGGTACTTTCAAATGGAAAAGATATAAAAAAGAGTAAATACATATAATTGGACATGAGAGCATAGAATTGTATACTTATCATTTTCTGTAGGCATCCTTTTTCAGAAAACTACTACTTAGAATCTGAATTCCCTTATTACTTTATTTTTCTAAATTCTGATTATATGACAGAACACAATGAAACAATTTAGAGCCCATCATGTGTTGAAAGAAGAACGTGATTCAACAAGTACAATTGAGCCCAACAGGAGACACGGTTATAGACACATTACAGTTGAAGGAGCCACGAGCACCAAAGATCCTTAGCTTAACTCCATTTTGGCCTTCCTGGGCTGGCTAAGTAGAGTCAGCACGACGATATCTAATACCTAACTTCCTTCATTTGCCACATACATTTTAAGTTCAAAGATGTGAGTCTTGCACTGATAAAAAAAAATAAACAGAAGAAGAAGAATTCCTTCCCTTCTTTGGTACCATAATGCTTTATTTCTTTTCTCTCTTGATAGCAAGGTCAGGGCAGGGGAGACTTTGCAGATCTGTTGTGAAGCTTAATTATAATACCCTTCAAGTAACAAATTCAGTTTTGTTTTGTTTTGAGTTGGAGTTTCACTCTGTCACTCAGGCTGGAGTGCAGTGGCATGCTCACAGTCAATGCAGCCTTGACCTGCTGGGCTCAGGTGATTCTTCCACATCAGTCTTCCAAGTAGCTGGAACTACAGGCATGAACCACTATACCTGGCTAATTTTGTGGTTTATTGTAGAGACAAGGTCTTGCCAAGTTGCTCAAGCTGGTCTTGAACTGTGGGTTCAGGCAATCCTCTCGCCTCAGCCTCTCAAAGTGCTGGAATTACAGGCATGAGCCACCATACCTGGCGGCAGTTTTATATTCACAGACACATCTGCTTTAGTCATAATGGTAAATTTTCCTCTGGGTCATCGAGAAATAATGTTTTGGTTCGGATTTATTATTTTTATTCATTGATCTTTGAGTATCTACTTGAACAGAGGGAGGAGGAAGCTGGTCTTCTCTTTTTTTTTAATCTTGAGTCAGGGTCTTTCTCTGTCACTCAGCCTGGACTACAGTATCATGATCATGGCTCACTGTAGTCTCTACCTCCTGAGCTCAAGAGATCCTTCTGCCTCAGCTTCGTGAGTAGCTGGGATTACAAACACACACCACTGTGTTTGGCTGGCTAACTATGTTTTGCAGAGACATGACCTTGCTATGTTGCCCAGGCTGGTCTTAAACTCCTGAGCTCAAGCAATGTTCCCACTTCAAAGTTCTGGGATTGCAGACACCTGGACCTTTTCTTTCCTTTTATTAACATCAAGTCTGTGATTTTGCAAAACTCCCTAAAGCGTGCGTGTTGCTTCAGTTCATAATATGGTAGTATTAGAAGCTACTGGGAATTAAAGGTATTTAAAAAGAGACACAGAAAATGCTTTTTTGACTTCTCAGTAAGCTATGTAGGCAGATTCCTGATGGAATGGGCAAATAGGTGAAGTGATAGAGATGCAGAGGTGACAGCTTCTGAGGCAGATGTTCTGGGAACATGTAACCATTTCCATCTCTCTGCTGCCTCTTTAACAGTGCTATTTATGATCCACTCCAGTGGACTCACTTTATGGACCATATTTTTGCAAATGTGAAATTCACCTTTTAAATCCCAAGTTTTATTGCCACCTGAACCTCCGTGGCACAATGCACTTATGCATGTGAAGTTTTCCACCGGTGTCACACGTGCCGTGAACTTCAGGCAAGGACAAATGGCCCAACTTTCCCTTGGAAATGGAATTGCAGGGCTCCCTACATCTCTTCCAAACTTTGCAATTAACCAGTCCCCCAAATATGTTTTGGATGTGTGCTTTGTGCAAGGGCATAAACATTACTGAAGGACTTCTCAGTGACTTGATTTATTGGCAGCCTACTTCAATTCTCCCTAGCTACACCCAATTTTTGACCTAATTAAGCATTCATTAATACTTGGTGCTTTAAAAAGGAAGATTCATTTAAAGAGTGTGTAAACAAGAAGGTAAAGATGGAAATGGCACCAACTCCATCTCCCCCTAATCTGTCATTCCTGCCTCCAATATGGAAGGCTCTCCTGCAGGCATTCGGATATTTCCAGATGGATGTGGAGGGAAAAAAGTGTGTGATGTAATGGAGCATGGTGGCATGCCTGTAGTCCCAGCTACTCAGGAGGCTGAAGCGGGAGGATCACTTGAGCCCAAAAGTTCAGGGTTGTAGTGTACTATGCCAAATGGGTGCCACACTAAATTTGGCATCAATATGGTGACCTTCTGAGAGCTGGGGACCACCAGGTTGCATGAGGAGGGGTGAAGTGGCCCAGGTTAGAAAAGGAGCAGGTCAAAACTCTTGTGCTGATCAGTAGTGGGATTATGCCTATGAATAGCCAGTGCACTCCAGCCTGGGCAACATAATAAGACTTTGTCTCTAAATTAAAAAAAAAAAATTCTTGTGATGTCAATGACCTCTCTGGGGTCTAAGATTGGTGCTGTCCCACCAAGCTCATTTGCTTTACTTACTTTTTATAATGAAGTCAAATGAGGTTCAGTTGGGTCATTTATTTATTTATTCGTTTATTTATTTATGTCAGGATCTCACTCTTTCACCCAGGCTGGAGGGCAGTGGCATGATCACAGTTCACAGCAGCCTCAACCTTCTGGGCTCAGGCAATCCTTCTTCCTCAGCCTCCTGAGCAGTATAGCCTGTACCAGCTAACTTACTTCATGGCAGCACTAAGCCTGAATAGAGCTCACGTCTCGGCTGCCTAAGAGCTCCACTGACATTCAGGCTAAACTCCTCACAAGAATATTGTCAAGGAGTGAGTTAACATTTCGGGGGTCTGGCTTCCTTCTCTGTGGATGGGCATGGGTAAGCCAGTGAGGTAAGGAAAGGGACTTCTTCTCCAAGGGTGGACCCCAGCCCAAAGAGGGAGCTGCTGCTGTCACATCTTGTTTGTTTGGCTAAGGGCATTGAGACCCAGTTTTGCTCCTGTTGACATCCGTTGTCAGAACCACCAAAGGAAACGCACAATAACCACCTACAGAGGAAAGTCCCTACCCCAGACAAGATGATGCCGCATTGCCTTTTCTCTTTAAAATCGTAGTCAAATAATTGCAAACTGAAATTTGAAGATACTCACATTATAACTCAGTTGTCATGGTGCTGTAAAATGTACAAGGGATTTTTAATTTAGCAGTCACAATTGGTAGTATTTAATGAAAACTTACATTATGCCCAGTGTGCTTCTAAGTATTTTATAAGCATCTTATTTATTTATTTATTCATTCATTCATTTATTATGTCAGGATCTCACTCTTTTACCCAGGCTGGAAGGCAGTGGCATGATCCTAGCTCACCACAGTCTCAACCTTCTGGGCTCAGGCAATCCTTCTGCCTCAGCCACCTGATTAGCTGGGACTACAGGCACGCACCACCTTACCCGGCTATTTTCTTTATTTTTGTAGAGATGGAGTCTTGCTATGTTGCCCAGGCTGGTTTCAAACTCCTGGGCTTGCACAATTCTCCTGCCTTGGTCTCCCAAAGTGCTAGGATTTACAGGTGTGTGCCACTGTGCCCGGCTTAGCTTCTCATTTAATTCTCACGATAACACACACACACAAGAAGAAGCTTTAAGGAGACAGCTTGGATTTAAATCTTGGCACCGTGACTTTCTAGCTGTGTGGCCTAGCTGTCTCTGTGTCTGTTTCTTTCTCTCTCTTTCTCTCTCTCTCTTTTTTTTTTTGATTTGGAGTCTCCCTGTCACTTAGCCTGGAGTGGAGTGGCAAGCTCATGGTCACTGCAGCCTCAACCTGCTGGGTTCAGGCAATCCTTCCACCTCAGCCTTCCAAGTAGCTGGAACTACAGGTGTGCACTACCACATCCAGCTAATTTTTTTATTTATTGTAGAGTCAAGGTCACACTAAGTTGCCCAGGCCAGTCTTGAACCCCTGGGCTCAGGCAATCCTCTGGCCTCTGTCTCCCAAAGTGCTGGGATTATAGGCGTGAACCACGGCACCCAGTCTTATTTCTTTCTTTCTTTTTTTTTTTTAAGTGGAGTCTTACTCTGTTGCCCAGGCTGGAGTGCAGGGGCATGCCCATAGCCACCACAGACTCAACCTATGGGCTTAGACGATTCCTCTGCCTCAGCCTTCCAAGTAGCCGGAACTACAGGCTCATGCCACCATGCCCAGCTAGTGTTAGTGATTTATTGTAGAGACGAGGCTCACCAAGTTGCCCGGATTAGTCTTGATTCCCCAGGCTCAGGCAATCCTCTCACCTTGGGCTCTCAAAGTGCTGGGATTACATGCTGAGTTGTCCTGCCTGGTCATTTCTTTTAATTTTACAGCTACCATGTATGGCAACAACAATTTCCCCAGTTTACAAAGGTAGAAACAAAGTCAGAGATGTTAGGGCAACATGCCTTGGATTTGAATTCAGTTTTCTCAAAGAAAATCTCATGTACTTTCTTCTGCTCTCTGTTTCCACTACAACCACTATTGGGTCAAGATAGTACTTTTCATCAAACCCCTGCTCTAATAATAGAGCATTCTCCCTCCAGTCACATTTTCCCACATGCCTCGTCTCCCAGCAGTCAATCCCCTACACAGCAACTAGAGTGATCTACTTACAAATACATCTAATCACTCACTGTGTTCTGCTCTAAACCCTCATGGCTTTGATCTAAGAATGAAAGTCCTTAACGTGGCCTGTAAGGAAAATTTCTCTGGCCCTTGCCCACCTAGTTAGATTGATCTCACAACACTTTGCCTCTTGCTATCCTTAACAAGTTAAGCAAGGTATGAAATGTGGGCATCTTGTCACCTGAACCACTGTCCAAGGATAAACCTAGTGTAAAAAAAATATTAAGTGGAGGCCGGGCATGGTGGCTCACACCTGTAATCTCAGCATTTTGGGAGGGTGAAGTGGGAGGATCACTTGAGCCCAGGAGTTTAAGACCAGTTTGGGCAACATAGTGAGAACTCGTTTCTACAAAAAAATAAAAAAAATTAGTTGGGCGTGGTGGCGCATGCCTATAAATCCAACTACTGGGGAGCCTGAGGTGGGAGAATTTCTTGAGCCCAGGAGTTTGAGGTTACAGCGATGCAAGATCACACCACTGCGTTCCAGCTTGAGCTACAGAACTAGACTCTGTCTCTAAAAATAACAATTAAAAAGAAAAAGAAAGAAAAAAAAAGATGGTTGGAATTGACTCCTTGGGGACTCATCACCCTCTGCCTGATTTGGACTGTCGCCAGCTAAAATGTGCTTATATGCCTCAATTATTATAAGTTGATGCCTTGGGATGAAGAATGCATTTTCCCAGAGACTCCATGTTATAAGAATCAATTATGTTTGGAGGCCATAAAATCCTATTTTGCCTACAAAGTAGCAAAACACTTCTACTGAAAGTGTTTCAGCCTTCCATCTGATAAAGTAACAGTACTTGACAAAATAGTAGTAGCTAATGTTTATTTAGTACTTACAAAGTACCAGGTGATATTTCTACCATTTGATATATATGAACTCCCCCCAAATTTATGAGGTAGTCACTATCATGATCCCTATTGTACGGATAAAGCAAATGAGGCACAGATATTCCAATAAGGAAAACATAGTATCAAGCTGAGTTTTTATAGGAAAAGTCATGTTCCTATGCCTCCTATTCCCCTCCTCCTGTTGTTGTTGTTGTTCTTTTTCTCCTTCTCCTCCTCCTCCTCCTCCTCCTTCTTCTTCCTCTTCTTCTTCTTCCTCTTCTTCCTTTTCCTTCTCCCTCCTCTCTCCCTCCTCCTCCTCTTCCTCCTCCTCTTCATCTCACCATAGTCTCAACCTCCTAGGCTCAGGTGATCCTTCCACTTCAGCCTTCTGAGTAGTTGGAACTACAGGTGCATGCCACCATATCCAGTTAATTTTTTGATTTTTTTTTTTTTTTTTTTAGTTGGAGTCTCACTCTGTCGCCCAGACTGGAGTGCAGTGGCCGCTCCCGGCCACCGCAGCCTCGACCTGCTGGGCTCCGGCGATCCTTCCGCCTTGGCCTTCCGAGTAACAGGAATTACAGGCATGCGCTACCACGCCCGGCTGATTTTTTGATTTATTGTAGAGATGAGTTCTTGCTGCCCAGGCATGTCTCAAACCCGCGGGCTCAGGCAATCCACTCACTTGCTATGCTGCCCAGGTGTTTACTTCTAACATTAATAGAATAGCCACTCAAGTTTCAGTAACCAAGTGTGGTTTTGATGATATTTTTGCCCTTTATTTCATTAAAAAATAATTGTTTTCTAATTAAGGAGTCAATGTTTATTTCTCAGCCTTTAAAAATTTTACTATAACTACGGCAATTAAGCAGTCTCTGCTTTTGGTGATTTACATTTTACATCTGTCTAAATCCGTGGCGCAAGACCAACCATCTTGATCCATGCATTCATCAATTTCTGTTAATGTCTGAGAGGTGATAATATGACACAGGCCCTGTCCAGTGTTCCTAGAATGTAGCCAGTTTCCTCATGGCAAACTCATTGGGATTCTCATGTTCCTTCTTCTACCAGATTGAGATTGCTCCCTGCAGTGTGGTACTAAATCTCTGTTTAGCTTTTTTATTTTTATTTTTTAAAGGCTTAAGCAGATTCTGCATGTTTAAAAAGATCAGATTTCGGGTTATTAATATTTGAGCAACTGCAAAAAACTAAGTGAAAATTCCAGACAGCATCTCAGATTCATTTTCATCTATTACCTTTGTTGTTTCTCACGTTGGGGAATATTTGGCTGAGGTATGTTTGATTTGGGAGAATTGTTAAAAAGTGTTTTTTATTGCCTACAATGATTTTCAATAATAGCTCAGCAAATGAAGGGATTTAAAACATGTTTTATTGAAAGCTTAAAAATATTTTAGATTTAAAGGGATGCTCTAATAAAAAAGTAAGGTTTGCAAAAAATTTCCTTAGTAGTGAATTCATGTTAGCAAGGTGGATAGTTAAATGTTCCTATATATTATTATCATAGATTGTAACAAAGGAACATGCTATCTGGTATTTCTTTTTCATTTCATTCTCTAAAGCTTCCCCTTTTCCCCCAGCACCATGTGTCTGATATTTCTATCATCCACCTATCTATCTGTCTCTCTGTTTACCTATCTCTATTTCTACTCTCTCTCTCTCTTTCTCTCTATCTCTATCCTATCTCCCTATCATCTATCTATCTATCTATCTATCTATCTATCTATCAATCATCTATCATCTATCTATATCTGCCTATATCTTTGAACTGATAAATAATTTGGCATTGAAAATAGATTAGGTCCTGATAAACAAAATGTTAAGAATAAGCTCTTTGGCTGGGCATGATGGCTTAAGTCTATAATCCCAGAACTTTGGGAGGCTGAGGCAAGAGGATTGCCTGAGCCTGTGGGTTCGAGACCAGCCTGGGCAACATGGTGAGAGCGCGTCTCTACAATAAATCAAGAAATTAGCTGGGCATGGTAGCACACACCTGTAATTCCAGCAACTTGGAAGGCTGAAGTGGAAGGATTGCCTGAGCCCAGCAGGTTGAGGCTGCGGTGGCCAGGAGCTTGTCACTGAATTCCAGCCTGGATGACAGGGTGAGACTCCAACTCAGAAAAAAAAAAAAAAAAAAAGAATGAGTTTTTTTATATTGATTCTAGGTTTTTTGGAATTGGTTCTCTGATGGGATTAAATTCAACGGTGTTAACCATTCTGTATTTGGTAAAGAGAGAACTAATAATCCAAGGTATGCATTGACAGCACAATAACTCAATTTATGACCTATAGATGTCTGTAATCAAATGTCTTTAAAAGGTATGGCATAATTTTAGGTGACCAAGTATTTGCAGCCTTAAAACATGTTAGAGAAAATACACAGTGTAAGATCTGACAATTAAGTTCACAAACTCATCCTTAAAAAAGTGCTACATAACTCATTGGTGAATATCACTATGGTCACCTTGAAAGTACTCCCCCTGGGAAGCTATGCACTCACACCAGCACCTAGTCCTCCAGTCCAAGCAATTTTTGAACTCCTTTTCTGGAATGGTCATCAGAGCTGTCATCATATTACCCTTGACATCCTGAATGTCATCGGATGTCTTCCTTTTAATATTTCCTTTGTCCTCAGGTAAAGAGAAAAAGTCATAGGGGGTCAGATCAGGTGAGTGGGCAGGTTGTTCCAATACAGTTATTTATTGACTGGCTAAAAACTCCCTCACAGACAGTGCTATGTGAGTTGGTGCATTGTTGTGATGCAAGAGCTCCTTCAGAACCATTTTTGCACACACCTTTCTCATGCTAAGATTTTCAGTTAATAGTTTTCTGTTGCTCTATTGATGTTTATTTGGTTTGCTTCACTTCTCACAGTCTGCCATTGATTTTGACGCACAAGTCAATGAATTTTTGCAATGTTTTCATCAATTCTGCTTGTGGTTGGCCATCTGGAACTCTCTTCATCAGTGATGCTTTCTTTCTTTCCCCTCGGAAGAACATTTAATCCATTTGTACACTGCTGTTTTCTTCATGGCGTTATCCCCATAAACTTGGTTTTACATGTCCCTGATTTCACTTCCATGTTTGCCAAGTTTAACAAGATGTTTGATGTTTGTTCATTGCTCTAATTCAAACTCCGACATTCCCATGATGGCACACAAAAACATACAACAACAGTAATGACCCCACTTAGCAAGACACTGCCACACATTGACATGAGCACAGCTATGAGACACTAATATACCAAGATTCTAAAACCTTACCAAGTTGTTTGGACAGTGCTGCTAACATAAGCGCGTGGTGGCAAGTTCACGAACTTAATTGTCAGTCCTCATATAACCAGATGGAGAGGATGACCTATTCTGTGGATGAGGTTTACCTCCTTTTCTAGTCAGTCCTGTCATTGTCTAGTGGGTTCGTGAACAAATGACCATGACAACACACGTGGAGGTTGTATATGGACTTACCATCATGAACTTCTTCATACCAAAGCTGATCTGGCTATATCCACTGCTGGGTGCCCACTTGTAGCAGAGAACAGCTGCAGAGACCACCATGGCATTGCTGAGCCCCTGATATGGCACTGTTCTCAAGCGGGAGCGGCTTTCTACTCTATGTTGGGTTATTTACATCGGGCCACTTCCAACATGAAAAGAGCAGCACTTACCTGTTACTCAAATGCACACTTACTCTAGGTATGGATTTGCCTCCACTAATGTTTCTGTCAAAACTATCAGCCATGGATTTCAAAATGCCTTATCTACCCTAATGGTATTTCATACAGCATCACTTCTGAAGACAGAATTCATTTCACAGCAAATGAAGAATTCACTTCACAGCAATGGGCCCATGTCCATGGAATTCACTGGTCGTACCATGCTCCCATCATCTCAGAACAGCTGACTTAATTAAGGACTGGTGTCACAGGGGTGGCAACAGCTAGAGGGACTGGCACTATATCTGCTCAGATGTGGTATATACTTTAAATCAGCATCCGGTAGTGCTGTTCTGCAGCCAGAATTCATGGGTCTGTAGAAATAAGAGTGACTCCTTCTTCTATTACCTTAAGTGATCTTCCAGCAAAATATATTTCCCATTTCCATGACTTTAAGCTTTGCAGGGGAAACAACAATTATTTCATTCAGCTATTATCTAAAACTGCTGCCTGAATACTTTGGTTTCCTTATGCTACCGAATCACCAGGCAAAGAAAAGGGTTATTCTATTGGCTGGTGTGTTTGATCCTGAAGATCAAGGGGAAATAGATTGCTACTGCACAATATTCTAGCATCAGATGCAAAGAAAACAGCTTTACAGAGACAGCTTAAGAAACTCGAGCTTCCAAATCATGTAAGGTCAAATCACTCTAACAAATCTATCTAATCTATCTATCTATCTAGTATCTATTTACTTATCATCATCTTAAGGTCCTGCTTCTCTGATTATATTCCAACTGATAAAGGGTATAAATGAAAGTGACTGCAAAGAAATTAAAGTGTTAACTTTTTAATAAGGATCAAATCCTTAAGCCACTGGACAAGGTAAGAAGTGCTTTTGGAAGAAGACTTTTGGACAAATTACCACTAAGGTCAGATTACCACTAGGGTCAGAAAAGCTGTTTCCCCCAGAGGATCTAGTTCATGTTTTCCAATGAAGTGACGTACATGAATTAAATAGACTTAGTACTTTATTTGTTAAATAGGTACTGCAGCTTGGGTGACTGTAATTAATCTAATAGCACCAAGTCTTGGGAAAATGTTGCATACATCTCAAACAAATGGCTGTAATAGGACTTTTGGGGCAGTCTGTTTTATATTGAGGATTGTCTGTATAACCTATGGCAAGAACCAGAAAATGTACCCATTCAATAGAAGAGATAAAATCTAAGTGGGACCAGGTGTGGTGGCTTACACCTGTAATCCTAGCACTTTGGGATCCTGAGACAGGAGGATTGCTTGAGCCCAGGAATTCGAGACCAGCACCATAATGAAACCTCATCTCTATTTTTTAAAAAAAGTAGCCAGGTTTGATGGCACACGCTTGTAGTCCTAATTACTTGGGAGGCTGAGGTGAGAGGATTGCTTGAACCCAGGAGTTTGAGGATACAGTAAGCCTTGGTCGTGCCACTGTACTCCAACCTGTGTGACAGAGTGAGACCCCAACTCCAAAAAATAAAAAAATTTAAAAAACTAAAAGAAATTTTATTGGGAATGTTTCTCTTTGTTAATGTGTTTTGACTACACCGTGGAGTAGTAAAAGCTATTTAAGAGAAAGTATACCCAAATTTTTGAATCTGTTACCAAGAATAAGAATGTGATTGACTTTGTTTTACCATGCAATTACTGTGATGAGATATATGGTACTCCTCAAAATCTTGTTAATATAATGATTATTCACCAACATTTTTCAGTGTCAGTAAATATTGAGACAATATGGCACTATCCTAGCAAAGGTCATGTGACTGCACCTTGAACAGGGGATGTTTAACATGCCACCTGATCCTTGTGTCAAGACTTTATCTGATCATGGTAAATAAAGGATGATGCCTAACATTATCTCAGCTTCACATCGCTTCCCACTCCCTTCACAGATGTCCTCATTTTATCTCAGAATTTATGAAAACAACTTATTTTGTCATTTAACACACTGATGTTCAAATTTCAGACACCTTATTTTGTGGGTGTCTGGGGCATTTCTGTTCTCAAACCAGGAGCTGACTTCTATGTGCCAGGTCTGTCTCAGTAACAGGCTTCTGAGTTCAGGCTCCTTTAATTATTTTAATCAATCGCAGTCTAACTATAATTAAAATCATATAATGAATTTCCTGTTGTATGCTGGGGCTCCCAGGAAATGTGTAGTTTAAAAAATCCTTAACTTCAGGATCACTACATAAAATAAATATATTTAACTCCCTTCTCCTCATTCACTACTTCTTCTTCTTTTTTTTTTTTTTAAAGTTGGGGTCTCACTCTGTTGCCCAGGCTAGAGTGCAGTGGCATGAACATGACTCTCCACAGGCTTGACCTCAGGTGATCCTTCCACCTCAGCCTCCTGAGTAGCTGCAGCTACAGGCATGAACGACAAGCCTAGCTATTTTTAAAAAAACTTTTGTAGTGATGAGGTCTTGCTATGTTGCCCAGGCTAATCTTGAACTCCTGGGCTTGAACAATCCTCTTACTTTGGCTTCCCAAAGTGGTGGGATTATGGGTATGACCAGCTCCACCTAGCCCTCACTCACTTTTGGAACCAACCAAATTGTCGATGCACAATAACTTCTGGAAGATTCATTCAACAAGTATTCACTGTCAAAGGAGGCCAGAATGGCCTCCATGCTGAAGGAATTGCAAACTCTAGAGTTATACATCCAATAAGTCTTATAGCATTATTTTGCAAGCTTCCTTACCATATTTCTTTGAATATAATACCCCCAGGCATTTTCTTTTCCACTTCAATTTTGAGGAACAAATATATTTTTTTTTTATTTGGTTGGTTGGTTTTTACTCCGAGTTATTTTCACAGCAGTGAGCTCCTTTGGTTGTTGACAAAAGTAGTTTCTCTTCTGAAAGAGGCATGAAAGACGCTGTTTGCTGAAAGAGAAAGCAAGAATGTGTATAGACACAGTGACAATGCTTGAGTGGTTTGATGCGGAGGAAATTTCGCTGTAAATTACAATGACTGTAGTCCCTGGGTTGCAGCCAGTCAAGTCTTCTCACCTTATCTTCGACTAACCATCTTCTCTTTCTATTTCTATTTTAGGCACTAAACATTCACTTACAAGGCCATAGAAATTAGGCCCCATATAAACACAAAGCAGGGAAGGGGCATGGATCATAAATTGACTCCCATTCTGAAGATTCCCTTTATTTTAAAGGTTTCAGAAATGATTATAGGATAGGTCTAAGTATTCGATACGTCTTGGTTGTTTAAAGATTCAAAGAGTAACTTTCTCAGCATGAAGAATCTGAAACATATTTTGAAATAAAATCATTAGAAACATTGTTTTCTAATACATTTTATGGCTTATCCATGCTGAGCCACATAAAAAGAGAAAACACAGCAAAATACGTTTTGTCCCTGACCATATTGGTAATTAGAATATTATGAGGACTAGTCAACAACTTGAAAGTGAGTCGCAAGCTCTAATGTGGTCTAGCACATTATTGATTGGTTGGTTGCCATTGCATTTATTTAAGCTACTAATTGGAATTACAACCGTTACCACATGAAATTCATATAGCCTGGTGACTTAATAGACAAAGTCAGGATGTGAAGGGATAGAAGGAGTGTTAGAGAAATCATTTTGTGTTGTCTTTTCTAATCAGTGGAATACGAACACTTTATAGCATGAAAAATGAATTAAAAAAAGCTGATATTGGTATAAAAAGAAAAGAGATATTTCTGCCTCACTGAAATCCATTTGTTTATTTGTGATCTCTGTGTTCTCCTGGGAATTTATCAAACCATAAGATATTTCTGAGAAACAAACATGTTCTTTTCTGCTCTCTACTGTAAATTAAAAGAAGTCTTGGCTCTGGATTTATACAGTTCCCTTATTTAATGAAAGAATTGTGGAATTGTGGTAAAATTCCTCTTTTGTAGACACGAATAATAAAGGTTGCTTATTGTGGTCCTTTGAAACATAAACCTTGATGACACACATACCTATGAATCTCAGTTTTTCCTGTGTGATCTTGGGCAATTTCTAAGCATCTTTGAGTCTTAGTTTCTTTGTCTAGTAAATAGGGTTAAAACAACCTCTACTTATAAAGTTACATGCAAAGAAAATGAGGCAATAGTAAAAAATGCTTAGTATGGCATCTGGCACATAATAAAAACTCAATAAACATTTGCTATTTTTAAAGTTACCAGCTTATACAACCTTGCAATATTCATAATATGCTTATAGAATTTACATCCTAAATATATTGGTGTTTTAATGGAGCACACCACATACAAGGGACACTATGACTACATGAAGACATTTCAGATCGGGTCCTTTGAGTTTGTTGTTCTCTGAGGGTCCAAATGAGAAGATCAGGGCCTCCAGAAGTAAGCATAAAGATGATCAGCTGACAAGCTAACGGTGTGAATCCAGGTGGGAATAGTGGAACTCTATACAGGAATTCCTTTTTTTTTTTGGCAGGCAATGAGTTAAAGAAGTTAGACTGCAGAAAAGGTTAAAAGAGAGATAATAATATGCCCAGTTCAGGGCATATTCCAAGGAAGAATGACACATCAGTGCTCATACGATGAAATCAGAATTAAAAGGTCTAGAAGGAGAATCATTAAGTAATAGTTAAGGAATGAAAGAAAACACTGGAAACAGACTGGAGGAGCAGCTAAAGAACGACACTGGCCGAGCCATGACAAGGATGAAGAGATAAATTACCCATTCACTTACTATGTGCCAGGAGCCAGGCTAGTGAGAAACAAAACAGTATATTCACACAGAGAAACAATGTCTTGGGATTCTGAAGGATTCCTTGGTTTCTATTTGTTCACTCATTTGTTCATTCAACAAATATTCACCACTTACTTTGTTCCAGCCTATTTTCTAGACATGGAATATGCTGTGTTGAACAAAGACAAAAATCCCTAGCCTCATGGAGTTTACATTCTCCTGGGAGAAAGACACACATTAACCCCATACGTAATACAACATATTAAGTGTTGGATGGCACTCAGTGCTGTGCAGAAAGGTGAACAGGAAGTGAGGTGAGGGATGCTCTTTCATTCAAGTATTTATTTTTAATAGGTTGATTTCCATTAATTTTGCTTATTTATTTTTTATGATTTTCTTTATTTTGACAGTTTTAGGGTTACTAATGTTTTTTGGTGACATGGCTGCTTTGTGTCATGGTGAAGAATTCTGGGCTTTAAGTGTAATGAGAATGCATGACCCAAGCCAGCAACTATTTTTTTCAAACTGGAACTAAGGAAGAAGAATCAACAGAAGGAGAAGAATAAAAAGGAGGAGGAGAAAGAGAAGGAGGAGGAGGATAAATTTTAAACTGAGTCTTTCAGGTACTGTCTTTTAGGCAGCCATGTTTTCCATCAAATGGAAGAAGCCAGACTAAGAGCATGAAGTTCAGATTAGCCATTTAGAGTGTAGGTGGGCTATATTGTTCGAACCCTAGTTCCCGTTGTCCCTATGGCCTAGCAACAGTTCTGCTTTAACATCACGTAGTTCAAGTTGGGTTTCTGTCACTTGCCGTCAAAAGTCCTCACCAAACCCAAGTGACAACCAGGAGTTTAAATGTTAAATTGTCTCATCTTTGACTATAATAGTGACTTTACAGTGATCCAGTGGCTTCGAAGTTTCAATTTTATAACTTTTAACATCGAGGTACGCACTAAGATTTTTACTATTTCTAACATTGGTGATATTTCTTTAATACTTGATCAAGATGTCAGTAATTTCTTTTTTGGTATCACAGAATTTAAAGGGACCAGGAGAGGGCATCTTTAACCACTCTGATCTGCAGGAAATAACTCATCCTTCAAAGTCTGACTCAAATAATGTTATCATTGTGATAATTTTTATATATCTTGTGGAGAATTAATTACTTATTTTAAAAATATTTTCTGTATAATTCTAATATCATCTCTATCACATAACATGGATATTTTGATATATACAATTATGCTGTAGTATTTTGGCTTTGTATTTTAATATTTATCGTCTAGCATTCTGTAAATATATAAAATACAATTATTAAATACTTTAGCCATTTAATTGAGAATAGGGGAAAAAAACAAAAATGAGAGATACAAAGGCCCTTCAAAATCATCTAATATAAACTTAGTTTATAAAATTGCATACTGAGGCCTGTAGAGTTGAAGTGCTTGTTTTGCATGTTCCCCCAAACTCACATAACTTATTAGTAGCAAAGTTGGAATGAAAACACAGATCTCTATTCAGCCCTACCAGGTCGTAGCTCCAAAGAGGTGTTTTCTTGAATTAAACCTTGATGAATTCCTGCTTTGAGAGAAGAGAGAGAGCTCATGAACCCAAGTAGGGTAGCCGTCGTCATCCTCCACAGAGTTGGACAGAATGGAGATTCACTCTCTTTTTGATGTTTCCTTTGGTAAAAACTGCCTTGACCTTGTAATTTTAAAGACTGGATATTATTCTGTGCATGTGTCATCCAATGACATGCTCTCTGTTTTGTCCGAAATATTTAAATTCACACATGGAAAACGGCCGTATGCCAGGCTGGGCATGGTGGCTCATGTTTGTAATCTAAGCACTTTGGGAGGCCAAGGCATGAGGATCACTTGAGGCCAGGAGATTGGGACCAGCTAAAGCAACATAGTGAGACCTTATCTCTATGAAAAGAACACAAAAATTAGCAAAACAAAAACAAAAACAAAAAAAAACCCCAAACAACAACAACAAAAAACTGTCCTACATTATGTTGGAGATATTTAAAAGTAATTTAAATGATGGTTATGGGTCTATTTTAGATGTTCCAAACCTGCTTCACAGATTTGATCAGCATTCTTGGTTGGACTCTGAATTTTTTTTTTTTTTTTTTTTGAGTTGGAGTCTCACTCTGTCGCCCAGACTGGAGTGCAGTGGCCGCTCCCGGCCACCGCAGCCTCGACCTGCTGGGCTCCGGCGATCCTTCCACCTCAGCCTTCCGAGTAGCCGGAATTACAGGCATGTGCTACCACGCCCGGCTGATTTTTTGATTTATTGTAGAGATGAGGTCTCGCTGCTCAGGCGGGTCTCGAACCTGCGGGCTCAGGCAATCCACTCACCTCAGCCTCCCAAAGGCGCGGGATTACAGGCTGAGCCACCGAGCCCGGCAAGGACTCTGTATTTTATTTTGGAGCACAGCATAATCTGATTTGTAATTTAGCAGAGCGATAGCTGGCATTCTGTTGTATTTCCTTCCATACATACTACAGAGAATCCATGCAGTACTGGTGTTTGGCTTTTGTAATGACGATGGATCCTGAGGAGGGCACCACTGGCACTGACTGGAAACTCCAATAACAGGAGGTCAATTGTGCCTTGACCCATGTAGGGATTGTCCAAGGTTACCTGCTCAGAGCTCTATGTCCTTAATGTATCAAGAGACACTGAGGAGGAACTAAATGGGACTCTGAGGATCAACACCTCTGAGTTGGGAGTTGTATGTCTCTAGATGGCAGACTCCATTACTGTGATCCCAGAGGAGATGGGAGAGGCTGGTCTGAGAGTGGATTATGAATGAGATGATGATGTGTGGAGGGGTTTCACCTGCATGCATTTTCATGTGTTTACTCTTTCAAACTGGAGTTGAGGCCTGAGTCATCTACTCTCATGGATCACAAGGTTCTTCTTAAATTCTGAAAACTGGATAGAACTCTTGGAAACCTCATGGAGACTGCGGATACTACAGGTACCAGTCATCCTGTGCTGCGGTCAATTTAACTGCAGAGATTGAAAGGTCACAGATAGACACACACTTGTCCCTCTGTGTTGTCTGTGACCTCCAAGACATTCAGGTGAGAACTGATTCCCTATATTGATACCAGAGCCAGTCATCAAACCTCATTTTTATTATAGGACTTTCTTTCTCTTTTAAAATATTTGTTGCTACATTGTATCAAAATACTAAAAATACTTTTGCTCATCTATCAGCAATATATTTCAACTACATCTCTTATTAAATATTTATAAAATACAAAAACTTTATTTTTCTGTACATGGTTATTAGAATTTTTTTCTTGGTATATATTTAAATGATACATCTTTTACCAAAAATTATGAGAGTATAGACCTAAACTTACACCACCATTCTTGAAGGAGAGAGATTAAAACTCATATTCCAACTATGTTTGAGAAGACTGACATATTTTATGTTTCTTAATTATCTTTAAAGTTCCCAATTGCATTACTGTTGAAAAGACTCAATTTACTATGTGCCAATGAAAGAATAAAAGAACCTCCCAGACAACTGCTATTTCAGATGAGAAAGTATTTCATTCCTTTGTGCTGTCAGAATATAAAACTTTCATGTGAAGGGTGTTTTTAACCTTCTTTTGTTCTACTCAAAGTCATGGCATCATTTGGGTCAAGACTGACATTCAACACAAGTATAAAATATTAATTTAATAAAATTTTCTGGTATATAGATTTTTTGTATTTATATAATTGGCAATACCTTTAGGTATTTGTCACTCAAAAATATTTTATGGTATGTAGAAGCAGTCTCAAAATGAGCTTGACAAAATTAATCAATTTCTTGAGTTTTTTTAACCCTTCTTCCACATTTACTGTTCTTTCACCAAAGGATCACCCCATTCAAAATCTTCCTTTGTACCCTCTGTGACCTTTTTTGCTATGTCCTTTTTGAACTACTTGGGAAGGTTTGATGAATTGATAATAACCTGTAGGAAGGGCTGCTGAATTGTCTGTTCATTTGAAATGTCTCAGTAGTAGAAAACCTATCCCTTTCTAAATTTACATTTGGACAGTTTTCAATCTTCTGCAAATTACATATACTATAAATCTATTTACATATTTTATTATCAGGATTTTAAAATTATTTCTGGGACAACTGATTTTATCTTTTTTGGGTGGTGGCACAGAGACTTGTTTTAATCACAAGTCTAGGTTAATAGCAGTGTCATCATCAGTCCTTATTTTATTTTAATTAATTGTCCCTTTCATCAGATATCAGTCCCATTCCTTTCTTGTCCCCTACTCCCACCTGACACTCTGTGTTGCTTAGGATATGTCCTTTTGTATATCTTATCTTTGTGCAATATAGCTTTGAATCTTTAAAAAATGTAAATAATTATTATACTCTAAATTATAGTTACTTTTCTGTTTTTTGCAATCATTAGAATTCAGGAATATATTACTATCCATCTGCAATTATGAGTGCATTGCTTCATAATTCATTGCTTGTAACTGTTGCATAGTATTTCATAGTGTGTTTCCACCATATTTAATTACCCATTCTCCCAGCAATGGACAGCTAGGTTGCCAAATGTCTGTACTAACCCTGCCATGGTCCCTTGGGTGTTAGGGTAAAGGCAGAGGAGAAATATGGGGGAGAGAGGTGCCCAGGAGTCAGACAGTCTGCCGGCCCCACTCTCATGTTCTTCATAGCGCATGCAAATCTGCTTGTCCTTCTGTTTCACTCTTCCCATCCTGGTGTTGGCTAGAATTGCTTTTTCTTATTTCACAGTGAGGAAGGGACCAACTATGATCTCCCCAGGGACTTTTTTTTGTTGTTACTGTTGTTAATTTTTCAGAGTGAGAAATTTTATCTTACTTCCATAGCATATCAAGTGTTGGCTTTCAATAAAGGGAGCTGGCGATCTGTGTTAATTCTTTGTGTTTTGAGGAACTGGGAATCTAGAATTAACTTTAGAAGACAAATTCATTTTACAATGTGAAGATGAGCTTAGACATTTAAGAAATACAGACATGAAAATGTACTTCACTGGGCACATTTAACACGTGGAATGTTGAACTGATATTTACTCTAAATAAACATTAGGGGTCTAACCACATTAAGAATCACAAATCTTACAGGCAAGAATTAATAGCTGTACAAATGACCACAGATTTATTTGAAATAATGAGAAAAAAAAATTACTCTGGGAAAGATTTCTCAAAATTATTGCAGCAATATATTTTCTGGTCATGTTCTCACCTTCCAAGCAAGTTTTGATCTTTGCAATCTCTTTTATTTCTTTGATCTTATTCTTTGAAACAAGTCCTTTTCCTTGGTCAGTAGCAAGACCTGCGTACAAGCAATCTCCTTTCTCTGCTTGGTGAACTCTGACTAACACATTCAGATACGACCTAGGGTCTTCTCTGTCAAACAAAAATAAAAACAAACAAGCAAACAAAAGCAATAAACAACCAAATACCTTCCTCGACCCCATATCTCACCCAGGTAGTGCCTTATATCCTTCACAGCCAAATTCCTTCCAAGAAATGTTCTGTCTTCCCATGGCAACATGCGCCTAACACACCACTGAAACTAATGCTATCCTAGGGGACCAAATTCAACACTTTCATTCTCCAGTTTACATTGTCTCAGTTCCGCAAATAGCATATAAATCACTTCCTCTGCCTCAAAACTTTCCATAACAGAGTCTTGTTCAGTTTTAATTTCTAACTCTCCAGTAAATTCTTCTGACTCTTTTGTCTCCAAACACACCCAACCTGGAAGTGCTTTTCTACCCTCTAGTTAAGGCACTCTTTTCTGGTTACTCTTTTCTCCTTCCCTAAATAATTGTACAACTTCATTCAACTATACATGAATTTGCAAGGGGTTTTAAAGTCTGTATCTTCTGTCCAGATAGCATTCCCAACTCCATATATCCAACTATAGATCAACTCTCACCTTGGGTAGCTCACAGGTGCCACAGATAAGCTTGCCCAAGCTGAGTTCATGATCTCTTCAACCCCTCACTGCCACCCCTCATCCTCCCTCCACTCCTGCACCAGTCTTCCTTATAGGGTGGGACAACCATCTATTCAGTCATGCAATCTGTAAATGGATGAACTATCCATCACATTGCTCTTTCTGTCTAGGCACGGTGGCTCATACCTGTAATCCTACTATTTTGGGAGGCCAAGGCAGGAGGCTCATTTCAGTCCAGGAGTTTGAGACCAGCCTAAGCAACATAGCAAGACATTGTCTCTATAAAAAAAAATGTAAAAAC
Organism: Cephalopachus bancanus; assembly: GCA_027257055.1. NCBI lineage: Eukaryota > Metazoa > Chordata > Mammalia > Primates > Tarsiidae > Cephalopachus > Cephalopachus bancanus. The sequence goes on from JAPVLO010000249.1 coordinate 1,786,081, forward strand.
TTAGCCAGGTGTGGTAGCACATGACTAGTTCCAGATACACCTGAGGCTGAGGCAGGAGGATCATTTGAACCCAAGAAGTCAAGGCTGCAATGAACCATGATCATGCCACTGCACTCCAGCCTGGGCAACAGAGTGAGATCCCCAACTAAAAAAATAATAATAACAATAATGCTTTTTCCCTTTTTAATCCTGATATGTAACCAATCACCAAGTCTTGTCAATTGTTTTCCAAAATACATTTGGAATTTATTCCCTTCTCCCCACTGATTCCCCACTCCCATTCTGGCTCTTTCAACTCATTTTGCACGCAGCAACCAGAGTGAACCTAATAAATCCTAAATCAAATGCTAAAATGGCTTCAAATGATATTCATCGTCCATAGGGTGCCATTAAGCGCCTCATGGACTAGGCCTGCCTATCACACGTGTAGTTTTGCTTTTCTCTCTGCCTTGATGTCACACTTGATGGCTTTCACTCCTCTCACTCACTCCCCATCTACATCCTGCATTCCCCAGTGTCTGGAACAGTCTTCTGCCTCCCATTCACCCACAGCACCTGAACCGCTCCCATTTGCCTGTCAGCACTTGGTTTAAACTCTCCCTTCCCAGATGCAATGAAGATTCCTTTCTGAGGAGCTTGTATAGACTCCGTACTTCTCCTTTTATAACGCTATTTATGGTATATTATATTATAACTTGTTCTCTGTTAACACTACATGCTACAAACTTTACTTCAGCTAGGCAAAAACCATAACTTTCTTATTCCTTTGGCCTGGTGCCTGAGACGTCAGGCACTCAGATATTTGATGAACAAATAAATGACTGCGTTAAGGAAGACAGTCATCCTTTGAGATTCCCTCATGCAAATCTCTGAGAAAGCATTTCCCAAACTTTCTACATTGGCTAAGTGTCCCTTTCCTTTATACTCCTGGTGCTCTATCCATGTTTCCACACTAACTTTTATTGAATTGGGTAAAATATCTGCTTCAGCGTCTGCTGCTAGTGAACTCTGCCTCAGATCTATTTTTAATTGATACTGAACTGCCTTGGCTGGAATTCTACCTCTGCTAGCACATAACTATATAATCTTCAATAAGTCCTGCCTCAGTTTCCCCCTCTGTAAAAAAATAATCATAAGAAATTTTACATTGTAGTTTGTTGTTTGGGTTAAATGACAACACATATAGTAAGTGTTCAATAAATGCTAGTTTCCATTTTTTTCTAGCTGTGTGTAGTGTTGTTTATGGTCTATATTGTTTTGCTGTGGACGATAAGGCAAATTGCTTAAGGCAGTAGAGAAAGAGAAAGGAAATTAAAGTCAAATTAATCCACTTATTCTTTCATAGAAAATTTAAATTTGAATACCTATTTCTAAGTTCAATTCAATTCATCTTGCACGCTGCAACAAAAATCATATTGTAAAAATGCAAGTTCTCCTTTGCTATTACTCTAGTCAAATTTTTTTCCAGGATTTCTTATCACTTACAGAAAAAAAATTACAAATGCTTTAGAAGGGAATGAAGTGGTTCATGCTAACCTTTCCTGAATTACCCCCTCTTTATTTTCTGTTCCATCTGTTGTTTTATTTTGTTTTAGCCATATTTATCTCCTATTAAAAAAAGAAAGAAGCCGGGCTCGGTGGCTCAGCCTAAAATCCCGCGCCTTTGGGAGGCTGAGGTGAGTGGATTGCCTGAGCCCGTGGGTTCGAGACCCGCCTGGGCAGCGAGACCTCATCTCTGCAATAAATAAAAAAAAAATCGGCCGGGTGTGGTAGCGCATGCCTGTAATTCCGGCTACTCGGAAGGCTGAGGCGGAAGGATCGCCGGAGCCCAGCAGATTGAGGCTGTGGTGGCCGGGAGCGGCCACTGCACTCCAGTCTGGGCGACAGAGTGAGATTCCAACTCAAAAAAAACAAACAACAACAAAAAAAAAAAAAAATGAAAGAAAGAAAAAAGAAAAAAAAAGAGGAAGAAAAACAAAAAGATGGACAATGCTCTTCTCTGAAGCACCTGATCTACACGAGATCAAATTCTACTTTTTCAAAATCTCTTTGACTTTCTTCCTCTCCTCACTTCATTCTCTCTCTCTTCTAAATTCTCATGGCATCTGTGCAAGCCCATGCCATAGTTGCCACATTTTATTTAAATTATGCATGAGCTTGTTTCCCTACTAGATTGTGCACTCCTTGAGAGCAGGGACTTTGTAGACGATCACAGTGAGAATACCGGCCTTGCATTTAAATCCCGGCTTCTTCTCTTCCCAGCTAATGTGTTCTTGAGTCAGTTTACTTTGCTCCCCACCCCCAGAAAATAAAGATAAATGGAAATAAAATAGAGATAACTTATTTAAGGATTTAAAAAATGCCTAAGTCATAAGACGAACTCAATAGATGTTAGCTATTACTAATAGTATTTCTTATGGTTATTTATTGCTTCATAGTAAGTTACCCTAAAATCTAGTGGCTTACACCAACAACCATTTTATTGTAAGTCACAATTTTGTAGGTCAGTAATCCAAGCAGAGCTTGGGCAATTTCCTGCTCCTTGTAACATCAACTGACATCAGCTGGAAGGTCCAAGAGATTCGATCATGTCTGATATTCTGTCAATCTCAAAAGATTGATCTCAATTGAACAGTTGACCACATTGACTATACCGGTCTGTCCACCAGATAGTCTCAGTGTAGACAGACTTCTTACACATTGGCTTACATTCCCCAGGGCAAGAACTCTAAGAGAACCAGGCAGAAGATGCATGACTCTATCCACCTATTGTTTATAACAAAGGACCTAAAACTGGAGAATTTATTTTTAAGAAAAGAAATTTATTTCTTGCAATTATGGAGACTGAGAAGTCCAAGATCAAGGGGTTGCATCTGGTGAGTGTTTTTTCTGGTGAGGTCTCTGTGCAGAGACCCCAGGCAGCACAGAACATCACATGATGAGGGAGCTGAGTATACTGACCTGCTCTGGTGTCTCCTCTTCTTGAAAAGCCAATAGTCCCACTCTCAATAACCCATTAATTCATTAACCCTTTAGTCCACTAATTCATGAGTAGATTAACCTATTCATGATAGCCTAATCACCTCTTATAGGTCTCACTTTTTGCTACTGCCTCATGGGAGATTAAATTTCAACGAGTTTTGGAGGGAACATACAAACCATTAGTAATGAACTTTTTGACTGGGCCTCAAAAATCATACATTTTCATTTCTGCTACGCTTCATTGGTTTCAAGTAAATTCGAACCCTAGACCAGTGAAGAAGAGGGAAATTAGGCTCCATCTCTTGAGGGAGCCCTGGCCAATCACATTATAAAAGAGTATGTGGGATAGGCAGGACCCTTGCTGACATCTTTATGTCCACTACAGAATTATCAGTGTTAGCAGAGGGTAAGACAATCAATCACTATCTTAAGAATGGATGAATGAGAGATTCTAGGGGAAAAAAATAAGAGTCAAACACAATCCTTATGTTTTAGGTTTATTTTAACTCTGTTATCAGCTGCTGAGGATCAGAGGCAAATACAGTTTGGGTCTGTTTGAAACTAAAGAAACAGGCTCTCCTTTCCTTTTTTTCTTTTATTCTTTATCTTCTAAAATAAATTTAAGTGCAATATTTTGAGACAGAGTGTGCTTCCATGGACTGGCATCCAGTGTTCACTTCCTCAAAACACACACACACATACACACACACACACACACACACCCCTACCATATTTTAATTCAGTTACATTTTGTATCAGATGTTTTACTAGTTTCATTTTTTTCTTTTGAGTTGGGGTCTCATTCTGCCCAGACTAGAGTGCAGTGGCACGATTATGCCTCACCACAGTCTCAACCTCCGGGACTCAGGTGATCCTTGTGCCTCAGACTTTCCAGTAGCTGGGACTACAGGCATGTGCTACCACCTGGATACTTTTTGATATCTGAAGAGAAGTATGGCTATGTTGCCCAGGCTGGTCTCAAAGTCCTGGGCTCAAGCAGTCCTCCTGCCTTGGCCTTCATAATCACTGGGATTACAGGTGTAAGCAACTGCCTCCGACCTAGTCTGTTCCTCTTATATGGAAAATTATAGGCTCTTTTATGATAAAGCATTTACCATTTAATTATCTCTTTGTAAATATGAATGACAATTTTAAGATAATAATTAAAACAGTATCATAAGATATTTCACAAGTCTAAAATTATTATTTTTTAAATGAATGAAAAAAATGAATTGGTATAAAAGTCAAATTATGGGTGTTAAAAAGGACCCATAGAACAATAGAAAATCTCGTGTCCATTCATGGAATTCCCACGCTTCTGTGACCGAGTGAACTTTCAACTCTACTTCCTGATGGGGGTACAACTACTAATTACAACACCAGAGTGTTTATTATGTTTTTCAGATTCATAGTTATAATTAAAATATTATTGAATCTAGAATTAAAGTTCCAGAGCTACCACAACAGGACATACTTATCTAACGCTGTATAGTACGTGATAAAAAGACATGTCCAAATAATGGTACAGCAGTCTGAAATGTAACAAGACAAAAATAATTGGGTATGGTGTCTCATGGCCAAGGAAAACAAGCTCCAATTTTATTATTCAAATTCATGGATTTGTTCCATCTTCTTTAAAATCTGGAATGTCTTGCTGAGCAGAGACTAAGACAAGATTCTAAATTCAAGATTCTCCTTTCTCCTGGACCCCAGCCCAGCTCACTGAAGTGGAGTGTTGCATTTATTACAGTTCAACAGCGCCTGAGGGACTCAGAGGAAGAATATGCATTTATTTATTGTGACCATTGGCTGGTATAATTTGGCAGAAACCAACAGAAAATGATACTTCTGTAGCATCTACTCAAGAAAATTCAAGGGACAGTAAAGCAGTTCAGCTTTGTGAAATTTAATGATGTGATTTGCTTAGTTATTTGTTTTGCTATTTAATGTCTGCATTTATCATTTAAACTAAGTATTGGTGAAAATACACATATTTGACCTTCCTACTGATTGTATCTAATTGTGTTTAAATATAAATGAGTCAGACAATTCCTGAATGCAATATGCTAAACAATAAAAATAGGTATAAAAAGTTCCTGAATGAGATATAGTCAGACATTCCTGAGTCTTTGAATTTAAGGAAATGAACATAACTCTTCATCAGAGATTGTAAGGCAACTCAACCAGATATTTGCTTAGTAGAAGTACTGGCTATTTGATATATATAGGAGAAATTCCTTTCTATTCATTTGTCATTGAACTTTCACTCACAGTTAACTTACTCATGGAATCCCTGTTCTTCCCCATGACTTGGAACAAATACCAGACAGCTTATATCCATTGGACACCCCTTCATTAATCAGAAAAACAGTGGGACAGAATTGCTTTGCCCTAAAAAAAGACCCCACAAAACTCCATTATTTTCTCTAATTTTATTTTTTTGTGTGACTTATTTAGTTCTTCAAATGTCTTAATTTTACATTTAAGATATGAAAGGCTATTAATTAATTCATTAATGTATTAATTTGACCACAAATTCAGTTAGCATTACTACACCCCTCTTATGTGCCAGGTGCTCTGGCAGTTACAATCACTTCTCTGAGTGTCAAATTAGAAACAGAACAAAGACTGATTTGTTGGCTCATGCCTGTAATCCCTGTACTTTGGGAGGACAAGGCCAGAGGATTGCTTACACCCAGAAACTTGAGACCAGCCTGGGCAATATATTGAGATCTTGTCTCTACCAAAAAAAGAGAGAATTAGCCAGGCATGGTGGTGCACGCCTGTAGTCCCAGCTACTTGGTAGGCTGAGGATTGCCTGAGCCCAGGAGGTTGAGACTATGGTGAGCTGTGATCATGCTACTGTACTCCAGCATGGGTAACAGAGTGAGAACTCGACTCAAATAAATAAATAATTAAATAAATAGATAAATACAGAATAAAATAACTAAATGTCAGTTGCTTCCATTGGGGAGCAGATAATGACAGGCAATTATACTGTGCTATGTATGACAAATAGCCAGCATGAGCACAGGAACATTTACATTATACCATGGAAACCGTTGGAGAGGGACACATACTTTTTCCCTGGAGGGTTATAGAACTCTTCTTGGAAAAGGTAATAATTTATGGGAAGAAGGTCTTAGGAGGTAAAGGAAGAATCGGGATTTGCCTTTCTCTTACAGTTGACTCTTGGAACAATTTGTGGGGTTGAGGTGTCAACCCTCACACAGTCAAAAATCCATGTATAATTTTTGACTCCCCCAAAACTTAACTACTTACTGATGACTTACCATTGACCAGCAGCCTTAGCAGTAACATTAAAAATCATATTGTGTGGGTGTGATAGGTATTTTATGCTGTATTTTTTTTCTTTGACATTTGTGAGATTTATTCTTGGGAGCATCCAAGGCCATACAGAATTGTTTTTTTTTTTTAATTTTAAAATGTGGGGTACAATTCAGGGTTAGGCACATATATGGTCATCGTATAGATAAAGTGTAGGTACACTTATTGATGTTATGTCCCCCCCTGCCGTGTCCCATTACTGCCAACCCCTTTCTTATAGTATTATGAAAATGGTCAGGGTCCACTTTTGAGTGAGTGCTTGTGGTACTCAGATCATTGTTTCTGTGATAAATCACTGAGTATTACAGACTCTAATTCCAACCAGGCTGCTGAGAATTTCACAATTTTGTTTTCTTTATGGCTACATAATATTTTTACAATAAAGTAAGCTAGAGAAAAGAAAATACTAGTAAGAAAATTAAAGAAAGAGAAGACATATTTATTATAGAAGTGAGTCATTATAAAGGTCCGTCTTCGTCATCTTCACATTGAGTAGGCTGAGGAGGGGGCAGAAGGGGAGAGGTTAGTTCTGGCATCTCAGTGATAGCAGAGGCAGAAGAAAATCTGCATATAAATGGACCCCAGCCGTTCAAAGCCATGTTGTTCAAGGACCGACTGTATTATGTTTGATTTTTTAAAAAATCAACTAACAAACATTGTTGAATGGACATGGTCTCTATTTCTCCAACATTCTCACCTAAAGTCTTAACATTAGGCTGCAAACCCTCAACCAAATCATCACCACCATTGGAGGAGAAGGGCGTACACGTGACATACTAGGTATTACATGCTGGGCTTGTCTATTAGACAGCATAATTTGGTTTTTGACATTTTAGAAACTAGCTACTTGCAGTTGAGACAAAAGAGAAAGTGAAGGGGGAATCTTTTCCTTTTTAATCACTATTCAACTCATTGGTTCTACAGTGAAAAAACAGGAAATGAAGTCATTCAGTACCATTTACTTTATACAAGCGTCCTTAAGGCAATTTCTTAAGTGGGTTTTTCTTTTAACAAAGTAGTCCTCAAAGAATTTTCTCTCAAAGTGTATTTCCTGCTGGTGACATTAGTTGTTGTCATGAAATGTTTCTATTCATCTTTCCATTTATTCTTTTGATGAATGTTTATTAAGCGTTAATGCTGGATCAGGAACTGTCTTAACCCAGGTGTTTGGTATATAGGCAGGGGGTATGTTAACAAATGTTTAACAATGCCTGGGGGAGGGGCTGAAATGTAGAATTTCTTGTTTTCTCCTGCTTAAATACTCCCATAATGGCTTATTTCAAGTCACCCACAGGGTATGTGGTAAATGCTCAGAGAGCACACAGTGAATTGAATTTTGAAACTTTTCTTATCATAAAGACCAGAAACATCTATTTTGCCTCCCACTGTCCCTTCAACACAAAGTTCATGATAGATAATCAATAAATAATTGTTGATTGAATATATACCTGAATAAATAAATAGAAAAAATGCTGAAAACTTTAGATTCATATTTTTAAATATAGTCTTGGGCAAATAGTTTATTTTTTAATACTTTTTTATTTTTATGTTTTGAGTTGGAGTCTCACTCCATCACCCATGCTGCAGTGCGGTGACATGCTCACGGTCACCACAGCCTTGACCTGCTGGGCTCAGGTGATCCTTCTGCCTCAGCCTTCCAAGTAGCTGGAACTATAGGTACACAACACCATGCCCGGCTCCAAATAGTTTCTTAAAGATAAAAAGATATTAACTACTTTGACTTTTTTTCCTGGTTTATTATTTGCTAGTTGTGGTTAGAATGTTTTGAAAACATGAAATTGATATAGATACTATATTAACTTTCTGTGGCTGCTGTAACAGATTACCACAAAGGAAGTGGTTAAACCAACAAAATATACAAATAGACATTAAAGATCTATATCAACTTTTGTTAGGGAGGGAAAGGAGACCACTAAGGAAAGGGAGGAAATGGAAATAAGCATCTAAGAAGATGATGGAGGTGGCCAGACGCTGGGCCTGAAAGGACACAGGTACTGTTGATCATAAAGGGTTTGTGTTTCCCCTTTGTACCAGCGTGCAAGGATCAGGTATGACCTCAAGGGTGATGGCTGTTCATATGCCAAGGAGGGTCATAATTCTTGACAAAAATGCCCACATTCATACTGGGTACGGAGCAGAACACATGTGCTTAAAAGAACCACAAAGACCTGGTAAAATGCGGCAGGGTGGTTCTCACGGACTCAGGGTTCTTGAATTGTGATGGTGGGGAGATAAATGGGAAAGTTTTGATTTTGTGAAATAAGAGTATTTGATATTTCTTCTATTAAAGTCTGAAATAGAAAAACCAAAAAAGTGGCTACTAATTATTGGTCTGCGTGATATGATTTGATTTTTTCCAAAGATACATGCTGAAGAAAAAGTAATAAAAAACGCTTCTCATGTGTGTGTATTTTTTTTTTTTTTGCTTTAATGTCTTTAATAAATAAGGCTTCTCAAAAACCAATAGCAACAGGTTTTGGATTTTCAATCTTCATGAAGATCATAGTCATATTCTCTTTTTTTTTTGAAATGTTTACTATCTTCCTGACATTTGCTGGTTCCAGTGTGCTATTTGCTACTTGTGATAAAGTGCAAAAACAACATTTCTGAAAGGCCCACTCAATATGATAAAGAATGTATCGGAAAGATGCTTGTTCTATTTAACTAAAGTGTGTATGCCTTTTGATATTATTTTATTTTAATTTTAATTTTTTAAATGTGCATTCTTTATCCGACCAATTGGAACTACTCTGGCATGCACTCATGTTTGAATGCTTTTAAAGTTCCAAACGGCTCATAATAGCATATTTGGAACTACCAGAGTTGATGCTGTAAGTGAATGTTAAGACTCATAACCCAAATGAAAAGCTGTTACTGCACAATGCTCAAGTCATTTTCTAGAGCAGCACATCTCAGCAATTTCAAAGGTTTTTATTCAAAACACCAAGAAAAATTAGACAATGTGATGACAATTCTTTTGCAAACCTCAATTGTCAAAATCATTCTGGAACCATCCTACTGGAAAAGATCAATCAAACTCACAAACATTTATTAGCATTACAGCAAATAAACATTGACTATGGCAATAAAAATGCCATAAGAATTTTAACAGTCAGGGAAGAGTCTTCTAAATAATTTTTTAAAATCCTCTCTTTGTATTCATAGATTATCCTATCAAAAGGGAGGAAGTATAAATCTCTTCTGTGGCTTGAGGAAGACAGTCATGTGGTTACTATGGTCCATGTGGTTTACCACTGCAGTTTTTGAAGCATCATACCCTTCACTGGTTTTGTTCTGCATAGTGACTATATCATTCATTAATATGTATATTCTGTAAGCCAGCTTGTCCCAATTTTACTATGGTAAAATTGACTGAAATGTATTTTTCTACTAATTTGTAAATATCGGTTAGAGTATCTTGTACACAACCTTTGCTCTGTCTGAATACTTTTTTAAATGGCTAGCACATACCAAACAGTGGGTCTCCATCAGTGACTCACAAACAAAGTGCAATTTGCTCCTCTCCCCCAACCTTCCTGGGATTTGGCAAACTTAATAACCTAGATAAAATGAACAAACATCTAGAAACAGAAAGCCTACCAATAAAAAAATCATAAAGAAAATCTGAATAGAGACTATAATCAGTAAAAACAAGTAAAAAGACTGAATCAGTCACCAAAAATCTCTCAATTAAAAAAGCCCTGGACCTGATGATTTCAGTGGATAATTCTAGCAAACATTTCAAGAATAACTGGTATCAATTATTTTCATCCTTTTCCAAAAAATTAAACAGGAAGAACTCTATCTAACTTGTTCTGTGATGCCAGTATTACTTGGATATCAATGCTAAGAACACTACAAGGAAAGAAAACTACAGACCAATATCCCTTATGAATATTGATGGATATTTTTTTGGTAGAGACAAAGTGTTGCTATGTTGCCCAGGCTGGTCTTGAACTCCTGGGTGGAGACAATCTTCCCCACTTGGCCTCCCAAAGTGTTGGGATTACAGGTGTGAACCACTATGCCTGGTTAGATGCAAAATTTCTCAACAAAATATTTGCAAATTCAAACCAACAGTATATTAAAAGAATTATACACCATGAGTAAGTGATTTATTTCTACAGTGCAAGGATTGTTCAACATGCAAAAAATCAATCAATGTGTTACATCATCTTAACATAATAGAGAAAAAATAACACATGGTCATCTCAATTGATGAAGAAAATGCATTTGAAAAACTTAACATTTTTGATAAAAACACTCAACAAACTAGGACTAGAAAGAAACTGCCTCAACATAATAAAAGCCATATATATGAAAAACCCACAGCAATATCATACTCAAAGGTGAAAGACAATGCTTTTTCTCTAGGATCAGGAAAAGGTAACTATATCTCCACTTTTGTCACTTCTATTCAACAGAGTATTAGAAGTTCTAAGAAGAACAGTTCGAAATTAGACAAGAAAAATTAAAAAAATAATAATAAATAGAAAGCACCCAAATTGGAAACAAAGAAGTAAAATGATCTTTGTTCATAGATATCATTTTATATATAGAAAATCCTAAAGGTTCCACACACACAAAAAAACTGCTAGAACTAATAAATGAATTCAGCAAAGTAGTAGAATGAAATGTAAACACACAAAAATTTGCTGCATTTCTATACACTAACAGTGAACAATCTGAAAAGAAAATTATTAAAACAATTGCACTTACAATAGAACTGAAATAAATAAAATATTTAGGAACTAACTTAACCAAGGGTAAAGATGTGTACAATGAAAGCTAACATTGCTGAAATAAATTAAAGAATACATAAATGGAAGGACATCTCATGTTCATAGATTGAAAGTCTTAATATTTGTAAGATGCCAATAATACCCAAAGTTATCTACAAATTTAATGCACTTTTCATCAAAATCCCAGAGATTTTTTTTTTCAGAAATAGAAAACCCATCCTACAATTCATATAGAAACTCACAGGACCCTGAATAACCAAAATAATTTTGAATAAGAAGAACAAATCTGAAGGACTAATACTTCCTTATTTCAAAACTTACCACAAAGATACAATAAGCAAAATAATGTGGCACTGGTAGTGTGTGTGTGTGTGTGTGTGTGTGTGTGCGCGTGTTTGTGTGTGTGTGTGTGTGTGTGTGTATGTATACACACAATGGAATAAAGAGCCCAGAAATATGCCCTTTGCTTATATGGTTAAACATGTTTGACAAAGGAGCCAAGAACATTCAATGGGAAAAGAACAGTCTTTTCAACAAATGGTCCTGGGAAAACTGGATATACACTTGCAAAAGAATGATATTGAACACTTACCTAAAAATGTATACACAAAAGCACTCAAAATGATAAAAGATCTACATGTAAGAACTAAAATGATAAAACTCTTAAAAGAAAAAGCCGGGCTCAGTGACTCAGCCTGTAATCCCACGCTTTGGGAGGCTGAGGTGAGTGGATTGCCTGAGCCCGCGGGTTCGTGACCCACCTGGGCAACTTGGCGAGACCTCATCTCTACAATAAATCAAAAAACTAGCCAGGTATGGTAGCGTGCGCCTGTAGTTCCAGCTACTTGGAAAGCTGAGGCGGAAGGATCACCGGAGCCCAGCAGGTTGAGGCTGCGGTGACCGGGAGCAGCCACTGTACTCCAGCTGGACAACAGAGTGAGACTCCAACTCAAAAAAAAAAAAAAAAGCTCCACAATATTAGATTTGACAGTGATTTCTTGGCTATTGCACCAAAGGCACAGATAGCAAAAGAAAAAATAAAAAAATTGGACTTCATAAAATTAAAACATTTTGTGCATCAGAAGATAATATTTAACAAAGTAACAAGGCCACCCACAGAACAGGGAGAAATATTTGCTAATCACGTACCTGATAAGAGATTAGCATCCAGATTGTAGCGAACTGCTAAAATTCCACAACGGAAAAAAGAATAACATGATTCAAAGTGGGCAAAAGTCTTGAACAGACATTTCTCCAAAGAAGATATTCAATTTGCCAATATGTACATGGAAAATGCTCAACATCATTAACCGTTAGAGAAATGCAAATCAAAATTACAAGATGATACTACCTTACACCCATTAGGAAGGTCCCTATCAAAAACAAAAAACAAAACAGCAACAAAAACAAAATAAACAAACAAAATTCCAGAAAATAACAAGCATTTGATGAAGACGTGGAGAAATTGGAATCCTCATACCCTGTTGTTGGGAATATAAAATGAAACAGTCTCTGTGCAAATCAGTATGGAGGCAGCTCAAAAAATTGAAGATAGAATCACCATATGATTCAGCAGGTCCACTTCTGGATATATAACTGAAAGAACGGACAGCAGGATCTCAAAGATATATTTATACACCATGTTTATAGCAGCATTATTTATAATAACTAAAACTTGGAAGCCAAACAAGTGTCCGCTGATGGATGAATGGGTAAGCAAAATGTGGTATATACTTAAAATTGAATATTACTCAGCTTTAAGAGAAAGAAAATTCTGGCATATGCTATAACATGGATGAATCTTGAGGACATTAAATCAACTAAACCAGTCCCCAAGGGACAAATACTGTGTGGTTCCACTTACAGGAGGTACTTAGAGTACCTCAAAATTATAATGACTAAAAATAGAATGGTGGTTGTCAGGGCCTGGACGAAGAGGGGAATGGGGAGTTATTGTTGAATGGGATAGCGTTTTAGCTTTTGCAAGATGAAAAAAGTTATGAAGATGGGTGGTGGTGAGGTTGCACAACTTTAGAAATGTATTGAATTCCACAGAACTGTACACTTAAAAACGGTTGAGGTTATAAATTTTATGTTATTTATATTTTACCACAGGGTTAGGAGATAATGTCTTCCCCTGGAGCACAGATTGGACAAGTTTGCTTGCAATACATTATACAATGTTGGAGTTTTCTAAGCTCAGATTTTTTTCAGTTGTGATGCAAACACACTGTGTATTCTGCATTCAAACACACTGTGCATTCTGCATCAAGCTCCTCCACAGTGCTCCTGTGGAATTTGGGTGGAAAGGGGGAACTGGCATGAAAATGAAACTTATTCACTTTGCTGTGCTATGAGTAATAAGATTCTTTGTCTCTGACCCAAGTGCTTGTGTCTTCTGTCAGCATCCATGAAACTGCGACATCCTAACCTGTCAGCTTGCAAGCGTTGTACAAATCTCGTACAGTTATTGAAAGACTAGAAATGGAGATTTGGGAGTGTTAGGAGCAGTGGGCGTGTTTGAAGTTATAGGAGTGCGTAAGATCCTCCAACACAGTGTTAAAAGGAATCTAAAATATTCTTCAACCTGAAATGCATGGCATTTGTTGTGTTTACTGCCTTCTTTTCTCTCCTTCTCCTTACTCTTCCCTTTCCCTTCCCCCTCTCCTCTCTCCTCCCTCACTCCCTCTCTCCCTCCCTTCCTTCCTTCCTTCCTTTTTTCTCCCTCTATCTCTATTTCTTTCATATGGTGAATATGTTCAGGATGAACTGAGAGCAAACTGCATATCTCTCCTTTATCACCATACAGAGATGCCATCCTTACCCTCTAGCCCAAATTGTCTTCTCAAAAAATACTCTCATGCAGCTCTCAGAAGAGGCAACCCTGTCAGAATTCCATAATCTGACTGGTTAGCAGAGGTAGGTGGGAAGATAAGCTGCCTCTACTGGAGAGGACAGAGAGACAGATAAAAACAAAGCAATGCAGGGAACATTCTGTAAAACCATTTTAGAAGAAAGATTTGTTTGTGAGCATTTTAGGAAAAAATGTCATTTAATAAATCCTTGATTTCCCTACATAGACATTATAGCAGAATAAAAACATTCAAACTATTTTAACTTGGGAAGTTAATGTTTTTGTTTTTCCTCCTTCTCTTTGCTATCCTGGGACTGTTGCAGATATGCCTGTATTTCTATTTTTGATGATTTCAGGTTTTGTTTTAATGGGACACTAGTGTCTATTATTAAAGGAGGAGTTTAGTTTTTGAGGAGTGATTCTGGTGGTGCGGCAGTGCCCATGGGACTTGAATCACAGGAAGAACTTTGGAGATGAGAATCAGGTCCGTGCTTTTGGAGATAGAGTAGTTGACCAATGAGTTACCTAAAGCTTATGAACTAATTCCGGTAACATGTTCAAGCGAGAGGAGACAAAAAGAACTTGATGAGTGGACACAATGAAGAACCACTGATAAGATACTGAAGTACCTCTCAGGGGCTGGTTCTTAAGCCACCTACCACTCATCTTCAGTTAAACAAGAACATCTCATGGCTAGCACTCAAGAACTCTATTAGCTGAGGCCCTGAAGACCTAAATAAAATCCTTATTTCATGAGACATCCATATCTACCTTTACTCTGAGTCCCCAAGAAGAGTGGTGTCATTTACGACACAAATCTTTATTTTGTATCACTACCCTTTGTGTACACCATGATGCATAAATTCAATGACCCAGGACACCTGCAAGCCCAAAGGGAGAGGTCCTCAGCGGGAACAATTTTAGGCAGAACTATTTCAGGAATTTTGTCTGAAAGGGGATGAAGAAAGCTTAAAGCTGGGCACGGTGGCTAGCACCTATAATCCCAGCACTCTGGAGGTGGCGGCAAGAGGATTGCCTGAGCCCATGGGTTCAAGACTAGACTGGGTAAATTGGTGAGGCCTCGTCTCTGTAATAAATCAAAAATATAACCGGGCATGGTGGCATGCACCTGTGGCTCCAGCTACTTGGAAGTCTAAAGTGGAAGGATTGTCTGGGCTCAGCAAGTTGAGTGAGTGTGCCACGGCACTCCAGCCTGGGTAACAAAGTAAAATCCTGACTCAAAAAGAAAAAAATAAAAGAGCTTAAAAGAGGAGTGTGCATACTTTTAGGTCAAAAAATGACATGAGCACAAACAAAGGTTTTTTTTTTTTAATGGTTGCTATTTTGCAAAAAATGATAAGTTTTACACAGTAGTTGTGTTACTGGTAGTAACAAGACAATTATTTTAGTCAATTAGGAAACAATTATAATATATAATGGGCAAATTAATAATTTAAATTCGGCAGTACCACTTTTTGGCATTGGTATCCCTGAGTGCAGATTGATTGAATAAATTAGTACATTTCAAGGTATTTCTGTTAAGTGCAAAATGCTATGTGGTTAGCAAACATTCCATATCTGTGGAGTTATTCACTTCTCAAACTGAAAAAAATACAGGTTGGGATATGTAGTAGTTAAATATTTCTACAATGGAAAAAAAAAACAACATTTATGTAAACATCTCAACACATGACATTATAGAACATCTAGCAAATACTTTTCACAAAAGGTTTACATCCCCTCATCTATACGTTTCTATCAAAATATAAATCTAATTTTCCAGATGTTATCTGTGAACACCAAAGCAACACCTGTGTATGGAGTTCATATTTGTTTCTGAGCCTTGACTATGTGCATACTACGATCTACACAGACTTATGATAAGAATGCCAGTTGCAAAAATATTAACTCAATGATTCTGCAAATGCACGGCTGAGTAAAAGCTGTCAATAACTATTCATCAATATGTCTTACTGGCCAGTTTATTTTTCAGCATATGCAGTTCCTGTAATGTGTTGTGATAATGCTGGTTTAAAATAGCTATGGTTCCAGTCAGTTCACATTAAGAGTAAACAAACAGACGGCTCACCCAAGGATGTCTCTTCTTCTCCAATAATGCAAACATGCCACAGAACGTTCTTTTATAAATATGATCACTTTTAAAAATTACCTTACAATTACCCTAGAAAAGTCACTTTACCTATATAGACATTTTTTAACATGAGAGTTCTTAGAATGTTCAGTGTGAATGCATGATTAAAAGTACTTTGTGTGCTGACTTGCAGGTCAAGCGAGAAAAGAAGGGATAAGAAATCTAAACTTAATAACCATGAACACTAGCCAAGTATTCATGTAGAGGCTCCATCAAAAAAGTGTTCATAAATTTCCCTAGGTAATTAGTTTTATTGAATACTGACAGGTAGTATATATCCTTGAAAAAAAAATCTGAAGGAAGGAAAGCAAGTTCTTTCATCACAAAGTTATCATAAGATGTTTAATGAATCCAAACATGCATATCAAACATTAAGTGAGGACATTTCCAGGAAATATGTAGGAATATGAGAAAGTTTATATAACCCAGCCCTTTCCTAAAATCTACTAAAATAAACAAAATAGTCAAGAAACTTGAAACTAGAAAATAGTTTCAAAATTATACCACAAACTTTATTAGATATCTTTTAGGAATAGTATAAATTGAACAAAACCTAAAGTCAACACTACAATTTGACATTAAATAATCATTCTAAAGGCAATGACTCAGTGTTTCAGGAAGCGAGTAAAAAATAAATCTGGAAAATCCCAAATAACATTTCCCATTTTGGGAGATCTGGAGGTAGAAACCAAATTAGAGAATATTGAAGAAATCTTTTCATTAAAAGTTGAGAGTCATGAGACTTAATGCTCAATATGTATGCTCTATAAATAAAAATTTCTCTAAAAATTCAGAGAAAAAGAAGCCAGTTACTTACAAAACAGTGAGAAAGTAGGTTGTCCTCAGACATTTTTCCTTAGCCACAGTAGATACCAGAAAAGCAATTTCTTTGGACAATGAAGTGTCAGTAAACAATTGGAGCTATAGTTTGTAGCTTATAAAAGCTGTCTGGTCTGGAGACAGAAATGCCTGCTATTCAGCTGCTCCTGATTGCTGTCATGAGGAATTCTACACTAGTATGGTCATATCGTTCAAGTTTTTAAAATTCCATATTTTTAAGTGAAATCTTTGGATTCTTAACTGTTTAAATTTAAAACTATTTGAATTCCAAAAGAAAATATTTGAGGGCTGACACATGGTTGAGCCAAATAAAGGATACAAGGCATGAATGTGAAAATTTTATAGCAGAATAAGAAGAAAATAAAGGTCCCAAATTGAGCCATAGTGAACTTTAACAACTATCTGATCTGTTAAAACATATTATAAAGCTTCATTTATTAGAAGTGTGATACTTGACCAGGAATAAATAAATAGAACAGTGGAAAAGTTATGTGTTACCCCAAAAGTTCAAGTTTGGGGAATCTTGGTATAATAGAGGTGGCATTACAATGAGTAAAGTTAAGTGTAAAGTTTCTAATATATGGTTTGAGACATTGTATAGCTATTTGAAAAATAAAGTTTTGTTGAAATTTTATCTCACATATCACAACAAAAATAATTACCATGTCATATGTTGTTTAAAAAAACACGACAACCCATACATATATTAAATAAAATTTAGGGATCTATTTCTACTATGATAAGTTGGAAAGAACTATCTGCGCTAAACCACAGTCACTATATCAGCTATCTATTGCAGCATAACTATCCTTAGGGGATTCAAACAATGATTTATTATTTCTTATGACTTTTTAATTGAATTTATTATTTCTTATGACTTTTCAAGTGGTTCTTTCGCTTGTTTTGACATGTGGCGACAATGAGATCATAGATAGAGAGGATGATTGGTCTCAGCTGGGGTCAATGGAATGGCTGGGCTCTCATCTTCAAGGAGTCTAGACTGGGTTTCTTCAAAATATGATTGCCTCAGGGTTTCAAAGAGGCAGAAACAGAAACTGCAAAGACTTTGTGTCCTGGCTCAAATGTTGCACAGTTGCTTCCCCCCTCTGTCTATTGGTCATAGAAAGTCACAAGATCTACCAGTTTCAACAAGTGGGAAAGTAAATTTTACCTCTTGAGGAGATACACTGTAAAGGGATTGTGGCAATCTTTAACCTACCACGAAACAAACCCCAAAGGACAAATTTTTTTATTGCTTTAATGACATAAATGTTTAAAAGTTGACTACCAAACTCCCATAATAAAGAAGGTTGAACAAAAAATAACAAAGTGGTTAAAAATATTTCTCAACATACGTGACTAAGGATTAATTTTTTTTAAATGTTTGTTTCGTATTCTCATAGATTTAGGGGTGCAGGGGCAATGTGTTACTTGGATATACTGTGTAGTGGTGAAGACAGGGCTTTTGGTGTATCAGTCACCCAAATAGCATACATCATGCCCAGCAGGTAGGATTTCATCTCTCATTCCCTCCCACCTTCTCACATTTTGGACTCTCTAATGTCTATTATTCTACTCTGTATGTCCATTTGTACTCACTTAAAAGTGAGAACATGTAGGTATTTCTTTCAGTTCCTGAGTCATTTCACTTAGGATAATGGTCTCCAGTTCTGTCCATGTTGCTGCCCACGCAGCAGCAAAAGACATGATTTCATTCATTTTATGGCTGACTAGTATTCCATGGAATATATATACTACATTCTTTAATCCAATCATTCACTAATGTGCCCTTATGTTGATTCCATGGCTAAGGATTAATACTTCTAATCATACAAAGAATGCTTACAAATCAATGAAAAAACTAATAACTGATTAAAACAACAGGATACATCAATTGGAATAACAATTCACAAAAGAAGAAATATCAACATTTGAATGAAATAGTCTAACTTTAACCTACCTAGTAATCAAAGAAATTCAAAATAAAACACCACTGCATTATTATTATTATTATTATTATTATTTTTTTTTGAGTTGGAGTCTCACTCTGTCACCCAGACTGGAGTGCAGTGACCGCTCCCGGCCACCGCAGCCTCAACCTGCTGGGCTCCAGCGATCCTTCCGCCTCAGCCTTCCAAGTGGCCAGAATTACAGGCAAGTGCTACCAAGCCCGGCTGATTTTTTGATTTATTGTAGAGATGAGGTCTCGCTGCCCAGGTGGGTCTCGAACCCGCAGGCTCAGGCAATCCTCTACCCATAAACTTGGTACAAGTTAACAGAACTGATAACAATGCCCTTTTGGGGAAAGTTATAGGAAAATAATTGTTCTCCTACACTGAGTGAATATAAATTTGAATTTCATTTTGGAATAACCTGGCATATTGTCAAAATTCTTAAAAAAAATACATACTAACAATTCCACTCTTAAGAATTTGTCTTAAGAAATTTAGGCAAATAGACAAAAAATAAGCGATAAGAATCTTCCTTCCAAAGTTGATTATAATAGCTCAAAAATGAAAATAAGCTCAATTCTTTATTCATTAATTCATTTGACAAGTATTTATTGCTGTGTGTGGGCATTATTGGTAAACCAGACAAAGTCCCTGTTGTCATGGTATTCATGTTCTGATGTGGGTGCTATTATATACAATATGCCATCAGGCAAAGAGTAAGGAGTTTCTTTTTTTAATAGCATGGGCTGGGAAGACCTCTCTAATAAAGTAACATTTGAACATAGACCTTGGGGGATGACCCAAAGGTGTGTTCCCACATATCTCTTTAACAAAGAAGCACTTGATGTTCAGCAAGGTAGAGACCTTTTTTGTTTTGTTCATGGTTTTATCCCCAGTCCTAAGCAAATAGCTTTATGCTTTGGCACATAAATAACTCAAAAAAGTCAAGATATTTCCATTTCAAATTATTTCTTCACTATTCTGTAGGTTCAGAATACCCGGGCAACCTATCTGTGGATGCCATACTACAAACCTCTTGGGCTTCATTTGCTTCTAGACTCAACCTTAGACCTTTCCTGGGATTCTGCTGAATCCCTGGAGTGACCAGGAAACTGCCCTCTGGTCTATTCCCACTGGACTTTCGTCTTTCCTCTCCAACATCACTAGCTTCATTGTCCTGAGTATTCAACCGGTAACCTTGGTATTTTGGACCTCTGGGAAACAACACTTTGAGCAACAAAGGAGGCCCTGTAGAACTATTTTCTACCCAAAAGGCCACCCTCTCTGATATTGCAAGGACATTGTAATTCCACTGTTTTCTAACCTTTGTTGGATCCTTAAATGGCTTGATTGCTGACTCAGACATCCAACTTTTTCCTCATATAACTCTTATGTAATTCAGAAGGGTTAGAATTAAATAATTCGACATTTACTGAGTACCTAGCATTTCTAAGAAATGTGCTAAGTAGTTAGGGACACATAAACATAGTATAATAGGCCTCAATCTTCATTTACCACCATGTATCTGAACTATCCAATCAGAGATCTACCAATATCAAAAGAAATAGGATGGGAGGGTCCCCTACTTGGATGGTAATGACTGTTGACCCAATTTAGGGTCAAATATGAAACATATAGTTTAATATTTGTTTTTCACTAGAACAGAAAATTTGAACAATTCCATTTGTGGTACTGAAAATTAGTGAATTAGAAATTCATTGTTATTGCTAGCAAAACAACAAAAATAGCAACAGCAAAAACTGTTAAGTCTAACAGCAACAACTGTCACTTTTAACTTTAAAAAAATGATGATCTACTGAATGAACTTAATATATTTTGGGTCTATATCTCTGTTTCAAATGATTAGTAACTGATATTTTGCCTTCTTACCAAGTTCTAGATGTCTTAAAAATAATAGAACTCCAATCCATGATGACTGAAATGAACTGAAGTTTCTGCGAAGTGAATTTAGCAGACAAATTTGAAATCTTCTATGAATGATCTCCTAAATGTTTTATTTAGTTTACATTTCATTTTACAATATACATTTTATGGTATAAGAAGTAAACTGTAAGCCAAAAAAATTCGAAAGGTTTGGGGCTAGTATTTTTAATGTCTGTGCTTTAGTTTATTTTTCAGAAAAACAGGAATAATAGTAAACTCTGTATTTTCTAAAGGAAGCTTTGTATGGTCACATTTCTTAAAAATCTGTGAAAGAGTTTTGCATTATTCAAAGCAAAATATTAATATTGTTATTAGTGGGGCACAGGAAACCCAGTATAGAACACTGAGGATATAGAGATACAATCAGGTGTTATCCTATTAAAACACAATAAAGAACCAGGCTTGGTAGCTCACGCCTGTAATCCCAGAACTTTGGGAGGCCAAGATTACGTGAGTCCAGGAGTTTGAGACCAGCCTGGGAAGCATAGAGAGACCTCATCTCTACAACAAAATAAAAAAATTAGCTTGGCATGGTGGCATGTGCCTGGGAGTCAGAGGTAGGAGGCTTGCCTGGGCCTAGGAGGTTGAGGCTGTGGTGAGCCATGATTGTGCCACTGCACTCCAGCCTGGGCGACAGAGACCTCAACTCAAAAAATAAAAAACAAACCAAAAGCAAGAAAAAAGCCACAATTAGTAAAAATAACAACCTGTATTTGATGATATTAACCACTTCTAGAAGTTATCATTTACATGCCTTAGGGGATAGTTTACTAATATTCTTGGATCAAGTTATGTCTTAGATTAAATCAAAGGCCCAGATTATTTCTGTGAACCGAATCAAAGTAATCAAAATGTTTCTTGAAAAACTGCAACCTAATTGATTGTATTTTAACAAATAATCATATTGTACTCTCCTAGGAAAGTTACTTCTTACCTAAGATAACCAATCCATACTTCTCACTCTTTCCAAAGGGAGTAGCTTGGGAAACACATCCTTTCTATGATAAAACTTTGGCTCTGTTCTTTGTGCTCCAGTGTTGGAAGATATGCCCAAAGGTTTCTACCCCTCAAAACAGAATTCAAGCACACTAACTCTTCATTCTGGTACTCACAACCCTAAGTCATAAACCCTTAAGGTAGAGACAGAGAGTCTTAGCCCAGGGATAATATATGTTGACCATTCAAATGTTTGTACAGGCAGAGAATTTGAACCTAGGCAGCCCCGAGCTTTCAGGTATTGGGATATTCTTTATGGCTAGGGAGAAGATGGGAAACACAGAAATAAAAAAAATATTTTCCTGACTGGGGCAAAGTGGCTACTTTTCTGGGCTCCAGGGTGATTAACTGACGTCAGTCCTTAGGGGAAAATGCTCATCTAGGTCTACAGAGAGGAGCATCATTTTTACATAATGTTAAGTCCACTTCGCACACTCAACCAGAAGATGTGGAACAGTTAAATCCTTACGGCATGGTGAATTTCAAGCTGCTAGCAGACCTACTGTTACATTCCCACAAAAGTCACTCTCTTTCACTCAATCAGCTCATTACATTTGACCATAATGTAATCATCACTCCAAAATAATTTGCTTAACAATTATCAGATTTATGAAACTAGCCTCCCAAATCCATCTCATCACAAGGTGGCTTCCTCCCATCCCTGCAATACATCCCCACCATCTCCCCCCACCCCCAGAAACACATTGGCTCTTTGAAAGGGATTTTGCCATTATCTCCTTTGGTGAAACAATGATCAAACCTTCCCTCACCAACTATCTCCTTAACTCCACTTGCAACTTTCATCACCGAGAAAATAGAGCTATCAAAGGCACATCCTTCTTGACAGCTTCACAAACTCAACTGCCAGCCTATCTTTTCTGTCTTCCCTCCTTTATTCCCAGAGAAGCGTTCTGCTGTCATCAAAGTCTTCCTCATGTGCTGTGGAACCCCTTTGTTCCCTTGCCAAGGACTTCCTTTCTTCCTTCTTTTAACCCTTTCTCCTTCATTATAATTTTTCCTTGTTCTACTAGATCATTTATATTACCAAACAAGCACAATCTCTTAACTTCTTTTGAGAAACAGCAACAACAACAAATCCAACCAAATGAAGCACCTCTTCTTTGACCCAAATCTTCTCCTAGCCACTGCTCATCGGGGTCAAGTGTTTACAAATGTATTGCCTTCATTTATAAGATCCAGTTTGTTCTTCAACCTGCTTGAGTTAGATTGTATCTGCTCTTGTCAAAATTACTATTTATTATGCCAAAAACAATAGCCACTTTTCTTTCTCCTGTTTGACCTCTCAGCCACATTAAACTCAGTTCTTCATGTGACATAAATGGGGCTGTATTCTTGACTTTCGAGGCTTGCCTGTCTTTTGAAATGCTTCACTTTCAAGTTACCTGGAAAGGTCATCCTCTAAATTGGGAATCCCTGTCAGGCATGGTGGCTCGCTCCTGTAATCCTGGCATTTTGGGAGACTGAGATGGAAGAATTGCTTGAGCCAAGGAATTTGAGACCGGTCTGGGCAACATAGTAAGTCCTCGTCTCTACAAAAATAAATAAATAAAAAAAAAGTACAGATCTCAACGTCTGAAACTTGGTTTTTACTCCTTGCCCAAACCTGTTCTCCTGCAGTCTAAACTAACTGAGTAAATGGCACCTTATTAGTCAGTTGCTCAGACAGAAAATCAAAGCATCACCATTGATTCTTCCCTTTTCTTCACAGCCTCCTCTAATTTATGAACAATTCCTACATATTTTTAAATGTATCTCCAATCTGTATATTTCCTTCTTCATCCACTGTGACCACGTATGTCTAAGTTATTATTTCTCTCCAAGTGACTTAAATATCCTTTGGAAAAAATCTCCTAAGAAAGTTTCAAATATACACAAGATTAAAAAATAGTATGTAAAAACTCCTGTATGCATAATTCCACTATTACAGTTATCAGTATGAGGCTGATCTTTTTTCTTCACTTACCTTTTTTTTTCCTGGAGAATTTGTTACATTACTTTAGACTTAAGGGTTACATGTGCCCCTTTATTACATGGATGTATCACACGGCGGTGGGGTTTGGGCTTCTATTAAACTCATCATTCAAATGGTGAGCATGGTACCGAGTAGGCAGTTTTTCAAACCTCTACCCACTCCTTCTCTCTTCTGTTTAGAAGTCCCCAGTATCTATTATTCTCATCTTTATGCCCGCATGTACCCAGTATTTAGCTTCCACTTATGAATGGGAATGTGAGGTTTTTGGTTTTCTTTGTCAATTCACTTAGAATAGGGGCCTCCATATGCATTTTCATTGTTGCAAAGGACCTGATTTCATTCTTCATGGCTGCATAGTACTCCATCAAGTATATATACCACATTAAAAAATCCAACCAACTACTGATGGACACCTAGGTTGGTTCCATGTTTTTGTAATTGTGGATAGTGCTGCAATAACCATACAAGTGCAGGGGTCTTTTGGCAAAACAACTTATGCTCCTTTGGGTATATACCCAGTCATAGGATTGCTTGGTTGAATAAAAAATCAATTTTTAGTTCTTTGGGAAATTTTACTGGGGATATTTTAAAGAAAATCTCATATATCATGACATTTCATTCCAAAATACTTCGTTATGTATCTCTGATAAGAACTTTTTTTTTTTTTTTTGAGTTGGAGTCTCACTCTGTCGCCCAGACTGGAGTGCAGTGGCCGCTCCCGGCCACCGCAGCCTCGACCTACTGGGCTCCGGCGATCCTTCCGCCTCAGCCTTCCAAGTAGCTGGAATTACAGGCATGCACTACCACGCCCGGCTGATTTTTTGATTTATTGTAGAGATGAGGTCTCGCTGCCCAGGCGGGTCTCGAACCCGCGGGCTCAGGCAATCCACTCACCTCAGCCTCCCAAAGGCGCGGGATTACAGGCTGAACCACTGAGCCCGGCTTGATAAGAACATTTTTTAACAACCCATTACCATTTTTATAGCTAAAAATTAATAACTTCTTAATATTTTTGATATAGTTCATATTTGGATTTCTCTTCTTACCTTGAATATGACTTTTATAAATCATTTATTTGATCGCATTCAACTAGGTCCTCATATTGCATTCAGTTGTTCTGTTTCTTAAGACTCTTTTATTTTGTAACAATTCCTGGACAGGCATGCCAAGGCAGGAGGATTGCTTGAGCCCAGGAGCTCGAGACCCGTTTGGGTAACATAGCAAGAAAAAAGAAAATTAGCCAGGTGTTTTGGCATGAACTTATAGTCCCAGCTACTCAGAAGGCTGAGGAGGATTGCTTGAGCCCAGAAGTTTGAGGCTGCTGTGAGCTGTGGTCTTGCCTCTGCAGTCCAGCCTGGGCGACAGAGTTAGACTCCAACTCAAAGCAAACAAACAAACAAACAAATACTTCCTATCACCACTATCTTTCATATGCCGATAATTTGTTGGAGAATATTGAGTCATTGCTTTTCTGTAGAATTCACACATTCTAGATCTGACTGGTTGCTTCCCACAGTGTTGTTTGACTTATTCCCCCATTCCTGATATTTCCCATAAATCTAGAGGCTTCACTAGATTTGTGCTCATTATTTTAGGCAAGAATACGTCATGGGTGATATTTTATGTACTTCCTATTACAATCATATTTTGAGACACATAGTAACCGGTTTTCCCATTTTGAGTGATTAGACCAATTAATGGGTTCTGAGAATGTCAGCTTGATTCCTTCATTATAAAATTATCCATTAACCACTCCCCTCCTGATTTTAGCAGCTATGTGTGATCATTGCTGAGACCTATTATGGTGGTTTTCTAATTCTGTCACTCCTGGTGCTTTATTTGCTGAGATTCTACAGGTAGGAACTTCCCTTCACCCAACTATTGATTTACCTGAAATAAATCTTGTAAAGGAAAGGCAAAACAATTTTTTCTCTCCTTTAATTGATCAGTTTCTAAAAAAAAATGAGATACTATCCTAGCAAGTTCAATGATGATCAACATGTATGTTTAAAGTTTTGTAATGATCTTCATAGGATTTTATGCATTTGACTTGTTCCAATCCATGCACTAGCTTCTTTTTAAAATTGAGATAGGATTAACATAGAAAATAACTGTACAGTTAATTTACACATTTTGATGCATTTGAATATAGCCGTGAAGCAACCACCACATAGAATGTCCTAAGCTTAATAATCATCATCACCTCTCGAAGTTTCCTCTTTTTTTTTGATAAGAGAACTTAACATGAGATCTATACTCAACAGTTTAACACATTTTAAAGTATATAATACAGTATTGTTAACTGAATGCACTATTTTATACAGCAGGTCTCCAGGATGTTTTAGTGTTGAATAAGTGAAACTGTGCCCTTTGATCATGACCTTCCCAGTTCCCCCTCCTCTACACTTGGTAGCCATCATTCAAGTCTCTGCTTCCACGAGTTTGGTTATTTTCTGTGCAATAGCTTCCTAAAGCAGGTCTACTTGCTTCTACTGTTATCCCATTCCAATTAATTATTTTCATAACATACAGACTGATCTTAAGGAAAAAAGATGTAAGTCAGATTCTTGCACTCCCATTTAAATTTTGGTCACAGTTTTCTTTTACCCTGAAATAACTCCCCAATTCCTCTCCTTTGATTTCAAGTCCTACCTGCTTTGACCTCTGACCATCTTTCCAACCCCATTGCATTCCATCACCCTTCTCCATGTTGGCCTTCAGTTCCTGGCCCACATAGAAACCATTTTCCAATCAGTTCCTGGACAATGCCAATTTCTTTCCTATTTCCAGTCTTTGGATGTTCCATCTGCATGAAATGTGTATTTTTCTTGTCCTTAGGATTACAGCTTGAATGTTACCTCTGCCAAGAGGATGTCTCAGACCACCAAATCTAATGTTGCCTCTTCCAGTTAATTTCTCTCTGTCTTTGTGTAATTCCTTTCAAGTCATTTATTACAAGTTATATTTCTCTTCTTTCCTCTCTCTTCCTTCCCTCCCTCCCTATGTTGCTTTTGTCCTTCCTCTCTACTTTGTTGTACAAGTCATTCAGGAGAATATAAGCTCTACCAGGACAAAGTATATTGTCTGATCTGTTTATTATCATATCTCTACTGCCCCTGTGGTGACTATGTCTATATCAATAACATTTATAGGGTACTTTGATAAAGCTTAATCATGGTGGGTGTGTGTACACTTGAGTGGATAGGCCTGTGTCTCTGGAAAAATGACATTTAAGCTTAGGCCTCAAGAATGAGGAAGATCATCTCATGGTAAGAGTACTGTGGGTAAGGAACTTATGTCAAAGCCCTGAGGAACTCCAAGAGCATAACATTTTCTGGGCACTACCAGAAGGCTAGTGTGGCTTCAGTGTCCTGTGTGGAACAAAGAAATAGATGAGGTTTCGGGAGAGGAGGAGAAGGGGGAATGAGGCCAGAAAGTGTAAGATTTTGCAGATTATGATTGAAAGTTTGGATTTTATTTGAGATTCATTGAAAGATAGCAAGTAGTAAAGGAAACTAATAGGATTGGGTTGGCCAGAAGTGATGGTAGCATAGACTAAGGTGATAGTAGTGATGATGGAGAGAAATACATGGCTTGCAAATATATTTTGGCAGTAAGTCCCTCAGTATTTGCAATGGATCAGATGTGGAGGAAGAGGTAATGTTATGAGTTAAGACTGACATCTAATTTTCTGGACTGAACCAAAGGGGAGTATGTAGAGGGGCCGTATGTTGAGGTGAAACTGCTTTGTAAAAAAACCAGCCACAGGAGAGGATGAGACAGCTGAGACAGACATTCTAGAAAGAAGGAAAAAAAGGTCTTCATATTGGTGCATCGTAATAACTTTTAAGAGGAAAAGAGTTTCCAAATCTTCTAAAAATTTAGAAACATAAGGAAATATTTCAGCAAGTATTCAGGCAGTTTTATATTTGAAACACCCTCATCATGTTGCTACACTGAGTGAGGCAGCATCCACAAATGTTATCACGACAGCACATTCATTCGTTTTCTTAAAAGTTAAGGGTCTGTCAGTATTTCCATTACAAACTCCAATTTTCAGGGGTTTATAATTTGGCTATTTTAAAATCACATCAGGCTGAAGCTTGCAAGTAATAAAACATTTAAAAATAGATTTAGTGCATTTCTGTCAAGATATACTTAAAATACTGCCTAATTGTTCTGAGATAAAATGACTTTTAGTTAATATATTGAGACTAATGTTTAATTAAGAACACTTTTTATTTTAAAGTTTCTGGAAATAATTATACTTTATAATAATGTCATATTTCATACATATGGATTTGATATGATGAACCACAAACATTATATTGAAGCAATTTTAATACAGTATACCAAAAGTTGGCCTATGAATTGTAGTGTTGGGCAAATTTCTTCCTAATAAAGCTTGCTGTAAATTGGTTATGTTTTTTTCTGAGGAACAATAACATGTTCAATTTTGTTTTATAAACAGATATTTTATTATTTTGTCAGACAGAACCTAGTCCCAGTTGTTGTTCAAGTAAATATATTCCATCTTCCACTTGGGATACAATATTTTGATTTCTTTTTAGTAACAGAATTTATTAATCTATGGGTGTTCACCTAAGTTAAGTTCACCTAAGGCTTCTTGTAAAGTTGGTTAAGCCAGGAAATCTGCCTCAAAGTATAAAAACACTCTCTCCCTCTTGAGGAATCTGAAGAAACAGAAATGTTACATAATAAGTAGAGATGAAGAACTACTGTGGGGGTGGCGATGGGGTAGAGGCATTTAGGCAGGCTTTTAAAGGTAGGGGCAAGGGGAAGGAAGTGGAGCTGGTGGTGTTCCGGAGGGGTGTGGCAGCTGGAGCAAAGGAAAGAAGCCAGGGAATTGCATGACTTTAATGGGGATGCCCTTGCCACATTATTCAGTACTTGAATCGCATTTGCCTAATAGAGTTTCTAAAGTGAGTATGTGTGCATGTGGGTGTTTGTGTGTTTGACTTAAATAAGGTAAATTATTCAAATGCAAAAAGGACACCACTGAGTATGTTCCTTGATGACCAAATATAATTCTAGGAAGAAACTTTCATGTTGGAGGATTTGCTCATAGATTCTTCCTTATGTGACAAGAATATTCCAATATAATATGCAAAAAACTGATACCATAAAAAGATAATTTTAATATGTATTTTAAAATTTTTCTTTAAAAAAAACTTTCAATATGTGTTCTAAAATGGCATTGGAAGCACAACCCAAATGATTCAGTGTATATAACACACTTGTCCCCTATTGTTTGGAGAATTTCAATATTGGTTGCAATCTTATTAATGGAAACCTCTGTATGCCCAGAAACAAGATCGATAGAATGCATTTACCCAGTCCATGTAAAACATAAATTCAGCAATATTTAAAAATTTTGCATCTGGTGATTAATACTGCATATCATCTGCATGAACAATCTAGTATCTTTATTTTTCCAGGGCTATCTTCAAAATTTTAAAAATTTGTAAACTTGAAAGGAGATTTAGAGCAATATTTGTAAATTTTAAAATATTTATTAATATTAATAAGAAATTCAAGTATTTATCTTTACAAGTATTTATTAAGACAAAATCAATCCTTTAAGAGAAGAGTAAATGTCAGACTAGCTTAGAAATAATTGTTATTTATCATGACAAAGATTGCCTCAGAGTTAGCTTAGGCATCAAAAGAACTGATATGAAACAATACTTTCTTGAATCCCAAGTATTAATGATGATAAATTTTATGCTGGGCTTATTGTTCGATTTTTTCTTTCTCAGTTGTCATACTTCCTATCTCTATCTTCTGAACATTTGTTGAGTTTCCAAACTCCAAAACTTTAGTGAGAACATTTCTTTTGTTCTGATCCTAATACTTCTCTACTCCTCTTGCAGTCACTTTTCTGAGTTAGGACTTCTTTTGTTTATCCTTTTTTCCCCCTAAAAATCTACCGATTGTTCTTTTCTATAGGTTTTCTTTTTTTTTCCTATTTATATTTGAAAATTAATTTTTTTTTTAATTTTAAAGATGTGGGGTACCATTCAGGATTAGCTATATAAGTGATCATCATACAGGTGAAGCTTTGGTCTCCCTTTGGTCCTCACTTTGCCTGGTACCCTTATTGATGTTATGTGTTCCCCCACCCCCAACAGTGTCCCACTACTGCTAATCTTTCTTGTAGTATTATGATAAATATGCAGGGTCCACTTATGAGTGAGAACATGTGGTACCCTGTTCTTTGTTTCTGTGATAGATCACTGAGTATGATAGACTTTGAATTCATCCAAGTTGCTGCAAAGTCCATAGTTTTATCCTTCTTTATGGCTGCATAATATTCCATTGTGTATATGTACCACATATTTTTATGCAGTCCACTTTTGACAGGCAGCACAGTTGGGTCCATGTTTTTTCTACTGTAAATGGTGCTGCAATAAAAATGCATGTTCATGTATCTTTTTTGTACAATGATTTGTGTTCATCTGGGTATATTCCCAGAAGGGGGATTCCCAGAAGGGGTCATGTGGAAGGTCAATTTGTAGATCTTTTACCAATCACCATACTGTTTCCCACAGAGGTTGTACTCCCACCAACAGTGTAGAAGTGTTCCCTTGTCCCCACATCCTCTCCAGCATCTGTTGCTTTTTGAGTTATTAATGATGGCCATTAGGTTTATCTCAGTGTGGTTTTGATTTGCATTTCTTTGATGATTAGTGAGGCTGAGCATTTTTTCATGTATCTTTTGGCTGCTCATATGTCTTCTTTTGAGAAGTATCTATTCATATCTTTTGCCCATTTTTTTCCTTTTGGCATGTTTGAGTTCCTTGCAGATTCTGGATGTTAGGAATCTGGATGTTAGGCCTTTGTCAGATACACAGTTGGTAAATATTTTTTCCCATTCTGTGCACTGTATCTCTTAATGGTTTCTTTTGCTTTGCAGAAGCTTTTCAGCTGATAGACCACCAAAACCCTAACTTCAGCAGAAGAATCCAGATCATTAAAGTAAAAGCCCAAATGTGGGACATAGAAGAAAAAAATGTCATAGACAAAAATCAACAAAACAAAAAGCTGGTTCTTTGAAATGATAAATAAGATTGATAGATCCCTAGCCAGACTGACAGAGAAAAAGAGAGAAAAAGCCCAAGTAAACACAATTAGATATGCAAAAGACCAAGTCACAACTGACCCCGAAGAAATACAAAAGATTGTCAGAGATTACTATGCACACCTGTATGGAAATAAATTTGAAAACCTAAATGAAATAGAGGAGTTTCTGACATCACACAACCTCCCAAGGTTGAAATAAGAAATTGATACCCTAAATAGACTAGTAACAACCCAGAAAATTCACTCTATCATAAGAAAACTACCTACCAAAAAACCCCCCAGACCAGACTGCTTTCCAATAGAATTCTACAAAACATACAAGGAGAAACTGATACCAATCCTATTGAAAGTATTGCAGCCAATCAGGAAAGATGGAACTTTCCCTAAGTCATTTTATGAAGATAACATCACACTGATACCCAAACTGGATAAAGATTCAACAAAGAAAGAGAACAGGCCAATCAGATCCAACCACACATCTCAAAAGTCATCCACCATGACCTGGTAGCCTTCAACCCTAGGATGCAGGGTTGGCTCAACATCTGCAAGACCATAATGTAATCCAATACATCAACAGATGTAAAAACAAGAACCACATGATTATATCATTAGACACAGAAAAAGCTTTCGACAAAATTCCAGAATCCTTTCTTGATAAAAATCCTTGAATACCTAGGCATAGAGGGAACATACCTCAAAATAGTAAGAGCCATCTATGATAAACTCACAGCCAATATATTGCTAAATGGACAGAAATTGGATGCATTTTCCCTGAAACAGGAACGAGACAAAGCTGTCCGCTCATCCTTCCTGTTTAGCATAGTGTTGGAAGTCCTAGCCAGAGCGATGAGACAGGAGAAGGAAATCAGGGGTATCCAAATAGGAAAAAAGGAAGTTAAGTTCTCTCTCCTTGCTGACGATATGATTCTATACCTTGAAAACCCAAAAGAATCTGTCAAAAATCTCCTTGCACTGATAAAGGACTCTGGCAAAGTCTCAGGACACAAAAGCAATGTGCAAAAGTCAGTTGCGTTTTTATACACCAACAACAAACAGGCAGAGAACCAAATAAAAAGCACAATCCTATTCACAATAGCCAAACACAAAAAATTACCTTGGCATCTTCCTAACCAGATAAGTGAAAGCCCTTTACAACAAAAACCGTAAAACACTGCTCAGAGAAATCAAAGAAGACACAAACAAATGAAAAAATATTTCATGCTCATGGATTGAAAGAACCAAGGTTGTTAAGATGTCCACCTTACCCAAGGCAATGTACAGATTCAATGCAATACCCATTATATGTTTCTTATATGTAGCTTTCTCCCTTCTCCCATCTTACTATTAAAATTATACTTTTTAAATTTCTGAAAGGTTGAGACATTTTGTGAAAATGATTGATTCAACTTATGCTAAAAGTGAAATCTAGGAGTAGTCATAAAATGGATTTTATGGTTTTACATCGAAAAGAAAAATGTTTTTACTTCAAACTGATAAAAAAAAGCACAGATTCCATAAGGATTAAATATCTAAATTTTAAAATTAAATAATGAAAATGAAAGATAATTGGGGAGTATTTCCCTAACATTGGATTAGGAGAAGACTTTTTAATTAGAAAAGAAACTCAGAAGCAATAACAAACAAGATTAACAGATTTGGAGTAAAAAAATTTGAAAAGTTTTGAATGACCAAAAAATAAATGAAGTAAAAAAACTTAATTCAAAGTATTATAGCACAAATGTTAGACTACTCCTGATAAATAAAAAGCCCCCCAAGAGCCATGAAATTCAACAGAAAAATGGATAAAACAAGCATTATATTCACAGAAGAGAAAATGTAAATGGCCAATGAATATAAGGAAAGATGCTCAACCCACTGAGATAGGGCAACGAAAATTTAAACCAGAAGCTAGCATTTTGTTCTCACAAGATTAACAAAATAAGAATAATAAAACCCAGGTGAGTGAAAGTATCACAAAACAGGCTCTCTCATTTTCACTGGTGGGAATGTAAATTACATGAGCCTTTAAGAATATAATCTGCCAAGATTTACTAAAATTAAAGATCAGTAAATACTTAGGGAAATCTAGCCTAAAGATAGGAAAATACCAGTACACAAGTACCCATGTAATAAGTTATGCTTACCATAAGATTTCATATTACTATTAGTAAGAACAAATTATATGCACGTCTTCTTGGGATTCTTAGTATACGTACATTAACCTGTAAAAGCAATTTTCAGAGTAACATGAATAACATGTTTACATATTAGTAAAAAATAATTACATGAGCTTTTTTTTTTTTTTTTTTGAGTTGGAGTCTCACCCTGTTGCCCAGACTGGAGTGCAGTGGCTGCTCCCGGCCACCGCAGCCTCGACCTGTTGGGCTCCGGCGATCCTTCCGCCTCAGCCTTCCGAGTAGCCGGAATTACAGGCATGCGCTATCACGCCCGGCTGATTTTTTGATTTGTTGTAGAGATGAGGTCTTGCTGCCTAGGCGGGTCTCGAACCCACAGGCTCAGGCAATCCAGTCACCTCAGCCTTCCAAAGGCGCGGGATTACAGACTGAGCCACCGAGCCCGGCTTACATGAGTATTTATATATGAGTTTTATACAGCAGAAAGACACACTGAACTGTGGAGAATAGGGGATTATTCACTTTTTCCTTCTAAAAATTTTGTTATGTTTATGCTTTATTAATACAGCTTTAAAAAATGAAAAGGAAACATAAAGCAAACGTATCTGTAACTACCTTAGAATGTAAATGAAACTTAGAAACAATATTTATTATTGTAGTCACATCCTGTCAGGGATCCCTTATATTTCTTTGTATTCTCTAATTTTCTCCCCCAGTGCTTTCATCTCAACCTTCAGCACGGAACTGGCAATCCTTTGTTAGGGGACTGTCCTTAGGCTGCAGATCATTGGCTATGTACATCCACATAGAAAGCCAGGAAGTGCCTGGGAATGTATGTCTCCCCTGGAGCAGTCATTAACTGATGGCTGATGAGTGAGAAGGTAGGAATGTTCCAGATGCCTTAACTGGAGACATTCTGAGGTGTGATGAAGGCTGTCCAGAGTACCTCTGTGTGACTCAGCTTTTATTGGAACTTTGCTTGACATCACATTCTAGCTGACCTCCTTGCCTTCCTAGTCTCACTAGCCAACTGCCCTTCTGTGATTTTCTGGGAACACTTTTTAATGAACACATTTACATGTATCCTTATGTCATTGTGCACCTGGAGACCCTAACCTAGACAATGGCCAGTCTGCTTTAAGTCCCTGTAGACGCCACTCTGACTCTTGAGAGCCCAGGCATCATGCATAGGATATATATAGTATCTCAGATTTTGAGGGTGAGTCCCAGGCTCTGCCACTCATTTCAATATGACCTTGGGTAATTCACCAAACTCCTTTATGCATTTTGTCATCTGTAAGATATAATTGATAATAGAACTACTTCATGGAGTTATTTTGAGGAGTAAATAAGATAATGCACCTAAAGTGTATCTAACACATTAGGCACTCGATAATGATTTAAAAATTAACCAAGATGCTTTATGTAAGTATCATGAATGTCTCTTTGTGGGCCGTGGTAAGGCTGACAAAAGGAGGAATTTCCTTTAAATGAAAATTTATAATAGATTTGGAGTCTGCCTTAAGATGAAAGCCTCTCTTTACAGCACATTATTTTATTATGTATAGCTCATGTGAAGTAAACAAAGTTAATACATCATTGATTTTAATGGAACTTTGCATGGTTTGATTAATATACCATTATTGCATAAAGACATTCTATATGCTGAGTAGTAGTGGGTGCATTATTATATCATTTGGTATGAAGTTTCAGCATATCCTATTTTCACAATATATCTCTATGAATGCATTATCATCTGGTGTAAAATAAATCAGATATAATAGATCAAAACAGGAAAAGTTGTATCCCATTAACAAACATATCACATATGTAATCACTGAATATCATTTTAATGTCTTACAATACCATTACTATTTATGGGAACGATGCAAGGACCACATCCTTTATCACTCTAGTCTTACTTTCCAAAACTTTGTTTAAAGTAACTCAACCTATCTGTATAAGGACTTACCATTCTGCAGCTCCACCATAGTATTTTTCTTTGACCCAATGCCATGGAGTTAATTTATATGTGAACCTGCTCATAAAAACGCCTGGGCTTTATGAATTCCCCTTGTTTGGGGTTTCAAGCAAAGCTAGCTAATATTTAATTCTACTTATTAAATATTAATAAACAGCACATTTTTTGGTGATTCCTAATTTCACTTCACATTAAAATCCTCTAGTTGTAATTGCTGTCATTCTCTCCTTGTTTTCCCCTAATTATTCTGACTACAGCAAATTCTCAATTATTCAGAGATTGTACATTTAATCTGTGGATTTTCCAAATCCTCTCTTTCTAATTCTACCTTCTACTGCACATTCTTAAGCATTTAAATGTTTTCTATTTTTATAATTTCACCAGATGATACATGATGGTAAAATGAGAAATTCACATTAAAATAAGAAGTTTGCTATTTTAATAAAAAATTCTGATTAAAAATCTCATTCTAATGAGTGAATAAAATAAAAGTTTTAACCATTTGTGGATCTCAATCCTTTCTCCATCATCATCTTATATAACTCAAAGTAAAAACTCTACATTTTGCTCTTATAATTTTATAATTATTGATATTTAACATTTTACATATAACTATATTAGTAAGTAAATTAACAATATAATATATACCACAATAACTTTACCAAAAGCTAAGCTGCAAGTGCTAAAAAAAGACAGGCTCCTCCACACCACCCATTACTGAACTGCACTTAACTTGAAATAATGGTAGATGGAAGGCTTTGTTTACAAATTTAAGAGGATTGAGTAGATCTTACATAGAAAAGTTCTCAGATAGGTTCAGAAATTAAGCTGAAAAGAGTGGTTAAGGACAATGTCAAGTATCAAAATAAACAATAGTTTATATAATCAGTCAAAATACTGTTATTTTATAAACCCACGATTTAAGGGAAAAAATTTACCCTAAGGCAATTGTGATGTAGGTAGAATGTCTGTGAGGGAAGGCTCCTGAACTGAGGTCGCTGGACTGAGCTATTTTTTTCTACTTCTATGCAGGTCAGAATTTGTATTCACTCTGACGACTTTTTTGTGACCAAAATAATAAAATAAATTCATACTAAAGTGTGCTTAGAGCCTCCTGCAATCCTCTGTTCAAAAAAATGTTAATGAAAAGATCTTTAAATCCAATGGAATTTCAAACTACTTTAAGTTCTGGAAATTGAACAAAGGACAGAATGTTCTGCTACAATGTATGTTTTTTCTTTTTTTTTTTTTATGATATGAATGAGTTCAACCGGTACGGTACGTAGAAGAATGATATTAGCATATTTTGGAAGTTGGTCGATTCATATGAGATCAATTCCATCTCTAATATTTCACACCACCAGGTAACAGCCCCTGAACATGAGCCCCTGCTACTGAGGCAGCAGAACATGGCAAGTCAAGGAGGCGTGTCTTGTACCCTCCCTTCTTCCCACTGACTTTTTGGACACAGTCCATCTTAGAAATGTTTATTAGCCTTCTTCCATATCTGTGAATGTTACTTTATGTCTTCGTTATTTTCTTCCTCCAAGCTATCTTTTACTGCAGCGTTTCTTTATTAGGAATTTATTTTTTTAACTGTTAACTATTTTTCCTAGAATTACTATTTTTTTTTAGTACTTTTGGTTATGAAGTTACATAGGTTTTGATGGCTCATTCAGTTATTTTTTCCCTTATGTTTTTTATCGAACAATTCTACAGAATGTGAGGGTTTTTCACAAACAAGTATCACGTGATTGCAGGGATGCTGTGACACCTGGGGAAACTTTCCTTCCATCTCATCTTCTTTTCTTGTTCTTCCTTTTCTTGCTGGGGCAGCCTGGAGAGACAAAAGGGGGAATTTTTTTCTTTTCTTCCTCTCAGTTCCCTGTATCCAAGTGTCTTTTAAAAGTATTTAAAGTCACTCAATCAACTGAAATTGTCACCTGTCTTCTGCTATAGTTATTATCAACAACAATGAACTTAATCATCAAAGGTTCCAAAGGAGTACAATTCCAGTGTTACTGGTTGTGTCTTAATTTTTATTAAAATTCTCTTAGTGTTTAGTCAGGCCCAAGATTCTTCGTTTCAAATGTCTTTTCCTACACGCATATTTGATATGATAGATATTTTAAGAACTAGTCTTATTATATCCTCTTCCTCTTATCATCGCTTATACTGTTTTGACATATTTTTGAAAAGGCTTGGAAGTCGCCAAGTCTCTTTACTGTTGTAAGATTTAATCAAGGTCTGTTTTAGGTTTAGAGCTGCAGAACATTCAAGGTTTCCTCAAATTGTCTACATGCCTCACAGTTTTCACAAAGTCAGAAATCTTGATGCTGTAAAATGTAAAATGCTATGAAGTTGGCTAAAAGGATAAGTGCACATCAGCTATCCATCCACATGAACAAAGTGGGCATCGTCCTTTGCAGGAAATGTCTCAGAGTCCTCGACCCTTTCTCTAATCTCCTTACTCTCAGAGCTTCTGCTGGCAATACAGAAGGCAGGAAAGTATTTTCATGCCAAAAAATATTAGGAGAGCAAGGTTACATAAATTTCAATGAAACATTTATTATAAGTGAGAGAGGATAAATCGAGACGAATTTTGGAGTATGAAAGTGGAGCCAGATGCAAAGCTAAAAGTGAGGCACAAATTCGGCTCAGCTCTCTAGTAGCCGATGTGAGAAGGGTCACCTCTCCAACATTCTGCATCCATTAAACAAAGAACTTCTTTAGAGGACATATACTTACTTTGGGAGTTAATATCAGAAAATTTTTTCTAAGAACTTCATAATCTTTGTGATAAGTTAACATTTTTGTACTTGGGAGAAGTTTTAAGGATAAGCAGGCTAGCTTTTCAACCTTGTCTCAACAGAGGTAAGATTTAGCTGGAATGTTATTGGAGCTCAGAAAACAATACTCCAAAATGAAGGCTTCAGAAACAAACTTTTTTCCTCATCTTCTTCTGCCCTCCTGTCTCTTAGTCTCATTCTCCCCTGAGGCTAGTCATAGAATTTACAATCCCTCTTCCACAAGGCAGGTCACAGAGACCAGAACCCCTTCTCCCCAAAGACAGCCATAAAACCTGAAGATATTACACTCACCTTTCCTCCACCTGTTAACTGGCCATGAAGAAATTCTCTGACCTACCTTGTTTGTCTGTAGGTTCCATGAGACCCCCATTCTAGAGAAGGTCCTGCCCTATACCCAGAAGAAAGGTATGCTGCTCACAGAGGTTAAGAACCTAGAAAAACAGGCCTTGCTGTGTTTCCCACCTCAGTCTTTCAGCATTAGATATCCTTTTTGCCCAATATTTCTACATGGCTGTCCATGCTTGTTGAATCTAAACGTAAAAATTGATAAACTTCTGTATCATTGGGTCTTCATTCTGAAGACTCCCATGTACACATTAAATAAATTTGTATGCTTTTCCCCCAATTAAGCTGCTTTTGTGGGCTGTCAGTGAACCTTCAGTTTTCCAGGTTAAAAAACGTATGCAGATTATTGATTTAGACAATTTTATTTCCTGTATTGTATACTGGTTCTTTGAGAGCAAAATTTGCTTATTTATCATGGAACTTGCATGTTTAATAGTTGATGTCTACTAAATCATTAAATAACGGATAAATACACCAAAAGATACACATGTAGGAGGCGTACCTCATTATCTACAAGTGCATCCTAAGATTCATCTCTCCTTAGCTTTGGTAGCGTGAAGTATGAAGACACCAACAGGGCTGGCCTTAAGCCAAATATGAGGCAGTTCTGTTTGCTGGAGTTGTCCTGTACACTTCACCTTCTTAAACTTTCTGCCCACTTTTAGCCTTATCAGATACCACTCTGCTCTCTAGTACCAAGTATTTATGGCCAGAATGGCAGAGTTCATCTACCTTTCCTGTATTGCAGACTATCTTCTAGGGGTCTCAGAAAGAATGCATTTGATTAGCTCTTAGGGAATGGGCATGAGGGGTATTTCAACAAATGCCTGGTATTTGTCAACCCCAAGATCCTATATAGGGAAAGTGGTTCTTGGAGGCCTGAGATACATCTTCAATGAGACTTCCTTAGGCTAAGGACTTTTCCCTTTCTTTCACTCATCAAACGGTAAAACCTGTTGTTACTCATTCAAGAAATATGTACCATTTTTTTTAAAGCATGGAAGATTCATATAATTAAAGTGAATTTTTCTTTGGGGGCCAGGAATTAAAAGACTGGTGTTCAAGGTTCAGTTGTCAAAAACTAGCTAGGTATCCTTTGATATCTGTGGGTCACTTACTAGTACTTTATTGGTATGTAAAGTGGAGGTAATGACATGCCCTTTCTAACACCAAAATTGTCCCAGTCTTTAGCTACTCATCACTTATAGGACTTACCAGTTTACCTTATGCGCATATCAGTTGAAGGCAGAAACTGTGTTTATTGATTAGTGTCTAAAATGCTTATCACAATGACTGGTACACTGTATACTCTATCAGATGTTCATTGTTCCAATGAATTAATAAAAATATCTGGAAAATTTCACAGTGCTAAATAGATATAAGCTGTTGAGAGAAGCAGGTAGAACTTTACCATATTTTCCTCTCCTTTGGCCCTGGTAGTTCCTGCCTGTGGGCCCACTGGCTCCAAGCCACCAGTACCATTCCACCCAGACAATGCCTGGATGTCAATACATAGTACACTTTCATCCTTCTGGAAGTGTCCTCACTCCAAAGGTCTTGGGTTTCCTTTATATCATCTGGTGTAGGGTCATACATTGCTCTTCATATACGGCCATGCTGATACAGTTGAACAATTACCTGTAAAAAAATCAAAATATTGAATATTTATTCTGTTGCATGTTTTTTATGCATTCACCTGCTTCTTTTAGGTTTGCCTAACTTTTCCAACACTGAGGAGTTGCTGAGAGCTATTATGTACCAGAGAAGATGTAGTCACATGCATTAACTCACTGTATCCTCAGATTTCTATTAACTAGGCACTATTGTTATCTTTGTTTTGCATATGAGAGCTTTGAAGGAAAAAATAAAAAAGGGGTTAAGTATGTTGCCCAAGGTGGAACCCTAGGCTCTGGTATGGGCTGTCTGGCTGCAGATGTCCAAACCCTTAACCAGATGTCCAAGCTCTTAACTATTAAGCTGTTTGTTAACTCTTGACCAATTGCTTCAGTAGCTGTATTTTTATAATTTATTTTTCTTCTGGGAAGAATAATAAAAAATTTGAAGCTTACTTTAGCTATAAAATACCTACCCTTTATTTACCTGTATAATTCCCTGGGTTTTAACTGAGGTTCCCCTATGTGCTTATATTAGTAATGTTAACTTTATGGTATCCGTATTTATAAAATATATTTTAAAAAGAATTTGGAAAAATAGAATTGGACTATATGCCAATATAGACAAGGGATTGTTAAAGCAAGTTTCAAAAAAACCAAACAAAACCACCAGAAAGCTACTCAAAATCATATACTAAACTTTAAATAAATGTTTGATGTACAGATGATCCTAAAATAAGGAATTACTTTTTTGGTCTCTAGCTTACACAAATACTAGCTTCTATGACTATAGCATTTACTTAGGACATTCACTATCTTGACATCAAAATGGTGACAATTATAGCTGTACTGCTTGCTACTCAATTATCTTGTGAAGTTGATGATTTTGTACATCTCCCTTCATAATGAAAAATCTCATGTTAAACCACACCAAACCTTAGCAAACTAGTTTTAATACTTAAATATGCAATGAATAAAAGGGCAGAAAACTCAGTTACACAAATGTTAGACTATTTCTGAACATGTCTTTCACACCTATATGCTATTAGCATACAAAAGCTACTGGTATGCAGAAAACAAACATTAAGCATAGTTTGGATTGTCCTGAAGTTATATTCTGAAGAAGTTATAACACTTTTAAGAATGAACAATATTAAAAAAGGCAAAAGCATTATAACTCAGACAGTACACAAGGCATTTTGCTTGCTCTAGAAAAAGTAAGAATGTCAAAGTTTTATTGGCTACAGGGAAAAGGAGGGAAACATCAGTGAAATAAATTTGATAACATGATTCACACTTCATTGCAAGTGATTTTCCCAAATTCACAACTTTCACATTTGGCTGAGCTAAAAAAAAAAAAACTAAAGAAAACTAAAAAAGGCAGTTTCACTACTTGTAAGTAGGCCAAGTCACGTGAGCCCTCTAAATTAGAGTTTTTAAATGAGAATGAGTGCACTTTTCTAGATGGGAAAATATTTTCCTTAATTAAGTGAGCTTAAATAATCTACCCATGGTGATGAATAAGCCTTTGGGTTAGGTTCAGAAACCTCTGTCAGCCTGTTTTCATAAGAATGACAAAAGTATTTATTATGGAACATACATGAAATATTTTCTTGGTTATATTATTAGTGAAGACAGTAATTAAAAAAAAAATTCATACTGCTTCGCTGTCAGGTTTTTTTCTCCTAAATGTACCTTCTGAATTTCTTAGGTATGCAATACAATTACATAAAGCTCTTTTTACTTAATGGATTCATGTGCTCATCAACTATGACGTAGTAAAGAGTAATGAAAATAGGGCTTTTTAAAGAGCTTCCTCATCTCTTTCACTTCATTACCAGTCGTGACTTACTCAGAAAACAGGGAGAAGTACCACAGGCTAGAGGCACCTAGAGACAGGAGGAATTCTGAGACTGAGCAAATATGGCTTTGGAGAGATATTAGTCATTTTGGAAATTGATGGAGGCTAAATGAACCTTCTTACACTTCTCCCAGCTTTAGACTTAGATAAGGTGTGCGGTGTCAGGGATGTGCATGGGCCCTTTATTAAATGAACATTTTCATCCGTGTCCCAACCCCAAGACAAAATCAATGGAAATACAAGTGCTTGGGACTACGTGCTTTTATGGCTTCAAAGCTCAATAACCAGCAAGCTGTATCTGTCGTTGAGAGGGGATCACTATAAAAAATAAGCATCGTCAGAAGAAGCGTCTCAAACGGAGACTGAGGTCACTCTCCCTCCCCGGGGACCACGAGGGAAAAGGGAGACGGATATTGACCCCTACTTGCACGTGGGATCTCCCTTTCTCCTCCGACCTCCCTACGCCTCTCCGTCGCAGGCCAGACCCGCCCTGGAAGGCAGGTGGGAGAAAAGGCCACGCTCAGTCCTCCATGGCAAAGTCTTTGGTCTTTTCCTCCTGGTCCCCCACTCGGT
Organism: Cephalopachus bancanus; assembly: GCA_027257055.1. Classification (NCBI taxonomy): domain Eukaryota; kingdom Metazoa; phylum Chordata; class Mammalia; order Primates; family Tarsiidae; genus Cephalopachus; species Cephalopachus bancanus. The sequence goes on from JAPVLO010000249.1 coordinate 1,828,327, forward strand.
AGCGCAGCAACACGCGCAGGCGACGAGGGTTGTCCCGGGAGGGCAGCAGCGTGATCTCTCCGGAAACGTCTGTGTCTTGCTCCACCGGCACCGGCTCGTTCAGGTAGAGGAGCGCCTGCTTCCAGTGCGTGGCCGGGTGGAAAGGCGAGGTGGACAGCACCAGGGGCTTCTCCGAGTCCCCTCCGGGGAAGGTCACCTGGAACCAGACGGCAAAGCCATGCATGGGCGCCGAGCCGTAGCAGCTGCAGCGGAAGCGCCCGCCCACGCCGGCCTCCAGCTCCTGCTCCAGGCCGGCCCGGGCCAGCTCCAGCAGGGCGAAGCGCTGCGGCCGGGCCAGCACGTCCTCGCCGGACAGGCCCTGCACCACGATCTCCGAGTGGCCCATGAGGCAGCGCGTAGCGAAGCTCTCCAGGCAGCTCATGTCCACCCCGTAGTGCTGCTTCACCTGGCTCCAGAAGCCTAGGCGCCACTCCAGCATCTGGTCGCTGATGGGAGCCACGAAGAGCTCGGCGGAAGCAGGCAGCAGAAGCCCGCCCTCCTTCAGCCACTTGGACCGCGCGTGCAGCACGGAGCTCAGCATGGACTCGTGCAGGAGCCCGTAGCCCATCCACTCGCTCACGATGGCATCCACCTGCTCCGGCAGCTCCACGGTCTCCACCGGGCCCGGCAGGACGTGTACCCGGTCCTCTAGCCCGTTGAGCCGCACCACCTCCCGGGCCTGTTGCCAGATGGCGCTGGCCTCCACGGCGTACACGCGCCGGGCCCCGGCCTGGGCGCAGAAGATGCTCAGGATGCCGGTGCCCGCGCCAACGTCCAGCACGGTCTTGCCCCGCAGCGCCGCCCAGTTCCGCAGGATGCCCAGGCGGTAGGCGTCGGTGCGGACGCGGTCGGCGATCATCTCCTCGTGGACCGACACGTCCGAGTAGCACTCGTAGTACAGCTGGTCCCGCTCCCGCTTAGTCCTCCGGGGCCGCAGCGGGGCCTCCTCCGGGACCCCGCCATCTTCCTCCTCCGTAGCTTCCCCTCCTTCGCCGCCGCCCCTCGACTCAAGCTTTCTCTTCTTGGGCTGCGACATCTTGACGGTGGCGGCCGGCTCCCGGCGGGCTTTGCGTGGCCCGGCGCGGGCTCCGGAAGCGGGGGCTTCTGGGACTTGTAGTGCGCGCCTCGCTTCACACTTCCTGTGGTGGGGGCGGCGGGGGGGGGTGGGTTCGTCGGTCTTGGGGCGGAAGGTGTCCTTCCCCGGCTCAACTCTTCTACAGGTTTTATCTGGTGTCCCGGCCTCGTTTCTCCTACCCACCGCACCACCGTCTGCGATTCTTTCATTCCCCTTCTTGCCCTTAACTCCTCAGTTATTGTTTATTTTCACTCCTTAAAGTAGGCACTCCCACTTGAGACTAAAAATCCACTTTTGTGTTGTCTGCTCAACTCAGCACTGGCTTGATTCCACCAAATTATCATGGCGGCACCATTCACACACTACCACCAGCCTGGGCAGTTGGCCCTTAGAGGTCTGCAGACATGGAGATTTCGAAATTGCACTACACATTTCCCTTTTCTGTTTTCCGTGTGAATGGAGCAAAGTAAAAACAATGCATAACTGGTTCAGATTCCAATGTGACCTCAAATTAACTGAGTGATATAGGGCAAGCCTATATAAATTAATAAAAGGGCACAAGTCTAGAATTCTAATAGGGGTCTGAATTCTGTTAGGATATAAGCATAGCTAAATTATAAGGTTCTCTTTGACCTCTACTCCCTCCACGAATATCCTAGCCACACCCCAACCCAAGATTAACAAACTCATTATTCTTTTGAAGGAACATGGCTGTAGATCACACCAACCTCCTTGATGGTATCCAGAAGTTGTAATAGGCTGACGGGCCAGAGTAGCTATGATCACCAAAGATTCCTCTTCCTGCATCTAGAAATTTGTTCACAAAATTGATTACTTCCCCAAATGTTCCTGTAGATAACCTAAACCTGACTTGTGCTTAAGATATTTTTCAGACTCTGCATTATGGTAGACCGTCTGGTACCAGCCAGACCTGTGACCTGATGGCGGACCCAGAAGCTGATTTGGCACTCAAAGACAATCTCCACACCTCTCTGATTTAATCCCCAACCAATCAGCAGCCCCAATTCCGTAGTCCCCTGTCCCACAAAATTACCCTTATAACTCAAGCCTCTGAATTCCCAGGGAGGTGGATTTGAGAAGTATCTCTTGTTGTCCTCACTCAGTTGCTTTGTGATTATTAAACTCTTTCTCTACTACAACAGCTGCTGTCTTAGTCCCAGTTTTTCTGGGCAGTGGGCATAAAACCCACTCAGTCTGTAACACAAGTCGTAGAACTTCTCTGGTTTTCAATTACCCATTCACCTACCAGGAATCTTTGTTGGGGAAGAACTGTGTTTCTTGTTTCTATTTCAGAAGAATAGTTACTTAGCTCTTGGACCTCCTCTGATAATTCTGTGGCTCATTTAAGAGTTAAATCCTGGAAAGGTACAGACTAAAGAGCTGCGAAAAAGAACAGTGATGTGATACATTCAAACCCATTGCTAGGTATATTCTCCTAACAATTGTATATATTTTTTTGTCTCAGAAATAACTGTCCATCTCTTTTGATCACTTTTCCACTGCAACTCATTGTTTTCTGTGTGTCTCCTTGTCTGAGCAAGATTGGTATTCCTCACTTTCTCTTTTATTTTTCTTTCAGGCAACAATCAGCTGTTAATCTTTCCCCTTTTTAATGTTCATAATGGAAAAAAATATTTTAAAATATGTGTCATGTCTATATGAGTGCCTGTTTTCTTAACAAGTAAGGTGAGAATACCATTTTCTCCCAGCTTAAAAAAAATCATACAGAAGAAAATTGACTTGTATTTTCTTGTGGTCTTGAATTTTGCCCATATAACCAATAGACCTGTATGCTTCATCTGGGACAAAGATTTCTTCACCCATTCTCTCTATTAATCTTTCATAAAAGGAGTAGGTTTATTGATGTGGCATCTTCAGCTGTGCTATACTTCTAACTCAAGACTCTCAGTCCCGGCTGCTTATTAGAACACTCTAAGGAGTTTTTTAAAAATACCTATGCCTGGGTCTAACTCAAACCAATTAAACCAGAGTCACCCCAGTGGAACCTGGGCATCTAGTTTTTAAAAACTCCCCAGGGTATTCTAATGTCCAGACAGGCTGAGAACCACAGTTTCTAACGAATATGATCTCAGTCAAATATTCCTTCATTATTTTCATCGCATAAATTCTATTGTTTCAATGGCCTGTGCTCAGCCACTTAAAGCTAAAAATACTTTTTTTTTTTTTGAGACGAGGTCTCACTCTGTGGCTCTGGCTGGAGTGCGGTGTCACAATCATGGCTCACTGCAGTCCTGGACTCAGTGATCTTCCCACTTCAGACTCCTGTGTAACTGGGACTATGGACATGTGCCACCATGTCCAGCTAATTTTTGTGTTTTTTGTAGAGACAAGGTCTCACTATGTTGCCCAGACTGGCCTTGAACCTGAGCTCAAGTGATTCTCTCGCCTCAGCCTCCCAAAGTGCTGGGATTATGGGTGCGAGCTACCACTCTTGACCCTAAAAGTCCTCAAAGCCGTTCTTGTTCTTCTCTCTTTCTACCTTGGTTTAATACCTTGTTTTAAAAAAAAATGAAGACCCAGAGTAGAACATGGGATTAGAGTTGTAAATATGACCACTTCAATACATTACTTTTAGGCTATTACTTAGTGTATAGTTCTCCCATTCATTCTTCCCTCAAAATGTCCTTTTCCTTTTAATGCATTCACTTTGTCACCTAATTTTCAATACACTTCTTTGTGGTCTCTTTTAAGAAAATTCCTAATGTAAGTCTTGTTGGTTCTACCTCCAAAATACACCTTGAATTCAACTAGTTTTCTTCATCTCCATTGTCCACAGCCTAGTCTTACCTTCCATATTTACTGGCCTGGAAATTATTCTCTTTAAGCATCTCTCATCTTCTAATCATGCTGCTATCCATTCTATTCTCTGATAGCTGAAAAATAAGTTTTTAAAAACGCAAATGGGATCCCACTCTCCAGTGACTTCCCATTTTAGTTACTGAAACAATCTGGTAACTCCAGGTAACTTCCCCTCTCACATTATTAGACTCAAGATATGCTGGTCTTCTAATGACACTTTCTTTTTTTTTCCAGTGCCTATTACAATTTTTTGTTGGTTTGCTTCCCTTAACTCTTCACTTTAATGGCTTCTTCTCATCCTTCAGTCCTCAACTTCAGTGTTACCTCCTGAAAAAGCCTTCCCTGTCTACTTTAGAGAATATTTACTAGGCTGGGCTTGGTGGCTCAGCCTGTAATCCTAGCACTTTGGGAGGCCGAGGCAAGTGGATTGCCTAAGGTGGCTGGTTCGAGACCAGCCCAGGCAACTTGGCGAGACCTCGTCTCTACAATAAATCAAATATTAGCCAGGAGTGGTAGCACACGCCTGTAGTTCTGGCTACTTGGAAGGCTGAGGCGGAAGGATCACCGGAGCTCAGCAGATCTATGTAGGGTGCCATGAGCGTGCCACTGTGCACTCCAGCCTGGGCGACAGAGTGAGACTCCAGTTTAAAATAAATAAATAAATAAATAGAAGAGTATTTTCTAACCGAAGACACTATTTCCTTTCTAGCTTTTATTCTTATCTGTATGTATTGAGTTTGTTTGTTTTCAATATAAACTCCAGGAGACCTGGACTTTGTGTCCCTACTGTTGTCCCTAGCACTAGAGCAGAACCTGGCACATCTTAAGTGCTCAATCCATAGTCTTGAGCAAAGACTATCCTGGATGCAAAATCCAATTGGGATTCACAGAGGAAGGACAGAGAATATTGCTTTTGTTAGTTCAGTCAGTGTGACAATGCCACTTCGGTAAACTCAGATAAATCCAGATATAGATGGAACTGAGACTGCTTCAAGAAATTGAAAAAGTTTCATTTTAAAGTACTCCTCATCCTTCTAGCTAGAATAGTGGTAAACCCCAAGCATTACACCCAGAGTAGAGAAGAAAAGGCCTGTGGCACTTTCCTTTCCTGCACTTTGACTTGATATAGAAAGGGAGATCTCCGCTGATGTTTTCTGCCATACTAAGTTGTTTTAAGTAGGAGAGGGACCTAGATTCTAGCCCTTTCCTAAGCACTATGACTCAGCAGCAAACCACCTGGATGGAGAAGGGTTGAAGCTGACTGGCAGAGCACTCTTGGTATTTCCATTTCAGTGATCTACTTGCCACTTCTATCCCATGCTCAAACCCAGTGTTTTCTAAACAAATGATATTGGACTCGATTTAGTGCCTCTTGACCACCATAAAAAAACAAAGGTGCTGTGGATCAGAAAATATTAAGATGCATCAAATGAACAAAGATAGGGATTGCTTTGTAATACTCTTGTAAGTTAGGTGCTCCTGAAGTTAGGTCTTGCTTCAGGTTATGGCTAAAGAGTTTGGAATCCGCAACTTACTGCTCTTCAAAAGCGTGATGAGTTTTGGCACTTCCCTGTCTTGGATATAGGAGTTTGCGTGCCTGCGTTCTCTCACTCATCTTCTTAAATAATGCCCAGATGTTACTTATTTGTGGCGTTTTTCAACCAGCCAGTAGTCCTTTAATATTTACAGGTAACTCTTTTTTCATTTACCTTGTTTTATCAGCGCTACTCCTGTGTCTGCTTTTCCCATGCCAGACTGTAGACATTTGAATACCAGGATTTTTTTTTTCACTTTTATATTGAGAACCCAGTGCACTGTACTGAAATCTGAACCTTTTCCATATTCCTGATTGTTGATCCTTTGTATACTCAGGATCATAGATGTGTTTTGTATAACTGGGAGAATCATGATGAATGTTCTGTGTCCACACACACTCATTCATTTTTTCAATCATGAATTCATTCAACAAATATTCTGGACTTCTACTCTGCACTAAAGATTAGTCTAAAACCAAGGAATATAGTAAACAAAAAGACAAACATTCCTACCCCTAAAGAACATATTGTGTTAGTGTTATGTTTTCTATTATGCTTTCTTACTAGCAAATTATTGTAGTGCTTTTAAATCTCAACTCTTTCCCATATTGTTTTATCTCGGATATGCTGATATGATTTCCTTCAACAGATACTTATTTCTAATTTATTTTCCTCTGTCATTTGAAGATCTATTGTTTAAAAATGTATTTTAAATCCTGATATAAGGATTGAAGATAGTTCCTTCAGGATTTCAAGAATTCATTGTAATTCTCCAAGTGTGTGTTGAGGAAGGGTAAAGGAGCAATGACATGAAAAATGTTATAAATATCTCTTTGATATGAATATTCATTAAACAATGTGGTTCTTGCCATTCTGCCACTACCTGGAAGCTACCAGCATAGAAAGACGCACTTCTGTCAAAAAAAAAAAAATAAAGATAAAAGGTAGTGATTTTTATATTTAAACAAATCAAACCATCAAACATAAAAAAGCTTGGGTGTATGTCATTCTCTTGATATATGTAGTGTCTTCGAGATTTGTGGTATATTAAACCCAACACTAAAACAGACAAATAGCAAATTCATAGCTCCTGGATGATATTATTATGAGTGGGCATAATTCTTTAATTCTTTTAAATGTTTGTATTGAATTGTTTAGGTAGTGACAACAGGGATATTATATACTTTATCCATAATTATCAATTCAGTTTATATTCATTGAGCCCCCTGAGAATATAGAATATGGCATTTTAACAATGTCAGATTTAAATATTGGCTATGGCATTTTAACAATTTCTGCTATAAATTAGGCCTCCATAATAAAAATAGTACAGAAAAATGGGAATGAAAATTATAATGTGGGGAAGTGGAATGTATCCATGCAACCATGAAATAAGCACCTGCTCACCTGCCCAGGCATAATGAAAGCTTCTTCTCTCTCTCTTTTTTCTTTTGTGAAAACCTTTAATATGAAAGAAAACCAACTATTTGCTTTAATCAGATACTCATGTTCTCGTAATAGTCTACTATATAGGGCATTTAAAGTGTACAGAAGTGTACAGAAGGCACAATGGCTCATGCCTGTCATTCCAGCACTTTGGGAGGAGGAGCCGAGAGGATTACCTGAGCCCAGGGGTTCAAGACCAGCCTGGGCAACTTGACCAGACATCGCCTCTACGACAAATAAAAAAAATCAACTGGGCGTGGTGGTATGCTTGTGGTTCTAAATACTTGGAAGGCTGTGGTGAAAGATTCGCCTGAGCCCAGCAGGTCGAAGCTGCGGTAGCCTTGAGCATGTTACTGTACTCCAGCCTGGGTGACAGAGTGAGACTCTGACTCAAAAAAATTGTATGGAAGTAATTGTAGTCATTGTAGTCTGGTGGTTCTCAAACTGTGGTCGTTCGACCCACAGCATCAGTATCCCCTGGGAAGTTGTTAGAATTACAGGATTTTGTACCCCACCATAGATCGAACAAATTGGAATATCTGGGGATGGGACTCTGCAGTCTCTGTCAACCCTTCAACTGATTCTGTGCACACTGAATTTTGATGACCACTGCCTGGACAGTTTGAAGAGTACAAGAACCAGTATGAAGCCATGTAGAGTTTATCGACTGGAGGGGTCTATTATTTTTCTTTTTACTGCTGTGTAAGAAATTACTACAAATTTAGTAACTTAAAGCAATACACTTAAAAAAAAATAATCTCATAGTGTGCACAGGTCGGGAGTCCAGGCAAGGATTAAGTATGTCTTCTGCAAGGCTGCAGTCGAGATGCTCATTCGTTTCTGGAGCTTGAGATTGTCTTCCAAGCTCATGTGATTGGTTGTTGGCAGAATTCAGTTCCTTGCAATTGAAAGACTGAGCTTCTCCTTTCTTCCTGATTGTCAGATGGGGGCTACTTTCAATTCATAGAGGTTGTTGGCAGCTCCTTGCCACGTGACCCTGTCCTGGGCTGTTTGACAACTCAGCAGCTTACTTCTTCAAAGTCAGAAGGAGAAGCTTTCTGATTTCAGGAAACACCCTGGTCCAAGTCCCCACCCCCTATGACCAGGGTAATCTCCCTTTAGATAAACTCAGAATCAGCTAATTCGGGACCTTAGTTACATCTGTAGAGTATTTTTCAGCTAGAGAAAATGACTCAGAATAAAGAGATAAAGGGTGTATTTCCACCAAAGCGTGATACACTCAAAATATCTGCAAAGAAGTCTATGTCTCAAAGGAATATGAGTGTGGGATATGGTATGCAGAGATGATTGGATCAAACATCAAAAAGAAAGTTTGGAGCAAGATGTACAGCACATTGGAGCAGAAAAAATTAATGCAGCTAGCAGAAAAGTTTGCCTCTGACACCCTTGCATTTCTGAACTCTGCCACCTGAAAAGCATGCCCTGAATTATAACCACGTTTCCAACCTGGGTCACAGAAGAAAGGATACCTGGAATAAAGCAATGTTGAACTGAGCCCAAGGAAACTCAGGGGTGAAATAGTAAACCGCAGCTTGCAGGTAATGGAAGCAAGGAACAAGAAACATATGTTGTTGTGAACACTGAAGGAGATACTGAGGTTATTTGTTACTACAGCAATAACCAATCTGATTACTATAAATATACCTACAAAAATGAGATGTCATTGTAGAATTACTACCCAGGTCAAGACATACAACATCACTAGCGTGAGAATCTCTCTCCTGTGTGCCTTCAATCCTAAAATACTTTCCCAAAGGTAAGTATCCTAACAATACCCTAAAATATTCACTGACTTTCTTGGAACTTCACATACATGGAATCCTACAGTACTTGCACCTTGAGTTTATTTTCTTTTGCCCACCATTAGGGTTGTGAGATTTGTGTAAGTGACTATGTCTAGCATTTTTTTGCTTTCTTCTTTTTCCCACTTTCAGTGCTTTATTTTTATTCTAAATTATCAATATACCATAATTTATTTGGTCATGTTTTTGTTGTTACACTAGTCTTCTTAAGTGAAAATCATCATTTCTGCCAGAAATTTCTTCTTCTTTTTTTTTTTTTTTTTTGAGTCAGAGTGTCACTCTGTCACCCAGTCTGGAATGCAGTGGCATGATCATGGCTCACCTCAGCCTCGACTTCCTGGGCTCAGGCAATCCTCCTGCCTTATCCTTCCAAGTAGCTGTGACTACAGGCATGTGCGCCGCCATGCCTCGCTAATTTTTCTATTTTTTTTTGTAGAGAAGAGGTGTTGCTATTTTGCTCAGACTAGTCTTGAATGCCTTGCCTCGGCCTCCCAAAGTATGAGCCACCATGTCTGGCCACAGGTTTTTTTTTTGGGGGGGGTGTATTTTTTTTCTGTACAATTCTTTTAACTTTTAATATTTTCTTACCTTATACAAATAACTTGATTTTATTGCCATGTTATATATTAAGTACCTCACGATAACTAAAATGTATTGTGCATTTTCATGTGCTAGAGACATTTCTTAAATATTTTATATGCTTTGTTTATTCATTCATTGAACAAATATTTCCAGTAGGCTCCAAAAGTGTAGGAGTAAGTAAAACAGACAAAAATCCATGTTTTTTGACATTTATATTTTAAGGAATAATCTCTAATTCTCAGTATCTACTAGGCAGGTAATATTATGTCTATTTTCACAAATGAGAGCCAGGCATGGTAGACTCATGCCTATAATCCAGCACTTTGATAGGCTGAGGCAGAAGGATTGTTTGGGCCCAAGAGTTCAAGACCAGCCTGGGCAACATAGCAAGACATTGTTTCTACGAAATAAATAAATAAAAGTAATCCAGGTGTGGTGGTGTGCACCTGTAGTCCCAGCTACTTGAGAGGCTGAGGTGGAAGAATTGCCTGAGTCCAGAAGTTTGAGGTTGCAGTCAGCCATGATTGTGTCACAGACCTCCAGCCTGGGTAACAGAATAAGACCACAACCCCAAAAAATTAATAAATAGGGAAGCCAAAACACATAGCAGCTACGTCTATCCCTTATTTATCTTTTCTGCTGAATTCTAAACTCCACAGTGTCTAGTGGAACACCACACATATGATCATAATATTAATAATTTTGATGATGGTTGACGTAATTGTATGCTTTCTATACACAAGAGACAATTCAATCTTCACAGAAAACATGTGATAGATATTATTATGTAAGTCTCATCTTGGAGACCCCAAAACAGGCAAAAATCCACTAAGTGACTTCTTTTTATTCTAGACTCTTTTGGGTGTTGACATTAATCCATGTGGTTGCATATAATAGTGGTTTCTTCATTTTCACTGCTATATAATACTCAGTTCTCGGCTTTCTGTAGAGCCACTATGGTACATGATGCTACACATATGAATGACTGAGTAGACAAGGTAACTGAGTTTATTATTTATTTTATCTCTGTTCTGCAGCAACTCTATTTTTAGATACCAAAGGGGGAGGGACCTTTTATGACATGATGCTTTTATCTCATCTCTACACGTGTGTTATTCAGAAGCATCATGGTCTAGGTATTATTGATTATACTGTGGTAGACTGTGCTCAAGAATATTTGCTAGGCAAAATTTTTTTTAACATTGTTAAGCTCCTTCTATACCTGGCAGTGTGCTTGGCTTTAGATAAGAGAGGAGGAGGCAGCCTCAGTCCACTCTATGGAGCTCACTCACAATACAGAGAGCTCAGCATTCATAGGCAGTTCTTTCATCCAGGTCTGTTGATGGTTTACAAATGGTGCTGAGTGCTATTCTCAAAAACTTAAGAGTAATTCTTATATTATTCAAATACTTTTCTACATGGCTCCGCAGATACTTAATTAGGACTGAATTTTGTTGCTGGTTTGTGGAACTATTATTCGTCTTCTGATGAATATTTTGTTCATCAGCATATTCTGTTATGTTCTCTACTTCGTTTTCTGCTCTATATGCCTTAGCAAATTATTGGATAGTATAATGGTTATGCTTAAGAATTAAATCAATTTTCAGGTTCGTGTTTATAAAGCCCTTTGTAAAGTGCAGTGAAATGACATTATTACTATTTTTTAATCTTTGGATTTGTACTTTATCAACATATTTAATATGAGGAAATATTTGGATAACTAAGTGTGTGTGTGTGTGTGTGTGTGTGTGTGTGTGTGTGTGTGTGTGTGTAATGTCCATCGAGTTGATGTCTTTCTCCAAGGACAGAAAGAAAAATTTAACATATGCTTCCAGGCTTCTCTTTATATTATCAAGTATGGTTTATTGCCTCAAGCATGGTTGTTCTTACGGACAGAATTATCTTTTACCTTCTTTTTGCAAGATAAGATTAATCTATTTTTAAACTTAATACACCACTGACTTTATATCCTTGTTGTAGGCTTTGGGAATAGGTTAAAGCCTCTTTGAGTTGCATTATTTACTGTGTAGCTACATTCAAAAATACGATGGATACACTAAAATTAATAACTCTAGAAGGGTGCAAAGTTATAGTATTCACACTCAATTACAGAAACGATCCATTATATTAATATAATAGTGATGCTATTCTAATGCGACATGGGAAGTAAAAATAAAGTGGTGGGCTAACAAAATTTTAGCTTTCAATTCTAGAGAAAAAGGAAGACAAATGGTTAGAAGGCATGGTTAATAGCCCAAAGGCATATGCTGTAAGTTCTTATTTCAGTATCAACTTTTAGCAAAGGGCATCAGGCAAAATAACTTGAATATCCATTTGATTAACTAGCTTCTTAGAACTAAAATAAGCTTTTACATGCTTTGGAAGAAATTGCTAGCGAAAAAGAATAAGAAGGTGGGTTTTAATGGAGGTAATCCTCTAAGAAATTACTCCTTTAGCAGTTAGAAAATTAGAAAATCAAGAGAAACTTGAAGTAAGGTTGATAAGTCCTATTTTACCCATTGTCTTCATTTAATAGATACTTTGGATCTTGATTAACCATGTTCAGTCGTCACCCTGAGAAATCCCATTCTTTATGTGTTCTTCTTCCACCGGTTCTCTTACCCAACTAATCATTACTTTCCCACAGATGAGTTGTGAAGGAAGTCACTGCATGGAATTATTGGGTGGGTTCCTGGTTCTTGAATCAAGATCACAGAGCTGCAAGGAGCCTTTGTGAGTTCTTTAAGTGGTGACTATCAGACTTGCTTGGACACCAGAATCACATGCACAGCTTGTTAGAAATATGCTCACCTGGGTCTCTTTCTCATTGACTTTTGTTCTAAAGATCTGGAATTCAGGATAATTGTATTTTTTAACAAGCTCCACCAGTGATTATGATGCATGAACAAGGTTGAGAATCTAAACCATTACTGATTCAAAATTCATTTCATAAAGAGGTGAAGATTTCAAAAAATTAAAGTATAATTCAGCACTGATTTGAATTTATACTGTTTTATATATTTTATGCACAGAAAATTCATTTTTATTATCCAACTAATACCTGTGCCCTGTGGAAACATCAGAAAATATAGAATCTAAAAGAAAAAAATAACTTCAGATATGATCATTGTTAATATTTTAAGATATAAAACTGGAAATTTAGTTTAACTATAGTAATAAAGCATTTGCCTTTGTGGTCTGAAGCAGAATTCTGTAGTGCGCCATAGAGTTTTTTCTTGTGTATAATTAGATGTTACGTTTTCAAATTGGCATTCTTTACTGAAAGGAGGTCCTTATTCTTCCCTTCGTCCTCTAGTCAAACATTTTTCTGGCTCTTTCCCTGTGGGAAGTGGCATGGCTGAATTCAACATGAAGGCTCAGCAAAACTCATAACAGACTTTTTGGATTATCCGTCTTGGTGACATACCAAACTGGTGTGATAGCATTTCATTCATCCACTTAATTTATTCATTCAACAAACACTTATTGAGTACTGACTAATACTCCAGACAGTATGCCATGGGCTGGTGATACCTAATCCCTGCCCTGGAGAAACGTTACACGTTACACGGAAGGTGGACCATGAAGCACACATGTGTATGGTATATTGGGTATGTGCTGTGAAAGACAGATGCACAGCACATGTTGATACACATAAAAGGGGCATCCAAGTTAAAACAGGGAATCAGAGAGAATGACAATGGAGAAAGGATGTGAAGGCAGGGTGTCAGAGCTGGAGGACGCTCACAGGTAGTCTTTGTTGATTCTGGAAATCACACAGGGGCAAACTCAGTCCACTTACTGCATCACTACTGTTGGGAGCCGGCCACGGAGGCCCACTGAGCATTAGGGATCAGGGAGGGCTGTGGACCCCGAGACCGCTAGGACGTGTTCAGGAGCCGTAGACCCCATTTTCCTCCCCCTTTTGCTATGCAGCACAAAAACAACCTGAAGGAACTCTACTGGCCTAAGCTGAAGGCTCTGTGACTGTGACAGGCATAGCTCACTCTAGAAACCCATTGTTCCTGTTTCCCATAAACTGTGGTTTTGGCTTAGGTATTAGACATAATTCAAATTCAGGTCACATTTGGAAGCCTTTTATATGATACAAGCTTCTTTATAAGATTTAAAAGAATATTTGTAGAATTAGTATATACTTATGGAGAGCTGTTTTCAGCTTTTCAATGGAATAGATGATTATCAAGAGTGGCCCAGCACAGAGTTTGGGCTGGGCCACATTCCTGAGAGCCCAGTGCGTACTTTGGACTGGGCTGCATTCTTTTAGGCCGGCTTTAGCTACAGTTAATGTAAGGTCTTTTTTCTACCTATTATAGAAATTGAATTTATTTTATTCATAGAAGGTATTGTAGAATAGGTCATACTACGTCAAGGAATCATGTTAGTTCAAGCATAATCAATCATGATATTTTTAGGTTTAATAAGAATATAGTTAACTTTAGAAATTTCATTGTCTCCATTTTCTACTATCATGGTTTTGGCCTTAGTACATTTACAGTTTATATTTGGAAGCTTTACTGCTGCTAATCAGCTTTATATATTAGAATTAGGAATTGGAAACTTTCATAGAAATTAGGATAGATATATAGGACTTTACAATAGCCATTTTGTTAAGAGATTGTAGTCTATTGTTCCAAAAAGTGGCCCACCATGAACCTTGGACTGGGCCACATCCTATAGAGCCCAGCGTGATCTTTGGACTGGGCCACATTCTTTAGGAATTGGTTTAAGCTATAACTAAGAGCTTCCGTAGCATTGTGTAAGTAGTGTTAGCATAGAATAGAAAGGTAATAAAGTTTAAGTTAGTCATCATGGGTACTGAGTTAGCTTTAGAAGTTATTGATTATCAGAACATCATTAGGCTAGTAGGGACTGTTGCACTGCTTTTGAAGAACATTAACTAGCAAAGGGAACAATCAGACAATCTTGGGGTTTGTCCCTCCTCACACCTAAGCATCTGGTGGGTGGGGGATGCCCCTCCTGCACCTGGCTTTGTGTTCACGTGAAAGACTTGTGAGACTGTCTGTGTAAAATTTGGAGATAAATACCTGCTGTAACTTTCAATAAACGACTTCTGCTCATTTCACTGAACAGTTGTCCACTTTCTTTCTTTCTCTTTCTTTCTTTTAATATCTATCCCTACTACAGAATCAACTTCTGCAATAGACAGAGTCCAGTCTCTTTCTTTCTCCCCTTTTTTCTCTTTCTTTCTTTTAATATCTGTCCCTACAGATTCGCCGACGCCGCCACATCTTCCAAGGGACTCCCCAAAACTTGCAGGGGCTGGCCCCCCGCACACTACCTAGAGTGGAGACCAGGAAGCTCTTGTTCCCTGGTGTTCTTTTTTAAAAAATAGTCTTCTGTCCTCTTTCTTCTAGATGCATTAATTTTTAAATTTTATTACCAAGGGTCTTCATAATAATCTTTTGGAAATGTCCTCTCCCTGCATAGTTTACATTTCTTTTGAGAAGTCTTTTCATTTGTGTTTGTTTTGTTCTCTGTTTTTCAATGCAGAGGTCAGACTATGCTGATAAAGCTCTTCCAATCTCTTGGCGGAAGGGTTATAGAACTGGTTTTTACCTGTGTGAAGTACATTGGGTAAGAAGGCAGAGGGCTCAGGATCCAGGCTGTAAATGCTCACAGGGACAAAACAGTCACCTAGTTCATATGACGCTTGTTAACAGTGAGATATTTGGTTCTTAAAAAGACTTTTCTCCCATCTTCACGTTTTAACTTTCTTTTCTTTTCTTTTTTTTTTTTTTTTTTGAGTTGGAGTCTCACTCTGTCACCCAGAGTGGAGTGCAGTGTCCGCTCCCAGCCACCGCAGCCTCAATCTGCTGGGCTCCGGCGATCCTTTCGCCTTAGCCTTCCAAGTAGCTGGAACGACAGGCACGCGCTACCACGCCCGGCTAATTTTTGATTTATTGTAGAGATGAGGTCTCACCAAGTTGCCCAGGTGGGTCTCGAACCCACTTAACTTTATTTTCACCCAACACCTTGCCTTTTTGCATTTTGCCTTCCTGAGCCTGCTGTCAGTTACCATTAGTCAATCACTTAATTTTTGGCTTCTAAACTTTTAGTGCTCTTCCTCACTCTTCTGTTTCCTTTGTCCTTGTAGCTTTGTGCCTTGAAAAAAACCCAGCAAAGCAAAGTAAAACAAAACCATAGAACTCTAATATGATTTAGTTTCAGAAGACAGATAATTCACATATTCAGTTGGCTCTTGAGCATGTGGCTAAGGGCCTCCTTTTTGGATAACACTATGCTAAGAACTTAATTTCTAATAGTTCTAGGTTGCAAGCATTATTATTGTACCACTTTTACAGATTAAGAAACTGAATTTCAGAGAGCTTAAATGGCCAAAGAACTCTAAGTGGAAGAACTGTTGCTAATATGTGGCTTGAATCTACAGGTTGGTTGTATAGGATTTGAGGTCTCTTTTGGGTTAACATTGTCATCAAAGATAAACTCATTCTTTTGCTTCATTTGTTCAGAGTTAACACTGATTTCAAACTCAGCTTTAGTGACTCTGATAGTAAGGACCTATAAAGAAAATTTGGGCATTGAACACTGAGAGAGAGAGGGGGAGAGAGAGAGAGAGAGAGAGAGAGAGAGAGAGAGAGAGAGAGAGAGAGAGAGAGAGACCCTGTTCTGTATGGAGCTGGCTTTTATCAACTCTGTCAACAGTATGGGTTGGATTGTGTTTTGATGTAAATGTATTCTTTCAGGAGCTTCACAAAGTTGTATTTTGATGATCTATTTTAGTATTTTACTAATTGTGAAATGCAAGCCACCTGCTTTCAAAGGAAGGAGCTGGAATGGAGAATAATAGAGATGTAAATATGGTGACTTTTATGGCAAAAGCATATTTTAGCAACATGTTTTTTAAAAATTAAATTCTTAACAGCTGTTTTGCAAAATAAGTGAAATGCTCCCTTATTGTTAAATAATATGCACAGGTGATTCTTTTAAAAGTGAAACTTATGACCTCCTTTGACTCCATTCAGCATCACTGAATTAATTAACTACTTTTATTACTGACAAATTCTAAATCTTTGCTCACTAAAAAATATTATTTTGTTATTATTTAAGGTAATACAAGTTAGCAAGATCAATGTTCTTACGTAGTTTGAGAAATTGACCTCATGGCTTTATGTATATAACTAGTAGGGAATGAATTATTTGTTACTTTTTCTAGAAGTGATGAACAGGAGTAAGAAGAGGTATAATGGTGGGTAATATTTGTAAATAGAGAGTGAAGTTTGGAGAAAAGAAAGAGTATTAAGTATGCTGGATTTAACATACAAAAGAGTGATATGAGCTCATTGAAAAATCATGTATCTTCCAATAAAGTTTAATGAATATGCAAATCTATCATCCAGCAAGCAGTTTATCTTAGCTCTTCTTTATGGACTGAATAAGTGTGTCCCTCTCAAATGTATGTGTTGAGGCCATCACCCCCAGTGTGCTGGTATTTAGAGATGGGCCCTTGGAGAGGCAATTATAGTTAAAATAGGTGAGGAGGGTGGGGTTCCCATCATGGGATTAGGGTCTTTATGAGAAAAGGAAGAGAAAGAGATTACTCTTTCTCCACCATGGGAAGATCCAGGGAGAAGGTGGCCATCTGCATGCCAGAAGACATCTCAACAGGGCACCTTGATCTGGGACTTCCAGTCTTCAGAACTGTGAGAAAATACACTTCTGTTGTTTAAGTCAGCAGTCCTCAACCTTTTTGGCATCAGGGACCAGTTTCTGGGAAGGCAATTTTTCCATGGCTGAGGTCGGGGATGGGGAATGAGAAGGCACTGGGATGGGGCGGGGATGTGCAGTCGGACCTCACGGCTAATGTTACTCTGTATTTGCAGCTGCTCCCCAGTGCTGGCATCACTGCCTCAGCTCCACCTCAGATCATCAGGCATTAGATTCCCATAAGAAGCTCCCAACCTACATCCCTTACACGTGCTGTTCACAATATGGTTTGCACGCCATGAGAATCTAATGCCTGATGATCTGAGGGGATCCTCAGGCATTAGATCTGATAGAAGGGGTGCTCAGGTGGTAATACCAGAGATGGGGAGTGGCTGTAAATACAGATGAAGCTTTGCTAGCTCACCCAGTACTGGTGAGGGGATGGGGGATTAGGGACCCCTGGTTTAAGCCACTCCATCTATGGTATTTTATTGTGGTTGCTCACACTATTATACCCTTCAACATTGCACTTCACATTGCTCTAGGTTTTGCAGGCCACAGTGTGCTACTCAGTTCTTCTCACCACACGTTTCCATCTTCAGTGTAAAATACATTCCTCGGTACCTGAAACACTTGCTCCTCTCAGCACTCAGCAATCGCTTGTGTCCCAGTTTTCAAAGCAAAGCTTAAAATCCAGATTGCTATATAAAATTGCCTAATACTTTTAGTATTGACATGCCATTCAGTCATATATCGTATTTGCATGCCAGTTGACCACTTTTATGTTAATGTGTATGTCCTATCTCCTAAGCTCCTTGAAGGAAGGCTTTTTGTTTTATTTTATTCTCTTAATGTCCAAGTTCTAAACTGGTCGGTAATTAAAATATTTGTTCTGGTTGATGCTGATTCTTCTTCTCTTATCTCTCTCTTCTTTAGGTAAAGTACTCTCAGTTCCATTGGTTCTTACAATCTTCTTTAGTTATATTTCTAGTTATTTTGGGTACTCTCTTTTGATCTCTCAGATTTTGGTAAAGAGTCTTATTAAGATCCATAGTGGGAGAAAGGTAATTGTCCCTACTCACCACTTTTTAGTGGTGTATTTTGAGACCCGAAGATGGGCGCATGGGTGGGGAGGTCTCTTTTCAACTGTTGGCCTTGAACTGTACATAGAAAGGAACCGAGTGGTGCTAAACATAAGAAGGATTTCCTCCCTATTTCTATATTTTCTTTCTGTTTTCGTCACCCACTCTCTTGATTGTTATTTCAACAGCAGTGCTGTTTTATTTCTCTGTGGTCTAATTTCTCCAGTCTCAGTAGGAAGGCTTCTCTTATATGTATCCATTTGCTCCTATGATGTGGAAATTATGCGCTAAGTGGCTATAAGCCTATTTACTCATTCTGCATGTGGCATTGCTCACTGTCAGTGGTTGCTTTTTTGAGGCGAGTACTGCTTCTTTTGTTGTCTTATTTGTGTCCCTGACATGTTTGCAAGCCTACAGTGTCTACTAAATAACAATAATAAATTCTTCACCAGTTCCTATTCCTCCCTCACCACAATCTTCCTGGAGTCAAATTAAAGAAAAAATTTTTCCCCTCTGTCTTCATATTTAATGTTTATAAAGTGTTCAATCAAGGTATTTACAAAATGAAGTTAGTAGTATTTCAGTAATGTAGTACTACATTACTGACGTGATTTTTTACGGAATATTTTCATGCAACTATTTTTTAATCATTTAATTTTTAGCATAGGTAATACCTTTGCATAGTTCAGAAATAATATAAAAATGTAAAATAATACATGCGAGAAGTTTCACTCTTGCCTGGTCATCTCCTTTGCCCAGTTCCTAGGTAACTACTTTAATTCTTTTTTTCTATATCCTCCCAGTGGTTTTTTAAAAAAATGGATACTTGCTATAGTGTAAAAGTATGCATCCGCCTCTAAATTTATATGTGGAAGTCCTAACTTCCAACCTCCAAGGTGATGGTATTAGGAAGTGGGACCTTTGAGAGGTCAGTAGGTCATAAGGGCACTTATGCATGGGATTAGTGCCCTTTTAAAGGAGGTCCCAGAGAGACTCCTTGCATCTTCCACTATGTAAGGATACACTGAGAAGGTCCATCGATGAAGTAGAAAGTGACCCTTCTCCAGACAGTGATTCTACCAGTGCCTTGATCACGGACTTCCCAGCCTCCAGAACTGCGAGAGAAAAATTCCTGCTGTTTCTAAGCTACCCAGTTTATAGTATATTTAACAGAAACCCAAATGGACTAAGGCAACATGTAAACAAGTGCAAAAATATATTATTAATATACTGCTTTTTACACACAAGATGCCATTATTCTTTACTTTGAAGTTTTTACTTAACGCTATTTCTTAGAGCTGCTGTGGTATTAAAATATAGAGAGTTGCCTTCTTTTATAGAGTTGAGTAATATTTCATTTGACAGAGGTACTGTACTGTGATTTAGTTAAACAATGTACATTTGTTTGTTTCTAGTATTTTGCTAGCACATGCAATGTTGCAACAAATAACCTCCTACAGATCTCATTGTCACACATGTCAAATAGATTTGTACAGAGTAAATTCAGAAAAATGGTATTAATAGGTCAAAAGTGTATGCATTTGTGATTTTGCCAGACATTGGTAAATCATCTTCCATGGGAGTTGTACCAGTTTATACTTTCATCAGCAATGTGTGAGAATGATAACATCAAGTTTACCCATAAACAACTTTATCAAGCTTTCAGATTTTTGTTATTCTAATGGATAAACAGAATCTCTAGGCAGTTGTAATTTGTATTTCTCTTATTATGAAGGCACGTAGGCATCTTTTAATGTGGTTAAAAGCCACCATTATTTCTTTTTATGTGAACTTCATGTTCATAGCCATTGCATATTTTCCTACTGGGTTGTTAGAGTTTTTTCTTGTCAGTTTCTAGAGGCTCTTTACATATCAACAGGATAAAAGCCTTTATCTTTGGTTTGAGAGCCAGGTTATCTTTTGTGATTTAAGATTTGTTCTTGGCTTATGGTGTTTTGCAGTGGAAAAGTTTAAAAAAAATATTTGAATGCATTCAGATCTATCTTTTTATGGGTATAAGATTTTGATTTATGATAAAAGGTCTTCTCAATAGCCCCCTCTCCTATACACATTTTATTCCAGAATTCTATAATTTTATTTTCTTAACATTTGAACTTCTGTTTGATTCATCCATTTATTGACCACGTGTTTATTTTCTGTCACACATAGATGATTTTTGACTTAAGATGATTCACCTTAAGATTTTTTGACTTTATAATGGTGTGAAAGTGTTACATATTCAGTGGAAACTATACTTGGAATTTCGTATTTTGATTTTTCCCAGGCTAGCAATATGTGGTATGATACTTTCTTATAAAGGTGGATAGTGGCAAAAGCCATAACTTCTAGTCAGACACACATTTTGTGAAGGTAAGCAACGAAAACTCTACAGCTGTGCAGTCCTGCTCCATGCAATGTGTGGCCAGATGATTTTTCCCAGTTATAGGCTTGCATAACTGTTCTGAGTACATTTAAGGTAGACGAGGCTAAGTTATGATGTTCAGTAGGTTGGGTGTATTTGATGCATTTTTGACTTACAATATCTTCATCTTACTATGGATTTACCAGGACACAACACCATCTTAAGTTGAGGAGCATCTGTACTCTGAACTATTTTAAGCATTTGGAATTTATCAGTGATCAAGAAAGACAAATATCCCTGTCTTTGTGGAGCTTGCATTCTAGAGGAGGGAGATAGACAAATACATTCCAGTGAAGGGAAATAGATTAAAAAAAGAAATAGGTAAATTATATAGTATGTTTAGAAAGTGATGAGCACTACTTAAATTAAAATAAAGAAAGCAGTTTAAGGGAAACTGGAATACCAAGGGAAGGATATAAACTACAATTTTAGATCGGGCGATCAGTATAGGCCGCATTGGGTAGGTAATATCTGAGCAAAGCCAAGAAGGAAGTGGATGATGTTGATGCAAATCTCTGGGAGAAGAAGGTTCTAAGCAGAAATGCTAAGGCAAGAGCATGCCTAAGAAAAAGCACGTAGCCAGTAGGACTGGAGTACAATGAAGAGGAGAAGAGTTGGAGATGAATGCAATGAGGCAAAAGGAATCAGAATCATGTAAAGCTTTTTAGACCTTTGTAAAGACTTTAGCTTTTTAAAGACTTTTTGCTTTGAGTGAAATAGGGATTATGGTTGAGTTTAGAGGAATGACAAATATGACATGTTTTAAAAGGATCACATCTACTGCTGTGTTGAGGACAGATTGTAGGAGAGCAAGAGTGGAAATGAAGAGACCAGTTAAACACTATTGCAAAACTCTAGGCAAGATGTGATGAAGACAGAACAGGTTGGGAACAGTAGAGGTGGTGAGATGTGGTCACACTGATATACTCCGTAGAACTCAGGAAGAGAACTTTTTGATGGACAGGATATAAGGAAAATAATGCAAGAGGATGTTACAGTGACTTGAAGACTTTCCTGAGATACTGGAAGAATGGTTACCATCAACCAAAATGCCAATGTTACAGGAGAAAATTTTCAGAGAGATACAAAGCTCAATATGAAATCATTTTATTTTGCAAGATTTTTAACAGATCTCTGAGTAGTGATGTTGAATAGGCTCCATGAAATTGGATGAGGTTGCCATGTGATTGAGAATATGATGGAGGAGGAGGAGGAGAAGGAGGAGAAAACAACAATGACAACAACCAAAGAAGTCTAGGCACTTCATTATTAAGATTTAGAGGACAAGAGGAGGAACCAATAAAAGAAACTGACAGGGAATGATGAACAAAGATGTGCGGTGTCCTCGAAAGTAAGTAAGGATTATGTGTTAGATGTTATTGATAGCAGTTAGCATCTAGAAAGATGAGGACTGAGAATTGGCCAAAGGATTTATAATGTAAAATTATTTAGTGATTTTGTTAAGAGCAGTTCTGGTGAAGTGCTGTGGGTGAAAACCTGAGCTGAGTGAGTTAAAATAAAGACAGGCATTGGGTGCAGTTACTCACACCTGTCATCCCAACAATTTGGGAGATAGAAGTGAGGGGATTATTTGAGCCCAGGGGTTGAGCCGGCCCGGGCAACTTGGTAAGATATCATCTCTACAAGAAATCAAAAAATTAGCTGGGCATGGTGGCACACGTCTGTAGTTACAGCTGCTTGGAAGGCCGAGGCAGGATTGCCTGAGCCCAGAAAGTCAAGGCTGTGGTGGCCAGGAGTGTGCCACTGCACTTCAGCCTGGGCAGCAGAGTCAGACTCTAACTCAAAAAGTAAAAATAAAATAAAGATATGAGAAGAAAGAAATGAATGACAGTCAGTTTAAACAATTCCTTCAAGGAATTTTGTTGTTTGAAAAGAAAGAAATGAGATGGTAGCTGATGGGAAAAGTAAGGCTAACATAAATATTTTTTCAACAAGATCCTAGCAATCCAGATTCAACAACACATGTCATCCACCACAACCAAGTAGGCTTCATCCTCTGGGATGCAAGGCTGGTTCAACATTCATAAGATCATAAACATAATTAAAGACATCAACAGATGTAAAAACAAAAACCTCATGATTATATCATTAGGTGCAGAAAAGCTTTTGATAAAATCCAGCACCCCTTCCTGATAAAAACCCTCGAACATCTAGGCAAAGATGGAATGTACCTCAAAATAGTAAGAGCCATTTATGAGAAATTCACAACCAGCACACTGCTAAACAGAGAGAAATTGGAACCATTTCCCCTGAAAACTGGAACAAGACAAGGATGCCCACTCTCACCTCTCCTTTTCAACATGGTTTTGGAAGTCCTAGCTAGAGCAATCAGAGAAGAGAAGGCAATCAGGGGTATCCAAACAGGAAAAGAGGAAATCAAGTTATCCCTCTTTGCAAATGACGTGATTCCATACCTCAAAAGCCCAAGAGAATCTGTCAAAAACCTACTTGCACTGATAAAGGACTTTGGCAAAGTCTCAGGGTATAAAATAAATATGCAAAAGTTTATTGCATTTCTATACAGCAATAATAAACAAACAGAAACCAAATAAAAAGCACAATCCCATTCACAATAGCCACAACAAACAAACAAACAAAAAAAGATAGAAAAAAAGAAAAGAAAAGAAAAGAAAAGAAAGAAAGAAATACCTTGGCATCTTCCTAACCAGAGACATGAAAGACCTTTAAAATGAAAACTACAAAACATTGTTCAAAGAATTCAAAGATGACACAAACAAGTGGAAAAATAAATTAAAAAATAGAATAATAATCTTTTTTTAACTTTTAAATTTTAAAATTGTGGAATATAACTCAGGGTTAAATATACAAATATTCATTATGCAGTTACCCTTCTTGATGAGGTGTGCCCACCCTTCCCAAGCAGATTCCAACAACTGCCAATCCCACCTCCATGCTCATGGATTGGAAGAATCAACATTGTTAAGATGTCCATTTTACCTAAGGCAATCTATAGATTTAATGCAATACCCATCAAATTACCAGCAGCATTATTCTCAGATCTAGAAACAACAATATAGGAATTCATATGGAAACATAAATGACCACAAATCCCCAAAGCAATCCTGCAAAACGAAACAAAACAAAAACACAAAGCAGGAGGTATCACACTCCCAGAGTTTAAACTATATTACAAAGCTACAATAATCAAAACAGCCTGGTATTGGTACAAGAACAGGCATATAGACCAATGGAATAGAATTGAGATTCTAGAAGCAAAACCTCAATTTCTCAACCAATTCCTCTTCAACAAACCTCCACCACCAACCACTGGGGAGAGGAGAACCTATTCAGTCAATGGTGCTGGGAAAACTGGTTGACCACAGGCAGATGATTGAAACAGGACCCTTACCAATTCCCATACACAAACATTAACTCTAAATGGAAACCTAAATGTAAAACCTCAAACTATAAGAACCTTAGAAAATGCAGGAGACACCCTTATGGAAATTGGAACTGGCAACCAATTCAAAACCCCAAGTGACCATGCCATAAGAGATAAGATAGACAAGTGGGACCTCATTGCTCTGGCAAGCTTCTGCAAAGCCAAAGAAACCATCAAGAGAGCAAAGAGACAGCCCACAGACTGGGAGAAAATATTTGCCAGCTGTGTGTCTGACAAAGGCCTAACATCTAGGATCTACAAGGAACTCAAACGTGCTAAAAAAGGAAAAAACCAACAGCCCCATTACAAAGTGGGCAAAAGATATGAATAGACAGTTCTCAAACGAAAACATATGAACAGCCAACAGATACATGAAAATATGTTCAGCTTCACTTGTCATCAAAAAAATGCAAATTAAAACTATACTGCAGTACCATCTAACTCCAGTCAGAGTGGCCATCATCAATAATTTAAAAAATAACAGATGTTGGAAAGGATGCGGCAAAAAGGGAATACTTCTACACTGTTGCTGGGAGTGTAAACTAGTACAACCCTTGTGGAAAACAATGTGGCAATTTCCAAAAGTTCTAAAAATTGACCTTCCATATGACCCCACCCTCCCCCTATTGGGAATATACTCAGAAGAACTCAAATCACTCTATAAAAAAGATACCTGCACATGTATGGTTATTGCGGCATTGTCTACAATAGCAAGAACATGGAACCCACCATGCTGACATCAAAAGAGGACTGGATAAAAAAAAATGTGGTACATATACACAATGGAATATTACGTAACCATAAAGAAGAACAAAACCATGAACTTTGCAGCAACCTGGATGGACTTAAAGTCTATAATACGGAGTGCTCTTTCACAGAAATAAAAAACTGAGTATCACATGTTCTCACTCATAAGTGGACCTTGAACAACTATTGTAATACTATAAGAAAAGAATTGACAGTAGCAGAAAATTGAGGTGGGGTGGGGGAGCGGAGAGGTGGGATTGGCAGTTGTTGGAATCTGCCTGGGGAAGGGTGAGCACACCTCATCAAGAAGGGTAACTGCATAATGAATATTTGTATACTTAACACTGAGTTATACTTCACAATTTTAAAATTTAAAAGTTAAAAAAAGATTATTATTCTATTTTTTAATTTTTAATTTTAAAGATGTAGGGTACAATTCAGGGTTAGGTATACAAAGGTTCATTATGCAGGTACCCTTGTTGATGAGGTGTGTCCCTCCCTCCCCTGGCAGTTTCCCACGACTGCCAATTACGTCCCCCACCCCGGCAGTTTCCCACTACTGCCAATCCCTTTCTTAAAGTATTATGATAATTGTTCAAGGTCCACTTATGAGTGAGAACATGTACTCAGTTCTTTGTTTCTGTGATAGATCACTCAGTATGATAGACTCTAAGTCCATCCAAGTTGCCGTGAAGTTCATAACTTTGTCCTTGATGGCTGTGTAATATTATTTTTTAAGCTGGGAAAAGTAATAGCATATGTGTATGCAGATAGAGATCATGCGTAAGATAACAAGAATTTGATGATGAAGGAGAGAATGGCAAAAAGTGCTCAATGATGCTCTTGACCAGGTGAGAGGGAGATCTAGTATATAAGCAAGAGGGCTGGCTTTAGATTATGAAGATGAATTGTGAATCCATGCTAATGGGAAGGCAAGCAGATTCTGGGTGCAGATGGTCATAAGTGTGTCTATATCATTGTCCCAGGATCTTTCAAATGCTTCATTTATTTCAGCAAGGTAATGTCTGTTTTGGGGGGCTGCTTTCATAAATCACCACAGACATGGTAATTTATAAGAAACAAATATTTATTTCTCACAGTTCTGGAGATGAGGATATCCAAGATCAAGGCACTGTCAGATTTGGTGTCTGGTGAGGGCCTGCTCTCTGTTCTGTACCTGGCCAACTTCTGTGTCCTCACGTGACAGAAGGGACAAGGGAATTTTCTGGGTCTTTTTAATAAGGCACAAATTCCATTTGTGAGAGCTTCACCTTTATCTCTCAATCACTTTCCAAGGACTCTAGTTCCTAATATTATCACATGGATGATTAGGTTTTAACATATCAATTCTGGGGGGACACATTCAGTCTATAGAAGATTAGTGGCAAGGTATTTAAGAACAAGAATTGAGGTGTGAAGAGAGAGACAAAGGAGGTGTAGCCCCCTTGGAGTGTGGAAGACAATGTACTAGGGTCATAAAGTATGATGGTAGCATTAAGAGCTCTCTGGAGGGTCATGGTCATGGATTTAAAGGTAACATGTTTTACTTCAACTATTTTCAACTATGAGGATGAAGGTACAGAATTATGAGACTTAGATTTAACCATGGTTGGAGCATTTCTATATTAGTTCAATGACGTGAGAGAGGAAGTAGAGGGACCAAGTAATTGATGCTGGATAAAGAGGAAAGTAAAGAAATATGATAGAACACAAGCTAGTGGATTGAGAAATTATCTATTATTCATTTATTTTTCTGAGGAGTCTCACTCTGTCATCCAGGCAGGAGTCTAGTGGCATGCTCACAACCACTGCAGCCTTGACCAGCTGGACTTAGGTGATCCTTCTGCCTCACCCTTTCAAGTAGTTGGAACTACAGGTACATGCCACCATGCCAGGCTAATTTTTTGATTTATTATAGAGACGAGATCTCGCCAGGATACCCAGGCTGGTCTCGAACCCCTGGACTCAGGCAATCTTCTTGCCTCTGCCTCCCAAAATGCTGGGTTGATTGACAGGAGCCACTATGCTTGGCTTGAGAACTTATTGAGACTGAGCTATTACTAGGACTAAAGGGGAATAGCTCGAGAGTGGGAAGCAATAAATTGAGATTATGGAGAGTTGTAGTTATTGTTAAGGTCCGGATAGGGTGAGGGCGGATGGATGGAGTAGAGAGGGAAGGCGTGGCACCGTAACCCCGAGATCCAAGTAAATGCAAAGAATTGCAACACACAGAAAGGTTAAGAAAGAAAAGTTTATTTAAAAGTAAATTAGAGCTGGGCTCAGTGGCTCAGCCTGTAATCCCATGCCTTTGGGAGGCTGAGGTGAGTGGATTGCCTGAGCCCGTGGGTTTGAGACCCGCCTGGGCAACAAGACCTCATCTCTACAATAAATCAAAAAATCAGCTGGGCGTTGTAGCGCATGCCTGTAATTCCGGCTACTTGGAAGGCTGAGGCGGAAGGATTGCCGGAGCCCAGCAGGTCGAGGCTGCAGTGGCCGGGAGCGGCCACTGCACTCCAGTCTGGGCAACAGAGTGAGACTCCAACTCAAAAAAAAATAAAAAAAAATAAAAAAATAAAAAAAATAAAAGTAAATTAGAGAGAGAAAGAGAAGGAAGAAAGAAGATTCACCTCTCCAAGGTGGGGGAGGGGACCAAAGCCAGGAAGCATGGCGACAGTCATAGCTCAAACAGCACATGGCCACACTAGAGTCTCGCAAAGCAATGGCCACTGGTTGCTTGTGGTTGAGTCCTTTTAACCATTCCCCTTGATGGGGAGAGATCATTAAGGTGATTGGCTGGTGCTCTGCTCCTTGTTATCACAAAGGGGCAGGCAAGTGCAGGTACTGACGTCGGGTGATGGACAGATGGACAGCAGGCAGATGGGTGGGTTAGTCACATGATTGGTGCAAGAGATTTGTTAGATATTTGCAATTCACAAACTCATATATTTGCAACTTGCAAACTCCTTGACCAAAGGTGGTCTTATTACTACTTTTATGACTTTGCCCCCCCCAAGAGATTTGTTAGACATTTGCAGTTCACAAACTCAGACATTTGCAACTCACAAACTCCTTGACCAAAGGTGGTCTTATTATTACTTTTGTGACTTTGGCCAGCCAAAAGGTGATCTTTGATCTTTAGCCTTGACAAGGAACCTAAAAGTTTACTAGAGATTATTATGCTAAACCATGAATTGAAAGGTTGGGCTGTCCTGGTCTTGCATCTGATGGAGATTTGGCTAGAGGGATGGGATAGGCTGCTGTTTATCCTGCAGTAGAATGTCTGAATGCTTTCTAATCGTTATGCTGAGGCAAAAAGACTAAACTAAGAATAAGCCAAGTTTCTTTTAGGTTTCTATAGGTACCTTTCAGTTATGACAAAGCTTGTGATGCAATCACAAGAATGATTGGCTGAGATAGGGTGAAAGACATAATATGACATACATATTTTTAAAAGGACATGACTTTAATGGCAGGATCACTAAAAGGGATGAAGTAAAAAAAAAAAAAAGAAGAGAGTATGAGATACATAATCTGCATGTGTGATGGACTGAATGTGTCTCCCCAAAATTCATATGTTGGTGCCCTAATCCCACTACCTCAGAATGTGACTGCATTTGGATGTAGGGACTTTAAAGCGGCAATTAAGTTAAAATGAAGATATTATGGTGTGCCTTAATACAATCTGGCTGGCGTCTTTGTAAAAGGGGAGATCAGGACACACAGAGCCACCAAGAATACATGTGTGCAGCAAAAAGACCCTGTGAAAGAGGCAATAAAAAGGTGGCATTTGCAAGCCAAGGAGAGAGGCATCAGAGGAAACCAATTCCGAGGGCATCTTAATCCTGGACTTCCAGCCTCCAAAACTGTGAGAAAATAAATTTCAGTTTTTTAAGTCACCCGGTTTCTGGTAATGTGTTTTGGCAGCCCTAGAAAACTAATATAGCATGTCTATTGAATCATCATGGAAGAAAGAAGGAGTGGTATTAGAGAGACAGACAGTGAATCAAGGGCTAAAATTGTGAAAAATTAGAGAAAATGACTCAGAGCATATAAAATGTGAGCAAATGTCAGGAGTGTTTGGTGGTATCATCTGATGACAATATATTCAAAGCTGGGTCTTGAGGGTAGTGGGGGATGGTCTAAAAACAGATATGAGGACCAAGATGGCATCTAAGTCACTTATAAGCTCATTAACACTAGAGCTGTGGGTCAAGAAACAGCTACCACTTCTGAGAACTTTAGGGCGCGCAGGGTCCACAAGGCAGAGCCTGATATCCATTGGGGAAGAGGATGTAGGGAATAGGATTTTGCCACTAATGGACCCTTGGATTTAGAGGGTCCGTTAGGGAAGAGTTTTAACAATTGGACGGCTTGGGAGAGGGAACAAAAAGAGATATTCTTATTTAGATTAAAAGGCAGATGTTCTAAGAGTGTGGTGGTGGCCATAGATAGGGGTAAAGACATAATGAGGTAAGTCTGGGAGTCTTCAAAGCAGAACTCTCTTTCAGGCCTTAGAGTTTAAATTGGAGGGTATGTGTGTATTGCTGGTTAAAAGATAGAAATCCTAGCAGGTATGATTTGAGGTTCTTGACCTTGAATGGAGTGGTGGTGATATTACAGAATGTGCTATGTCTTAACCCCTCATTGATGGCCTTGGGGATGGGAGCAGAGTGTCATGCTCAATGTGTTGGCTGCCTCACTTCTGACTATTTGGAAATTTATCCTGTTTCACTGTGTGAAGTATTGAACCAAATTAATTTTGTTCTAGACAGATACTCAGTGGGCCCGAAACTGTTTTTTTGGATAGTGCATCTTTCTCCCATGGATTTGAGATGCCACCTTTAATATGTACTCAATTCCCTTATGTGTCCTGTATTTTGTGCATATATGTATTTTCAAAAACTACTGTGATTAATGAAATGAATATTCTTTGTGTTACATAACTTATAGAGACCCTTTGTTAATGTGATTTTTCTAAAATGTAGGTCAAAAAACTATACCACTATTATTTCCTGGAAGAGGCAAGAGTGTAAGTTATTAAAGTTTCCTTAGGTTGTAGAAGAATTCTTATACCAAAATGTGTAAAATGACCTTAATTATTTTCCTTCACTGGGATTGTAATTCTGCAGATGATGGTCATTGTTTTTTTTCTGTGCTAGCCTGGCCTTCACCATCAAGAAATGACACAGCCACACAGCATAGCCCCCAAGAGTAGCATTATCACAAATTACCATCTGCTATAAGGTAAGTTCATAACGCAAGGTTGAGCAAGTTCTTTTTTAAAGTGGCCAGTACATCCTGGCAGGGGCAGGCATTACAATTTCATCTGGAAAAGAAATTATTGCAGCCAGGTGTTATGCTTCATGCCTGAGATTCAGCTCGTTGGTAGGTTGAAGCGGGAAGATTACTAGAGCCCAGGAGTTTGAGACCAGACTGGGCAACATAGCAAGACCTCATCCGTACAAAAAAATAAATGAAAATTAGCTGGGCATGGTGGTATGCACCTGTAGTCTCAGCCACTTGGAAGATTGAGGCTGAAGGATTGTGGTGAGCCGTGATGGTGCCAAAGTACTCCTGCCTGGGTAACAGAGTAATGCTCCAAATCTAAGTTAATAAATAATGTAGCCAGTATATCCTGGCAAGTTCAGGTATTACAATTTCATCTGGAAAATAAGTTTTTGTGCTGCCATCAACAAAATGAAATTTATAATTGATCAGTAATAGTAATGATGATGATTAAAACAAGCTACTACTAACAGGTAAATAGATGCCAACTTTGTAGTACCTTGCTAGATACTCAAGTACCTTGGTAGATGCTTGGTACTGTGCTTATAATTTTGATAACATATGTTTAGAAGCAATAATAAATTCTTTTTTTTTTTTTTGAGTTGGAGTCTCACCCTGTCACCCAGACTGGAGTGCAGTGGCCGCTCCCGGCCACCGCAGCCTCGCCTGCTGGGATCCCGTGATCCTTCCGCCTCAGCCTTCCAAGTAGCTGGAACTACAGGCGCGCGCTACCACGCCCGGCTAATTTTTGATTTATTGTAGAGATGAGGTCTCACCAAGTTGCCCAGGCGGGTCTCGAACCCGTGGACTCAGGCAATCTACTCAGCCTCCCAAAGGTGCGGGATTACAGGCTGAGCCACTGAGCCTGGCTGCAATAATAAATTCTTATCTTAGTTTTACAGAAGAGTCTGCTGAGGCTCAGGAAAATTGAGTAACTTGCTAATATCACACAGCTAGCAAGTGACACAACACGATTTAACACGACGTCTGTGTTCTGTGTGAAGTAGATTTCTCTTTTGCTTTCTTTTCACTTGACTGCAAAATATTGTTTAGATTAGTTACATGTCAGAGAAAATCTTATACAAGACTAATTTCTAGAGCAAATAACAGAACATCTTAACCTGTTGGTTTTGCATGAGTAATAATCATTTCCAGTTTATGTGCTCACAAAATCAATGCATACACACTTTCCCCTTATCAATCAATCTATATTTCTATCATTGATCTAGTCTCTGTGCCAGACTAAATTTGTATAAATAAATATTTATAAAGGTAGGAGCATATATGTAAATTGAAAAAAATTTTAAAAGCAAAAAACACAGTGATTTGTTTTAATCTCATAAAATACAGGATTATGGAAATCCCAGTGGCAAAAATATTTAATTGTGAACTTTTTACTTGGTTATTATTTTTTAAAATACCTTAAGAGAGAGTGTATTAATGAATAATGACTAAAGGTGTTTGAATTAAAGACCAGTTTATCAGATACTGAGGTCTATATTCTGATTTTCCGTAAGTAGAGAATAAATTTTTAAGCCTTTTTCACTTAAACATTGAATATAATTTAGATTTTTATTGACAGAGGAATATAACTAAACAATTTTTTAAGACATCAACCCTCCCCTCCAGTTTCTTCATTTTATCTTTGTATTTTAGAGATAAAGTCACATTCTGCCTTCCAGGCTGGAGTGCAGTGGTGCAATGATAGGTCACTGCAGCCTCTGACTCCTGGTCTCAAGGGGTTCTCCCACTGCAGTCACCCCAGTAGCTAAGACTACAGGCACATGACACCACACCCGGCTAATTTTTAAAATTTTTCTTGTAGACGCAGGGTCTTGCTATGCTGCCCAGGCTGGTTTTGAACTGAACTCAATCTTCCTGCCTTGGCCTCTCAAAGTGCTGGATTACAGTCAGGAGCCACAGAACCCACAGTTCCTTTGTTTCTGCTTTATACATTTCAGTAACTTAACTTTTTTTTCTTACTCAAATGTGTTCCAGATATGGATGACATTATTGCTTTTTATTTGGTATGTCTGTTCATCTTATCCAAAAGTTTTTATCTTTTTGTATTATATCAAGAAACCAGGATGTGGATATTTAATGGTCACTGTCACAAGAAGTCTAATAAAAGATGGCATTTCCTATTGTGTTCCAGCTATGCATTCCTTAATTCTGTTTATTGAATATGCTAAGCGCCTTGCTGCCTCAGGGCTTTTGCATAAGTTTCCTCCTAGAATGCATTTACACCAGGCACTCACGTCTTTCTGCTTTCAGGTCTTCTTTCAACTCTTACTTTCTTGGATCTTTCCAAACTGGCCTTTCTAAAAGAATGCTTCTTTCTCTCTGCAGCCCTCAATCCTGCTTTTCATCATGACCACACATTTTATATTAGGTTTATTATTAATTTATTTATTTTTGCTGTCTCTTCGATTAGAATGTAAGTTGTGTTCTATCAAGGATTCTTTCTTGTTCACTAATGTGTCTCCAGGACCTAGAACAATATCTGGGATCTCCTGGACACTCTAGAAAACACTTGTTAGTGTGTCGAGTTTTTAACATATGAACCCTCATGGATTTTCCTCCCTTGTTTTCTCACTTTTAAAAATATCTTATCTATGGAGAGCATCTTTTGATTTATTATTTTTTTTCTTTAAACAAAGTGCTTATAAGTTAGCTGTGGTGGCTTACATCTTTAATCCCAGTAATTTTGGAGGCCAAGGTGGGAGGATCACTTGAGGCCAAGAATTCAAGACCAGCCTGGGCAACATAGCAAGACAAAAACCAAAAAAAAAAGTGATTATATATTTTATGTTTCTTAGATGGTATGATTTATATACAATGAGTATCTTCTATAATCTCTTGTTATTCCTCTATAACAGCGTATTAAATAAAATAATTTATTTAAACATGTTGTCAGAATTTCCACCATGTTAATCCTCTATCTAATTAGTAAAGAAATGTAAAAAATGATCATCAAAAAGTAACCTAAAGAGAATATTTGTCTCTAAATAAGAATATTGAAAGCATGTATATTCCATCATTTATTAAAACACCTAAGAGGCATTCATATAAATAATGATTTGAAAACATTTTGTATTTTTCAGATACAAGATATTATTATCATGTAACATTCTGACCGCAGTGATTTGGAAAATATCTCTTGAACCAACATTAGACATTTTATCTTTATTTTTAACAGAGCACATTTGCTTATACCTGTATTGTTGAAAACTCCAAAATGTTTAAACTTAAAATCATGAAAAAATACATTCTTAAGACTTTTGAAATTTTACTATTAATGTGTTATTTACTTGTAACAGGTGAACACTCACCAATAAATATTTGAACTTAAAATCATGGGGAGAAAAACCAGTCTGAGATTAGTAGACTTTTTATTGATATGCAGTCTATCTCTATTAGGATTTGGTCTTCATGGAAAGTCATTCAGAGTATTTAACAAGAGAGCAAACCCATTAAAAATATGCAAGCTCTTGGAAAACAAAATCCAGTGTACTAATTAAACCTATTAAGGCAATTACAGAGCACTATAAATGATGCAAAATTTCTCTTGGGCTTCTCATGGTACCAATGACAAAAAGCCAAAAAGTTCCTATTTTTCTAAATAGAGATAAAGAGTATGGGTGATTAACTTCAGCACCATTGAGTTAATTTGCAATGAGTCAACAACAGAAAACATTTCCATGAGCATAGAATAATGGTGAAAGACAGTTGTTTTACCACTCAATGGTAATTCAGCTATTTGTGAGAGAACACTTTAGTAATCAAGGAAAAACTACAACCACCTGTTGACGAGGAAGAATAAATATAAAAAAAGTTTCCTGAAACAGTTTGTGGTCTTTATAGCTAAATTTCTTTTTAAAAAAAAATTAAAAATTTTTATTTTGTAAGGATACAAGTGAAGATTTACTACATAAGTAAGTTGCATACTGGCAAAGTCTGGGTTTGTAGCTGGCCCCCTCTCTCTCTGATAGTGGATTTGGTACCCAGTGTGTTACCATGAATTACCCTCTTCCTCCTCCCTCTTCCTTCCTAGTAGTGTCCAGTGTCTGCCGATCCATTCCACCTTACTCATGTGACCAATGATCAGGGCCCATTTATGAGTGAGAGCACGTGACATTCAGCTCCTTGTTTCTGTGATAGTTTGCTCAGGATGATGGTCTCCAGCTGCATCCATGTTGCTGCGAAGGCCAAGATAATTTTCTTCCTTCTGTGTAGACAAATTTCTGAGGTTTCCCTTGCTCGCATGCACATTTGAAAAGATTCTTAACTGCTGCCTTCCTAT
This sequence comes from Cephalopachus bancanus, assembly GCA_027257055.1. NCBI lineage: Eukaryota > Metazoa > Chordata > Mammalia > Primates > Tarsiidae > Cephalopachus > Cephalopachus bancanus. The sequence goes on from JAPVLO010000249.1 coordinate 1,862,639, forward strand.
CTTTTGTTGGGTGATCAAAACATTATGACCTTTGTTTCAGAAGACAACTTCAGGTGTATGAACTAGTAATCGGAATTCAAGCCTACTCCCTGAAAGGCACTGGTTATTATGTGGTGATATTGAAAACCATCTTGTTTAAGGAATCTAAAAATTAAGCTGAGGTCACTACAACCTTTTTAAAAAAAAAGTTCAGAAGACTTGTGAGAAATTTTTTTAAAAGCACTTTAAAGAGCCTCTCAATTAACGTTTATAATCATTCTGTGCAACAACTGCAACAGATAAAACTATTTCTACTCTTCAGATGAATGATTGAGGAAGAAAGGTTAAGAAATGTTCCCAGTACACCTCAGCACAGGAGGAACAGAAGGATTAGATCAGGACTTAGCTTTCCTAAATTCTAGTTTGGCAAAATATGTCTTCAAGGAGGTGGTTCATGATATCATGTGATTATTTCCCCAATCTTAGCTGATGAATGTGTTTTCAATTGTTTGTGCTTCACACATTGCAGAAACATATTTATTATTATTCACCAAATTACAGCAGATGTGCAAAGTCAGCCAGGGCAGAATAAGTGTGAAGAAAAGGCAACGGACAGCATATGTGCAGATGCGGCTTCTATTAGAGTCATCCTCGGTGCTGTTGCCCTGGAAGGGAAACCATGCACAGAAGTGGTTAAGGCTGCAGAATTTCATGCAAAGCTCACCTCCAGAGATGATTACAAGAGAACAATTTAGTTGTTCTGATGTTGTTAATGATTGTCATTCTCCTGTAATGTGTTGGTAGAAAAATGTATACATGTTTTAAACGGTATATGCCCTCTGACAGAATGGAGTGATGTAAGAAGATGAACTAAACACAGTTAACCGGGTACAGTGGCGCACGCCTGTAAACCCAGTCCTTTGAGAGGCAGAGGTCAAAGGATTGCCTGAGCCCAGGGGTTCCAGACCAGCTTGGGCAACTTGGCAAGACCTCGTCTTACAATAAATAAAAAAAATTAGCTGGGAGTGGTGGCATGCACCTGTAGTTCCAGCTGCTTGGAAGGCTAAGGTAGAAGCTTCACTGGAGCCCAGCAGTTGTAGGCTGTGGTAGCCATGAACGTGCCACTGCACTCCAGCCAGGGTGACAGAGTGAGACTTCGACTCGAAAACAAACACAAAACAAACAAACTCCCAAAAACTAAATACAATTAGTGTCCTATTTTAACTTCACAAGATTCAGGATTTAGGAATCCCAGTTGCAATGGCGTAACCAATTAAGATGCTATTACTCAACTGTTGCAACGTACATTCCTTAAAAGTGCGTATTTCTTAATTGAGACCTTTTTTAAAATGAGCTTTCTTTTTCTTCTGACAAGGTAGGGATTTAATAATAATGTAAAATAAATTTCTCAGGGACTTCAGAGTCTGTGGACTGAGCAAATAGTTCAAAATGGTCTATTTTCAGATGACTTGTTCCACAGAGCCCCTAATCGTAAAATGCATTGATCATGTTAAGTCTTTTTGTTGTGTTTCCATTCCAGGCTAAGAACTCAATGGCAGCAGAAACTTTATCTTCCATCTTTGTATCACTCATGCTTAATATCTCACAGGCATTGAATAAATAGTGCATGAAACAACAATTTTATATCTAATCAACAGGCAAAATATTGACTGAGAGACAGCTACATGCAATGCTGAAATGGCTGATGGTAAGAGGAATGTCTTTGAAGCAATTAGACAGGGGGCGTGGTAAAAGTTATTGCATGTGAAACTGATTTAACTATTTTTAAAGAATGAATAAAACAGAAGAGCACCTGTGTTGCCACATCTCTGCCAACACTACATGTGATGATGCTTTTTAATGTTCTCAACCAGTTTGTCAAGAAGTAATATACCTCATTTAAATTTACATGTCTTTACTTATTGAGGTCAAGCTTCTTTTAGAATACTTGTTAGCTATTTAAATCTCACCTTTAAAGAATTGCATATTTGTTTTGTTTGGCCATTATCATTTACATTCTCTTCTTAATATCTTGAAGTAAATTTGATTTTCTTTTTTTAATTAGTTAATTAATTGATTTATTTTTTTGAGTTGGAGGCTCACTCTGTCACCCAGACTGGAGTGCAGTGGCTGCTCCCGGCCACTGCAGTCTCGACCTGCTGGGCTCCGGCGATCCTTCCGCCTCAGCCTTCCAAGTAGCTGGAACTACAGGCGCGCGCTACCATGCCCGGCTAATTTTTGATTTATTGTAGAGACGAGGTCTCGCCAAGTTGCCCAGGCAGGTCTCGAACCCGCGGGCTCAGGCAATCCACTCACCTCAGCCTCCCGAAGTGCTGGGATTACAGGCTGAGACACCGAGTCTGGCTGTTAGTTCGATTTTCTAACATTTATTGAGCTCCTACCATGGGTCAGAACTAGAGCGCATATCTAGGGGTTATGCAGTCTTGGATTCCACTTTCTCCTTACTAGGAATACACCATGAAAGAGAAAGAAGAATAAGAATTAAGAATTTGGCTGCTACGTGATATCCGTGTTTTCTTAGACAGTGGTTTTTGAGCTCATTAAAATGATGAGCACATGTTGGAGCTTTAGGTAGAGAAAATTCATTTATTAAGAAATCTGCCAGATGGATCTACAACAATGGATTCTACAAAATGCAAATACATTTTGTTACCTTAAATTAACTTGGACATCGGAGTAACAGTGAAGAAAGTTCCCAATAGGTCAATCTGGAAATGGGGGAGAAAAAAAGAGAAGTATTTAAGATGGCAGAAGATGACACAACTTGGTTGTAGAAATTTAAAGATATTACTAAGATTTACAGGATGATATTCATTATACAAATTCTGTCTATGGAAAGGTATAGATAAGCGCTAACAGAATTATAGTGTAAGTCACATGTGTAATTTAACATTATCTGATAACCACTTTGTGTAATAAGGAATTTGCCTTTGTTTCTAGGAAGTAATCTATGTTATACCTGAGAGGAGCATCTTTCTTTAGGCTCTGTAGACAATGACACCCCTCTTAGCTATGGCATGGATTGACTGGTGTCAATTATGCCAGATCTTAAAGTGGAGTCAGTCATACCCAATAGTCTTACAGTGGAGTGGTCATGATATAAATACCAATCACCTAACTTAGGGTGATGGCATTATGTCACATGGTATCAGTTGACCTGGAGGTTGAGTACAACCATGTGGGAAATCAACTAATCAATCCATCAATCACTTATGCCTATGTAATGTAGTCCCATTAAAAACTCTGGATATTGGAATTCAGGTGAGCTTCCTGGTTGGCAATACTCTGTGTGTGTTGTCACACGTAGATGTCTGGAGGGTAACACATCCTGAGAACAATGGATACTCTAGGTTTGAAACTCTCCCAGACTGTGCCTTATGAATCTCTTCTCTCGGCTGATTTCAATTTGTAGCCTTTTTCTGTGATCAACCATACCCATAGGTATAATAGCATTCAGTGAGTTCTGTGAGACCTAGCAAATTATCAAAACTAAGAGTGGTTTTGGAAACCCCACAAATTTGTAGTTGGTGCCGAATTGAGAGTGGTTTTCCCTTGAAATTTATAGTTGGACTTTAACTCCATGCAGTCTGCCAGAATTCTTGGGCACGCCAGAGACTTGCGCCCTCAATTTTTCAGTTTGGTTAACATCAGGAACCGTATTAATAAAGTAAAAACAGGTGTAGAGATGAGATCTTGCTATATTGCCCAGGCAGGTCTCGAACTCCTAGGTTCAAGTGATTCTTCCCTCCTTGGCCTCCCAAAGTGCTGGGATTACTGGTATAAGCCACCATGCCCAGTCCTTGTTAATCATCCCAGTGTGTTGTAGCTGATGCTCTTAGTGTCCTGTCCTTATTCCTTGGACTTACAGACCTGACCCAAGAGCTTCCTGCAGCAAACACCTACAAGTTTTTGCTTGCAACTTTTCTTGGGAAGGGTAAAGTTCTCACTCTACAGCTACAAACCAAAGATGTTTGAGCATTAATATTTTAGAAGATTTTACCTAATGGTTGACAAGAGTTTTTGCATAGAAAGGCAGCTTCCTTGCCCTCTGAGGTGGGCTCTCTGCTCTCAGCAACAAAGCAGAATGGAGCGACTCAAGCGACTCAGCAGAATGGAGACCTGTTTGTCCACAGTGGCATCCTAATTTTTAACATGACTTGGACTGGCTTCCTTCCTTTCCTCATCTCACTGACTTTCCTGTGAATGATTCTTCAGATAATCTTCCACTCATAACCTTGCTCAAGATCTTCCGGTAGAAACTAATCTAAGATGGAGGGCCCCAGACTGGGTCAGAGTTTGAAAGTACATAGCAAAACAAGAAAAGAGGGGCAGCTTAAGGATGAATGTGAATAAAGCAAAGAACTTTAAAACTAGGGCTTACGAAAATTTCTGGAAACAACCCAAATGGCTGTCTTATGAATTGAAGTAAGCATAATAAAGATATGAAGAATGTATGTTAATCAATGTCAAAAAAACAAGAACCAATGTTACTTGTTTCTTCTCTGTCAAGTAAAAATTTATCTTTATCTTTAATGAGAAGGGTGGAACAATTATCAGTGAAGGGAAAATGAAACCGAAGTTTTTTGAGGAGGTGGGGACTTTTCAGCCTGCAAGGAGCAGGCCAGATGTGTTTGCGAATTAATTTCTTTGGAAAAAGTCGTCAACTAATGGCTGACAATAGTCTTCATAATGTCCATCTTCCTTGCCTCTCTGAAGTATACTCTACTCTCTGAGGTATTTAGTTGCTTAAATTATTTAAATGTCTTTAATTTTTTTTGTAATTTTAGAGACAAACACCCACTCTATCACCCAGACTGGAGTGCAATGGTGTGATCCTAGTTTACTGTAGCCTTGAACACCTAGGCTCAAGCAATTCTCCCATCTTAACCTCCTAAGTAACTGAGATTATAGGCGTGCACCACCATAATTTTTTTGTAGAGATGGGGTCTTGTGATGTTTTCCAAGCAGGTTTCAAACTCCTGGCCTCAAGTGATCCTCCCACCTTGGCCTCCCAAGGTCCTGGTATTATAGGTATGACCATCATGTCTAGCCTGCTTAAATATCTTAATGCAGACAAATTACAGTGCATGAAACAGGAGACTTGAAGATAGCATTACTGAACTGATGTCAGAAATCTATATTTTTAATAAGCATTAAATATTTTATTCATAATGTAGTTTCCTTAATGCATCTAAGTAGGATTCTAAAATAAATTATGAAATAATGGCTTGTGAACATTTGTTAAATAAAGTTGCAGTCATGTGTAGCCTGTAAAGGTTCTTGAACTCTTTGTGGTGTATCTGGACATGTAAGGAGTAAAATGACTCAGAACTCTGCCCATCTGGTATCAGACAATTTGATTATACCGATTATGACCTGACTGTTCTAGTTTCTAAATAATGAGGAAATGAGATACATAAATATTAAATCATAGACCCAAATTTTATCTCACAGCAAAATTGCAGCATAAGGAGTCTTAACTAGATGGACACAGCTAATGACCTTTAGAAAAAGCCTCAAAATAATTTTAAGAATTGTATTTTGAAATAGCTTTATTTCATTTCATTTCATTATTTTCTCTCATTGATTGCTCAGAGCTCAGTAGACTAAAAAACAAAAGGAAATAAATCTAACACCAAGAGAGCTATGTTAATTATAAAAACATGATTTAAAATAATTTTCATTGTATCAACTTAAACTATTAACATAAAGATACAATTATGAGATTTTGTAGTCTTGTCATTGCAGGATGATGATTAATAATTTTCAGTATGACATTAATGTTTGGGATGTTTGATGACAGGAATCATAAATAAAAGTATTTAACGCTGTTGTTACTTTTGAGTCTTGCATTTTAACTCATTTAATCTGAACACCTTTGCATTTTGCTTGAATTTTGTGAAGGTTTCTGTTGTGCGTATTTATGATTATATGATCCATCTATAAATATTAAAATATTAATTTATTTTTTAAAAAACACACTGTTCTTACATCTCTTTAGACACATTCCAAAATAGCTAATATAGTGAGTAAAAACAGCTATGATTCTCATGGATACATTCTATTTTCCCCATGAATTAAATCATAGATTACTCATCTCTAAATGCCTGTTTTCTTTAATTTTAATTTTACCTTGTGGTGGTTGGTGGCAGAAGAGAAGGAAAACATGGGGCCTGGTGCACATGGGAATGGTTAGATCTATTAGTAAGATGCAGGTAATTAAAAAATATAGGTAGAGTAAACCAGTGATTGAAGTCATGAAGGGCTTGGGTATCTGTTTCTCATCAGCACATAACTAGGAGTAGGGCTGTGCTCATATTAGTGCTTCACTTTAAGTCTCTAATGGCTGAAAATTATCATCTCATGAATGCCTAGTGGTGGTTTTTAAAACTGCACATTGCTCTTTAAGTGCCTTCAGAGACACAACATACATAGATATTAGTACCTGACCGTAAACAATCCAACATTCTAACTATCTCCATCAGTGCTTTCTAAGATCTTCTTCTGATGTAGAATTGTTGAGCCATCAGGAAGGTCTTACTTTGTCAACACATTCAGCTAATTAAATGTTTGTGTGCCCAGTAGACGTATTAAACACTATGTGGGTCAGTTGTTTTCCATTTCACTTTCATAACTTTTGTCAAAGCTCATTCTCAGATCTGCCTCATAGCAGCGTTTTCACAAACACAGAGGACGGCCTGCAGTTCAGAAGCATGAGGAAACAGGGTGTTCTGACTGTATGAGGGAGTCTATCCAGATTGAACTAATACAAAAATCAATTGACAATTAGCACACAAACATTGAACACAATTTTCTTTTTTTAAAGTCAATGCTGCGGTTGTAAAATTTTTACCCAAATTATAGATATGTCAACTTTTAGGAATCAAGTAATTAAATAATTTTAAGAATCAAATTAATTAAATAAATAAGATTTTGTATTAAAAATAATAATCTTCCTGTCCCTTATTTTGTCTTTCTCCTTCCTAGAGAAACTGCTGCTTCTTTAAACTCTCTCTCTCTCTCTCTCTCTACACATATATATCTTTCCCTTCCCTCCCTCCCTCTCTTTCTCTCTCCAAATGTGTGTGTGCAAACATGGTATTTATCTCATGTTTCCAAATAACATTCCTATATTGTTGCTCTTTGATTTTTTTCAGTTTTAAGCATTATCAACTGACTCCCTGCTATAGAGGGCAAGGTTTTAACTCTGTCTTATTTAGCTCCCATCTCTCTCTCTCTCTCTCACACACACACACACACACACACACACACACACACACACACACACACACACACACACTCCTAGTCAATTCAGTATTATAATTTTGGTTGGGGCAGGTTTCAACACTTACATTACTGAGACTTGGGAATTTTGTCCAAAGTGGAGAAGTCCAAGGCTGCTCTGATTCTTGTTTTTCTGCATATGACCTCATTTCCCTTATCCCCACAAGCTTTTAGGGTCTTGTCTTTTTCCTTGGTGGTTAGATATTTCATGGTGATGTTCTGTGATACAACTGTATTTTGATAATTTTCACTGGGACTTGGTGGGGAAATTTTCTTTTATTATTTCCTGAGTGATTTTTTTGCTGTATTTTCTGTTATTTTCCTTCTATCATTTGAAAAGTAGATCATCTGGATTGATCCTTTCATTTTCTACTAATTTTGCTCCTATTTCTCATTTCTTTTTTTCCTTCCACTTCTGGCAGATGTACATAGTGTTTTCTATTGAATTGTACATATCTGTTATAGTATTTTCAAGAGCTTTCTTTTTGCTAAAAAATGCTTTAAAAATAATATCCTATTTTTGTTTCATGCTCGTAGTACCTCCTTTTGTCTCTCTGAGGATACTGTTAGGTTTGTTTTGTTTTTTTGAGTTCACTCCATACTCTAGTTCATTTTTCCTCTAACCTTTTTTTTTTCCTGTTTGATTATTTTGATCTCAATTTCTCATGTTGGTTATTTTCCTCAAATGTCTGATACTACTCGGTTGTCTCATGTTTAAAGTGGGAAAATAGAACTGGCTGGAAACTTTGAGAACTTGAAGGGAGTTACCAGCTGTGAGTTTTGCTGTAGGATAATCTGGCAGGTTTGTTTGATTGGAAAGGCTCTGATATTTCCAACTTTAGGGCTTTTGCGTTATGCTAGCCAGGCTCTGCAGAGAATGGTTCTCTGTGTGGAGATGAAGGGTAGCTGCTCGCATTCTGGGATTGGGAACTTTCCATTCCTAAACTCTTTAGAGATTCTGAGATGGGAATGGCATTGGTTTTGAGCTTTGCTCAGTTTCCATTTAGAATTCAGTTACACACTACTCTTTCATCTGCTTTCTAATTTCCAATCCTTATTGCTGATGTTTCTCCTATACTCGTTGTTGTGGAATGATGACCCCCAAATGTCTACTTACTGTTGTTTTGGTGGGGTTTCTTGAGGGAGCCAGAGTAAATGAGTGCATGTGATTTGATGTCTTTATCTGGGATCATCATCTTTTTGAAATAATTATTTGGAGACCACAGAGAAGAGAGAAATCCCATGATTATCCAGCCTATGTTCAGACTTTCTGAGAAAGCTGCTCCTATATTCATCTAGCGAGACAGGCATTTGACAAAATTAAAACATGTTCAAAGAACAAAATTAGCCTTGTGATAATAATGGTTAAAAGTGGGTAATGCCCACAAATGAGGTCATCCTACATACCTCTACTACTGTATATATTTGAAATTTCAAATTCTAAAATTTCACATTTCAATTTGTGAAGTTTTCAGAAAGGGCTATTCTATCTTCCTCGGTAAAAGGGTTTTTCAAACCCAAGAATCAAGTAGTCTTTAATTAAATTTTGAATGACATTCTGTCATTTTCTTTATACATTCAAAAGAATTTGAATTTTATGCCTCGAGGAAAGCATGAACTCAAAACATCAGGAATCTTTTTGAATTAAGAAACAAATTAACTTCCTAATAATCTAGAGTGCCACTGCTATTGGTTTGGGTCGCCACTAAATTGCTCAATAGTCCACTTTGTAAGATTCTCTTCTTCCTCTTTTGATTGTAACTCTACCTTAAGATGGTCTTCTAATTGCAGTCCTACTTGCCTGCAGTCCCCCAGTTTGGGAGCTTACATTTTCCTTGTCTTTCACTGCTTCCCTTGCATGTCAGCTAACATATGAAAAGGAAGTTAATAACCTTTTGAGTCTGAGTACCACTCTGTTGCCTAGGCTGGAGTGAAGTGGTATGATCATGGCTCACCACAACCTCAACCTCCTGGACTCAGGCTATCCTTCTGCTTCTGCCCCCTGAGTAGCTGAAACTATAGGTGTGCACCACCAGACCAAGGTTTTTGTTTTTTTTAAAAAATCTTTTGGTAGAGATATGTTGCCTAGGTTGGTCTTATAATCCTGGGCTCAAGTGATCCTTTCACCACTGCCTCCCAAAGTGCTGAGTTTACAAGCCTGAGTCACCACACCCAGCCTCTATTGTACCTTAATAAATCAGCATCAGGGTCACTACATATGTCTGAACATTACAGTTCATCTAAGAAAAGTATATCCTCCGCATGGAATAAATATTTATTTTAACATTATTTAAAATGTGAATTGTTGAAAGATATGAGTACAATTTGTTTTTAAATGCAGCAGTATTTCACTCAGAATAGTGCAAAAATTTATTTATAAAATCCTATAAATATATTACCAAAGGTAGCCGTTTGGACAATAATGTGACTGACCAAATGTATGAAAATATGTCATGGAGATTAGGAAATTTTGGTTATTTATAGCATTTACTTAAGGGCTCAGAAATTAGAAGCAATCAGGCAGAAATTCAAGACAGAATCGTTAAAGAGAAACGTCAAATCTATGAAAATGCTCTTACCAATCACACCAAGTCAACATTTATTAATAAACATTCAGTTCCGCTGGCTGCACTCAGAACTCTGTGCTATCATCTTTTGTTTTGTCTCTTGAATTCGCTTTGGTTTAATTGAGCAAAACCAAAGTTACCTATAAAATGACATTTCTCCAACATGAGAATTCTCGAAAGCTTGATGTTGCTATTTGAGGAAAATGTTTTATTGAATGAAATGATCAGAAGAATTTTGTTGTTGGTATGCAGAAAATCCAAGAATAGAAAGATTGGAAAAAAGCTTTCAGAGACCATCTTGTCAAGTGGTTCAAAGCCAGGTTATATCCCCTATAAAAGAGTGATGGAAATGTCTTGGGGTGTTTTTATTGTTACATACTGAATGGGTGGATCCTACTGGCATTCAGTGGGTGAAGGGCAGGGATGATAGATACTCTACAATATTCAGGATGGTTTGGAATAATAAGAAATTGTCTTTCCCAGTTTCTGACCAGTCCAGTCACCAGCTGATGCATGAATCCTTTGGGCATGGTAGTTTTACTGTGAGAATGATGAATAGGAAATTCAGTTTTAGGATGACAACAATGCAATCTTGAGAAGCTGAGGAGTAGCTGTTACAGTGGAGAGCAGCATGAATTCATGAGAACTGGAAGGTCACATGATCAAATCTACCCATCATCTATCTGACAATGAAGTTTCCCAATGTTGTCTGAACCAAACTTCTTCAGGTCTTGATTTAAATTTATTTAAATTAATTCAAATATATTAAAATCATTATTTTTCCCCAAACAAAAATGACTTTTTCTCCTGACTAAAAAAATGCTTAAACAGGCAGGGCGTGGTGGCTCATACCTGTAATCCCAGCACTTTGGGAGGCTGACTCTAGAGGATTGCTTGAGCCCAGGAGTTTGAAACTGGCCTAGACAACATAATGAGACTACATCTCTAAAAAAAAAAAAAAAAATTTGCTAGGTGTGGTGGTGCACACCAGTTGTCCCAGCTACTCAGAAGGCTGAAGTGGAAGGATTTTCTGAGTCCAGAACCTCAAGGCTGTAGTGTGAGTGATTGTGCCACTGTACTCTGACCTGGGCAACAGAGTAAGCCCTTGACTCAAAAAACAAACAAAAAATAAACAAACAAAAAAACCAACAACAACAACAAAAATTACTTTTTGTAAATAATCCTGAATGCAGAAAAGCACTAAGAAGAAGCAACAATCACTCTTAATTCCATTACTAAGGTAAATCATTATTAATGTTTGGATCAGGGTTTTTCAACAGTAGCCCTATTGAAATTTTAGGTTGGATAATTCTTTTTTTTTTTTGAGTTGGAGTCTCACTCTGTCACCCAGACTGGAGTGCAGTGGCCGCTCCCGGCCAACGCAGCCTCGACCTGCTGGGCTCCGGCGATCCTTCCGCCTCAGCCTTCCAAGTAGCCGGAATTACAGGCATGCGCTACCATGCCCAGCTGATTTTTTGATTTATTGTAGAGATGAGGTCTCGCTGCCCAGGTGGGTCTCGAACCCGCGGGCTCAGGCAATCCACTTACCTCAGTCTCCCAAAGGCGCAGGATTACAGGCTGAGCCACCGAGCCCGGCTGGATAATTATTTGATGGGGAGCTGTCCTGTGCATTGTGGGCTAGATATCAGTATTTTTGACATCTACTCATGAGATGACAGAAGCATCCATACAGTTTGGACAATCAAAAATCTCTCCAGAGAGTACCAGTGTTCCTGAAGGGGCAAATCATCCCATCTGAGAACTTCTGGATTAAGTGTGTGTGTGTGTGTGTGTGTGTGTGTGTGTGTGTGTGTGTGTGTGTGTTTAATCAATTGATCTTAGGAGGCATAAAAAAAAACTCCAGAGCTTAACTAAACTAGTTAGGTGCCATAATGTATTTTGAAAATTTTTTTATGGTTGTGACTTCATGAGATTTTTAAGGTCCAGTGGATTACGTGGGTTTTCCTTCATGTGCAGCCCGAAGGTCTTAGTATGATTTATTCTCTATCAATGTGCTCACCTTCTGGATGTGGACCAAAGCTTCCAAGGATGATGAGCTGCACGGATATATCACCTGGTCCTCACCATCTGGGGAATGGGCCACCTGAGATCCAATCCCACCACTACACAATATGTCCATGTAACAAACATGCATGTATGCCCTCTGAATCTAAAATAAAAATGGAAAAAAAATCACCTGGCCTAGTCTGCTTGGAGAACATCTTGGTCTCTTATTACAGTCATTTAGCTGTTGTGTCGCTATTGTTTTTCTTTTTTCTCTCTTTAGTCTCTCAATTCTGAGCTGACATCTATTTGTAACTCAGGTTGGATATCATTTATTGGTGGTTCTGAGTGCTGCTTGCCTGATGTGAAGATATTTTTAATATCGCAATGTACATTTGTTCCTGTATTATATTGGCAATTTTGAATTCATTTCTGGTCTAAACTGGTCACTAGGCTGGCTAATGAGAATTCATTCCCTGAAAGAGCATGCTAACTATTTTCTACTTTTTCCAAGTGAGTCAGATTGTGAATGCTATTTTGCAATTTATTAAAACATGAGAAATATATGTTGGTAAGTAATAACATGTAGTAGATTTATTGTGGTACTTTCCAAATGGATACATTAGAACTTTATCTTTTTAACTTTTCTGCACACAAGGAGGTAGACTCTCATGATAATTTTTTCAGATAAATTAAAAAGAGTCCCCCCATATTGGGCTCTGTAAGGCTGGAGGTACCGGAGGGAGGGGCGGGCCTCAACAAGATGGCTCCAACCCAGACCAGGAGAACAATGGGCGGAAGTGAGCCAGCAAAAATGAATAACCGGAGCTAAGAACCCAGCCACAAAGCCAGCCAGTACCTGTTATAGCGATTCTAGCAACCCCGTTCAGCCAATCTCCAGCAGACGCGACAGCTGTCCCAACCAATAATCACTCTCCCCAATTCCCCTCACAGCTTTCTCAGTGTGCCCTTTATAAACCCGTCGCCCATCTCGCTGGGTGCGACTTCTCCGGCCCACAGCTACATGGACCGGTGAACCTCGTCCGAGATTGCACTAATAAATTTTTCTTGGCTCCTTTGTTGCTGTTTCACCTGGTCTGGTTTCGTTTACCTTACAGGCTCCACATCTCATTTCCTTTTGCCATGACAAAAAGAGGCAGTTTGACCAGGGGCAGTGGCTCAAGGCAGTAATCCTAGCAATTTGGGAGGCTAAGGTGGGAGGACCGGTTGAGACCAGCAGTTCAAGACCAACTTAAGCAACATAGCAAAACCTTGTCGCTACAAAAAAATTTAAAAGGTAGCCAGGAGTGGTGTGCATCTGTAGTTCCAGCTACTCAGGAGGTTGAGGCGGGAGGATTGCCTGAGCCCAGGAGGCCGAGGCTGCCATGAGCCGTGATCATGCCATTGCACTTCAGCTTGGGCAACAGAGTGACACCCAGTTGCCAGAGGCAACTGAGTTTTTACTGACAAGCTCCTCACCGCCCTGCCTTCAGCCTAACTCAAAACCCTGAAAGAATAAATATTTACTAAAAACTGTGTTACCAAGTTGCTGGGAAATTCAGTGTTTTTGAAGAGCAAGTGTTACCAAGCTTGGAATAAAGCCATTTAAAAAAAGTTCTTTCCCAGTGAGCAAGACTGTAGCATAAAAATTCTCAGGTAAAGCAAGAAAGCATGAACACTATTCAAACATTCACTCTTGTGTCAGAAATGACTAGTGCTCACCAACTACCCATGTGCTCCTCTGCATTTCCCAGCCTCCCTTGCATATGGTTTCAGACAGTAAAATATAAGTGTACCCATTGCAGGCTGAAGAAGTTAAGACCCAGTACCTCACCTTATCTTCATCTTTTCCTGCTGTTTTGACTTTAGAGCCTGAATATTACCATTGACATGGCCATATAATGGAAGCTGCCTAGATCTCAGGGTCACTACATGGAGGAGAACCATGAAGTCCTGGCCTGTGACCTGAAAAGAGATTATTTGTTACTGCAGCAAATATTTGTGACTTTGCCTAATCCAATACATCAGTCAGTTAAAGTAACTGAAAAATGAAATGAAGGGAGTGTGAATCAGACACAAATAAATGAAGAAGGGCAGAGACTCAGCCAGCTCTACTTGAAAATTACAGAAATATTTTAATAATCATTTGGAAGAAAAAAGAGGAATTTTGTCTCAATCATTGATTTGTCTGTGGTGATCTAATCTCTCAACAAACTTTTAAGAGAAAAACTTCATTGTGCTGTTATTTTATTTTACTCTCCCATTTCAAATTTTAAAAAAATTAAATAAAGCCCAGTTGGGACTGTTCTTTTTGAACTTTGTTTTTTTATTTTAAATGTAACTGAAGTCTAAACAATTAGCTAAATTATAGCTTTTTATTTTTATTTTTTAAGTGTCTTAGCAGAAGATTCACAGCTATTGTAGCACTTGATCTCAAAGAATTGCAGGGACAGTCAGAAGCTTGCAGAGACTTAGAGATACCAACTCTTCATTTCAATCATCTTTAAAAAATAAACCCCAAGCTCCCCCAAACCTGATACCTTACAATAGTTTACAAACTCCTGGCCTCAGCCTCCAGAATAGCTGGGATCATAGGTGCAAGTCACAGTGTGAGCTAATACCATCTCTAAAGTCACAAAAAGACAGGATTCCCTGATTTTATTCTCCGCAAAAGACAAAACAAAACAATAACAATAACAAAAAAACCCAGAGAGAATTGGCAAATAAATTAAGTCTGGGAATAAGGCCACCTGTCTTTTGTATATCAGAGAAGAAGGAATCAGTCAAGCCAAAGGGTGTTCCCCATACAAAGAGAGTGGTAGTGAGGAGGATTCTTGAGGGACAGAAAGAGATAGGAAGTATACAAAGCTGGAATCCAGCCTAGATCCACACATAATTTGGAGAGCTTGATTTCACACCAACATTGAGCCAAGGCTTAGTGGAAGCTTTATACTTTAGCAAATGTCAATTGAGTTTCAGATTTCAAAAAAGAGCCTAAAAGAAGAAGAAACAGCTTTGGCAGTGATGGTAGCTAACTGGCAGCTGCTGCTGCCATTGTTGGCCACACAAATTGTACTGTCCTACCCCTATTACTGACTCAGTCCAATAATGCGGGGGCACATTTGAATTTGTGAAAGTTTGTAGTAGTAAAGAGAATCATGAATTCTTAGATATTTGAATATCTTTCCTATTGAAAGTGGCAAAGAACCTATCAGTAATTTCAGAAATGTAGTGGAAAGTAGTTTTTTTTTTTTTTCTTTTTAGCAGATGATAGTTAATTTTATGTATCAACCTGATTGGGCAAAGGGATGTTCAGATAACTGGTAAATCATTATTTATGGGTGTGACTGTGAGGGTGTTTCCAGAAGAGGTTAACATTCAAATCAGTAGGTTATGTAAAGAAGAACAGATTTTACCAATGTGGATGGGCTTCATCCAATTCATTAAGGACCCAAATAGAAATAAGAAGAGAAAGAGTGAATTCTCTTTGTTTTTGAGCTGGAATATTCGTCTTCTCTTGCCCTTGAATATTAAAGCTCCTGGTTCTAGAATATTTGGACTCTGCAGATTCCAACAGCAGTCTCTTTGGTTAGCAGGCCTTCAGCCTTGGATTGAATTCACCACTGTTTTTCTCATTTTTCAGCCTGCAGACATCTCAGCCTCCATAATGTGTGAGCCAATTTTTGTGACAAATCTCTCTCCCTCTCTCTCTCTCTCTGTCTGTCTCTCTCTCTATCTCTCCATACACACACACACACACACACACACACACACACAAACTCACACACACAGGGGTTGCCAAAATATGCATACACATTTTAAATACAATGTTCACTCAAAAGATGGCATTAATCAAATGAATGCTAGCATTACCACGCAACAGGCAGGACAGTCAAAGATAATGGAAACATGGTTGAGTGAATGTCATAATACACATTGCTACTGTAATTCAATTCAATTTCCAGAAGTAATACATAACATCTCTTAAAATGTGTACACTGTTTTTTGGGCACCGTGTATGTGTGTGCGCGCGCGCGCGCGTGTGTGTGTGTGTGTGTGTGTGTGTGTGTGTGTGTGTGTGTGTATGCGTGCTCACGTGTGTATTCTATTGTTCTGTTTCTCTGGAGAACTCTATCTACACTAGGCTCCTCTGATCCACAGGAGACACATTTCAAGATCCCCAGTAGATGCTGAAACTACAGATAGTTCTAAACCTTTTATATACAGATGATCCTCGACTTAAGATGATTCAACTTACAATTTTTTTTAACTTTATTATGGTGCAAAAATGATATGCATTTAGTAGAAACGGTGCTTTGAGTACCCACACAACCATTGTGTTTTTCACTTTCGATACAGTAGTCAGTACATTACATGAGACATTTGATACTTTATTATAAAGTAGGGCTTGTGGTAGATGTTTTGCCCAGCTGTAGGCTAACATGTGTCCTGAGTACATTTAAGATAGGCTAAGTTAAGGTATAATATTTGGCAGGTTCAATGAATTGAATACATTTTGATTTATAATATTTTCTACTAAAGATGGATTTATAGGACGTACCAAATTGCAAGTCAGAGAGCATCTATACTATGTTTTTTTGCCTATACATACAACATACCTATGATAAAGTTTAATTTATAAATCAGGCACACAAAGAGATTAACAACAGTAACTAAAAACAAAATAGTACAATTATAACAATAAGCCAGCATCACTACTTCTGGATAATGACTTTGGGGCCATAATTAAGTAAAATAAGGGTTACTTGAACACAAACACTGTGATACCAGGGCAGTGATCTAATAACTGAGACAGATAGCTACCAAGTGACTAACAGGCAGGTAATGTCCATAGCATGGGCATCCTGGACAAAGGGGTGGTTCACATCCCTAGTAAGATGGAGCAGGATGGTATGAATTTCACCACACTACTCAGAATGGCATGCAGTTTAAAACTTACAAATTGTTTCTATGTGGAATTTTCCATTTAGTATTTTTGGACCATAGTTGACCACAGGAAACAAACTGGAGGGAAACAAAACCATGGCTAAGATAAGGGGGGCTACTGTAATAAAAATACCTATTTAGCTGTCCTTTTATTTTATTTAATATCTTGCAGACCACAACCACACAAGCAATTAAAATAAAGGTAACAGCTCTTGACCATTGGCTATAATATCTTCCCTGAAAACAGCTTTAATATATTAAATTGACCAATTAAGAACGTGTTGCTGGGTAATGTGTTGAGGCGTCAAATCTAAGAACTTAGGAGTCAGAGAGCAGGGGAGGGCAGGGAAAAGTCTAAATGCAGGGCAGCAGCAGATCATCCGCTGAGAGAGGGACCCAGGCTGGTAAGAGCTGGGCAGTGCTTTCAGGCTTACCTCTTTTGTCTTGGCAGAACCTTGAAAAATATACTGGTGGCTGGGCTTGGGGGCTCATGACTGTAATCCCAGCACTTTGAGAGGACAAGGTGAGAGGATTACCTTGAACCAGAAGTTCGAGACTCCCTAGGCAACATAGTGAGAACTTGTCTGTACAAAAAAAAAAAAAAATTAGCCAGGCATGGTGGCGCATGCCTGTAGTCCCAGCTGTTCCAGAGGCTGAGGTGGGAAGATCACCTGAACACAGGAAGTTGAGGCTGTGATGAGCCAGGATGACAGAGAGAGACCCTGTCTCTAAGTAAATAAGTGAATAAGAAAAAAATAAAATCAATGACTCCAAAGGAAGGGAAGAAATAAAAAAATACCAAAGTACAGAAAAATCAGGTCAAACAGAAAGAACTCAATGAGACATATATCCAAATACAATCAGAATAAATGTTAATGATGCCATCCAGTTGAAAGATAAATTGTCTATCTGGAATTTTAAAAAAATCTAGTTATATGTAATATGAAGAAAAATTACCTCACATACTTCAACAGCCAGAAAAATTGGAAGTAAAACAATTAAATGTCCAACAGATAAATATTAAAGAAAATGAAGCTGGTATATTAAAATCTGACAGAATACACTTTAAGATGAAAAAATTACCAAGTTATTAAGGAAATTTCGTGCAGAGGCGGGAAAGACAACAGAGATCTCAGAATCAGATTCAGAAACTTGATATATGACAGAGGGTGACATTATCAATAAAGGTAGATCTGGTTATAAAAATGATTGCTCAAATGACTCACCCTTTAGGAATAAAAGTTACTATTGGCAGATTAATAAAACCTACTGAACAAATGAAATCTTTAGATTCTTTTAGAAGTTATACATAATTTCTCTGTTAGAAAATATCTTGTAATACATCAAGGGGAGAATAGAGCAATAGGATTCAAAGATCACAAACTATAAAGAAAAAATTTTTTGATTACATAAAAAATTAAATTATAAAAAGTATATAATGAAGAGATACCAAAAGCAACAATGGAAAGTAAAAGCATAAGCCATAGGTTGGAAGACAATTTCAATGCATAAAAGCAGGAGAGGATTATGATGTGGAATCCACAAAGAACTCCTATAAATATAGTAAAAATTGAAAACTCAGTAGAAAAAATGGACAATATATTTAAACTAAAGAGGAAGCTTGTTATTTAATTTAAATAAGTAAATTTTGTCTTTTCTCCCTTCCTTCCTTCCTTCCTTCCTTCCTTCCTTCCTTCCTTCCTTCCTTCCTTCCTTCCTTCCTTCCTTCTTTCCTTCCTTCCAAGTGATGGACCTCACTCTGTCTCCCTGGTGAAGTGCAATGGTACAATCATGGCTCACTGTGCAGCCTTGACTTCTTGGGCTCAAGTAATCCTTCTGCCTCAGTCTCCTGAGTGATGAGACTACAGAGGTGTGCCACCATGACTGGCTAAAGGAGGAAGTTTAAATGACCAACAAATAAGTAAAATTATGTTTAGCCTAAGTTGTAATCAAAAATGCAAATTGAAATTAGAATAAAATAAAAGTTTCACCTATTATATCAATAAATATGAAAAAAAGTGAGAACCCAGGCATTGGCAAGAATGTTGAGGAAGGAGAGCATACCTACAGTGGTGGTGAAAGTATGTATTGGCGTAACAACATGGCAGACCTGTCTCGGAATGTGTGATCAAATTTAGGATGCATGGATATTGTGTGGTGAATACAGAGAAGGAAACTGTCATCAATTTCCATATCTATCTACTATGCCATTCTGTTCTGTTAAAGTTTAAAAGCTAAAACCAACATTTCTGTAACTTCTATGAACTTAGAGTTTTGGAAACAAATTAGATTCTGACAATATTTGGAAGGTAGAAGTGACATGGGGAAATTCTTGTAG
This sequence comes from Cephalopachus bancanus, assembly GCA_027257055.1. Classification (NCBI taxonomy): domain Eukaryota; kingdom Metazoa; phylum Chordata; class Mammalia; order Primates; family Tarsiidae; genus Cephalopachus; species Cephalopachus bancanus. The sequence continues at coordinate 1,881,779 of JAPVLO010000249.1, forward strand.
CTTTGTTGTGGCTGGCAGGCAAAGACATAGCAAAAGACGTTGTTTTGGTCTTACAGCTGCAATGAATGTCAAGGCACTAGTTTCAATGGTTATATTTCAGAGGCTGTGATTTCCTGATGCTGGGATCACAGTGGCAATAGTTCATGTTTTTCACTCAACATTTTCAGTATGGGCCTCCCAACATTTTCAGTATGGGTCTCCCAATGTTTTGCCTTCCTGATTGCAGCCAAGGTGAAATTTTCCTGTTGGGTTCATTTAGTAGCATTGTTCTGAGTCATTCTTGGGTACCTGGAGACAACTCCTTCAGCCCCTTCAATGCTTTTGCAAGCATCTAACAGTCTAGATAAGATTCCTTTCTGCTTAAATAAAGTGATTTTTGTTTCCTACAGCAGAACCCTGACTGATACACTGCTGACCTAGGAATTCTTCTTCTACATACATACCCTAAAGAAAGTCTTGTGAATGTGCCCAAGGAGACATGCATGACAATGTTCATAGTGGCATGATTTGCAATAGCAAATGTATGATTTAATAGAAGGGATTTTAAGAAAGTAGAATTAGGCAATTTCTGAAATATTTCTTAATATAGTAAAAACGATAATCAAACACATATACACAAGATATGATAACTGCTCTTTGTTAACTAACAGAATAGTTGCAATTTTTATGTGCAAGTTTTTTGGAATCAGATGATCAGCATTCTAGTTTCTTTTGTCAGCTTTTCTCCTTCTCCTTATATATTCTTCCAAGGCTTTCTCACACAGTTCTATGATTTTAAGTATAATGTTTATTTTGATGATTGTCAAAGCCATATCCCTGAGATCTTGACCCATTTGTCCAACTGGCCACTAGATACCTCTCCCCTTAGGAGTGTTGAAGACATTTCAAAATCAGTGAAGCTACAAATAAACTCATCTGTGCTCCTAAACCAGCTCTTCACACTGTGCTCCTTCTCTCGGTGTATAGACAATGCCTCTCTTTCTTTCCCCAAGTTAAAACCTGGATATCAACCTTGCCTGCTTTCTCTCCTTTACGTGTACTCCCCAACTTCCAATTGCCAAATCCCACGGGTTCTTTCCAATGCATATCATTAACATTTGCCCACCAACTATACTGCCACTTTCTTCTTGTTTCTGCTATTGGAAACCTTTTACTCATTGTCACCTTGTCTTTAATTCTACTCTATCAGTCTTCTATATACCACAGTCAAAGTGACCTTCCTAAAGCAAAAACATCATGACTTCATTCTCTTGCTTAGAATCCTTCAATGGTCTCTGTTGCTCCTGAAAATGATGTTCAAAGCCCTTCATGGTGAAGCTTCTGGTGACCTCGTAGTTCTGCCATTTGCTTTTTTTCCTTTCAAGCTCTGCAATACAACCACACTGTCTCTTTCAGTTTCTTGGATACAATGCAATCTTTCTGATCTTTGGCACTTTCCATGTGCTATTTGTTTTGCATGGAGCACCCCTTCCCTCCCTTTCTATCCACTGTCACTGGGTCTCAGCTGAGGCATTAATATCTTCCAGAAGCATGTTTCTTGAACATTCTCCTCCTTCCTCATATTTCTTCCCTCACCCACAAGTCTGCATGATGTCTAACATATATGCCCTTTAAAAATAAAGAGCTCATCATATCATCATTACAACTCTGTGTTTAGCAATTATTTCTTAATATCATCAAATATATAGTCTGTGTACACATATTCTTGACCGATAGAAAATAGTCTTTTTATAAATGATGTGCTTAAATCAGAATCAAACAAGGCCCACACATTGCAATAGGTTAAATTGTCTTAATCTATAATAGTTTCTTTTCTCACTTTATGTGCCATTTGTACTGGAAAGAAACCCACTGATTTTCTGGTAGAATTATCATATGTCAGATTTCAAAAATTTCTGTTTTATGGTGATATTTAACACATTCCTCTATCCACCACATTTTCTATTAGCTCGTAGTTAAATCTAAAAGTTTGATTAGATAGATTCATATTATAATTTTAGTAAGAAAATTTAACAGATGGTACTGGGTAGTTTCTATTACATCCGTCAGGAGATATATAGAGCTGGTTGTTTCTGTTTTAGGGATAGTATGATTATCAGTCAGTTCAGATGGTTCCGGCCTAATCTGTCACAAAGTAGCCCATCAACCTCTTATTTAATGGTGTTAGCCATCACTGATGATTATTATTTAAACTCAATATTCCACAAAGTTACAATATGATGGTTTTTCTCATTCTTTCATTTCTTATGCATTTGGTTATCCTTGAACAAAATAGATACTAGAAAGGCAGCATGAACATTTGATTCTTCTTACTCACTAATTTTAGGAATAATGGCTTGGTGTCTATTAGGATCATCCCTCAGGAGGTGGGCTCAACTTCACACCCATAATCTGATTAGGAGGTCAGGACAGATGATGCCACAGGACGGACGCATCAAGAGATTTGTTATCCGGATAATGAGCCTTTGGGAGGAGTAGAGGGCAGACCCTTAAGCAGGTCTGAAAATGTCTTCAGAGAGCAAGGAGGCGATAACTGGCTTTGGATTTTATTGCGATAAGGGTGTGATGTTGGGATGAGAGCTCTTACATTCTAGCTGGGTCTTGCCTGGTTTAAGTACCGGGGGTCGTGGGGAGCATATGAGTTTGTGCAGATGTGGGACAAAGGGGGAAAGAGGGGATGAGGGGAGGGTAGGACTTACAAGAAACTGTAAACAGTCAAACACACACACACAAATAAAAGATGGACTTTACTGCAATTCGCCCGATGTCTGACTAATGATTGGAATGTGCCATGTTTCCTTTAATTGAATTTGAACTTGTTTAAGCACACCACTATGGCATTTACAAGTCTTGCATCCTGAAGTGCTAAAGGAAGTGAAAGTTTTATGAATGCCCTGTTCAGGAGCTCAATACCATATATTCTGAAAGGTGAAATGTGTGCCTCTGTTATGTTCTCTAAATAGGTCTGTTTAATGGGTTGTAACCTTTGAAAGCCCTATTTTAATTTATGTGGGGCCATATTAACTATTTTAACTAGTGGGTGATTCACAGAGTCCCGTTTTGTCAAGCTGTTTATAAGGGCCAAGGACTCAGTTGAAAGGTAGTGCAATATCAGGAGTATAGACAGGACTTTATTTAGCTTAGTTGTTTGCTTCAGAATCTCACAAGACTTCAGTCAAGATGTTGGCTTGAACTGCAATATGATGTGAGGGTTGAATCAAGAAGAGTATGCTTTCAAGTTCAGACCCCAAATTTACATGCTTGCTACAAGTGCTCAGTTTCTTAAAGTTTGCAAGACTGAGGGCCTCAACATTTTGCTGGCTGTTTGCTTGAAACTCCCCTCAGCTCCTTTCTGTGTGGCCCACTCTATACAGTAGCTCACAAAATGGCGATTTGCTCTTTTGAAGCCAGCAAGGAAAAGTGTCTTTTAACCTGACTTGATGGTGTGGTGTATCTGTATTCTCAGCTACTCCGGAGGCTGAGGCAGAAGGATTGCCTGAGCCCAGGAGGTGGAGTTTCTGGTGAGCCATGATCATGCCACTGCACTCCTGTTTGGGCAACAGAGTGAGACACTCAACTCAAAAAAAAAAAAAAAAAAAAGGCAACCATACAATTTTAATATAATTTTTTATTATAAGAACCATATTATACTTATTATAGATTTTTTTGGAAAACAGAAATACAAGGAAGAATATTAAAATCACCTATAATCATCCTACTGAGATATAATCACTGATAACATTTTGGAATGTATGCTTCTAATTCATTTTTCAAGTATACAAAGAATATTAAAAAATCATCTATAATCATACCACTGAGATATAATCACTGATAACATTCTGGAATATATGCTTCTAATTTTTAAAAAATATATTGAGATCTTTTCCCCTAATATTATATAATGAGCAGTTTTTTGGTGGCATTAACTGTTTTTTAAAATATGATTTTCAATGGTTGAATGAAAATCTCTTTATAAATCCACATGTCTTTATATATTCATTAACTGTTCCTGGGAGCACTTAGATAATTTTGAATTTTCACAATTATAATTAACATATTTTACATAAATATTTGTCTATGCTTTTTTCTGTTCATATGTATATTTGTTTAAAATACATTTCTAAATATATACTTACAAGTTCAATCTTCTTTGATAAAAACAAAATAAATTGTTAACTTCTGTTTGTGAAAGATATTTTTCTCTTTCCTAGTAGATAGAATACTTTATCTTGTAGGGTTAGAGTTGATTGACACGAAAGATTATTTTACCATACTGCATTGTAACACTACAGGTATAAATAAACTTCATTTAGTCAAGACATCTCTCTATATTTGTGCTAGTTAGTTGAAAAATTCTATTACAGGAGAAAGATTCTGAAAGATTAATAAAGGTTGTTGAACAAGGCAGCAGACAGGGATTCAGCTGCTGACATAAGTTTTTTACCCCTTTTTAACTTACATTATATTATAATAGATATGTATCGGTGAAAAAAAGATAAATGTAGTAAAAAACAAAAACAAAAACATAAAAGGCTGCTTTAATGCATGAAATTATAATTTGTGATTAGAACATTCTTGTTCAGGTTCTGTTCTTTCCATTTATTAGTTGTGTAGGCTTCTAATAATCTTTGGGTCCCATTTTTTGCATCTGTATAATAGAGAGAGTGTAATACTTTCAATGATTGTTGTGAGGATTTAATTAGATATTAAATGTGTAGCATTTAGAACCATGCATGGCATATAGTGAACAGTTAAGATCTAGTAGTTACTATTAGTGTCAATCCTCTAAATACCTTTATAAAGTATTACTTTTCCTTAGTAAATGATTAAATATTTATTGGATGAAGCCATTGGTTAGTTTCTGGTACTAAAGAAAACAGAATTTAAGTTATAATCTTATGTATCATTACATTTAACTCAGTCTCTTAAGTGTAGACTTTATCATGAATCAAAGATCTCTACTCAGGAATTTTCAATCTCCTGCCTAAGCATGAAAATCTCTTTTAAAATCTCTCTGACAGCTGATCTCACCACCTCCCTCTGGGGATCCTGGTTACCAAAGTTGATTTCTTTCCTGAAGCAGTATGCTTCATGTGGGGGGAGACCTATGTAGGAGACTGATGAAGACAGGTCCCCAGATAGCCTTGGCCAACCCAGCTCTACCTCCTCCCGCTTGCAGTTCATGGAATAACTGCAGAATGTACCAAGAATGTGACATCCTGAGACAAGGATGATGTGAGTAGAGTAACGCTGGCATATCCTCATTTCTCTGAGAACAGGACGTTGTACAATACTTGTGCTCAGCAAGTCCATTTGCACACATGGTATATAAACACAGGGTGCAGTGTTTCTGGGGTCCTTCAGCTTCCATGTAATAGGGGGCACTGGCAGATAAGACTCCATCCACCCTGGGCAGCTTTCCTGAGTGTTGGGTCCAGCTCATGGATTAGGCTTCTGTTTAACCTTGCTGTTTATCTGTGAGTCATACATCTACTTTGGTGGAGTTGTTGTGTGACTGTTTTGTCTCACCTGACTCATACAATTGATAGACACACTGGGGCTCCTTTCGCTTCTCGCAGATGTCCTTATGATGTTGGAATTGCTGTGACAGCTGGGTCTACAGTGACAAGTCAGTGCCCCATTCTTTTCTGTCTCTCTGAAAAATTGTTCTCTCCACTGTAATCAGCTTTCATATATTTAATATATTCATTAAAAATTACCCCTTTCTTTTAGAATAGTCTTAGAGTTACAGAAAAAAATTATAAAGATAGTATAGAGAGTTCCTATATATTCCCCTCGTCCCATAGTTGTGGTTTGCATTATTGTGGTTTCTTTCTTAGTCTTGAGTTCTGCCTTTTGAGAGTGGTCATAGCCAAGGTCACTTACTAGGTGACCCCTGATGAGGGGAAAAAGTTAGGTTCAAGTGTGTCATTCAGGTGAGAAACAATTAATAATAAGTGAAAACAAAAGGCACAAAACAGAAGAAATGTATTACTCACAGATGAGAGGTTGGGGTGCCAACAAGAGGTCATCAGGAAGTCCAGGGGTGGCACAGAGCACAACCAGTAGTGGATAGTGAAAGAGAGAAAGGATCTGTGGGATTATGTCTTTAATAAGATTTATGGGTGTTACTGCTTAGGCTTCCCTTGGGGGTTGTGGACTGACAGGTTTAAAGGAAACATTCACAAAGGGTGAACTTATTTACATGACTTTTGGGTTAACCCTTAGATTTTTTTTTTTCCTGATTTTCAAGGGCTTTATTAGTTACTAAAAGTCATTCCCAGATTTGAGAATGTTTAATCCTTCACACATGCACACAGTCACCTCTGGGTATATTCCTGCACAGACAGTTACCATTGTCTCCAGGTTAACAGCTGTTAAAATGGTAAGGAGTAGCTATATTTGGCATTTGAATAGAATAGCCCCAAGAAGTTTTACTTGAGAGAGTCTTTCATAGTAAATAGAAAAAACTTTCACGAGTTTTTTTTTAAATCAATATTTTTTATTATGATATTGTGGGGTACAGTTAAGGGTTAGGTATACAAATATGCTTCATTCAGTCACCCTTGTTGATAAGAGGTGTCTCCCCATCCCCAGACAGATATTTACTATCATTAATCCCATTTTTTTTTTAAGTGGAGGGTCTCACTCTGTTGCCCAGGTTAGAGTGCATTGGCACAATAATGGCACACTGTAGTCTTGAATGCTTCAGCTCAGACAATCTTTCTGCCTCAGCCTCTCATGTAGCTGGGAGTACAGGCACTTGCCACCACACTGGCTAATTTTTTGTAGAGATGGAGGTCTTATTTTGTTTTCTAGGCTGGGCTCGAACTCCTGGGCCAAAGCAATCCACTCACCTTGGCCTCCCAAAGGTCTGGAATTCCTTAGATTTTTATCATGGTCAGCAGCTGTAAGGTGTATTGAGCTTTTGGTCAGTGAGATGAAGGACAAGTGAGCTATATTGCAAAAACCCATGTGGGAAGGGGACATTTTAATTAGGCCAAAGGTGATGGGGTACAACTGGATTTAAAACAACCTATATTGTTTGCCTAAAAATGAGGCAACAACTACATTAAACAATTTTATAATATCCCCAGAGTTTCCACTATCATTAACATCTTACATTAGTATAGTTTGTCATAATTAATAAATTGATATTGATACATTATTATCAACTGAAGTCTATATTTTGTTCAGATTTCCTTGTTTTTTACCTAATATCCTTTTTCTGTCCCAGAATCCTAGACAAGATGCTATGTTACATTAAATGGTTATGTCTCTTTGAACTCCTCTGGATTGTGACAGTTTCTTAGACTGTTCTTGTTCTTTTGTTATTGTTGTTGTTGTTGTTATTCAGGTTGACACACATGTTAGATTCTGTCATCACAATCTGCATTCTTTCCTGACATTCCACAACCTCCTAAATTATTTTTATTTTGATTTTCTTCTATTAAGGATCATTCTTCATGTTAAGTTCTATGTTAAGTTCATTGACAAATAAATGATGTCATGTATCTACACTTACTGTATCATACAGAACAGTTTTACTGCCCTAAATATACCTTGTACTTCTATTCATCTTTTCCCTTCTTTTCTCGAATCCCTAGCAACCCCTGACCTTTTTTTTTTTGAGTTGGAGTCTCACTCTGTCGCCCAGACTGGAGTGCATGGTCGTATGGGTACTTGAAGTATGCTTTTTACTAAATGTGTATTGCTTTTTCACCATAATAAAGTAAAAAAATCATTAGCCAGACTATTAAAAATTGGAGACTCTCCACATATTTAATATTCCTTCTTGTCTTTTGGTGTCTTGCTAACATTTATTTTTATTGCTGAATAGTGTTCTTATTGTTGTTTTAATTTGCAATTGCCTAATGAAAAATGATGCTGAACATCTTTTCTTAAGCATATATGCCATTTGTGTATCTTCTTTGGTGATGTGTCTGTTCATACTTTTTGCTCATTTAAAAAATTTGAGTTCTTTGTTTATTTGGATACAATTCCTTTATCAGATATATGGTTTGAAAATTTTATCTTGACAGTGTTTTTCACAAAAGATTTTAACATTAAAAAAGTTCAACTAACATTTTTCTCATATAAATTTTACTGTTGGTGTCGTATCTAAAAACTCATTGCCAAATCCATTGTCACCTGAATCTTTCTTAATTCATCCTCTTGAAGTTTTATAATTTTTTATATTTGGGTAAATGATCCATTAGTTTTTGTGAAAGGTATAGGTATTGTTCCTAGATTTATTTTTTAATTTTCATATTGCCAACTAATTGCCTCAGCATCATTTGTTGAAAAGACTATACATTTTCCATTGAATTGCCTTTGCTCTTTTGTCAATGATCAGAAGGCTGCATTTGGGAGGTCAATTTCTGGGCTCTCTCCATGGATATTGTTGTCAACTCTTTTATCCAATACCACACTGTATTGCTATCTGTAGCTTAATGCAAGTTTTAAACTTGGATAATATCAGTCCTTCCTGTTTGTTCTTCTTCTTCAATGTTGTATTGGTTATTCTGGGGCTTTTGTCTTTCTGTTTAAACTTTAGATTCAGTTAGTCTGTATATAAATGTTTGCTGGAATTTTGATTGGAATTGCACTGATTCTATACATCAAGTTAGGAAGAATTGAGGTTGTAACAATATTGTGTCTTTCAATGAATGAACATGAAGTGTAACTTCATTTATTTAGGTCATTGATTTCTTTCATCATAGTTTTTTCAGTTTTCTGCATATAGATCTTGTACATATTTTGTTAGATTTATATCTAACTTTCCTTTTTGTTGCTATTGTAAATGGTATTGTGTTTTTAATTTCAAATTCTAATTATTCATTGTTTGTATAAAGGAAAGCAATTTACTTTTATATATTAATCTTGTATCCTGCAACCTTGGTATAATTGCTTTTTATTTCCAGGCATTTTTTTGTTATCGATTTTGGGAATATAGTCATGCCATCTGCAAACACGACAGTTTTATTTCTTCCTTCCCTATCAATGTAGCTTATATATTTATTTTTTTGTCTTAATATACAAGCTAGGGCTTTCTGTATGATGCTGAAAAGGCATGGAGAGAGGAAATATCCTTGTCTTGTTCTTAATTTAGGAAAGAAACCTCCAGTTTCTCACACTTAAGTATGATATTAATCGTGGTTTGTTTTATAGTTTTCTTTATCAAACTGAAGTTCCCTTCTATTCCCTATTTGTTGAAAGTTCCTGTTTTGAATGGATGTTGGAATTTGTCAAATGCTTTTTTTGTATCCATTGATATGATCATATAAATTTTATTCTTAAGAATATTGATAGGATTACATTAATTGATTTTTGAATATTAAACCTGCTTTATGTACCTGAAATATATCCCACCTGATTGTGGTATACAATTGTTTTTATAAACTGATGAATTTAATTTTCTAATATTTTGTTAAAAATTTCTATGTTCACGTTAACAAGAGATATTGGTCTGAAACTTTTTCTTGTAATGTCTTTATCTAGTTTTGTTATAAGGCGGGCCGGCTGCATAGACTGAGTTATGGAGTATTTCCTCTGCTTCCATTTTAAACTAATATTATGTGCTGTCTTGACATCTGGTAAAATCAGGAGGGCCTAAAATGGCCTAACTACAAGTTACCCTCTGTTTTAAAGGTAACTGGGATTTGTTTTAATCAGGTATGACAAGACACACAGACACAGACATTACTATCTTAAAGGGCAATGTTTTTAAACTCATAGATCCCTAAACACAGGTATAATGGTATGCCATGCAGTACCACCCAGGGAAGAACCTTGGTTAGTCAGGAGACAGAGGGAGATGGTTTGCATAAGAAAGATGCACTCCTAGGTGAGGCATGGACTATTTCTAGGAAGTGGCTAGCCCTAAAGGAAGTTTCTTCAGGATCAGCAAGACCCTAGATATCAAAGCAGCAAATATTGAAACTACAAAACACAGTTTTGACACCCTACCAACTATGCTCCCTTGGATATGCTTCCCTGGTCTAATGGCTCTCCTTATCAAATGAACCCAAGGCAGTTCCTGCTTATTCCTGAGCATTGGGTGGGTTTCATTGCCCTGCCAGTCTGCAGAGTCATTCAAACAAGCCAATCTCATTCTAACAAGGGAATTGAGTGGTACTCCACACTCTTGAGTCTCCAAAGCCTGCCTTCTACAGCTCTTGGGTGTCTACTGGGCTTCCTAGTAAAACACCATGTGTCCCTCTCTTGCATGGGGTGTCCTTCTCCATTGGGCTGTGGGTAGATTCAAATAGCAAACTCTGTCCATCTCATTCATCCAGAGCTGGGTGTTGTGTGTACTGCCATTCCCATAACTCTAGAGTGGACCCCGCCTTGCTAGTGGGACAAAGAGGAGGCCATCAAAACACTGCTCCTGAAAGAGTCAGAAGGAATCTCTTGGATTTTCACCTGGAAGGAAAGTCCCTGATACTGTGGAGACTCCAAAAGGACTGTGGTTCCCTGGTGTTTCTCACATTTGCTCTAGTCCATTGCCATCCTCCGGCAATTGCTCAAAATTACTGTCTTGAGTGTGCCTATCAGTGTGTGGCCCCCATGGCTCATAGTCCAGGAAAACGGATCTGGCTTTTTTCTTCCCTGATGATCCTTCTCTGTAGATTTTAGGGTGATAATTTGCCCTGAAACAACAGTCCTCTGATGGGTTCCAGAAAAGTTGTTTGTTTTCAGCTTGTCCAATTGTTTCTTGTTGTAAAGGCAAGAATCATGAATTCTGAGCTTTTTATATGCTGGAGCTAAAACCCTAAGTTCTAATTCATTCATTTGTTTATTTTTCATTTTGTAATCTGACTTCTTTGCCATCAAAATTTTTCTTGGCAAAGTCAGAACTGTCCTCATTTCTAAATTTAACAGACACATCTCTCTCCTTATCTTAATCTTCTTATGACATTTAAAATTGTGAATTAATTTCTTCTTCTTTTGAAACTCTTGCCTTTCTGATTTCTAAAATGGTATAATTATGTTTCTTTCGTTCTTACGTTTTTTCTGCCATTAACTATTCTTTAAATGTCAACGATTTCTAGATTTTACTTTCAGTTTTTTCTACTTCTCATCGTCTCCTTGGGTGACTGTGAGAAACAAACTTACCTGTCCAAAAATCAAAGGATGGACACAGAGACATGGAGTGCAGCAGAAGTGAGACTTTAATGACAGTCTTGCAAGATCGGGTCTGGTGGGCAGGCACACCAAAGCAGGAAGAATCAGCACTTTTATCTCTAAAATGCAGGTTCCTCTCCTGGTTCCTCATTGAAGGAAAACTGCAGAAGTTACAGGCTTCCTATATGACACATTGTGATTGACTTACAGAATCATTTCATTTGCATGTCCTATTTGCTGAGTGGCTTACAGAATCATTTCATTTGCATGTCCTATTTGCTGATTGACTTACAGAATCATTCGGATTGGATCCCACCAAAAGTTTAAACATGAAGCCTGCCAAAGTAAAAAGCCTGTGAAAAGGAAGCACAAAGAAGCAGGAACTGAATCCATAAAAGAGAAGCACAAAGCATTTAGACACCATCTTGAGAACCCGAGATAAGCTAGGCTTCAATTTGAAGATAAATCACCATTCTTGATTCTCACAGTGACTTCTTCTGCTCTCATGATTTTTTTATTTATATAATTTTTTCTTACCCAGAGCAGAGAAATTATTTATTATTATTATTAATTTTTCAGTCGGTGTCTCACTCTGTCACCTAGGCTTCAATTTAGTTGCACAATCACAGCTCATCACAGCCTCAACCTCCTGGACTCGGGTGATCCTTCCACCTCAGCCTACCAAGTGGCTGGGATTATAGGTGTGCGCCACCATGTCTGAGTAATTCTTTGATTTTTTTTTCTGGTAGAGACAAGGTCTTGCTGTGTTGCTGCTCTTAAACTCAAGGGCTCAAGCAATCCTCCTGCCTTGGCCTGAGATTATAGGCATGAGCCACCATGCCTGGTTCCCATGATTTTAATTAGCTCTTCGACTTTAATCATTTCTAAAATCACTTTTATTTTAATCTTTTAAAAAATATTCAGATCTCTCTATTATACTTCAATTTTGGATGTTTGCATTTGAATGTCTAATAGACATTTCAGATAGGACATTTCCCAGTATGAAATACGCATTTATTTTCTACACTGACTTCTCTAAGCCTAATATATTATTGTATTTCTATATCTCTGAAGGACTTAACTGTGCATCAATCACACAAATCGTAAACCTTGCAATTTTATTTTACTTCTTTCTTGTCATGGAATCCGTTACTGTGTCTTTCAGTTCAATAATGTGAAAAATGTGTTTCCTCTCTTTAAACTCACTTCCGCTAATCTTGTCTCTCACCCCTAGCATCCTAAGCAAGTGATTCACAAACTTGAGTGCCCGTCAACATCACCTGGAAGGCTTGCCCATATACAGCTTACTAATGGAGGCTGTAGATTGTGATTTGGTAAGTCTGGGATGAGGCCTGAGGATCTTCAGTTCTAACAAGTTGTGAAGTATTTTTGATTTTGTTGGTTTACACACATACACATACGTATACCCCCCTACATGCGGTTCAACAACCATGATTCTCTCTAGCTTGTGACAATAGCTGTCTAATGAATTCTCCCACTTAAGACTTCTTCTGAGCCACATTGCACACCATTGTCTTGATTCTAAAACAGAGATCTCCTTAAACCATGTATTATGCATCTTGGCCTTTTGGGCCAAGAAAGGACCAAGCACATGCTTAGCTTTAAGGGTTTCTATAAACTAAACAGGCTTTACACAATGAGTGAGATTTGCATAGGAAGAGTTGACACACATTTTATGATGGCACAGGGGCGAGGGGAAGGATATGACGGTGCAAAGCATAACACTGTAGAAGCAACACCTTTCGTGGAAATCAGTTGTGAGGTATGTTTTCCATATAACTTTTTTAGCAGTTGATTTCCACGCATACACATAGGTATACTGCCTCCCCATACACAAAATACAGGTTGGTGGGGGAGATCAGCTTGGTTAGAGCAAAAGGACTATACGAGGTTTGATGGCTAAGTTCACAAACTTGCCACCATGCACTTACACTGGTGAGACTGTATAGACAACTCAGCGAGGTTTCATAACCTTGGAACATCAGTGTCTCACAGTTGTGTTTATGTCAACATGTGGCAGTGTCTTGCTGAGTGGCATTCATTGTTATTGTTGTATGTTTTTGTGTGCCGTTGTGGGAATGTTGGAGCTTGAATTAGAGCAATGAACAAACATTAAATTTCTTGTTAAACTTGGCAAGAGTGGAAGCGAAATCAGGGACATGCTAGTCCAAGTTTATGGAGATAATGCTATAAAGAAAATGGTTGTGTGTAAATGGATTAAATGTTTTTCTGGGAGGAGAGAGAAAGTGTCACTGATGAAGAGAGGTCAGGACAAAATGAGCAGAACTGACAAAAACATTGCAAAAATTTGTTGGATTATATGTCAAAATTGTTGACTGACTGTGAGAAGCATAGTAGACCAAATAAACATTTAGAGAAACAGTAAGGAAAATCTTAACTGAAAAATTTGGCATGAGAAAGGTGTGTGCAAAAATGGTCCCAAAGGAGCTCTTGCATCATCACAATGCACCAGCTCACATGGCACTGTCTGTAAGGGAGCTTTTAGCCAGTAAACAAATAACTGTGTTGGGACACCTCTCCCAACTAACCTGATCTGGTCCCCAATGACTTATTTCTTTATCCAAAGATAAAAGAAAGAAAGGAAGATATTTTGGTGACATTGAGGACATCAAGGGTAATAGGATGACAGCTCTGATAGCCATTCCAGAAAAAGAGTCCCAAAATTGTTTTGATGGGTGAACTAGTCACCAGCATCGGCACACAGCTTCCCAAGGAGAGTACTTCAAAGGTTACTGTAGTGATATTCAGCAGTGAGGGTTGTAGTACTTTTTCTAGGATGAGTTTGCAAACTTAATTGTCAGGCCTCATACTGGACTATGAGCCTTCTGCAAGGAAAGAGAGGAATTCAGTATCTTGAACATTTTATTTTGCTTCACAGTGTTCAAGAACTCTGGGTATGCTTTTCCATGTTCAACCATCTTGTATAGTTTGAGTATTTGCTTAGCATTCTTCCATGTGGCTTTTTAGAGCTCAAGAAATATTTATTTATAGAGGATGTCTACTTATTTGGTTTGTTTGTAGATACTTTTCCATTGGAATTAGCTCAAGGACTTTATTTAGCTGCCACCACAGTCAAGAATATATTTGCTTTATCCCTAGAGTCTTAATATTATGATTCTTTATGGAGCAAACTGTCATTTGCTTGAAGCTTCTCCTTCAAAGATCTTTTTATGTGGAGCATAGAAACACACTTCCTAAAATGTTATTCATCTCATTTAGGAAAATCTATTGTAAACTATTTGTCTTCTATCTACAGAGGTGAATAAATTCAAGACAAATAAAAAGTAAAGAAGATTTGGGTCTTCCAAGGATGATAGTTGGTCATTCTCCTTCAAGAGCAGTGGATGTCAATTAAGGTCTGTTTCAAGTTCTTATTAAAAATTACACAGCATCCTTTCTTCTTCTTGTTCTTTTTCCACTTTTCTTCTTTGAGGACTTACAGTAGACAGTAGGGATAATGTCTATTTTGAAATTGCTTCCCAGGTGATTTTGATCCACTGTCTGGAAGAGAACTGACAGATTTCTCAGTCTCAATTTTTGTTTTTCACAGGACAGAACTTTTTGTTTTTGTACTTTAGAGGCCATATACTTTTGTTGGCCTTTAATTTGATCAAAAAATTACCCACATGTTATCATCATGCCTTCCAAACAGAAGATAGTTTAATTCAAAAACGTAGGTAGGACACATTCTCAAAATAAGAAATGATCTTTTAAATCAGATAAATTACAGTTTAAAAAAACACCAAAACTTAGCACTTTGTCCTTACTTTGCGGGGGACCATTGAAAATATTATTGGACTGTTGCCTTTCTTAGTATCCAGGGACCATTGTCCTAGATAAGTTAGCAGCCTCCAGGAGAGAAAGTTAAAATCACCTTTGCTTTCTTTACTCTTTATTTTAATTTGTCATTTTTAAAGCTTTGATTTCTGTGGATGTCCTAGCAGCCTATTTTGGTTCAATTAAGCATTTTCTTTCCTGTTTTTCTCTGTTCTGCTCCAGGGGAACCATTCTAACTGCTAAGAATTCATGTCATTAGATCAGATGATTCTTTCTTTCTGTCCTTCATCCAGTGGCAGGTTTAAAAACCCTTTGATGATTCAGCTCTATAATATTTAAAGTTCTATTTCAAATCCTTCGAACTTAGGGTTTTAGGAAATAGCTAGCTAGCTGCGTGGGTAGGAAAGAGAAGAGTCTATTAAAATCTCCAATCCTCTTAGTGACCTATTCACTGAGTCTCTCAACAAATCTATTCAGGTTCTTCCCTCTGCTGAAAACAAAGGAAAAAGCAAATGGGAAACTAAAATCCTACCAAGACAAATCTAAGAAGAGCCCACCCAGAAATAAGCCTTATTAAGGGAGAATATTATGAGGGCTACTTATTTTGCACATTCTGAGCTTCAGAATTTCAAATCTGACCACAGAGTGGGGTCCAACAAGTTCAGGAAGCTCTCCTTTATAATACCTGAAGGCACTCTTTCCTTGAAGATTCTATAAATATGAGGGGAAAAGACTAAGGCAACATTCTATCCTAAGAGCTATGCACTGTTTACATTCATGCAGCACACGTTCAAGGCTGTATGAGAGTTTCTAAATGTTTTCTTTAGCTCTCCACTCACTGGTTACTGAAAACTTGGAACAGGTGTGCCTCTGTTCCAGTCTGTGCTTTCTTTTGTGTGTAACATTCATCCAGGTCAGCCAAACTTATTCCATTAAATGTTAGTTTTTTAAAAACATATACTTAAACTCTAGCTATTAGGCACTGTCTCTAATAACTGATGTTAATGGACGGCTTTGCTTTCTTTCAACAGTCTTGCCTTTTGTTCATTGGGCCTGTATAATCTCCAACCGCTTATATCTCTGCACTGAGCACTTTGAGTGTTGCTTCTTTGGGGATCAGTGTCCTTGTACACTCTAAGGCAAGAGTTGGTGAGCAGGGAGGACTCAATTTCTTTGGACAGGAAGAGTGACTTTCTGTTGGAATAAATGCTGGAAACACATTTACACACTTTTGTAGGACCATGATTATATCTATGTAGTATCATTAGACATGTTTCCTCCAATCTGCTCCCAACCCTCCCACACAGCAGTAGTAGTAATAATTACAGTAACAAGAAGCATTTCTATAGTACTTCCTCTGTACCAGACACTACTTGAATGCTTTATTTTTATTAATTGACTTAATACTTAACTAGTCATCTGGGCCAGGTGTAGTTACTCAGCCTGTAATCCCAGCACCTTGGGAGGTAGGCAAGAGGACTGCCTGAACCTGGGGGTTCGAGATCAGCCTGGGCAACTTGGTGAGACCTTATCTCTACAATAAATCACAAGAAAACTAGGTGGGCATGGTGGCTTGTGTCTGTAGTTCCAGCTACTTGGAAGGCTGAGGTAGAAGGATCACTGACCCGAACAGGTCAAGCCTCTGGTAGCCGTGAGTATGCCACCGCACTCAAGCCTGGGCGATGGAGTGAGACTCCAACTCAAAAAAAAAAAAAAAGTCATCCGAATTAGGTAGTATTATGCTTATTTACAGAAGAGAAAACTGAGACACAGTGAGGTTAGGCCCAAAGTCACCTCAAGAGTGGTAGTGCTGCTATTATTAACATAGGCAGTCTAGTCTAGACTCTGGTTCCCCCCTTTCTTTTCTCTCTTTCTCCTTCCTTCCTTCCCTCCTTCCTTCCTTCCCTCCTTCCTTCCTTCCCTCCTTCCTTCCTTCCCTCCTTCCTTCCTTCCTTCCTTTCTTCCTTCCTTCCTTCCTTCCTTCCTTCCTTCCTTCCTTCTTTCCTTCCTTCCTTCCTTCCTTCCTTCCTTCCTTCCTTCCTTCCTTCCTTCCTTCCTTCCTTCCTTCCTTCCTTCCCTTCCATCTGTGTCTCTCTGTTGCCCATGCTGGAGTACAGTGGCATGATTGCTCACCACAGCCTTAACCTCCTAGGCTCAGGTGATTTTTCCATTTCCATCTCCTAAGTAGCTGGGGCTACAGTTGTGCGCCACCGTGCCTGGCTTTTTTTATTTTTAATTTTACATCTTTTGTAAAGACAAGGTCTTGCTATGTTGCCCAGGCTGGTCTCGAACTTCTTGCCTCAAGCTATCATCCCACCTTGACCTCCCAAAGTGCTGGGATTACAGATGTGAGCCACCACACCAGGCCTAGACTCTGGTTCTTTAACTGTTACTCTTCTTAATGAGAGACTAAACCACAGAAATTGCTTTCTAATTAACTTTATGCCAAAAGGTCATTCTTCTTAAGTGTTGTGTCAGTCAGGGTTCTTCAGAGAGAAAGAACCAATGGGATGGATAGATTAATGGACGGATGAATGGATTGATAGATAGAAAGATAGATAGATACATAGATAGATGATAGAGAGAAAGAGAGATAGAAAGATAGAAAAAGAAAGAGAGGAGAAAGATGAAAGAAAGAAAGAAAGAGAAAGAAAGAAAGAAAGAAAGAAAGAAAGAAAGAAAGAAAGAAAGAGAAAGAAAGAAAGAAAGAAAGAATAGATGGATGGATGAGAGGGAACTTATTCGGGGAATTGGCTCATGCAATTATGGAGGCTGAGAAGTCTCACAATTGTCTGTCTATAAGCTGGAGATGCAGGCAAGCCAGAAAGGAGCTTAGTTCAGTCTAAAGTTTGAAAGTCTGTCAACCAGGGAAGCTGATAGTGTCAGTCTCAGTCCCAGGAGGAAGGCCTGAGAACCTAGGGTGGAGGGGGCTGTTGGTATAAACCTGGGAGCCTAAAGGTTGGAAAGCTTGCAGTTCTGATGTCCAAGGGCAAGAGAGGAGGAATGTCCTACCTCTGAAGAGGGGGAGCCAGTTTTCCCTTCCTTTGCCCTTCCGTTCCATCTGGTTCTCTGGCCGATAAGATGGTACCCACCCACCCTGAGGGCAGTCTGCATTCTCCCAGGCCCATCTATTCCAGAAACACCTTCACAGACACACTCAGAAATAGTGCCTGACCAGCATCCTAGGTATTCCTTAATCCCATCAAGTTGACACCCCAAATTAACCACCACATGGGTTTTTGCAGACAGCGGACTTGGGTCAAGGCATATTATAACTGGGTAATAACCAGCCTGCAAAGGCTCTGGGGACCTTGGGAAAGAAGACTTTAGAGTACACAGATTTAAGATCAGACATACCAAGATTTAAATATTGGCACCACTTACTGGATGAGACTATGAACAAGTTTTTTTTAACCTCTCCAATCTGTTTTCTCTTAGTTATATAGAATAAAACCCATTTCCCAGTGTATTATCAACTGAAGTAAACAAAGATCATGGTGGCTGAATAATTAATTAACAGTAGATTCAAACTCCTATGCTATCATTTCTAATATGTGTTTATTTTACCAAAACATATGTTACATTTACTATTCTGTGATATGTATAATTTTTCATGATCACTGAGTCTATTCTATAGATGAAGAAGTCAAGGCTTAGCGCAGTTAAATATCTCATCCATGGTCATACAGAACTGGGATTAGCAGAGCTGGGTCTCAAACCCAGGCACACTGGTACCAGTTTGTATTTTTCATTGCTATGCCCTTTCATTTTGCTTAACCCTAGTTAAGTCACAAATTGAGAGGACCATTTGGCATTTTAGCATTCATATCTTTGCAGAAAATGGAGGGTAGGGATTGCTACCTCAGTTGTTTAAGAGACACTTGGGGCTCACACAGTGGTCGAGTTAAAAGTAGAAATATTCTTTAACCTAGCCACAACTTTTTCTTTTATAATCATATTGATCATAACTTTGGAAACTGATATATAAAATGGATCAAGTAGCGATCTGGGGCTTCTCCAGAAAATTCAGAATCTAGGCTCATGGTGACTGTACCACATTGCAATGATGTAATCATCCATTATCATATCACTGCACAGTGATGGGGAAGCTAAGCTCGTGCTGCATTGTGCCCTTAGGTGGAGAGAGAGGCAGAAGGATAAGGCTGAAATGGGATTTTCTGCTTGGTTTGTTAATGAAATATCTACACTTCCCACAACGGCAAAATGCTTCGGTTTTGGTTACACAGACAAATTCCAGCTGAGTGATTAAATTCCACCTAATTAAAAATTCTTTCTCTAATTTCAGATTCTCTTTGTTTACGAGACTTTACCTTCTGTCCTAAATTGTTGTTTACTATGTTTTCCTGATGCTACTTTTTTTTAAAACTGCATTTCTCCCTGGAGGTAGTTGCATACTGACAATGGTTAAAATAATTCTACATGTAAAGTTCACATGGCATATGCAAATATTTGTACTTTAACACTGGTATCAATTTAAATTAAAATGTATAAATATATTGTTTTTCAGAACTCCTTTCGATGGTATCACCCATTCAGAACCCCTTTTGAATATGAATAGAAGATTGGACACACAGTTGTAATTATTTATTAATCATACATTTAATATTCCCCGTGCTGCCATAAAATGTCTAGGAGACACACTGCTAAGAATAAACTTGCTCAGCATTGCAGTAGAATGCAGACAATTTTCCACAGGGGGAAAAAAGAAGCATATCTTTTCACCTATTGCAGAGCAAAACACTAACGATTTTGCCCATTTGAGCTGAGAAGTAATTAGTGGTATGGGATTGAAGCCAAGCATATCAAGAAAATGTGTTCTATTCACGTACTGATATACCCATTTTGAATTTAGTTGTAATTTATGTACATTTTGTAAATTTCCTTTACTTCTGTCACAACCTTAACATTAATAATTTGCTTTTCTGAATATAGTGATTTAAAAATAATGATCATATTTTATACAGATACAAATTATAATTATATGAATTTTTTAAAACCTAAGCCAATTTGATGTATATTTTATTATTATTAACTTTTTTTCTGTGACAGCTTAATATGACTTTTCTTTTCTCCACAGTCACTAAGCTTAAAGCAATAGGAAGGCTCATGCCAGCCTCAGAGTATCACAATGCTAACAGTCAGTGGTGACGGCTTCATAGGATAATCCCTAGTTTCAAAACCTTGGTGCTTTTGCAAGGCTTTAACTAGCTTCAAGATCGTCTGATTTTATTTTCTGGAAGCATTCAAATGATAGCCTAATTTAGTCTTTCAAACCTCCAAGGTACACTCATGTGTAAAGTCTCCAGGCCCATTTTTCTCAAGTTAACAGCTCTGACAGTGGAGTAAATACCAATCCAATGTATAATCACATCCTTTGTTTCAGGCAGGTTGACAGGTTAGCAAATGGTGACTTGGGTTTCTATGTGTACTGTGTCAAACGGCTTGGGTCATTGAGCAACCACAGAATCTGAGTGGAGTGTTGGAGATCAATTCTTCTGCATACTTCAAAGGCATCAGCCAGCCTGAAGGAAGTGGGACAGGAACACGATGGCAAGAAGTGGTCACGAGTTCATCAATCAGCCTTGCTTGTTGCTGTCATTATATAAGTGTTTGTTCTTGGCCCTGTATGCTGTTAATGGTGAGTCATTCTTGGAAAAAAAAAGTAATAAGCTTATACTTATAAAACACATTACACAAAATTTATAAGGGTCGTTCCAAGAAATATAAGCAATGTTCCAAGAAACAAGTTTTGAAAGCAAAATAAGTCATTCAATTGGCAATTTTGACTCATGATTTTTTTCTAGGGCTGTTGTCTTGCCAGGATAGCCAAATACTATGTTATCTGACCATTACTCAATAATGTTCACTATCATTTTTCAGTGTTCAAATTTTCATTATAGGTCATGTTTTCAAAAAATACTTTAACAGAGGAAAGAAAGAGAAAAAACGGTGAAAATTGTTCTGAAATATGCTAAATGAAATCAGTAATTTATTTAAATATAAATTAGCAAAAGTAAAATTGACTTCCATAGTAAAGCTAAAATCAGAACAAAGAGATGAGATATTTCCATTGTTACAAAAGGAAAGGAACTCATATGAAGTAATACATACCCCAATTCCCAACTTGAAGATGCTTTGAGAACCATTCTTAAAATTTTGATTAAAGTAACTGCAAAATAAAAGAAAATGTTGTACGCCTAGAATATTTATTATGAAACAAAGATCATCAAGGGAATTAATGCTTTAAAATTTTATTATAAGGATAATAACTTTAAATATTACTAATAATATTTAAATTTAAATAGTATATATTTCTGGTATTGCCCTTTAATTTTTAAATGTTTGTTACCTATTTTTGATAAATATTTCCTTAATTTAAAGTTTTCTGTTCTCAACTATCTAGAGATCAGTAGAGATCATTTTTAATGTTATTGAAATATGTAATCTTATCACAATATATAGTATTATAATAAAAAAGCCATGCATTTATTACTACATTCTTTGTAAAACAGGAAACCTATGAAAATTTTAGTATAATTTTATCACAGAAAAATAATTTGCTGTTTACTATTATGATCACTCATTATTACTTAAAATTATGTACATAAAATATTATGAAAAATACAGAATAACTTATAATTTCAGGAACTTGTAAAAATTAACAGGATTTTTGATTTTTAGTTCTTGAATCTCAAATGTTAGTATTAGTCACAAATTTGGAAACATTATTAAAAAATAGTATGTTCTTCCTATAGTGGAGTTTCTTTCACAGAATAATCTCAATTTACACAAGTTTATTGATCTTATTTTTGGTAACATTGTTTTGGCAATAGAACCTTCTGGCATCAGTGAGTTAAATATACATACACATATGTGTACACATGCATACAACAAGAAGAAAACACATGTATTGTGAACAATTGGGTTCTGAATATCCATTTTTCAATAAAGTTGATGATGAGTATGTAATTGTACAAATGTTTGCTGATATTTTCTACCCACTATGGGTGCTATAATTGATCATTAACCCCCCCAAAACAGAAACATCAGTAGCTACATCTGTGAATATTATTTTCTCTTAAACTGGAGTGAAATTCTGACACATGGTACAATATGGATTAATCTTAAGTATGTTATGCTAAGTGAAATAAAAAACACATAAAAGAATAGATACCATTGTATGATACCACTTATATGAGATTCCCAGAATAGTCAAATTAACAGTCAAATAACAGAAAGTAGAATAGGTAGCAAATAGTCAAATAGTGAAAGTAACCGAAGGTTGAATAAAAGTTACCAGGAGCTGGAGGAAGGGGAAATGGGAAGTTGTTCTTTAATGGGTCTAGAGTTTCTGTTTGGGATGGCAAAAAAGTTCTGTAAATGGATTGTGGTTATGGTTACAGACCATTGTGAATGTGCTTAATGCCAATGAATTGTACACCAAAAATGTGAAAATGGTAAATTATGTATTTTTACCACAATAAAACAAATCCCTAAATTAATACTAGTTTACAAAGTTGGGCCAAAAGATGGTGATTTAGCACAGATAGCTGCAGAAGTTATACTTCTGTATCATTTGTGGGAAGCATGACTTTTTGTTTAGATAAATTGATCGTTGGAAATTAATTTTGCTGTGGATGACTCTAGAATTTCTCATGTAGAATGTAGCTGCTAGCATGTTACTTTTATAATAAAACTTTATGCACATATATCTGTGTCATTTCCATAGTAGAAATTTATATACATGGGGGGAACCACTCAAACCAAAATTTATTTATGAAAACTTGTGTATTTATTCTTACATGTATAAACCTCAGTCAACTTCAAAATACTTTCCATTTGATGCGATGTGGATCAAGATGCTTTTTCCATTGATCAAAACAATTTTGAACTCATCAATTTTGATGCCTTTTAGTGCTTCTGTCATTTTTTTTTCTTCACCTCTTTCACCTCAGCAAAACGTTTCCCTTTGAGGACCTTTTTCATCTGGGAGAACAAAACGTTGTTCCAAGAGATCTAGTGAATAGGGAGGGTGGGGCACGGAGGGTGATGCTGTTTTTGTTTGAACACTCAGAGTGGTATGGGCAAGTGCACTCCTAAACCACCCATCATGAAATGGGCAAACACGTTTAAAGAATCTCTTAGAACTTTGCAGCAACTTGTATGGATTTAGAGTCTATCATACTCAGTGATCTATCACAGAAGCAAAGAACAGAATAACGCATGTTTTCATTCATAAGTAGACCCTGAACATTTACCATAATACTATAAGAAAGGTATTGGCAGTAGTGGGATATTGCCAAGGTGGCAGGGGGTGGAGAGGACACAACATCAATAAGGGTACCTGATCTCAAACCAGACAAAATGGGAACCAAAGGGAGATCAAAACTTTACCTGTATGATGTCCACTTGTATACCTAATCCCGAATTGCACCCTACATCTTTAAAATAAAATATCAAAATATAAAAAAGAATCCCCCCCAAAAAATTCACTGAAGCTGAGTGTAGGCTTTCACAACAATGCTACCTGATACACTGATGCCAATGGGTTCCCAGAACACTTAACTAGTGGGAGAAGGCTGTACTGCAAGGGACCTGCCCTCCAAAAGATAATTCTGGTTTTCGGGGGGTATCCCTGGAGATTCATACTAATGTCATTACATTTCAAATAGAAAAATTAGTTACATTCCAATAGTAGTTTGATTTCTTTTTAATACAATACATGGAATTTAAGTAAAACTTTTGGAAGTTTATTCTGTTGTAAAGGCAACATCTTACCTTATTTAGAACACTTCTGCTAAATCATTTATAAAAGTGAACAACGAAGATGTATTTTCTTTCATGGTGATAACCTGAGTACAAATTTTGTGTAGTACAATGTATGACAAAACATCATTGCCTTATAAATTGAGAAACTCATAGACTATATAAGAAATTTGTTATGGCACAATGTAATTTATAACCCAAGCAATCTATAATATTCTATTACTTAAATATAAGCTGTAATTATATTTAAAATTTTATTTAAAATTTACAAGTATCTTGTGCATACTCAGAGAATCTGAACTATGAACTTTTGTGAAAGAGCAGATATTGAACTCACATACATAAATAATATAATTGAAGCAATATACATTTTCTCTTTTTGCAGGCTATCAACAATTCAATTTTAGAAATGTTTGAGCCTATAAGGAACAATTTTATAAATCGTTGAGTTTTACAATTCTATTAATTTTTTTAACCAAGTTCTTTGCTACTTAGTTCACATTGTTCAAAAACAATTGGAAGTAGTTAATCATAGTATATGCATGGAATTTTTACTTTTGAAGATTTGAGGGGATTGCAATTATTGAAGACCAAGCATGCAAACAGGAAAACACTGAAATTGCCCCTACAAAAGAATAATTGAAAGAATTAAATGATAAGAATGTAAATGTTGTACATAGTTTAATTATAAAATTCTATAATTAATTTTATGATATGCCATCTGATGGGAATAATTTTTTGGTGTGGTTTCTGTTTTACTTGTATACTTTTTTCATATCATAATACAAAAATTTCAGAAGATTAATGATTTTGGAGAAATATTCAAAAGAATAATAAAAAGAATTAATTTATTGACAAATTTTACTTGTAAAAATATTCGTTCAACGTTGTTACTTTGAATGGAGGCAAGAGGTAGTACCTGTGAAAATATTTGGACTGAAATATTTTTCCATTAAAGATGAAAAAAATAAAATTCAGGCTATCCTGCATTTAGCAGGATTTATTCTGAACATATCATATTCATATACAGAATATTTTCCCAAATATTATATCTTATATAGAAGTCATTTGAAGATATAAAGAATTTCACGTTTCTTAACTACAAAATGTAATTTTGAAGATGATTCAATACAATCACCATGCAAAAGTATCCCCCTCAAGAAATTATGCACTGACACCAGCACCTAGTTTATCTGTCTAAGCAATTTTTCTTTTCTGGAGTGGCCTTCAGAGCCATTATCCTATTACTCTCAATGTCCTAAATGTCCTCAAATGTCTTCCTTTAAATATTTCTTTTATCTTCAGGCAAAAAAAAAAAAAGTCACTTGGGGATCAGATCAGGTGAGTAGGGAGGATATTTAAACATTGTTATTTGTTCAGTGCTGCCAATGTAAGCACACAGTGACAAGTTTGTGAACTTAATTGTCAGACCTCAGCAAATATTGATGACAGCTGTGATGGCCATTTCAGAAAAAGAGCTCCAAAATTTCTCTGACTGGTGTACTAGGTGCTGGCATCGGTGCATAGCTTCCCAAAGGGAGTACTTCAAAGGTGACTGTAGTGCATAGCTTCCCAAAGGGAGTACTTCAAAGGTGACTGTAGTGATATTCTGCAAAGAGAAATGTAGCACTTTTTCTAGGATGGTTTGTGAAGCTAATTGTTAGATTTCGTATATTGTATATATGTTAATTTTATCTTTTATAAGTGATTTTACTTTTGTAAATATTTTTGTCTAAAATGATTACCTAGATCTACCAATATAAGTGAAACCAATATAAGTGAATACATATTTCAAAATTTATATTACTTGAATTGTTTTAATGCCTTTTCAAATGATCAAAATTATCCTAGTTTAAACAAAAATTCATTTGAACAAAAATAATTAGATATGTGATAATATTACAATCCTGATTTTAGATAAGAAGTATTGGAGCCTAGAGGGGTTAAGCAAGTTTGTCAAAGTAATACAGCTAATAAGTGCCAAGTAATCAATCCAAAACACTTTTATAAATTTTAAAAATATATAGTTAAAAAAAATTGACATAGATGTACATGTTTTCAGGATATATGTGATAATTTGGCACATTCATATAATCAAATCAGGGTAAGGGGGGTATCCATCACCTTAGATATTTATATTTTCTTTATGGTAGAAATATTCAAATTATTCTTTACTAGTTATTTTGAGATATATAATTAATGACTGTTATCTATAGCGACCTTACTGCTCCATTGAATACTGGGCCTCATTTCTTCTATCTAAGCATATATTTGTACTCGTTAATAAACCTTTCTTCATCTCCCTCCCTCCCATCTTCCATTTCTGGGCCCTAGTAACCACCAATCTACTATCATCATGAGATCGACTTTTTTACCACCCACCTATGAGAGAACATGTGATATTTGTCTCTCACTGCTTGGCTTGTTTCACTTAACATAATGACCTCTGATTCCATCCATATTACTGCAAATGACAGGATTTTATTCTTTTTTAATGACTGAAAATATTTCATTGTGTATATATACCACATTTTCTTTATTCATTCATTCATTGATGGAAACTTAGGCTGATTCCATATTTTGGCTAATGTGAATAGTGTTGTATGAAACGTGAGTACAGCTCTCTCTTTGATTCATTGATTCCCTTTCTTTTGTTTGCATAACTAGTAGTGGAATTTCTGGATCATATGGTAGTTCTATATTTAGTGTTTTGAGGGGCCTCTCTACTGTTTTCCAAACTGGCTATACTAATTTTCATTTCCATCAACTGTATGAGTGTTACTCTTTTTCCATATCTCCATCAGCATTATTCTATTATTCTTTTTTTAATTGAAGCCATTCTAATTGGGTAAGATGATATCTCATGGCAATTTTGATTTTCCTTTCTCCAATGATTAGTGATGTTGAGAGCTTTTATATAGACTGCATTGAAGTCTACATCTCCCTTTAGATCTATTTTTATTTTATTATTATTTTTTCTTGGGCTCTCACTCTGTCACCCAGGTGGGAGTGCAGTGGCATGATCAGGGCTTACTGTAGCCTCAGCCTCCTGGGCTCAGCAATTCTTCTGCCTCTGCCTCCTGAGTGACTGGGTATACCTGCAAGTGCCACCACACTAGGCTAATTTTTAAATTTTTTTGTAGATACACGATCTCACTATGTTGCCTAGGCTGGTCTCAAACACCTGAGCACAAGAGATTCTCCCACCTCACCTTTCCAAAGTGCTGGAATTATAGGCATGAGGGCATGAACCTTCATACCTGGCCTCTTTAAAGCTTTTAATGTTTTCTTCATATACTTACATATGGTGTTGTGTCAATAGATATTTATAATTATTACAGACTTTTGCTGTATTGTCCCTTATCATTATATTGTGATTTTTTAATTTCCTATTAGCATCTTTGTTCTGTAATCTTTTTTTATGTGCAATAAGTACAGCAACTCTTTTGTGGATTTCACTTGAATATCTTTCCCATCCCTTTGCTTTCAACCTATGCAAATCTTTATAGGTGAGACTGGTTTCTTGCAGGAGGCATACAGTTGGGTCTTATTTCCTTATCCATTCAGTCACTTTACATCTTTTAATTGAAGATCTAAGTCTATTTGCATTCGTGTTATTATTGATGAAAAGAACTTACTACTGTCATTTTGTTGCTTGTTTCCTGGCTGTTTTATAACTTCTCTCTTCCTTTCTTCCGTATTTACTATCATCCTTTGTGGTTAGGTAATTTTCTTTGGCTGTATGTTTTAATTTATTGCTTTTTATGTTCAGTGTATCTGTTATAGGTTTTTGCATCGTGGTTACCATGAGTCTTTAAAGAAAAGCATCTTATAGATATACCATGTTATTTTAAAGAGCTGACAAATTATCTTAGATTGTGAAAAAGATTAAAAACAAAGAAATAGCTTAAAGCTTCCACATTTTGACTCCACTCCCCCAATTTTACTTTTGGTTGTCTCAATTTACATATTTTTTATATTGCCTAGATCTTGACAGGTTTCTGTAGTTATTTTGTTTCTAATAGATTTGTGTTTTAGGTTTTGCACTAGTTATAAGTGAAGTGCACACCACAATTACAGTTTTGGAGATTCTGAACATGTCTTTGTATTTAATTTTACCTGTATTTTTATTTATTTATTTATTTTTTTGAGTTGAAGTCTCACTCTGTCGCCCAGACTGGAGTGCAGTGGCCGCTGCCGGCCACCGCAGCCTCGACCTGCTGGGCTCCGGAGATCCTTCCGCCTCAATCTTCCAAGTAGCTGGAATTACAGGCATGCGCTACCACGCCCGGCTGATTTTTTGACTTATTGTAGAGATGAGGTCTCGCTGCCCAGGCGGGTCTCGTACTCACGGGCTCAGGCAATCCACTCACCTCAGCCTCCCAAAGGCGTGGGATTACAGGCTGAGCCACCGAGCCCGGCTTACCTGTATGTTTTATACTTTTAACTATTTGTGCATATTAGTTTTTTTTTCTTTCAGATTGAAGAATTTCCTTTAGCATTTCTTATAAGACAGATCATGTGGTTACGAATCCTCAGCTTTTGTTTGTCTGGGAAAGACTTTATGTCTCCATAATTAAAGGATAGCTTTGCTGGATAAAGTATTATGTATAAAATAAAGTATTATTTTCCTTCAGCTGTTTGAAAAATGTCATTCCATTCCCTTCTGACCTGTATGGTTTCGACTGAACAGTCTCTTGCCAGACAAATTGGAGTTTTTTGGGGTATGTTGTGTTCTTCTTTTCTCTTGCTGCGTTTAGGATCCTCTTTGTTTTTGACTTTTTTTTTTTTAAGGTGGAGTCCCACGCTGTCACCCAGGCTGGAGTGCAGTAATGTGGACATGGCTTATCACAGCCCTGAGTCTACAAGGCTAAGGCCATCCTTCCAGGCTTGTGCCATCACACACAGCTAATTTTTTGATGTCTTGCAGAGTTAAGGTCTTGTTATGTTGCTTAGGCTGATCTTGAACTCTTGAGTTCAAACAATATCCGCCTTGGCCTCCCAGGATTACAGATGTGAACCACCATGCCTGGAAGCCTTTTACTTTAGAAATCCTGTTTATTATATGCCTTGGAGTAATCTTATTTAGGTCAAATCTGTTTGATGTTCTCCAACCTCCCCATACCTGATATTTATATCTCTTTCAAGTTTTGAAATGTTTTCCGTTATCATTTCTTTAAGCACATTTTCTACCCCCTAATCTTTCTCAACTCCCTCTTGAATTTCAATAATTTTTAGATCTGGTTTTTGAATCAATTTTCTATATTTTGTAGGTGTTCTTTGTCCCTTTTTATTCTTTGTTCTTTTTTCTCCTCTGACTGTATAATTTCAAATAACATGTCTTTGAGCTCACTGATTCTTTCCTTGCTTGATCCATTCTGCTGTTGAAAGCCTCCAATAAAATTTTCAGTTCAGCAATGTATTTCTCAGTTCTAAGATTTCTGTTTGTGTGGGTTTTAAAATATTATTTTAATTTCTTTGTTAACTTTCTCTGACTAACTTTGGAATTATTTTTCTTTGTTATCTCAGAGATCACTGAGTTTCTTTAAAACTGCTAGTTTGAATTCTTGGTCAGAGAGCTCATATACAGCTGCCTTGTTAGGTTAGTCACTGGTTCCTTGCATTGTTGCACTTTTGGAGAAGTCATGGTTCCTTGTTTACCATGGTTTCTTGTGAAAGTACATCAGTGTCTTTGCATGGAAGGATTAGTTGCCTATTATACTCTTCATTCTCTGGCTTGTTTTTTTTTTCCTTACATTTTTTTCCTTACATTTTAAAAAATTTAATGCAATTCAGGATTAGGTATACGAATACTCATTATGCAGGTACCCTTGTTGATGAGGTGTTGTTTTGGTTTTTATTAGTTATGCTTGCTTAGCAATTTTTTGTAATTTATCCGTTGAATTTCTTACTTTCTTTTTCCTGCTGGGTCACTGTCTCCTTTTTAGCACTAGATGGCTCCTTAAAATCAAGTTTGCCTCAACTTTAGCAAACAGTCAAAGCCCTGCCATCCAGAATGGGGAAGGGCCCAAAGGGCATATCCCAGCAGTGTGAGAAGGCTGGCTAAGGATTTCAGCCCAGGGGGCCTGTAGAACATACCTTTCATAACCTGGTGCTTAACAGACACTCTGATTTGGCATCTCCTTTGGCTAAGTTATAGAACACACTTTTCAATGGTGGGGATGGTAGTTCTGCCTTCTTTATTTCTGGCTATCCTCATGAATATGTCTTTCGTTAGGAACTCCTGGTGTTTTCTATGATATATGGCATGGACAAGACGTCTGCCAAAGAACCCAAGATAGTGGGGAAGCCAACTGTCTACCTCAGTTGTCTCATCTTTTTCTAGTGTAGAAACTGTGAGTTGGGGGAAGATTTTTGTGCATTTGGTGATGGAAAGATTGGAAGAGGGGGTATCTCAGAAATGAAAATCTTATTCTCTTACCATCTGCTCAGAGTATTTTACTTCTCTGTGATCCTGTGAACTGACTCATCTTCATATTTGAATTCTGGAATATTGCTAGTGATAATTTTAGTGCTGTGTATTTGTTTCTGGTATTGTTGTGTGGGGGGTGGGGAGAAGCCAGCTTGAGTCTATGCTACCTTTTTGGAATTAGAAGTACTTCTCAAAAAACCCTTTTTAAAAAAAATAATAAAAACTATTACCTATTGAACATTTCCCATGGACTACGGAGCATATTTGATGAACTACATGTATTATTCGTTTCTCATGAAAATTCCATGAAGTAGTTTATAATTATTTTAATCCTTATTTTACAGACAAGGATATTGAAACTTATCGAGGTAAGATAATGTGCCCAAGAACAACTCATACTAAACCAAACAATGGGATTTTTTGCTTCTGTCTAACTTCATTCTCATGGCTCACACACATTTTTAATTAAGTTTTAAAGTTTCTTAGGAAAACATCAGGTACCCAGAAAAATGACGATAATCACTACCTTGGAGATAAAGAAACCAAGGTTAACTATAATCTAAAGGAACAAACAATGGTCACTGTGGTCAGCATATTAAGAAAATTGACTTTAAATATAAAAACTTGAGTTAAAATTTCAGATGAACAACATATCAGCTGAGTAAACTTGAGGTTCTTTTTTATGGTCCATGAATTTCAGTATCTATTTTTATCAACAAAATGATAAAAATCACGTCTATAGTGAAGAGTGGTTTGAGAATAGAATAAAGTAGCACTTAAAAAATTTAGATCAGTGCTTTATGGTAAGTACTCAGTAAATGCTATCTATTATTTTCTTATTGATAATAAGATACAGTAGTAGGTCTTTGAGAAATGGCCCCATGTGAGTCTACATTTGCTAGTGCTGCATCAGCTAATACATAGGGTTTTGCTGTTTATACATTAAACTTGGACAAGGACTAAAACAATAAAATGTGAATCACTCGATTAGTGGAAAGGTTTGTGGAAGACATTAGTATTTTAATAGATTGGCCAAGCCACCTGTGGTTTTCATCAACTTCTTTTTCTCCAGATTAGGAGGATTGCTCCCATTACCAAATTGTTTTGCTTTTAATCAACAGATGAAACCAGGAAACCAAGATGGTATATTTTGTCCCATTGTAGAGTCATTTTAAATGTTTTCAATTTGGTGGCAAAATATTTTAGCGTTATACTTGGTGGGAGCGGGGAAAGTAAATTTGATAATTTGACATTATTAGTAATAACAAAGTTAATGTTTTTCTTAATCTTCTTTTAAGACAATGAATGGCAGATTAAATTTGGGTTTCTGACTTATTTCTTCAAAATTTTAAAATTCAGTTTTGGAGCACTTAATCAATGTAAAGAACATTTGAGATGAGAATTTAGAGACCTGACATCTTACTGTAAGTGCAAATTTTAGCAAATCACATCTTTCTAAGCCTCAGTTTCATTCTCTGCTAACAAAAATAATTTTGGGCCAGAAATGGTGGCTCACACCTATAATCCTAGCACTTTGGAGGGCCAAAGTGGGAGGATTGTTTGAACTTGGAAATTTGAGACCAGCCAGGACAACATAGCAAGATCCTGTCTCTATAAAATTTTTTAAAAAAATGTCAGACTTGATGGCACTTGCCTATAGTTCCAGCTACTCCAGAGGCAGAAAGATCTCCTGAACCCAGGAGATCAAGGCTGCAGTGAGCCTTGATCATGCCACCACACTAGTTTTGGTGACAAAGTGACATCCTGACTTAAAAAAAATGTTTGGAAGGCAACAACAAAATGGGGACACTTTGTAAACTGGAGAACTTTCTAGGTGGTGATGCCATGTTGCAAACATTGTGTAAATTCAGGTTTTATACGAGATATCAACACCAAATGCTTTGCATTTTAAATAAAAATGGATAATATGTGTAGAGTTGTACAAAGTTATGTAGCCTAATATGCTTATGTAGCCAGTCATGAACTCTTATTCATTTGGTTCAGGAATTCATGTTTACTGAACACAGACTTGTATTGGCGAGAGCAGACAGTATTGGCGAGACCTCATCTCTACAATAAATCAACAAAATTACAATAAATCAAAAAATTAGCCGGGCGTGGTAGTGGGTGCCTGTAGTTCCAGCTACTTGGAAGGCTGAGGCGGAAGGATCTCCGGAGCCCAGCAGGTTGAGGCTGCGGTGGCCGGGAGCGGCCACTGCACTCCAGTTTGGATGACAGAGTGAGACTCCAACTCGGGAAAAAAAAAAAAAAGAAAAACAAAACAGAACAGACATGTCTCTGTTTCATAGAGTTTAGCTTACTACAAGAATTGGATATAAGCACACATACAATTATATAATTAAACATTGTGATAGCTTCTATTAAGTAAATTAACTGGATCCTGTAAGAGAAAATAACTTCTGGGAAGTGGCAGCCCATTTGGGTTGGAGAGTTGGAAGGTATACTGTTGGAGTGGAGCCCTGATGGGTGAGCTGATTTTAACCAAGTGAAGACTCCTGGTGAGTGGGAAGAAGAGAAGAAGTTTTCCAGACATATGCAAAACCTGAAGCAGACAAAATCTTGGTATCTTCTAGGAACTGAAATAGGTTCAATGAGGTTGCAATACATACACATATGAGTTTGAAGATCTGGATAAAGGCCCTCATGCAGGGCTTGGGGCCGTGTTGAAGAGGTTGTATCCTATTCTAAGAAATGGAAAGTCATTGAAAGGGATGGTGGAGGAAAGAATATGAGGAGGACCCCCAAAAACCCAGAATTTATTTATAAAAAATTGTGTTTATTCTTACATGTACAAACTTCAGTCACCTTCCAAGTACTCTCCGTTTGATGCAATACACCCATCAAGATGCTTTTTCCACTGTTCAAAGCAATTTTGAACTCATCAGTTTTGATGCCTTTAAATGCTTCTGCCTTTTTTGTTGTTTGTTTCATCTCTTCCATATTGGCAAAACATTTTCCTTTGAGGACTTTTTTCATCCAGGAAAACAAAACAAAAAAAAGTGGACTGGGGTGAGATTGGGTGACTAGAGAGGGTGGGGAATGAGAGTCATGCCATTTTTTGGTCTCAAACTGCCGAACACTCAGGATGTTGTGGGCAGATGTGCTGTAAATCACCAGGCGCCTTGAAAGAATTAAAAAAAAAAAAATTCACTGAAGCCTAACACAACCTCTCATGACAACACTAACTGGTATATGGATGCCAGTGGGCTCTTAGAACACTTACCTAGTGGGAGGAGCCTGTACTACAAGGGGCCCAACCTCCAAAAAGATAATTCTTGGTTATGGGGGTTACCCCTTGTAAGTGATCCATATTGGACAAGTTGGCTTGTGGTAACCCTGAAGCATGCAACTGACTAAGCCAAGTAGTTTGTTAGATATGAGTCTGAGGTCAGGACTGGCAATATCAATTTGAGAGTCATTACCACAGACTGTCTTTAAAGTCATGGGGATGGATGAGATCTTCTAGGAACAGAGTCTAAGATGAGAAGAGACTGAACCCCAGGAACGCCAACACTGAGAATTTTTAAAGAGGGGTAATTAGCAAAAGAGAACAAGAAACAATTGCCAAGGAAATAGAAGGAAATGTGGTATCAGAGAGTCAACGAAACCTGTGTTTTAAGAAAGAGTGGCTAATTGGGTCAAGTACTTAAAAACTAGTATGGAGGTCAGTACTGACCTTAGAAAGAGTGGGTTAAGTGGGGTATTTTTGGTAGATGACAGATGTTTGATGTTGAAAGGTAAATAGGAAGTGCAGAAGCGAAGCCAGGGCAAGACGAAAATTCTAAAAAAAATAAAATAAAAATAAAATTGGATAAGACCAGATAGAAAAATCTAGAGTAAATAGAAAATAGGACAAATAGAGTCCTTTGGATTTTTTTTTTCTTTTTGGAGATTCTTTCAGCATGTTTGGTCATTTCATGATTGGCCAACTCATGAAATCATCTCATATTGGGAGATGAGACATTTTATTTTATTTCATTGAAGATCAGAAATTCTATAGCATGCTAATATGTTAATAGAAGCAATCTGATTGAGAGGAGAGGCTTAAGATGAAAAAGGGAGAAAGGATAACCAAAGAAGTGAATTCCCTGAGAAGTCAAGAGTGTCTGAAACTCAGAATACAGGCAGAACTCTGTTAGGGAAAGAGGTTCATGGTTATAATATCTAGTGATACAAATCTACTCAGTTGTGCAAATCTCTTTGCTGGTGTTCGGCTTCAGGAAACTTAGAACCACATAACTGGGTCTATCCAGCAGAGAGTTTTACCAGAGCAGTACAAGACAAGAAGAGAAGGCTACCAAGGGTAGTTTGCAAGGAAGTGATTATAATTCGTTGAACTAAACTGGGCTCGGTGACGCAGTCTGTAATCCTAGCACTTTGGGAGACTGAGGTGAATGGATTGCCTGATCCCGTGCGTTCAAGACCTGCCTGGGCAACTTGGCGAGACCTCATCTCTACAATAAATCAAAAATTAGCCCGGTGTGGTAGTGCGCACCTGTAGTTCCAGCTATTTGAAAGGCTGAGGCGGATGGATCGCCGGAGCCCAGCAGGTTGAGGCTGTGGTGGCCGGGAGCGGCCACTGCACTCCAGTCTGGGTGACAGAGTGAGACTCCAACTCAAAAAAAAAAAAAATTCGTTGAACTTAGGACTTTTGGTAATAGACTGATATAGATTTTGTATTTGTAGCAGTGAGCTGTATGTGGTCTAACAAATTACTTTTGAGTTGTGCCTTGTGGTGTATGTTCAGTTTGAAGATTAATATTGGTTTCGTTATCACTATTTCTAAAATATGTCTAGATAGGAACATTTTAGTAGCTAAAATGTGTGCCAATTTTTCTCATTGGCATCTTCTCTTCAATAAGTCAGGAATCTTAGTTATAAGGATAAGTATTTTTATGAATCTCTATAAAAGTTATTTTTATTTTGAATTCTAAAACTCTGTCATATAAATGTCTTTTAAAAATTTTGTTCTGAGTTGATTCTCATGTAAAGATGTCAGCCCACTAATGAGCTAGAGGGCATAGCGGCTATTGAGAATAGTCATAAACTTAGCCTGGGCGCAGTGGCTCGCACCTATAGTACCAAAGGCGAGAGAATTGCTTGAGCCCAGGTGTTTCAGGCCAGCATAAAGAGACTACATTTCTAGAAAAAAACTTAAAAAAAATTAGCTGGACATGTGGCATGTGCCTATAATCCCAGCACTTTGGGAGGTTAACGTGGGAGGACTGCTTGAGCCCAGAAGTTCAAGACTAGCCTGGACAACATAGCAAAGTCTCATCTTTACCAAAAAAAAAAAAAAAACAAAAAAACTGGGCATGATGGTGTGTACCTGTAGTCCCAGCTACTCAGGAGTCTGAGACAGGAGAATTGCCTGAGTCCAGGTGGTCAAAGTTAGTAGTGAGCTGTGATTTTAGAATTGAAACCCATCCTTGGCAACAGAAGGGAGCTGCGGACTCAATAAATAAATAAATAAATAAATAGTAAATAAATAAATTAATTAAATTAAAGTCATAGGCTGAGAGGCTAAGCGAGCAATGACTTTGAGGTAGCCAACTTCCCTTATTACACATTTCTAATGGTAAAGGCCAAGCGAGGTTTGTAGCTTCCAGAAACTTTCTGTCGTTTGATGTCATGGTTGTTTGCTTGGCCTACTGAGTGGAAGAAGCTCTAAATTTGCTTTAAGTATAAAAATATGAGTCAAAACATGAATATAAGCCGAATACTGTGACTCACACCTGTAATCCCAGCACTTTGGGAGGCGGAAGCGAGAGGACTGGCTGAGCCCAGGAGTTCAATACCAGCCTGAGCAACTTGGCGAGACCTTGTCTCTACCATAAATCAAAAAAATTAGCTGGACATGGTGGTGTGTGCCTGTGGTTCCAGCTACTTGGAAAACTGAGGTGAAAGGATCACGTGAGCCCAGAAGGTCGAGGCTGTGGTGGTTGCGGGCGTACCACTGCACTCCAGCCTGGGTGTAAGAGACTCTGATTCAAAAAAAAAAAAAAAAGATGAATAAAAATTTAAATAACATGAACATAAATTAGGTTAGGGCATAAATATAAAGGGACTAATTAATCAACATTTTTGGGGATAATATTGTCCTGCTGATAGTTTATTCTCCTTTAAGATATACATTCAATAGGTTTTTTAGATAAACTAGCTAATCTCTCTCTCTCTCTCTCTCTCTCTCTCTCACACACACACACACACACACACACACATACACACAGACACACACACACACACACACACACACACACACACACACACACAGACACACACTTACTTCTGCAAGGCTTCCTTCCTCCTTTCCATCTATGAAAATCTGTTTCCACCCAGCAAATCCCAATCTCCTTTCTCAGCCCTGACTGTGAGATTCAGCTCAGTCTCCATTATCTTTTGGTCTTTTGAGGTGACAGTAGGCAGTGGTGTCAGTGAGCCTGCATTTACAACACAGCAGAACTCCTCGTGTTGCCAGCCTTTCCAAATGCCTGTTATTTAATTGGATGATTTATTACTTTCTCCTCCTGCCTGGTATAATAACAATTTTAAAGACAGGTCAATGTCTATGGTTGCTCTAAGATTAAGACAATTATTTTCCATGAATAAATACATACATTTGTAAATAATAATCTAGCTTGTATAAAAACCAGCATGTTATCAGTAGAAAAATGCAAGTAATTTAGACTTTTACACAAAACATGTATTTATATGTGCATATATGTAAATATATGTGTGTAAAGGCTTTTACACTCAGACACATAGTTCTATTTTAACTTTATTTTTTTTCTCTCATCTATAGGTGATTTAGTACATTTTTGGAAAATGTAAGACAGCTATTCACAAATTCTGGGAGAGGTAGATACTTGATAAGTATTGAAAAAGCAATCCTTTGACCGACACTATATGTCATCCCCCCAAATTGTCTCATTTAATTCTGACAATAACCCTTGAGAAATGAGTGTATCATTATCATATCTATCCCAATATAACAGTGGCAAAATGAAAATATGAAGGGTTAAGGGACTTAAGTAACTAGCCTAAAGGGACAGAACTAGTGAGTAGCAATATCAGGCTCTGATTTTGGGACCTCATATTATACTTTGTGTTCTTACTATTATCCGCACTGCTTTTCCAAACACTGCACTGCAGGACTGGGGCAAGTCGTGTGATGGGGGTAGGTAGATATACTAGGGAGACAGCAGGTAAGAGCTGGGAGCTAGGCACGGGCTTCC
Organism: Cephalopachus bancanus; assembly: GCA_027257055.1. NCBI lineage: Eukaryota > Metazoa > Chordata > Mammalia > Primates > Tarsiidae > Cephalopachus > Cephalopachus bancanus. The sequence continues at coordinate 1,919,201 of JAPVLO010000249.1, forward strand.
TTTTGATCATATTTGTAGAGAAACTGGAACTTTATCCAGAATGGAAACTCATGATTTAAGTTATTTAACCACACCTCTTGGTGCAGCCCTTTTTTTCCTGTCACTAATTTTATAGGATTTTATGAGATTTTCATAACATAATATCTTTAGTAGCATATCATGAAGACAGCGTAATATGATGAAAGAAAAAGGAACTACAATGCAGCAGTTACACCCTAAATTAATAACTCCCACTGAAAATGTTATACTATTTATAAGATTTTTTTTTTTTCACCAGAAGGGAGGTATTTGTGTTTGTCATATAAACGTGTGATATACTTAGTTAGTAAAACTGATAGTATTAATAAAAATCTTAATAGGCTTCATGATTAGAATAAAATGATATTTTGATCCAAATCCCTAATTAGAACAGTACATTTACCAACTGTTCTCATGGGAAATGGAGCCAGGATTCATCATTTAAAATGATACCTAATTAATCCTTCTTTGTAACAGATGTCAGCCTTATTTTCAAATCTTTTGTAGACAATGATTAGCTGTATGAATCTTTTAATTGTCTATCTTTGGTTATTTATTTCTTTAACGCTATAATATATGGTTAAATAAAGGAGATAGAGATAATTGGTTTAACTGTGATTGGAGTCTGTTTAGTTGCTACAGTGGGAATGTGAAATGTTGAACACCACAAATGCATGCATGATTCCATCAGAATCAATTTAAAATATGGTACCGTCGTTGACGTGTTAATCACAGCATAGCAGAGAAATGTTGAGCTGGGAGTTAGGAGACTGGCATGCTGGTCATGACTCTGCCACATGTTATTGCATCATCTGAAGCAATCCCCCCCACCTCTGTAGACCTCAGATAAGTTGCATCTGTGTAATAAAGCCACTGCCTTTAAAAATAATCCTGTTTTTCTAATTCACAATACAATTTATTTTACTCTGTACATACGTATGTGTAGATATTGTGTTCAGATGTATTGTTTAGACTTCATTCCACAGTGTCTTTTGGTGAAACAAAACTGAAAGGTCATGACAGCTAATAAAATTACTTATGCTTTTTGACATATGTTATCCACTATCGGTAAAAAGAGTCACTAGCCAGTGGCAGGTTTCAGCATACCTGTAGAAGCATAACATTATATTTTGAATGTTTTTTTCTGGCTTTTCTTTTCTTTTTTTTTTTTTTAGTTGGAGTCTCACTCTGTCGCCCAGACTGGGTACAGTGGCCGCTCCCGGCCACCGCAGCCTCGACCTGCTGGACTCCGGAGATCCTTCCTCCTCAGCCTTCCAAGTAGCCGGAATTACAGGCATGCGCTACCTCGCCCGGCTGATTTTTTGATTTATTGTAGAGATGAGGTGTCGCTGCCTAGGTGGATCTCGAACCCGCGGGCTCAGGCAATCAACTCACCTCAGCCTCCCAAAGGCGCGGGATTACAGGCTGAGCCACCGAGCCTGGCTGAATGTTTTTTTCATTAGTGAGTTAGGAAAAACAATTATGACAAAAACTTAAGATATGTAGTTTTAATTATTTTTTTATTTTTTTTTTGAGTCGGGGTCTCACTTGGTTGCCCAGGCTAGAGTGCAGTGGCACGATATGTCTCACCATAGCATCGACCTTCTGGGCTCAGGTGATACTCATCCTGCCCCAGCCTTCCAAATAATTGGGACGACAGGCATGCACCACCACACCTAGCTAATTTTTTGATTTTTTATAGAGATGAGGTCTCACTATATTGCTCAGGCTGGTCTTGAACTCCTGGGCTCAAGCAATTCTCTCAGCTCAGTCTCCCAAAGTACTGGGATTACCGGCATGCACCACCATGCCCAACAAGAATTGTTAACACTTATTAAGAGCTCACACTATACAAGGCTGTGTTTCATACATGTCATATTTTTAAGATCATTTCATTCTCAAAATTAGCCCCCGAGGTAGGTTTTTAAATTAACTTCAGTTTGCAGATGAGAAAACAGAGCCTTGGATATTGAGTATGTTAGCCAAGCCCTGTCAGAAAACTTGGAAGGATGTCAAGATTCCAGTTCAGACTGTTGGAGTCCAGATCCTTATCAATACACGGTGCCACTCAAACTGACCAACAGACCAGCAATGATGCAGATCACTCCTAAATGTCTATCTGTAGCCTGATCTACCTGTATGCCCACCTGCCTTCCAGACTTATCCACTTCCAAAATCTCAGTCTTCCCTCCAATCCATACAGCCAAGTTGATCTCATCATCCCGTGTATAAATAAACCTGCTTCTCCTCCAGAGATGTTCCTACTTGGACAATGGTTCCATCATTCGTCTAAGACTCAAGCCTGGGATTCAATGCTATCTCCTCTCTTCTCACTAACTACATTCAATTATTCATTACATCAATCCAATTCTATTACTTACATATTTTTTTCGTGTGTGTATTGGGACCTCACTCTGTTGCCCAGGCTGGAGTGCAGTGGCATGATCATGGCTCACCACAGCCTTGATCTCTTGTGTTCAGATGATCTTCCTCCTCAGCCTCCCGAGGAGCTGGGACTATGATGTGTACCACCATGCATGGCTAATTTTTGAATTTTTCTGTACAGATGAGGTCTCACTAGGTTACCTAAGCTGGTCTCAAACTCCTGGGATCAAGCAATCTCACCTGAACCTTGTACTAGATTTATAGGTGTGAGCCACCGCACCTGGCCTAAAATACTTTTTATACTCCAGATTAAAAAGAAGAATTCATTTATCTCTGGGTGAAATCTCAGGGTACAGGTCAAACCCATATGGCCCCTACTCTTTGGAATGTATTTTCTTTTAATGTTTGGGAAATCACATAAGTAAATACGATGATATTCGTTAGTTAAAAGAGTTAACATCAATATTTAGTTGATTACAAGATCAGCAAAGAAAACTTACAGTTTTTTTTTTTTTTAACTAAAATTGAAGGACCTTCCCTCTCTGGAATTTTAGGGATAGCTTCCCTAAGGAAGTGACAGATTAAGGCCTGGATAAGAGTTTTCTAGGAGGAGATTTGACTGGTTAGATGAGATAATATCTCAGCATGCTTGGTAAGGAGTGACAGAGATCAAGGCGAGGGTGATACTTAAACTGGGAATCAGAGGAGTTTCCCTGAGGAAGCAAAGTCTGAGTTGAAACCCGAATGGCAAGAATCCAGTTGTGTGAATATCAGGATGGTAGAATTTCAGAAGGAAAAAAGAGAACAAAAGCCCTAAGACAGAAATGAGCTTGGTGTAGTCTAGGGAAAACAAGAGGACCAGCGTGTCTGGGTGCAGTAATCAAAGGAGACATTGGTAAGAGATGAGGTCTGAAAAGCAGGCAGCGGTCAGATCATAGAGGGCCTCATTGACCATTGCAAAGAACTTGATCTTCATTCTAAGTGCACTGACAAACCTGGAGAATTTGAGACAGGAGAGTGGCATGACATAAGTTATATTCTAAGAAGATCAGAGCTGGGCACAGTGATTCATGCCTGTAGTCCCAGCACTTTGGGAGGCCGAAGCTGGAGGATTGCTTGAGTGCAGGAGTTTGAGATCAGCCTAGGCAACATAGCAAGACCTTGTCTCTTAAAAAAAATTACTCTAGCTGCTGTACAGACAAATATAGACATAAGATTAGAATTTTAGGAAGCAGGAGGGTAGCAATGAAACCAGTTAAAAGCTCATAGGTAGCGTAAGTGATTACCTCTAAAATATGAATGAATGAAGGATCAGAAAGGAGTGTTGTGCATTATGTCACAGAGATGATCTTCTTTGGAAACAAAGAAGTAAGATGCAGTGAAAATACTTAGGAGGTTGGCAGCCTTGGTTTAAAACTCTCACTTAGCTATGGAACCTTGAACAAGTAACTTATAAAATGAGAGCAGTAATTTGAATCTCACAAGGTTGTTGAGACCAATGAGGTAATGTTTTTGATCTTTTCATGGTACTGGTATGTGAAGCTGACATGTCTCTCACCTTTCCTTTAAAAGACAAATACTCCACGTGGGCAGCGTCACTTTAAATCACCAGGGATTATTAATTTGACAGCAATGATGAACATTTCATAAGGACCTATTGCTTTTCAGGCATAGTACTAGGTGATAAGACCACAGCAGGAAACAAGACAGACAAAGCTTTCTTTCTCAGGCATCTTATAGTACATTATACATATGATTACACAAATAATTACATGATTACAATTGTGATGAATCCTGAAGAGATCAAAGTTCTTTAAAATGCACCATAGTAGACCTCATTTAATCTTAGGTTTTACGAAAGGCTTCTGGGATGGCACTTAGCGTTAAGATCTGAAGAGGTGAATGCTAGGTAGGGATGATTAGAAGGTGACAGCTTGCAGATTAAGTTTTGATAAGTGTTGGAAAGAGAAACCCAGAGATGAAATGTGACCTGAGGTGAGAAATCCTATGGCAGGGACTCAGAGCAACGAGATGAGCAGATGATCTGTGGTCAATGATGGGGAACAAGAGTTTGCAAGTTCACTGTTCAGCTGAGACAATGAACAACACAGGTGTCATAGTCTAGAGAGGGAAGATCATGGTCATGACTTCACACTCATCCCTTCTCACTTCCAAGATGTTGTCAGCATAAATGAAGAGAAGGGATTTGACTCTGTGAAGTTGGGTTAGTATATGGTTTTGGAATCTAGATAGCTTTTTCAGTCAAGGTAGAACTGAGCAGTTTCAGATACAAATAATTAAATGGTCATTTCGCCTTGCTAGTATCTGTAAAGAATAGAAGATCAGGTCAGGCACGGGGCTTATATCTGTAATCCCAGCACTTTGGGAGGCCGAGGTGGAGGATCCCTTGAACCTAGGAGTTCAAAACTAGACTGGACAACATAATGAGACTTCATCTATATTATTAAACAAATAAAATAAAAGATCTGTTCAGGCCCTAATTATGATATGAATATCAAAATATAAATCATGATCCCAAATCTAAATTGACTTATGAATAAAAGACTTAAAATAATATAAAACATATTTCATCCATTTGTTCATAATCATCTAAAATATTTACTTAAAAAATTATATGAGGCCATCTCTATACCTAAATTCTGCTTTTTACCCAGATTTTCAGATTGAAAAGAAAATAGAAATTGCTCAAAATGCAGTCTTTGAACAAGCACCTTTTTGCTTTAGAAAAAATAATATTAAAGGAAAAGTGTGAAGTCCATATACTCTCATTTGGCAGTTCCACTGTGAGCACCTTAATGAGCAAACACATGGAACAATGGCGAACAAATGACAGTCCAAGTCTATCCTCTATGAACTTATTTTTCTGTTCACAAACTCTTCACTGGGAAGGATTTTTCACCATTGTTTAAAGCTACATCCATTTTCTGTCCCTGCCCGTTGCATTTAGAGACAGCCGAGTTGACAGTGTTCCTGTGTGTGCTGATGTGGCTGGAAATCCCAGCGGCCAATCAGCAGTTTTGCACACCCTGGTTTCCCGTCCAGTCTGTCCTTTGAGTGAGGAGACTAAGTGCTGTTTGCCAGCCCTGCTCAGTTGGTGGTCTTGGCCTCAAAGTCAGAATGTTGTCAAACTGAATTGTTTCATCTCTGATCACGGAACTCCTACTTGTCCTGCAGGCTGCTATGTCTTCTCTGCGCCCCGCAAGGTTATAGTCCTTTAAATTGGGTCATTGGAATCATTTTTCTTACCCGCTGCCACAAGCTAAGTCTCCTTCAGTTTGTTCTAGTTATTCTGCTCACCTGGAATATTCTGTAATTTTCCTGGGAAAGAAAGCTTAACTTCAAAAAACAAAATGTGCATGAGGATGGAGCTCTGCCATTTGGAGATATTCGGTTGTGATAGAGGGAGCCAGAATGCAGAGCACTTTCCTTTATTGCCCTCCCACTTACTGGGAGAGTATATATTGCTGCCAACCTATGGCTTAATTGACTCCGTGTGGGGCTCACCTCTCCCATCTTTCTAAGGATGGTCTATAGCCTGTGGACTTGGTACATACATTCTTTCTTTTTTTTTTTTTTTTGAGTTGGAGTCTCACTCTGTCGCCCAGACTGGAGTGCAGTGGCCGCTCCCGGCCACCGCAGCCTCGACCTACTGGGCTCCAGTGATCCTTCCGCCTCAGCCTTCCGAGTAGCCGGAATTACAGGCATGCGCTACCATGCCCGGCTGATTTTTTGAATTATTGTAGAGATGAGGTCTCGCTGCACAGGCAGGTCTCGAACCCGCGGGCTCAGGCAATCCACTCACCTCAGCCTCCCAAAGGCGCGGGATTACAGGCTGAGCCACCGAGCCCGGCCATACATTATTTCTACTCACACACATGCAACAAAGAACACTCTTCAAAGGCAATGTTCAATTTTACTCTGATCTGGTGCTTTCTTTTATTAACCCCCAAGCCCCATGATTTAGGCTCTTTTAATCTCTTAGCAAAAGCATCTGCTTTAAATGGAATTTTTTCCTTCCTTAAGTACAATATGAGAATGTGAAATACCTAGCAAGTTGACCAACACATAATAGACGCTGATTAAAGAATAACTTAGGTTCATTTCTTCTGATTCACTCGTCTTCAAAAGAAATTTTTAATTTTATTTTAAAGTTGTGGGGTACAGTTTGAAACAATTCACATATTCGTATTTGTTCTCTCATTGATTTCCATAATATGTCCTTTGCCACTCAAATGATTTTAAATCAATGGAATTAAAATAGCAAGCTTCCTATGGAAAAATCTAGAGTTCATCAGAGGACAAACATAGCACTGGATTTTTTTTTTTTCCGTTTAAACTTTATATTAGGATAGAGAAAGAAACATGCTTAAAGAATGAATTCATCCCTTTTGTTATTAAGAATAATGGCTAGTGGTTGTTTCCTGGGAGATAATTTTGAACCCATAAAAGGATTTTCATGCATTTTAAAGTCTCCTTGAAGTAACAGTTCATATGAAGCAAGTCTATCCAATGTGTGACTTTAACGGGGTTTTGTCTAATGAAACTAAAGCATGAATAGGTTTGTAACACCCATATCTGGAAAATCCATAATTCTTCTGATTCCACTGCTACAAGATGGATTCTTCCTTTCCAAAGGAAGAATATTTCTTTTCTTTCTTTCTTTTTTTTTTTAGCATTCACAATGGCCAAATCAACTTTTTTGATCAATGGTCTTTGAGGCACCAACCATGTTACTATCCTACCACAGATACTTCTACAGTCATTTGATAAAGAGTAGCATTTCCTTTTTGTTTCCAATTAGGATACATATTTCTATCTCCCTGAAAGTGTTACAGATTTTAAAAATAATTCTTGGGAAATCCAAGGAAAAAAAATTAGCCTTAGTCTATCAGTAATGTGCAGAAAGAAATAAAAAACAGAAAAAAAGCCTCATCAGGGCAAGTGTCCGCGTGGAGAAAAGGGATTCAATCTGATTCTCTTGTGCTTCCTTCCAACTCAAATTTTCCAAAGTCCCAGTACCAAGTTGTTGCAACCTATTTTTCTATTCAGGGCTAGAAAGAGATATAAAAATAAGTATTTTAAAGCTTAGACATCATAGATTATTGACATTCGATAAACTTATAGAAAATTTGTACATGTGAAGCAGATTAATTTTCATTATGTGAGCATGAAAAGTTTAAAAAGTTTCTATAACCTTAAAGAGCTAAAATCATTTTCTTCTATTAAGAAATGTGTTCTCAAGTTTCATTGCTTTGTGCCAATTTTCAGCCTAGAGTGAATTTTTATGGTTGAGTCATAAACCTCTGAAAATCATACCACTAGTTGATAGTGAAAGGCTGACACCACTTTAATTACAGTGTAGCAGAGACTAGGGTGAGAAGCATGGCATTAACTCCTTCACTCACTTAGTGCTTCAGGCGCAGGTGGGCGTGGTAATTCCATCCTGAAAATGCATAGTGAAAAGTCACCAAGTTTGTACGTGGGTTCTGTTTTAGTTTCTTTGCCACTTCCAAGAAATACTATCTTTAGAGTAATAATGAAGAGTTTCATTTGTCAGATTTGGATCAAAGCAATCTGCCATCTCTGAATAAACCAGCTTTCTTAGGCTGTGGTGGCAAACAGACTCCAGACTTGGATTTTCAAGCTGCATTTGATGACTGTTATCACTGGGATCTTTCTTTGGCTAAAAGATTAAAAATAAAAGGGTTTGGTCTTTTAATTTGAAACTGAAATGACTTCAGATCTCATACCTGTAAGAAAAATCCAGGTTTTTGGTTACAACTGCTTCTTTGGCAACATTACCCATATTTTGATGAACAAGCAGATGATCAAGCAACTGTGTGAAAGGATCAACGAACCATAAGTTGCTTAAAATAACTGACTCATGAAAGCAACAAAGCTTTTCACAGACATCGTATGGATTGCAGATATGGTCGCAGCTTTTGCATTCACTGGTAGAGCATATTTAGAATATAAACTGCTGAGGAATTACAACCATGTAATGTATATAGTACTTAGTACATTGTGGACCCATAAAACCCAAGCCAGCTGTAATAGTGAGTTAATAAGAAAAGAGAAAAGAAAGACAAGCATTTTCCTTATAGTAACATACCCAAGAAATTCCACCCTAATATGTCTGAGGAAACTGCTCTAACAAAATAAGCTAAACTGGGCCAGATCCATCAAGTCAATAACTACATTAGCAATTACATCCTTTTAGTGAAAAAGCAATCTGGGCCATGTCTCCACAGCTATTGAGGAGTTGTCTCCTCAGCTGTACTGGGAGAGTCCAATACCTTTGGCTGCCTCAGCTCTCGAGGGCTTTCAGTTAAAGCAGTTGATGGATTAAGTTGGCAGCTAACAAGGGCCAGCCACTAGGGTGTATTGGGACTGTGTCTAAAAGCTCATGGAAAATTCTGAGACATGCTATATCCAAACAAAATATAGAAATGGATTTGATGGTCATTTTTACACTGTAAAATTTCCTTGAAAAATAACAGATCGTTTTCTGTTATAGACTGACCATGGCAATGTGAAAAACCATATGCTACTAGGGTTAGAGATGTTGATAAAACATGTTTTCAAGGTGTTATTCACAGAATCATAATCTGCTAATCCTGCAAAGGATCTTAGAGAAAAATCTTGTTCAGTGACTTGCTGAAGGCCACAGAATTAGGGGAAAAAAAGACATCTAGACCCCCAAGACTTGTGAACACCAATTTGTATACAGTACTATCGCTCACTTTCCTGCTGTTTCATTCTGTTTGGCCAGTAGCCACCAACTGAATACAGCATATTCATGCCTTTTTGCTTATTCATTGTGAAAGGTTGCTTTCTTCACTCCTCCTCCTCTCCTCTCCTCTCCTCTCCTCTTCTCTCTCTCTCTCTCTCTCTCTCTCCTTTTCTCTCTGTCTCCCCACCATCTCCCTCTTCTCTCTATCTCTGTCTCTCTCTCCATCTACGACTCTGTGATTTTCAGGGATGCACATTTTTTTTCAATAGGTAAAATACTATGGAAGATGCACAGTCACAATAATATGAAAGATCTTTTTGTAAAAACTCTCTTATGTTTACATTATGTTTATTATATTTAGGATGCCATTTGCTAGGTATCTTATGACAAAGAAAAGGCTTGTCTTCCTTCTCCTGGTTTTTCAACATGTTATTATAATTGTCTCATGTTTATTGAGGTCTCAAAATTTACTAAGTGCTATATAACACAGGGAAGTGGTTTGAATGGCCCTACAGTGTCTCAGATTTAGAATGGACTTAGAGTCAGACTTAACTTTGAATGCGGCCTCTGGTCCTTTCTAGGCATGCAGCATTGGGCAGGCTATTGAACATCTTGAATCTTCAGTCTTTTTTTTTTTAAGTCATTACTAATTTCTGTCACACAGGACGGTTGGAAGAATTGGATAAGATACTATGCATAATATATGACAGAATACAAGTGTCTCTGATCCCAAATCATTTTCTAATTCTACACTAGGGGTTCTTAAAGTGTTATACCTGGAGGAGCAGCACCGCTGTCAACTAGGAACTTGCTAGAAATGCGAAGTTTGGGATCCCATCCAAATGTATGAAATGAGAAACTCTGGGGGTGAGGTGTGGCAATATGTGTTTTTTTTAACAAGCCCTTAACATGATTCTGAAGCATATTCAAGTTTTAGTGTACTTCGCCATTGCTTTAAGCCAACTGACCATGGAGTTTCTGTCATAGCTGTCCTTGGTGTATACTTTTATTTGCCTAATTCATAGTCTTGCAATTCTTCTACAAAAATGCACCTAACACAATGAGTATGTTGGTCTCCATCTGCACCAGTCTTATGTTCTACTTACTATTTCGTGCAATGTGTGTAGCCTATTTTTGTTGTTGTTGTTTTACCATCCGTGAGAATGAACCCCCATTTTGGTCCCAGATTATCTACATCATGGATTTGTAATTTTCAGAATCTGTTAAGATATAATGAGTTTACAGTTCATATAGTCAGAGTTGAAAACCATTGTTTACTTGTTTCATTGGCTAAAGCTGTGAAAACTAAATTACTCAATCTTGACTAAAATTAGTTCTATCTGATCCCTTTACATTTAGTCTGTTTGTTATTGCTATTACATTATTTATATTTTGAATTCTCAACCGTTTAAGAGGACTTGTGTTTTCTTCTCCTAATAACCAGCAGGCTGCTTGATTAGCCCATTCTGAATCTCTTCTGGGCACTTTTTTTAAAAATTAAATCTGACAGCCTTTTTTGCTTGGATCTTCTAAAAACACCCTAGGATCACTTATGTCCTTTCCGTTTATGGAAATAAATCAGCTCCTGTGTTCCACAGGATGATATAAAAATATATCTATCTATCTGTGGAAGTAGTTTGAGAAAGTTAATGGCATCACAGGCATCATATGAATACAAAGTACGGGTATTTTCTCATTTGGGTAAGTTATCATGATGAAGTAGGTTTGAAACAGCAAGGCAGTTCAACTTTTGCCTCCCTCCCTCCCTTCTTCCTTCCCCCCCCCACCCCGAGTTGGAGTCTCACTCTGTCGCCCAGACTGGAGTGCAGTAGTGGCTGCTCCCAGCCACTGCAGCCTCGACCTGCTGGGCTCCGGCGATCCTTCCGCCTCAGCCTTCCAAGTAGCCAGAATTACAGGCATGCGCTACCACACCCGACTGATTTTTTGATTTATTGTAGAGATGAGGTCTTACGGCCCAGGCGGGTCTCGAACCCGCGGGCTCAGGCAATCCACTCACCTCAGCCTCCCAAGGCGCTGGATGACAGGCTGAGCCACTGAGCCCAGTTCTTTCTTTTCTTCCTATCTTCCCTCTCTCTCTCCCTCCCTCCCCTCCCCTCTTCCCTCCCTCTCTTCCTTCCTTCCTTCCTTCCTTTCTTTTTTCCTTTAAAGAACTTCAAGAATTTCTCTTTTGGATCCTGGCAGACCTAAAATTGTCTTTCGACTAGGCATAAGAAATCACCAAAGCAACAGGCAGTTGTTTCTGAGCAAGCATTTTGGGGAAAACAACCTCTGACATCTATCTGCTTTTGGAAATAGACAAATCAACTTAATTAACTTGAGGGTACTGGGGCAGCTGGGCTATAGAGCTGTTGAATATAAGGTCATAGACAGCGGCAACACCATTGGCCTGGACACTGTCAAACAGCTGATTTCAGAGGCCAGAGATGGGGTCACAAGAGTTCTCAGGATTCTGGCTGGTTCCCAGGATCAGCTGCATGATGCCATCTCTTAAGCAGATTTACAAGCTGACATCTATTGAAACATATAGGCCCGCTCACAAAAAGCAGCATCTTGTAGGAAAAAAAAAAAGCGAATGCTTATTTGAATTAGTTTTATATTTCTTTTTTTTTTTTTTGAGTTGGAGTCTCACTCTGTTGCCCAGATTGGAGTGGGGTGGCCGCTTCCGGCCACCGCAGCCTCGCCCTGCTGGGCTCTGGCGATCCTTCCGCCTCAGCCTTCCAAGTAGTCAGAATTACAGGCGCGCGCTACCACGCCCGGCTAATTTTTTGATTTATTGTAGAGATGAGGTCTCGCCAAGTTGCCCAGGTGGGTCTCGAACCCGCAGGTTCAGGCAATCCACTCACCTCGGCCTCCCAAAGCGCGGGATTACAGGCTGAGCCACCGAGCCCTGCCTAATTTTATATTTCTAGGGTCTACAGTTTTCTAGTGCTTCTTATCTAGGGTTTCTTCCACAATCAAATGGCAAGAGATATGATAGTTATTATGCAAACAACCCACCCTGAGATTCAAAGATAGCTCTTAACAAGTGGTGGAAACTCTAGGTGAAATTGCGAGTGAAAAAGAAAATGTTTTTTAAAAATATGGCAGAGAAAAGAGTAAGCACGCTCAAAAACCCCAGTTAACAAAGTTAATGCTATGTTGGTGAGTGCTCACACAGCTTCAATTCCCTTTAATTAGTTGAGAGTTAGGTGACAACATATTTAATCAGTTAGCTAACAAGTGCAGCCGCTGATTGCTCTCACCACCCTGTGTGTATGTGTTGACTGAAAAAGTAAATAAAATTACTTTCACTGCACTAATAAAGTGGCATTCTAATTTTATTACAGTTGCAGCCTTTCAGAAGTACCATACAACAGTGAAAATTGATTTTTCCTTACTTATCCCCTCACACTTTCACATGTCACTGTTGTTTAACCCGATGGAGAATTAATGGCTAAATAGGAGTTTGTCTGTCAAGAGGACAGACCACATGTTTCCCATAGTCTGTGTGTCTTCCGCAAGGCGCTGAGATGATCCTGAGCGCACTGCTTGAATTCACATTACCAGTTATCTCGCTAGGTGGCAAAACATGGCCCTCAGCAGTTGGAGGGATCTATTCAAAATTCAGTGTTGTTCCAATTAATTTGACACACCTAGAAACCAGCAGTGTGTGCTTGTTTTCTTGAATTGTCTTTGTCAGTGATATGAGAAATAGGTGACACTTTTCTCACCTTCTTCATGAACTATTTGGGGATATTCATTATGTATTTCATATTAATTAGTTTGGATTTCGCTATTTACTTTCTAGGTTGGTGAAGAAGAACTTGCCAAATACTGTTCCCTCAGGAGACATTGCTTCCTAAATTTTCAGTCTTCTGGGTTCTACGGTGTTCAAAATACTCTGTACCTCAAATAATTATACTATTGAAGTTGATGAAGTGTGATAAAAATTGTTAATAGTAACAGGCTCCTTTTGCATCATTACACATATGATGTACAGGACACAGTTTGTCTTCATTAGGTTTTTTATTTTTTTATTTTTTGCCTTTAGCTTTCACCAAAAATACAGAGGCAAAGATCTCACAGGAAAGCCTCTTTTGTTTTAGTTCATCAATAGGAATGTTTTTTTTTGAGTTGGAGTCTCACTCTGTTGCCCAGACTGGAGTGCAGTGGCCGCTCCCGGCCACCGCAGCCTCAACCTGCTGGGCTCCAGTGATCCTTCCGCCTCAGCCTTCCAAGTAGCCAGAATTACAGGCATGCGCTACCATGCCTGGCTAATTTTTTGATTTATTGTAGAGATGAGGTCTCGCTGGCCAGGCGGGTCTCGAACCTGTGGGCTCAGGCAATCCACTCACCTCAGCCTCCCAAAGGCGCGGGATTACAGGCTGAGGCACCGAACCCGGTGAGGAATTTTAATTAAAAGAAAGCAAATGAGGAATTTTAATTAAAAGAAAGCAAATAGCTGGGCTCGGTGGCTCAGCCTGTAATCCCGTGCCTTTGGGAGGCTGAGGTGAGTGGATTGCCTGAGCCTGCAGGTTCAAGACCTGCCTGGGCAGTGAGACCTCATCTCTACAATAAATAAAAAAAAATCAGCACGGCGTGGTAGTACATGCCTGTAATTCCGACTACTTGGAAGGCTGAGGCGGAAGGATCGCCGGAGCCCAGCAGGTCGAGGCTGCGGTGGCCAGGAGCGGCCACTGCACTACAGTCTGGGTGACCAAGTGAGACTCCAACTCAAAAAAAAAAAAAAAAAAGAAAGCAAATACATACAAATTATGCTTTAAAATGGTTATCAGAAACTATAGATTCACAAGGTCCCTGGAGGATTTTCACAGTGAGATCCAGGACATTTCTGTTCATATTCAGCTGGAGGGATAATATTGTATTTCATCCTCCTCATCCCTAGCATTATTCAATGCATATATACCACATCATCAAGTTACATTATCTCATTTCATTGTCACAACAATTGCGGAAAGTAGACACTCCTATAACACCCACTTTTTAGATGAGGAAACAGAGACACAAAGAAGTGAATCTGAATCTAGACCTGCACTGTAAACCAACGGCCCTCAAGACAATCTTAACCACATTACTTCTCTCCTTATTATCCTGTAGACATTAGAGCTACTCCAACTTGGTTTGGGTATTCGTAATGCTACAGAAAAGACTCAAGAGTTGTCTTCTTATTTCGCCAGTGGGTCTCACAGTTTTCCCACAAGATGAATCTGGCACAAAGCCCTCTGTTTCACAGACTGACTTTCTCTCAGGATCAGAGATTGACTCTGAAGGGAAAGAATTGTTCTCCCCAGAAGGGCTGGTTGTCTCTCCTTTGAGCTCATTTCAAAAGGAAGGGTTACTCTTAGAGTCAGGTAGGCATGGTTCAATCATGGTTCACTCTGTCTCTTACTGTCAATGTGACTCTTGAACCAGTATCTTAACTTTTGAACCCAAGATTTCATATCTTTAAAATGGATATACAAATATGTACTACATAGTCTTATTGTGAGAGTTAAATGATTGTCTAGAGCTATTTTTATGTAATGTAAGATATGCACAGCAACAAAAAGCCTTGAACAACCACCAGAAAAAAACACAATAGAACCAACAAAATATTATGTGTATAAGCTTGTCTGTCAAGTTTGCAGTTTATGTAACACATATTACTAATATTGGGAAGACTGGGAACATATTTAAATGAGGAGAAACTAATAATGTTTGCACTACCTGCAACACAGATACATGTGGGAGTATCCTGACTTTTAAAATGTCTTTCTGTATTTTTAAGGGATGACTTGGATGGTTTACATTTCTTTCAGTCTCTCTTGGCTCTGACTTTCTGCCTTTATTGAATTTAATTGCGGATTATCTCATCATCACATATATGTTGCAACTGGTTTCCAGTGGCTTCCTACAACTGAATAATACTCTGAATCCTTTATGTCCTATCATGACTCAAGGAAGTCTCTGTGATTAGCAGTCATTACTGAAGTTTGTAGGCAATGGATTTCATTATGGCCCATGTGAAAAACATTTGAAATGGAAATTTTACCTCACTCTAAAAATTTCCTGGGCTGCTCTCAATGGTTCACCCACATAAAACATCAGTTTTCACACTTTCCCGCGTTTCTCTATTCTCTCTTTTTCTCTGGAAACCCACTCCACTTTCCTGATCCTCCTGGAAACACTTAAGCTTGTACTTAATTATGAAATACATTTCATTCTTCTGTTTTTTCTTTTCTGTCTCTGAGCACTTTTCTCTCCTCACAACCAAATGACTTGTCAATGTATCTTGTTAAAATCCAGAGAGAATTTATGCTACTCTCTCAGGCGACAGTAACTGCTGCAGTCAGTTAAAATTTCAAATCGCTTCTCTTCCTCCCTTACTGTATGTTCATTCATAAAGTTTCAATTAAACACCAATTTATTAAGTACCCATTGTAATGATAAACAAATGAGTAAGCAAAATGTAAGCAAAATGGCTGGGATATCTCTGCCTCTGAATTGCCTGCTGTGGTCAACTTCACAATTTTTGTCTAACTGTCATGATTTGGAGAAGCACCAATAGAATAAAAACTGAGATAAAATATATTCTTTTCCCAATAATGAGGGACTATCAGAATGTTGTTTCTAATTCATCACCCTTATAACTGGAGCATCAAAGTACTATATTAGCATTGCTACTCTCTATAGTAATAAGGAAAAAAATACTATAGATATCAAGACATAATCTAAGGAAAGCCAGATTTTGAAGACCCGACATAATATAACCAAACAAATGAGAAACAAAATTTAGGTTTCTCTCTCTCTCTCTCTCTCCTCCCCCTCTGTCTCCCTTATTCCAAGTTGTCTGTCTTCTAGGCTGGAGTGTGGTGGCAAGATCACAGCCTTGAACTCTTGGGCTTAAAAGATCCATTCTCCTCAGTCTCCCAAGTAGCTAGGACTATAGGCGCACACCACCACATCCAGCTAATTTTGTGATTTTTGTAGGGATGAGTTCTTGCTATATTGCCCAGGCTAGTCTTGACCTCATGGGCTCATGCAGTCTTCCTACTTTGGCCTCCCAAAATGTTGGGATTATAGGCATGAGCCACCACACCCGGCAGGTTCTTCTCTCTATCTTTCCTTTCTCCTGGATTCACAATTATCCTTCCCTTGCCACCAATGGCACTGTGTCTCAGTGTTTCTTTGTCAGCAATATATTCAGGAGACATTAAGAGAAAGCTGGCATGTGATTACTTACTGCAAAATTTTGAAAAGAAGCTTGAAAGAGTCATCAATGTTGATAGACAACTGGGAAGAGATTACTAAAAGCTCTATCAAATAGCACATTGCTCTATTACTCTGTGGCTTTAAGATTTTAAGTTTGTAAACTGGGCTCAGTGGCTCAACCTGTAATCCCGCACTTTGGGAGGCTGAGGTGAGTGGACAGCCTGAGCCCAGGGGTTCGAGACCACCTGGGCAACTTGGCGAGACCTCATCTCTACAATAAAAAAAAAAAAATTAACTGGGCGTGGTAGCGTGTGGTTTCCAGCTACTTGGAAGGCTGAGGCAGAAAGATCGCCAGAGCCCAGCAGGTCGAGGCTGTGGTGACCGGGAGTGTGACGCTGCACTCCAGTCTGGGCAGAGTGAGACTCCAACTCAAGAAAAAAGATTTTAAATTTGTAAGAACCAAAATTTGGCATTCTTATATGGTATGCATGAAATCTCAAAATCCTATTTTAAATGGCAGCAATGATTGAAGTGAAGTTATATCAAGGCATCTAAAGCAGGCTGTTAAAACTGATGCTAAAGTGCTCAATTTAGAAAGCTAACACATGTACCAGGTGTGCGCCTACCTAGAACACTCTGTAAAATAATATAGGATGCTCAGAACAATAAGCAAAATGGACATTTGGCATTAAGATATCTTGTTTACCTCCAATAATTCTTGTAAAAAACATTAACAGCTTTAGGTGAACATAAATATTGCTTTTCAACCCCTGTGGACTTAGGCTATTTCATCATCTGCAGGAAACCAGAGAAAAATAATTGTATTGTAAAAATGATTTTGGCTAGCTTCAAAGTTTTTAATTGCATTGTTATTTCCTGAAATTGAAACACCTGATATGTAATAAGCAGGAAAAAAATATGCAGAAAATAAACATTTTTATAAATAAAAAATAAACACCAAAGGGTATTATTGACTGCTGTTAAACCCTCCCATAAAAAGAGATTAATACAAAAATAAACCTTTCTTCCATAAATTGACTACACATCATGTGCAGTTTGAAGGTTCTCTCCAGGACTGTCATTTCAGTGATGAGCAGAGGCTAATTGTAATCACTAATGACATTTCTGTGCAATGCAGACATTTCACTTCTCCTTGCTTAGAGTCCAGACACAGGGCAGAACTGGCTAAAAAAAAAAAGGCATGGAAATGTTTCTCTAAAGCAACTCTATAGTGCAGAACGGGGCTTCTCCTTGCTTACAAGAAAGTTTCATTTTTCGTCCTCAGGAGAGCCATGATTGCATCCCGTTTTTAATGCCTCAAAAGGAGCTGAAGCCTTTCTGCAGATTAAAGTCAGCATCTGAGTGACATCAGGAAGGAATCCATCAGTTAACACCCAGGGAACAGACTTGTCACCAAGGGAACAGTTTTGGAGGAGCAAAGGTATATTTATAAGCCAGAGGAGTTGGCTATTACCAGGATTTTTGATGGATAAGGTTGTAGGTTGGGATCATCCCACAGCAGGAGAGTTGGTTGACCTTTCAAAAATTAATTAGACGACATCATTCACAATTTAAATGAAAACCAAACAAGAGTGTATTTAATTTTCCTTGGAAACATGACGATTTCCTTTGCCGTGGCGTGAATCCTGGCACATCTATGCCACTGTTTCTGTCATCCACCATCCCTAAACAGTAAGGTTGCCAAGCAGGGAAACCGGCGTTGAGAGCAGAGAAGGAGAAATCTTACATGTTTGTATTTCAAATAAACAAACTCAGCTGAAAGGGGTGGGCTGCAATTTATCCCTTCCTATAGTTCAACATTCTCTGGAAACTGAGAACACATTTTCTCCTTTCAGCAAGGTGTGATAAGAGAAACCATCAATGGAAAAATGACAAACACAGAGAAAAACACATTCCTTGGGTTAGTGTGAGACAGTAACATTGGAAACCAAAAATGCTGGACACCTTTAACAAAAGACAAGTTTTCCCTCCCTCCCCTGACCCCACGCAGCTCAGTCAGTCTCCACTTGCCAAGGAGCAGGAGAGCGAATTAAGAATATGGGCCAGGACTGAGAGCAGTGTCTCATGCCTGTAATCTCAGCACTTTGGGAGGTCAAGGCGGGAAAATTGCTTGAGCCCAGGAGTTCGAAACCAGGCTGGGCAACACAGTGAGACCTTGTCGCTACCAAAACCCCTTCCCAAAATTAGCCAGGTATGGTGGTGCATGCCTGTAGTCCCAGTTACTCAGAAAGCTGAGGCAGAAAGATTGCCTGAGCCTAGGAGGTCGAGGCTGCGGTAAGCCATGATCTCTGGTCTGGGTGACAGAGTGAGACTCTGACTCAAGCACACACACATGCACGCATGCACGCCTGCACGCACACATACATCCCTGACCCATATCGAGGTTGCGGTAAGCTGTGATCATGCCACTGCACTCTGACCTGGGTGACAGAGTGAGACTCCAACTTAAACACGTATGCACACATGCACCCTGGCCTATATCTATCTATCTCTTCTCTATCATCTATCTATCTGTCTATCTGTCTATCTGTCTATCTATCTATCAAACTTGAAGTGCTTTGGTTTGAGTCTTAGTTTTACTAATTTGTCACCCAGAGTAGCCCAGTTTCTTTATTTATAAAACGAGAATGATAACTGTATTATGTTGTAGAGTTGCCATAAAGATAAGGTATGTGAGATGCTTGTCACAGTGTCTGGCACATAATACATATCCAGAAAGTGACAGTCATTGATTAGCACAGAAGTATGACTGTGTGGGAACATGGCTGCTTGGTTAAAGAGAAACAAAAGTAATTTACCAAAGAATTGATTCAGCAAAGCACTGACATTTGTGCTGGACGTTGTGGTAGTCTTAGGGATATGGTGGCAAACAAAAGACCCAGTCCCTGCCATCATGGTGCTTATAGCAGAGTGGTTGATACAGGCACTAAATCTCTAATCACACGAATGCTATATGACTGCAATTGCCTTGAAGAAACTATAATTCATGCCCTGAAAGAATATAACAGAAAGAACCCAAACTAGACTCGGGTCAGGAAAGGTCTCTCTGAGAAGAAACATTTAAGCCAGAGCTGGAGGGCTCAGTAGGAGCTAGCTAGATAAAGGGGTGGTGTGTGTTTCAAGTAGAGAGAACAGTGGATGGAAAAAGACTGAAGGAAGAATGAACTGTGCATATTTGAGGAAAATTGAGCAGGTCAGCAAGAGGAAGTGAAATGAGAGTGGAAGAGAGTGAGAGGAAAGAAAAAGTTGGAAAGGGAAGGGGTTTCCATGTTATGCAGAAACATGTAGGTTGTTGGTAACAATTTTGACTTTTTTTTTTCCTGAGAAAGTAGTTAAAGGAATTTGAGCTTAGCAAGCAATATAATCTGACTTGCATTTTACAGAGATCGTTCTGGCAATTTTTGGAGAATAAGCAGGGAGAGGGTTGAATAAGTGAGACATTAGACATTCACTGGAGTCCGCATGAAAGGCAATGAAGGCCAGCACTAGGCAGGTAAGAGTGAAGATCCAGAAGACCGAGTGGATTAGAGAGGAGTTGGTGATGAATTGAGGCCCATGGAGTGAAGGAAAGGCAGGACTCAAGGGATGACACCCTGTTACTTTGGCAGTAGCAAATGGATAGATAGAGGTGTCAATTCCTGATGAGCATTTCAGTTCATAGTACTGCTATTAATGAGGTTTTATTATATAAATAGATTTATGTCATTTGATGCCAGCACTGTACATTTAAATTAAGGAAGTTATAATCAAAAATTTCATAACAAGTTGTAATAAGTAGCTAAATAAATAGAACTCCAGGGCCAAAGCTCTTTCCTTTTACATACACCTGATGCAATTCTGGTGCTTTTGATGGAATTTACATAGACAAACATATTTTAGTCTTTAGGAATTTTTTCTGTCTTCCTCTTTCTTTATCCTCCTCTTGACTCCTCTTTCTTTCCTCACAGTTTATAGCCACACATCATTAACACTTATTTTCATAATGGTAGGCTTTGATGGTGACAATAAGACTATGGATAAAGCTAGAGCATTGATTAGGCACCTGCCAATGACATATGAAGTTCAAAAGGAGAGACGTCTTTCTCAGAGGTCTGTTGTGTTTGCTGAGTGGCAGTGGTGAAGGAGATATTTCTCATTTTCAGAATTTGGATAACTCCAGGACATTCAATACCACTATAATCTCATATTCAGGGAGTAGATATGGAGAAAAATGCTATATATATTTTTTCCCTGCTACTTTAGTCAAGCTTTGCTGATGGTGACTTTAGTATTTTGAGGTATTTTGACATCATTATCCAAAGTAATAGGGGAGTATGCAACTGCATTATCTCTTGCAGGGAATTTTTATTCTCTTAATTTCTCTTTGTCTTTATTATTTCTGGAACAAAAACTCAGTTAAAAACTGAATTAGGCATTCTTTTAATTTATCTGACATTATCAAAATAAACTCTGAGTTTTCGTATTTTAATTAATTATTTAATTTATTTATTTAGAGACAGGCTCTCATTCAGTTGCCTGGGTTGGAGTACAGTGGCATAATCATATCTCACTACAACCTCCAACTCCTGGGCTCAAGTTATCCTTCCACCTCAGCCTCCTGAGTAGCTAGGGCTACAGGTGCATGCTACCATGCTTGCCTAAACTTTTTTTAATTAAAAAAAAAATTTGTGGAGACAGGGTCTCACTATGTTGCTCCAACTGAACTTTAACTCCTTGCCTCAAATAATCCTCCTACCTTGCCCTTTCGAAGCCGTGGGATTATGGGCATGAGCCACCACACTCTGTTTAGGTTATAAATTGAGCATTGAAGAAAAAACTTCAGCTTTAAAATATGGATGAAATTCTAAAGTTAATAAATAACAAACCAATAAAGTGACTGTTTATTGTTAAAAATAACATAACATTTTTAGAATTATGAAACATAATGGAGTGACTACATTTTGCGGTTATATGAGCAATCCTTATATGACATGGCTCTGACATTTTTGTGTGTTTGTGTTTTCACAAGACTAAAAAGATTCCAATAATATTAAAACAAGAACCTTCATCAATAATAAAACAAACAACAACAGATGCTGCTGAGGATGTGGAGAAAAAAGAACGCTTCTACACTGCTAGTGGGAATGCAGACTAGTACAACCTCTTTGGAAGAGAGTGTGGTGATTTCTGAAAGAACGAGAAATTGACCTTCCATATGACTCAGCAATTCCCCTATTGGGAATATACCTGGAGAAACTCAAATCATTCTACAAAAAAGATACCTACACATGTATGTTTGTTGCAGCTCTATTCACAATAGCAAAAATATGGAACCAACCATACTGCCCATCAAAGCTGGACTGGATAAAAAAACGTGGTACATATACACAATGGAATATTATGCAGTCACAAAGCAGGACAAAATGTGGACTTCACAGCAACTTGGATGAATTTAGAGTCGTTCATACTCAGTGATCTATCACAGAAAAAAAGAGCAGAGTGCCATATGTTCTTACTCATAAGCAGAATTTGAACAATGATAATACTATGAGAAAGGGATTGGTAGTAGTGAGAAACTGTCAGGGAGGGGGGTTGGGATTGGTAGTTGAGGGAAACTGCTAGGGGAGGGAGGGGCACACCTCATCAACAAAGGTACCTGTATAATCAACATTTGTGTATGTACGTTTGTACCCCATGTCTTTATAATAAAGACAAAAATAAAATAAACAATAACCTTCATTAAATCAGGTGTATTCTTTTCCTATTGTTATTGGTTTCAACACTTTTGAGTCTTCTTTATTCTTTAACTACTGGGCATTATGCTTGTGTAAGGTATGTGTATGTGTGTGTAAGAGAGAGTGGGGAAGAGGGGGGAAAGAAAGAGAGGAGAGAGAAGGGAGAGAAAGAGAGAGAGAGAGAGAGAGAGAGAGAGAGAGAGAGAGAGAGAGAGAGAGAGAGAGATTTATTCTATCCAGTCTTTTCACTGAATCATTCACAAAGGATATGGGAGATGACATTCTTAAGCACTTACTATGTACCAGGTACTGTGCCAGACTTGTTAAACGTTATTTTTCTTGGTTCTCACAAGAACTTTATTTCATATATGAAGAACCTGAGGCCCAGAGAGAGAGGTTAAGCAATTTACCCATAGTTAGACAGTTGGTTATAATTTAAGCTTAGTTAAAGTTCAGCTTGGCTGAGTTATCATTTCAAGCTTGGTTCTGAGTTTCAGATTCCATGTTCTTTTCTATATTTCCTATTGCTTCTACTTCTTAAATCTTCACCCAATTCATCAACTGTGGACAGCTGACCCTCGGATTCTGTCTGATTAAGCTGGAGTTATAGGACATGAGACAACCAGATGACACTTTTGCAGAGACCAGATGATACTTCATATGCTGTGATTGTGAATGGTGTAGACTGTAGGCACATTCAAATTTGAAGAAGAAAAGTACATTGTGGTTAGTGTTATCTGAGAATACTCTGTGATTATTCACACACACACACACACACACACACACACACACACACACACACACACACACACCTTAACAGGATCTCAGTAGTCTGTGTGACAATTAGGTTGCCAGAAGGCATGATGAAATGCAGAGGTGATTATCAGCAGGGAGAGTGGCAGTAGCTCGTGATGGGTGTCCACAGGTCAGACGGAGACACAGAAAAAGGCCCTTGAGGCCAGGGGAGGAATCTGGTGTTGATCACATGACAGTTCAATTCTGTACAATTCTCAGCTCCGCTCAGCACTCAGAGCGGGGTCTGGGAGCTGCTGGTCCACATCCCCAGCTCTATATTTTCAGAGATATTCAAGAAACAGAAGCAGCTTGGCCAAGTCTGCAAAGCGTATGTTGGGCTCACCATGCAAACAAGATTAAATTCTAAATAGTGATTTTGTTTTCTGATTTGGGTTGGGCAAACAAGAGCTCTGTTTTCCGCAAAGCTGATGATAAATTAAGTATGTTTTCTGTCACAAAAATTGACAAGATTAAGTGTCCCATGGTCATCAAATTTCTGATTACAGAAGGATCATTAACGAGCAAACATCTGGCCATTACTCCTGATGAATCTGTTCCTTGATATCTCTTGACAAGGAGAGAGGGAGGGGTCAGTGAATTCAAGCACAGGCAAACCACGTTGTGATGACCCTGACCATTGACTCCAGTGGTTGTTGTTAATGAAGCTTTCTGCATAATTGATTATTGAATATGGAAATATATATTCGTCATACTGTGCTGCATGTGGACACATGCATTGGCTCAGAGGCAGAAAAACTACTCAGAAGATTGTGCGTTTGGAGCTCTGGTGGGTGACTCAGCATGGTGAGTGTTGGGAGCCGATGTGAAGCATTGATGAGTCACAGGTTCCTGACACGAAGTTATGGATAATGGAGTGAAAAGTAAAAGATCTTCTGCAATGCCCAGAAAGCCTTACACTCAGTGAGGTGTACTCACGGGCTGCAGACAGTTCCCTGATTGACTATCTGCCATGCAGCCAGTGGCAGCTGACACCCCAGTGACTTGCCAAGCATACTGCCAAGAAGGGCAGGCGCCAGGGCAGACTTCTGCCTGGGGTGTGCTATTTATGGACCTTGCTGCATGCAGACAGGCTGCTAAGTTACATCTTTCTGGAGACTCTTCTGCCATCTCATCAGACCATGTGCTTAACTTCAAGGTGCAAGGAGGATACAGAGTAACCAAGCAGGATTCTCTTTGAACTCAGACAGGGGAGCATCTTCTTCGAGCCTGTGCCTTGTCACCCCAGAGATGTGTAGACTCATTGTGTGCCAGGCTAAAGCTTCTTTCTACCTTGGGCTCTGTGCTCCCTTTCATATTGGAGATTTACAGCCATTGTATGAGAGTTAGAAGGGGTCTTAGACATCATCCAGGCAATGCCTCATAGAGCAGAATTGCACAATGAAGAGATCAGAGAGGCGACTCGTTGGGAGCTGTGAAGGCATCAGT
The DNA here is from genome assembly GCA_027257055.1 of Cephalopachus bancanus. NCBI lineage: Eukaryota > Metazoa > Chordata > Mammalia > Primates > Tarsiidae > Cephalopachus > Cephalopachus bancanus. The sequence goes on from JAPVLO010000249.1 coordinate 1,943,546, forward strand.
TGTGGACCTGGGATCAAGCACTGTGTTCATTCTGCTGTTCTCTGTCTCTTCTATGTACTAAAGCAAATGCATTTGGTGTGCAGGAATATAACAACACAGAGGCAGAAACAATAATAAATCATCATCATAATAAATAATAGTAAGGGTAGAAGCAGTTACTTTTTAGTCCTTTATACAAAGGAGGCCCTTAGTAGAGGTTTGCTAGAAGCTTTTTTTTTTTTTTTTTTGAGTCGGGGTCTCATTCTGTCTCCCAGGCTGGAGTGCAGTGGCACAATCCCAACTCACAGCAGCCTTGACCTCCTGAGCTTACAATATCCTTCCCCTCAGCCTCCTGAGTAGCTGGGACTTACACGTGTGTGCTATCACAACAGGTTAATTTTTTTGTAGAGATGAGGTCTCACTATGTTGTCCAGGCTGGTCCCACACTCCTGGGCTCAAGCAGTCCTTCTTCCCTGGTGTCTCAAAGTGCTGGGATTACTGGTATGAGCGACTGTGCCCAGCCAGCAGAAAACTTTAGGGTCCTGTTTGACATCTTGTCTCATGTCCCTCCTCAGCTTCTCTGAGGCATTTTGGTTGTCCTTTCACAGCGATCTTACTTGTCCCTTCCAAGTATTCAGCACCACTACTCTGGTTCCAGCCTGGAGCAATTGCAGCAATACTCCATGACGATCTGCCTCCCTGCCTCCAGCCTCTAGCATTCTACTTCCTTGGTTTTCCTTCCACAGTGCCTCTTCAACCAGATTTTTATACCTCTGATGATGATACCCTGCCGCTCAAAGTTTTTCTGTGTCAAATCGCTTCTTACAGAGGAAAAACAAGAACCTTAGTGCAGTATTCAATTTCATCCATTATCTGTCCCCAGCTATTAGGTAATGGAAAGTGACCCAGCCTGGGAAGCCAGGGAGCTGAGGGGCATCTCAGCTCGGCCATTAGCTGCGTGACACGGGAAAGGCACTTAATCTCTCTGTGATTCCGTCTCCTCCTGGGTGGTGCAAGAGGTTAGGCCTAGATGAACCTGCCTGTGTTCTCAGGCTGTTCTAATTCTAGCCTCAGTGCTCACTCCTCTCAGTCACGATTCCTGGGCTTTGGTCAACGATACTTCTAGTTTTTTCCTAACACGAACCATTCTTCTTATTTAATTTCAACATGGAATAGCTGTTTTATCCTGGTGAAATCCTATCCATCCTTTAAGATGCAGCCAAAAAGCTACTTTTAGTCATTTCAGATTGCATTTGTCAAGCAACACAAACTGCCGACTGTGTTCTCTTTTACTTCATTTCTATATTTTTTCTATGGCTTTTTTTTTTTTTAAATTCAGGGTCTCACTGTCACTCTGACTAGAGTGCAGTGGTATGATCCCGGCTCACTGCAGCCTTAACCTCCTGGGCTCAAGTGATCCTCCCACCTCTGCCTTCTGAATAGCTGGGATTATAGGAGCACACCACCATGCCCAGCTAATTTTTTTTGCATTTTTTTGTAGAGATGAGGTCTCGCTGTGTTGCCCAGGCTGGTCTCAAACTCCTGGGCTCAAGCTATCCTCCTGCCTCAGCCTCCCTGTGCTGGGATTACAGGCGTGAGCTAGTGTGTGTCTATAGCACTTTTCATATGCTTGTCTGTCCACCTATCTTTTTTCCTTTCTCCTTAAAGATGGATCTACATCACTTGTTCATCTTTGCTTCCTCTATACTGCCTGTTCAATGCATGTCACAAAATAGATGCCCAATAAACATTTGTTGAATTGAAAAACTGCAGTTTGTGGCAAGGAAAAATGTTCTCTTTCTCACCGGAAATGGACTGGGTAGTACCTAGGATCAGCAGGAAATTAACTAATAAGATTTAACTATATTTCATCCCCAAATTTTTGCTAATTGGTTCATTTAAATGTTGCTGGAGCATTCAAAATAGAAGGTATCTATTTATTATTGGACAGTTGGCTGCACATATATTAATTGGCAATATTCATCTTAGCTTTCTACTTTCTACTTTCATTTTTGTAGAAGGGGTCTTAGCCTGTGGCTAAGCACACACCATAGTGGAACAAAACACATCCGGGCACATTTGGTTGATAGATGGGAAGACCTGGAAGGATTCTATTTGCATAACAGAACAAGGAAGCTCCTGGAAGAGAATTTATCCTAAAGGCAGAGAGTCAAACAAGCTTGATCAGTAATAAAGATCCAGTGGTCAGGGAAGAGATGTCTTTTAAAGGAATGATAACAGCAGACAACACTTATTGAGTACTCACCAAACATCAGGCATGGTGCAGAGGGCTCTGTAAGCATTACCCTATTAAGATAGGAACTATTATCCACCTTTTAGAAACAGCTTTTAGGACACTTCGAGAGATCAAGTGCGTCTGTTGCATACTTGGTATGTGACAGAGACAGAATCAAAACCAGGTTGGTCTGTAGTAGAGCAGGGTTTGGCAGGTGACAAATTGTGTCTGACTTGTGATCTGTTTTTAAACAGCCTTCAAATTAACAGTGTTTTTCCGTTTCTAAGAGGCTGTAGAAAAACAAAACAAAAACAAAGAAGAACATGTGACACAGGCCATATGAGGTTTGCAAAGCCGGAATATCTACTACCCGGCCTTTTACAGAACACAAACAATAATTATAATAAGGACAGAAGCAGTTACTGTTTCGTACTTCATACAAAGGAAGCACTCAATAGATGTTTGCTAAAACCTTTGTTTTGTGTGTGTATGTGAGTCAGAGGTCTCACTCTGTCTCCCAGGCTGGATTGAAGTGGCACAATCACAGCTCACCGCAGCCTTGATCTCCTGGGCTCAGGCGATCCTTCCGCATCAGCCTCCTGGTAGCTGGGACTACAGGGGTGTACCAGCGCACTTGGCTATTTTTTTTTTTTTTGTAGAGATGAGTGCAAAAGTCCATCACCCATAATCGTTGTATTATGTCCTTTACAATTGTCTCTGGGTTCAGTTTCCCATCAGACTTGTCTTAGATAAAGTGTACTGAATAATACCTAAAAAAGTGATTAAGCTGATTCTTTAAGATGTTGGGTGATAAGACCACTACTTCTGTCTGTATGTGACAAAATGTAGCATAGGGCAAGGGCAGAGGCATGGGGCACACGGCAACTTTCTTATTTTAAAACTTCCTGAGACAAGGGTGGGCCCTGGGGTGCAGCGGGCTCCTGATCCTTAGCTGTGCAGGGCGGTGCCCCCTGTGGGCATTTGATGCCTGTGGCTGAGGCAGCCTGTGACCTGGACCGCCCAGGGAGAAGAAGAAATAGGAGAAGAGACAAGAAGCTGTCACGTGGGAGTTAACAATGCATTTTTATAAACCAACATGAGTTAAAACCTGTATTCTATCTAAGAAAGAGGGTTGAGCAGGCAGAGGATGGGGGTTCCAGTTCTTTCCACATGTCAATTTGCCAGCTGGCCATGGCAACAAAGTTGGGCTGCGCCTATCCTTTGAAACTTGCTGTGACTAGTAGGGCAGAGAAATAGAAAATTTTACTTCAGCCCCAGGTCTTGTCCTCATCAGGCATCATGCCTTATCAATATCATTTATACAATATTGTTTCATAAGTTGGCATTTTTATTTTTATTTCTATTTATGTCGTGTGTTTATTCTTATTATTTTCATTTTTTTATGGGTATATGAATCATTTATTAGCAGACAAGGCCTACCAACTTTACTTCTTGGATACAACCATGGTACGACCAAGGGCCCCAGAACATGAAGGCCCCAGAAGTGGTGCAGCCTGAATGGGCCCTGGATTTTCTTTTTTTTTTTCCCCTTTTTAAAAAAATTTATTTTATTTTAAATATGTAGGATACCATTCAGGATTAGGCATACAAGTGGACATTGTACGGGTAAAGTGTAGGCCTCCCTTTGGTCCCCACTTGGCCTGGTTTGAGATCAGGTAGTCGCTCCATGTCTTCACAGAGCTTGTTTATCAGACCATTGACCAAGACCTGGCTGCATTTTCCATGCTTTACATCCTTCTGTCTGTTTAAGGACCAATCTGGGACCTTGTGTGGGTGCGGATTCTGAATGATGGTGACCGCATGTTCAATCTCATCCTCAGTGAGTCCTCTTGCCCTCTTGGTGAGGTCAGTGTTGGCTTTCCTCAACACCACGAGCATAGCTCTGACCCACACCCTGCCAAATAAATACCCTCCTGTGCCTGTGTCCGTCTTCTATTTTACTTTTTTCTTTGTTTTTTTTTTTTTTGAATCGGAGTCTCACTCTGTCACCCAGGCTGAAGTGCAGTGGCACACCCACGGCTGCCACAGCCTCATCCTACTGGGCTCAGGTGATCCTTCTGCCACAGCCTTCCAAGTAACTGGTACCACAGACATGTGCCACCATGCCCGGCTAATTTGATTTATTGTAGAGATGAGATCTTGCCATGTTGCTCAGGCTGGTCTCGAACCCCTGAGCTCAGTCAATCCTCTTGCCTTCATCTCCCCAAGTGCTGGGATTACAGACTGACACACTGCACTCAGTGCTGTCTCCTATTTTTCAAGTAAAAACTTTTGTATTTATTTCTGGAAAGAAGGAGTGGTGGGTGACACTTTGAGTTCTGAGAGATAAAGAAACAATTTTAAAAAGCAAGCAAGAATAAAAAAAAAAAACACAACCACTGACAGGAAAAGCATGGTTTGTATCATAGAACACTTATCTTCCTATTGTCTGCAAGCACTTTATTGACACTGCATTAACCTTCATACATTATATTTACTGTGCTATAAAATAGGATAATACTAATAGTGTACTTTGAGAAAAATCTGATTTTTAAAAATGGCTTTTTAAGACCACAGACTTTGAGTTTAGACCAGGGTTTGCTATTTGCTAGTTGTGTGTTATGCAAGAGATACAGCCCTCTGTATCTATTTTCTGTTAGCACAATGGGGATAATGCCCTTTTTTGAAAGATTTTTCTGGGAATTATAAATTGTGACTATTATCTAGACCTTGCCTGACACATTATGGCTATTTAACAAATGGTAGTTAGTGATGTGTTTTTAGGAATAGGCCCACAGTCCACAGCTTACAGATCCATAGGCTGTATTAGAAATATAGCAGCTCTTGACTAGAGAAGAGTTTTAGAGACCATCATTCTACAGTCATGCATAGCCCATCTATTCATCATTCATTCACTCACTCATTCACTCATTCATTCAGTAAGATGATGAGTATCTACTAAGTATGGTGGAGATGAAAAGATAAAAAAAGGCATGATTACTTTCTTCAAGGAATTTCTAACCCAGTAGAGAAGATAGAATATGAACAAACAATGATATACGTAGAGTTTTAATATGAAGAATGAATGTGCTGTAGCATATCTGAAGACAAGGAAACAATTTCTTTGGGGTCAACATCTACAGCAGCAGTTAAGGTTTGTGGTGAGCTATACATGAGAATGAGGCATCCTTGCTGAATACTCCTGTGATAGGAAATCCTGGCCCAGTCCTAGAGGTCAGAGCAATGGGTTCCCCACAGTGCAAAGTGTTCAAAACAAGCAGAACCATACCTTGTACTCTCTACCTGATTGTTGTATAATACTCCATTCCAATTTTCTCCAGAGCCAACATCAGATTAAGAATCACTGAGGCTTTTTTTTTAATTGGAAAATATAGTTTATTTAGAAAGTAAATTAGAGAGAGAGAGAGAGAGAGAGAGAGATTCAAGACTAGGAAACATGGCAGCTATAGCTCAAAAAACCACGTGGGCACACCAGAGTTTAACAAAGCCATGACAAGAAAGCAAATTAGAGAGAGAGAGAGAGAGAGAGTCACCTCCCTGAGGTAGAAGAGGGGGCCAAAGCTAAGAAAACATGGCTGTCATAACTCAAAGAGCACATGGTGTGGCCAGTGCTTAACAAAACAGTGGCTTCTCTGGGGTTTTGTAACCAATAAAATGCTAAATTTAAATACTTTTTCATGTTACAACTTCAAATTTTATTTCATGGGCAACATGTGTTCTGTTTTGACTATTTTAGATAACTAAGCTATGTAAGTTTGAAAAAATTATTTTTAAGAGTGATTATTTATTAACAGATATAGAAGACACCTCCAATTTCATATGTTTTGAAAAGTGACAATTTTAAGTGAAAGGTTGGGCTTTATCTTTCATTTTTTAGAAGTCACCAAGGAGGAACACTTTGAAAATGAAATTGTATTTGGAAAACATTTTCTCTATTTAAAATTTCAGTTATTGAAAGTTTTTTTTTCATGTCATGGAACCATAATTTCTTTGACTTATTATCTCTGCATCATGAATGCTTATGGAGAATTAAGCTGGACCACCGGTCTGGAACAAGTAATTCATGAATGTCACGTAGGTTCCCATTGTGTAAAGCAGAGTGATTTTTGCCTAGACAGGATATTTTAAGTGACCCAGAGTCAGTTAGCCTCAATTCTCAGTATATAGCCTGTTGGTTGAAAGTGTAATTTCTTGAGTCTGACTGGCTGAATTCAGATCCTGGCCTTGACTGTACTCTTACAAAGACCTTTGCCAAGTTACCTGATTTTTCCATGAATCACTTTTCTCATGTATGACATGGAGGATAATCATTCCCACTTCATGCAGTTCAGGTATGCAGTAATTAATCAGTAAAATAGGACCAGATGCATACTGAGGGTTAATTACCAATAATCTTCAATAACTCTGTGTGATGTTTATCACTATCCTGACTCCACAGATGAGAAAACTGAAGGGTGCAGAGGTATAATGGTTTGTTCCTATACACAGGAAGGTAGTGACAGATGGAACTGAAGAGTCTGACTCTAAAGCTCATACAGGTAGAAAGAACAGGAACATGTTTGAGTCTTTCAAGTTGCTCTTAGTTTAGTGTTGGTTCCATGTATGGAATGATCCTAGCATATATTACACTTGTTAACACACATCCAAGCTGCAATGGTTGGAAGAAGAAATTGATGGAATAACACAAATGAAAGATAAAGAGTGTCAGGATGTTATTTTAAAAAATATACTAACGTTGGCCAGGCACAGTGGCCAACACCTGTAATCCCAGGACTTTGGGCGTTTGAGGCAGGAGAATCACTTGAGCCCAGGAGTTTGAGACTGGCCTGGGTCACATAGTGAGACTCTGTACAGAAACATTTTAAAATTAGTTGGACATGGTGGTACATGTCTGGAGTCCTAGTTACTTGGAGGGCTAAGGCAGGAGGATCACTTGAGCCCAGGAATTTGAGGTTGTGGTGAGCCATGGTCATGCTACTAAACTCCAGCCTGGGCAGCAGAGTAAGACACTAACTCAAAATAAAAGAAGAAGAAGAAAAGGAATATAGTAATATAGGTGAGAAAGAAAAGTGTGTATATCCTAAGACACAAGAAAATAAGCACGACAGCATAGTATATTACTGTATGCCACTCCATTTGAGCTAGAGACAAATCTAAGAAGGAATGTACTCTATTGGTGCATAAGTTAAAGAAGTGCTTATTTAAAATTTGCAATTTTATGAATATACAATTGTGATATTTATTATGTTTGTGTCATAAACTCATCACTTGCCCTTTGATAATGGAAGAACTTTCCAGAATATATATTGTAATGTTCCTAACAACAAATATTGTTGGCATTTTCCTATAGACACCTGGCCCCAAACCTCCTATAGTGTTTAACTAAAAAAAAAAAAGAAAAAGAAAAAGAAAAAATGATGACCTTTGCAATAGAATATTATTATAAATAAATCACGTCTTAAACTATTATTTTTTGGGAGGGAGAAAGTTGAGGGAAGAAAAACAGTAACATGAGAAATAACAGCAATACAGATGTATCTTTGGTCAGTCTTTTTTACCCTGTTTTCATGTATGTTCACATTTTCCAAGTCCTGGCATTGTTCTAATTCAGGTGTTGGGCCTACCTGATCTCAAAGGTGTCATTCACTACAAGGAAGCTCATGTTTCCTGCTGGTCTGGAAAGCACAATGCTTTGTACGAAAATCAAAAAAGAAGACAGAGGAAAATTGGTATTGTGGAAACAAATTCCTTTGGCAAAGACAAGCTGGTTGTCCCCAAACATGTTTTTCTTTCTTCCTGAGTATGTTAATTACATGTCCTCATTTCCCTTTCAGCTACATGTCATGTGACTGAATTCTGCCCCTTGAAATGTGTGCAACAGTAATAATATGTCACTTCCAGTCTCCAGTTTTTGCTCATGGAAATCTTCTGTGTTTCCTTTCTCCACCTGCCGGTTGAATGAAAAGGTTACTGAAGCCTTAACGGTGAGAGAAACCACAGATTGAAGGACCCCAGGGTCCTGAATGATGTGTAGACAGAGAAACTCTCAACTCCCAGGACGAACTGGACTTTATTTGAAAAACAGCAACAAAAGAACTTCCCTTAAATTAAGTCTTTGAGATTTGGAGATGAGTCTATTTCTTATGGTGGAAACTGTGATGAGCCTTCTTCAAGAAGGTCATGTTTTAGATGCAAAGGACTTAGTGCTGTCAGCGGGAAGTCTACAGCTTTCAGTCACTTTTGGGAATACCTGGACCTTAGAGTCTTGTCTTGTTCCAGGTCATTCTTCTATCTAGGAGTGGCTTTCATCCAGTGACTGGGGGAAAAAAAGCCTAGGCCCCCTCAATGCAACTGGGGATAAATCTAAGGGGTCATCCCAGTGGCAGAGTTACTACCTATTAAGTGGGCTGAGGGCTTTGTTGTTGAGACTTTATTGGAAAACAATTTTTCTACTCAGTTCTACTTCTTTTCTCTCCTTTCCACAAGTATTGATGCAAAGACCTCTCCCTTTCCAGGAAAGTCCTATGTGGAAATCTCCCGCTCAGAGTTGGCAAGGAGTTAATAGCAATGAAGTGTCTCAGATACACACTCCTTTTATATGGGCCTGGTGCCTTATGCAAATAATATCTCTTTGCATAGCGAGGATTTTAACATTCACTTATTTAGAACTCAAATCTTTCCGTCCTTAGGTTCAGTTATAATATAAATAACAAGAATTGAAATGACAAATAAAAAACCTTCAATTAATCCAAAATTAATTCCAAACACTATGTTTATTGTCTTCAGTTGAAACTTTAGTCTCTAAGTGACCTGATATAAAAACCCAGATCTCCTACTTGTTAGTGTGGGAACTTAGAAATCTCACTTTACCTCTCTGATCTTCAGTACTTTGATCTGTGAAATGGGACAATATTAGTGCCTACTCATAGAGTTATTATGAGCATGAAATACAGTCATAAATTTAGAATAGTCAGCACAGTGTCTGAAGTATAAGACATGCTTGTTAATGATTGGCTATCATACTCTGTTTTAGTCTCCCCGAAGTCAAACTTGATTAACTTGCTGTCCAACTACATAATACTATGTTCTCTCACGGGAATGCCTTTTGCGTTTTCTTCTTATTCTTCAGGATCTACCTGAAATGTAACCTCCACACAAATTCCTGGCACCTCTATTTGGGAAAAATATCTCCCTTTCCTGAACTCCCATAACAATTTACCTTCACTTCTCTTATGACATGTATATGTCATCTCCACAGACAGATTGTAAACAGCACAAAGTCAAGTTCCACATCTGAATTTTTTCTTTTAATGTTCCCTAAAACACTTGTACAATGCATGCACACAGCTCTGGCATAAAGTAAGAGCTCAAAAAATATTCATTGAATAATAGAATAAACTAAGTCAGCACAATGTCCTCACCTGAAATTTGCATATATTCAAAATGAAATTGCAACCTATAACTCTCAAGAACAGGATCTTATACCAGAGTTGCCATGTTGAATAAGATATGGTGTCCTACAGACATGGTTCTCACAAAAAGAAAGCTAATAGATTATTATTGATAAATTTTTGGAGAAAATCAAAAAGGAAGCTAAAGTTAGATGCAAACAAATATGACATGAAAATCAGTAAAATTATTTTTGGCTCATCAAATATACCTATTAACTTGTACTATGTGACTGACATTTTTCTAAGAACTTTATAAATATTAAATTATTTAATCTTCATAACAATCCTGTGAAGTAAGTGCTATTGTTAGTCTTGTTATACAGATGAACAAAATTGAGATACACAGAGCTTGCATAACTTGCTCAAAGAACACGGAGACATAGAATGGCAGGGCCAGTTACCAGAACTGTGTCCTTCACTGTCACATTCTGCTGCCTTCTTTACTACACTATATCAAAATTTGCTGCCGTTTTCCCTACTTTTGTCTCATGCTAAAATAATATTCTATTGGTAGGTGAGAATTATATGTTAAACATTGTACACTGGGTCCCTGATAAGCAAATACATCCATTATGTGATTGTTCAGTAAAAAATAAGTCTAGAAAATGACCAAACAGAAGGAGTACCCAGCATTATAATTGGTGCAAGCTCATAGTAGGCAGGTTAAAAAAATTTTTTTAATGAAAAAAATTAGACAAGAAGAGATTGGAAAGGTCTTGTCAGCAAGCAACAGAGAAGTCCCAGATGCATTGGGATAGTTAGCTGCAGACTCATATGCTTGAAATTTTATGCTTTATTAAAAAATAAATCAATGAACCTTGTGCTTAGAGTTTAGCCATATCACTTTTTGTCTCGACCTAAAAATATACTAATTTTATCACTGCATAAGTATGTAGAAATCATTTATCTGAAAGGACCCAGACTCCTCAGAGAGGAGGTATCTCTCTTTGCTAAATGACAATACAATTAAAATACAATGTAATTTTACTATTCCTGAAGAAGAGCTTTATAGCTACAGGAAAAATAGAAACGCGCTGATTCTTTTTAGCTTAATACTCAGGGAATAAAGAAATTCCAAGAAGAATATATGTAGTATGGCATACATTTTTATAATTCAAAAGCAAGTGTGCATCTATATGTAATGAAGGGAAAAGAAAACAAACCTACAAGGGAATGATCAAAATAAAATTCACTATAAAAGTTACTTTGACACAGTGGGGAAGGGGAGATGTAGAATAAGAAATAACACAGAAATAGGTATGAGGCATTGGTAATATTCTATTCTTAGGTTGTTTTCATAATTTCGTAGAGGTCCAGTCAGTAAATAAGCAAACAAATAATCAAACAAATACAATTCAAAAAGATATTAGTGACCAATGATGATAATGTTCATTAACCAAGGAGTATAATTAATTCCTGTACTCCAGCTATAATAGCAATAAAACTACCCTGAATTTTATTTGTAAATATATATATTTAACAATATTTAGCATATTTTTGAATGTGTCAGGGACCCATAAAGCTAAGAGAAGTTCATCTCGTACCAGTTTTGATGACTAATAACAAATTCAAATGCAAGGGGTTGTGTCTTGATAAAGCCCAGATGAAAGAAAATAGAAAGCTTTACTTTTTCATTTGCCCATTTACCTGTCCACTAAACAATCTTTTATTGAGTGCTATTTCTCTGGGACAATTATATGGGTAGTGGATGCAGTGGAAGTCATATGAAGATAAATACAACTCATTCATTCATTCTCTTTTTTTATTCATCCAACATATTTTTGTAGTCTATTGGTTATATCATATTATATAGATGCTGGTGAGACAGTGATTAATAAGATAATTGTCTCCACTTACACTTCAGTAGAAAAAAACAGATACTCTTTAGATAATTAGTTTAAAGTGTGGTGAGTCTTCTGAGGGCAGAAGTACAGGGGGCTAACAGAGGGACATGAGAACAGAAAGTGACAATTTATCTTAATGCCTGGGAAGATCACAAGAGAGAGAATATTTGAGAGGACTCTTAAGGGCTGAGTAGGAGTTTACTAGGTAGAGGTAAGGAAAGTGAAATTCTAGGTAGACAGACAAGAATGTAGAAAACATGAAAAATAAACCCAAAATGTAGCAGGTTGCTCTCAGGAAATGCAAATCGTTTGTTATGGTTAGGACATAAAACATCTGGGAAAGGAGAAGGGTTCTGGTAGATGATGACGCTGGAAAAAAGAATCAGGGGTAACTTTCTGAAAGAAATTAAATGTGATGCTAAAGGAGAGCATGCCATGCTAAAAAGATGAACTTCATTTTCTAGGCAACAGGACAACAAAGATACTTGCGTTGTAGAAAAAGAGAAGGCTGATAGACATAATTTTTCACAGACCTAGAAAAGACAATATAGAAATTCATATGAAAGCAAACAAGAGCATAAATAGCTAAAGCAATCCTTAGCAAAGGGAACTAGCTGGAGGCATCATACTTACAGATTTTCATTTTATAACAAGGCTACAGTAACCAAGACACCATAGGACTGGCACAGGAATAGGTATACAGAACACTGGAACAAGAAAGAGAATCCATAAATAAAAACTCTATCCTTCAACCAACTCATTTTCAACAAAGCCATCAACAACAAATATTGGGGAAAGGAAATTTAGAAAATGGTACTGGGAAAACTGGCTAACCACATGCAGAAGAATGAAGGCAGACCTGTATTTAAAACCACATACAAAAATTAACTCAAAATTGATCAAGGTTTTAAATATAAAACTTTATACTGTAAGACTCTTAGAAGAAAACTTAGAGAACACTCTCCTAGACATTGTAGTTGTCAATGAATTCATGATCAAGTCCTCAAAAGCAAGTGCAACAAAAGTCAAGATTGTCAGGTGGGACTTTATCAAACTGAAAAGTTTTCACACAGCCAAAGAAACCATCAAGAGAGTAAAGAGTCAATCCACAGAATGGGAAAAAAATATTTACAAGCCATGCATCTGACAAAGGCTTAACATCCAGGATCTACAAGGAACACAAAAAAATTGATTGAGAGGAAAAAACAAACAAACAAACAAACATTAAAAAGTGTGTAAAGGACATGAACATACACTTTTCAAAAGATGACATACAAATAGCCAACAAATACTCAGCCTCAATAACCATCAAAAAATGCAAATTAAAACTACAGTGAGATACCACCTAACACCAGTAAGGATGACTATCATTAATAAGACAAAAAAACAAGTGCTGACACAGCTGTGGAGAAAAAGGTTGCTTCTACACTGCTGATGGGAACTTCTACACTGCTTCTACATCCTCTGTGGAAAGCGGTGTGGCGATTTCTCAAAGAACTGCAAATTGAGCTTCCACACAACCCAGCAATCCCTCATCTAGGAATATACCCAAAAGAACATAAATCACTCTACAAAAAGATACCTGCACCTGCATGTTTATTGAAGCACTATTTACAATAACAAAAACACAGGACCAATCCAGATACCCATTAAAAGTGGGCTGGATAAGGAAAATATGGTACATATACATGATGGAATATTATGCAGCTATAAAGAAGAACAAAATCATAACCTTTGTAGCAACTTGGCTGCAGCTTGAGATCATCATGTTAAGTAAACTATTAAAGAAACAAAGAACTGAATACCACATGTCCTCACTCTTAAGTGGGCCCTAATCACTGGTCACACTAGCACAAGGGTGGGATCCACAGATACTAGACACTATTGGGGAAGAGGAATAAAGGTGACGGGGGGGGTCATGGCAATACACTGGGTATCTGGTCCACTATCAGCAGGAGAGAGGGCCAATTAGAAGCCCAAACTTCACCTGTGAGCAACCTACTTATGTAGTAAATCCTCACTTGTACTCTATAACTCTAAAATTAAAAATATAATAATAATAAAAAGAAAAGAGAGAATGTTAGAGTGGGGAGGAATGAAGACATGAAATTCAGTTAGGAAGTTGTGGATATTATCCAGGTAGAATTTGTAAATAATCTATATTTCTGGGTCTTTGCTATTGGGATGGATATATCTACAAAGTGAACAAAATTGTTTCTAATATCATAGCACAGAGTTTGCATTTTGTCTATGAAATTAATTGTATGTATTCCTGTGAGTGTGCAATACTTCTAAAAGAACAAGAAGGAAGAAGTTGAGGATGGAAGAGGTGATTTCAGTGCAAAGGTTATTTTCAAGATAAGAAAAGACCTAGGTTTGCTTGAAGGAAGAGAAAGGACTCAGTGAAGAGGGAAAAACTGAACGTATTCAGATAAATGAGATCAATATGGAAGAAAGTTTCTCAGGAATTGAAAATTTTGTTTTTTATGGTTGAGATGGAGGAATTAGATAAGAGAAAATATTTATGTTTCTGAGAAGGTGATGAATGGATAAGTAGATAGGGATGTTGATCAACAGTTGGGGAATTGAGGTACACTGTAGTTAGGGAGCTCAATATCCTTAGTAAAGTTGAAACCTGGCCATCTGCTAAAAAAGTTTTTAGATGTTAAAGAATTAGATGACTTATGGTATTAGCGAATCAATTGTAATCAAGTTTCCTAATGCTAAGGCTTGAGCTTTTAGAATCCAAGTTACAGCGGGAAGTAGGTTTAGTGGCTGAGGAGGTGGAAGAGTACTGTAATGAAATTATTAGAGATCTGGCAAAAAAAAAATCACGTGACAATAGACCTAGAATATGATTCAGTTTGTGCATGAATGATGCAGATTGGATGGAGGAGGCTGTTGACTGACTCACAGAGAACCACACACTGAGGCAGAAAGTTGAATGGATCATGGTATGGATGTCAAAGTCAATAAAAATGAAAAGAAGGATTGGGCCGGAAAAATGATGGATACATAGTCGTGTAAATAAAATAGGTCCTGTGGAGTTATAGAGAATTGTGATTATAAAAGAACACTGTAAAACATATTGGGATAGCAGAAGAGGTGGTGGGTGGATCATGAAATTTTTCAAAGGGTGAGAGTAATTCCTTTCAGTTCATGTTTATATCCAACAACCTAGATTCTTCTTTGGATTACCAAGATGCTGCATTTAAATGGACTTTTATTTTTTTGTCAGGCTTATATTAATAAAACATATAGACATATAACCATGAGATGAGTAGTATGGCTAACTACTTATCTTACAATACATTGTTATCTTTAGTCCACACAAGTTCCCTCCCTTGTCTTATTTATTACATGAGTAAATGTTATTTCCATTCTCAATTCTTATCCCTTTCTCTTCCCCCCACCATTGGCAGGTATTCTAATGCATACAACATAGATAGATCTTTTAGTTTGCATGTACTTTTATAAAATGTGTGTTACTGTTTTGTGAGTATGTAATTTTGATGAGCATTAATGGCATTGTGTAATATATTTTATTCTGACTCCATTTGTTACTCTGAGGAATTCTTTTCAGTCTATGAAAACATTTAAGTTGTTGCTTTTATCTGTACACTGTACTCCACGCTATGCATTCAAAACATTACCTGGTACTCTCCCAGTAATAGATGCACTGTTTTGCCTCCACAGTTAACACTGCAGGTAATATACTTGAATGTGTCCCTTTAGAACTTCTGTACAGACCTCTTTGGGATATATACCCAAAGTAGAATTGAAAATTCTAGGTTACATACACACTAATTTTGACTGGAGGGAGTTAGACTGTTCTCCAAAATAGCTACTCTTGTCTACACTCTCAAAAACCGTGCCTGATGGTTCCAGCAGGCCACCATTGTTATTTTCCACCATTCTAATTTTTGCTGAACTAATAGGTTTAGATTAACTTCTTATTATGTATTTCCTTTGCATTTCTATGATTACTAGAATGTTTTTGCTTTTCTTCATGTGCTTCCTGAATTTTTGGATTTCCTCTTCTGCAATTGCCAGTTCATTACTTGCATCCATTTAAAAAAATAACTGGGTTATTTTTTTCTCCTAGCTAGTTTTCAGGAATTCTTGATATATGAGAGGGATCTCCCAAAACCCGGATTTTTATTTCTAAACAATTGCGTATTTATTATTACATGTTTAAACTTTAGTCACCCTCAAAGTACTTCGCATTTGAGGCAAGACTCCTATCAAGATGCTTTTTCCACTGCTCAAAACAGTTTTGAACTTGTCAGTTTTGATGCCTTTTAATGCTTCTGCCATTTTTTGTTTCACCTCTTCCACATTGGCAAAAACGTTTCCCTTTGAGGAATTTTTTTTCATCCAGGGAGAGAAAAGAAAGTTGCTTGGGGCGAGATCAGGTAGAAAGGCAAGGTGGGGCACAGGGGTCATGACATTTTTGGTCAAAAACTGCTGAACACTCAGTGTGGTATGGGCAGGTGTGTTGTCATGATGGAAGAACCAATCACCCGTTTGTCACAACTTGGGACATTTCTTCACAAATTGTGATGCAAACTTCTCAAACTTCTAGATAAAAACTTTGTTTGACTGTTTGATCTGGAGGAACAAATTCCAAGTGTACTATAAGGGGACTGACCTCCAAAAGATAATTTGTTTTGGGGGTGTCTTCTCTGGTATTCTGATTATAAATACCTTGTTAGTTTTGGACAATTGCAAATATCTTCTTTCATTCTCTCATCTCTTTCTTAACTTTATAATTTTTATAAAGAACTGAAATCTTTAATTTTAATGCAATCATGCCCAAAGAGGAATAGGTCAATAAACTCTGTTTTTCTAGAATATTAAATGTTGAACTTAGGGTCAAAAAGACTGAGTTGTTGATTTATGAGATACATTAATGGTAGCATGAGGTGGTACTGAATTTCATGACCTATTCCTGTCCCTTGCCTTTTAGAGACCTGTCTTTTTTCAGACTCTTCCTTGAAATCTGTGAGATATCTTCATATCCTTTCAATATATTATCTTTTTCTTGAAGTAAGCCAGAGTTCTTTTCTATTGCTTATAGTCGAAAGAGTCTTTGCTAATATCTTAGGTGAGAAAAAATGAATGACAAAATGATCTTCTCTGATCACGCTGAGTGATTTGGACTTTATTCTTCAAACTGTGGGAAACCGCTTAAAGGTATTATGCAAGGGAGGGAAGTGATCAGATTTATGTTTTAGAAAAGCACTTGGGCTGCAGTATAGATAATAGATTTGTAGAAGTGTTACTGTAGAGAAGAGAGAGAATGAGAGAGAGAGAGAGAGAGATCCCTCAGCTGTTGTCTGGATTCTTGACTTTGCTGCAAGAAAGAATTCTAGAGCTAGTCACCTGATTGATGAGTGAAATAAAGGGTTTATTAAGGTGAAAAGACACACTCCTCTTTAAAGTGAAAGAGAAATGGGGGAGAAAAAGAAGTACACACTTCAAGGGAAGGGAGTACAGAATCTCAGAATGAGAAATGCACTGCTGATGGGTTCTTGGTGACTCACTTTTATCTCCTCTGCCTTTAGGGGAGGTAGCTGGGAGGGGGTGAGTGTCCTGAGGGCTGTGAAGATTTGTCTTCATCTGGGTATCAGGTCTTCATGATGATCTCATATTGCATTTACAATCATCAGGTGATCAAGAAAGAGGCCTGCTTTGTTCAGGGGACTCCAGTCATAAACACCCTGGAGGTGTTCTCTAAATTTTTAGTGACTCATTTCCTGCTTCCAGTAAGACAAAACAGAAGTCTCATCCCCTCCCCCCACCTTCTAGCCTGCCTCAAAAGGTTAAAATTGCAGATAAGGGGACCGGTTAGGCTGACAGATTAATAAAGTTGAGAGGACATGGAGGCCTGAATAAGAACAATTGGGGATAAAGAGAATTAGGCAGATCTGAGAGATAATCAAGTAGAGAGAACAGCATTTAGATATTTGTATCCACAGAGTCTCTTAGCACATAGACAGCCCTCAAAAAATTTTTTTTCACTATATACATCTTCTTGGATTTTCAGCCAGATCTTCAAAATTATTGTTTTCACAACTGCATCTACCTTCACCCGGGAAATCTACTCTTTTACTGACTTTCTTTTTTTCTGAACCTGACGTTAACTCCCTTCCATTCACCAAGACTGTGAACCATTTACTACTCCTCTCCAGGGCCTAACACAATGCTTTGTTCAGATAGACTTAGGTATTCCACAGGCAGGATTCTCCTCATGCCCCTTTTACTTCACACCATGCCATCTTCAATGCATTCTAATATAGCTGCTGGATAAATATTTCTACAAGACAGTTGTCATGGCTCTCTGCTCAACATATTCAGTGACTCTACCTTACCACTATAGCTCGAACCTTGTGATCCTCCTTGATTTTCTTTCAGATCTTTTCACTTACGCCTACACCTCCCATTCTTTGTCCCCTTCCCCCAACCAGATGACTTCAACTGTAATGGTAGAATCACGGTTTCTCAAAATGCCCGACACTTTTCAACATCTGTATCTTGACTCATGTTGCTCTTTTCATTAGAATTCTCTTCATTTCAGACTCTAATTTCAATGGTCTACCCTTTCTTCAAAGCTTAGTCCTAAGTCCTATCTTCTCTATGGAAACTTTTGGGTCTTTCTCCAACTAGTAAAGACCCAAGAATATTTTAATTATCTGTATATGTTTTATGGCACATGTCACTATCTTTTAAGTGGTTATTTCTATTCTTTCTTACCTCCCTTTAGACACTGTAAACAGGACATTGTGTGTGTTTCGTCTCTGTGGCCCAGGGATACCTAGTTTGTTGCCTACAAAGAGAATATGCTCGACAATCATTTAATGAATATGGATTATGAACAATTCAAAATTCATTCCAGCTGGGCACAGTGACTCAAGTCTGTAATCCCAGCACTTTGGGAGGCTGAGGTGAGGTGATCGCCTGAGCCCAAAGGTTCAAGAACAACCTGGGCAACTTGGTGAGACCTCATCTCTACAATAAATCAAAAAATTAGCTGGCCATGGTAGTTTGCACCTGTAGTTCTGGTTACTTGGAAGGCTGAGGTGGAAGGATTGCCTGAGCCCAGCAGGTTGATGCTGGGGTGGCCATGAGTGGTCCACTGCATTCCAGCATGGGCAATGGAGTGAGACTCCAACTCAAAAAAACCCAAAACAACAAAAACAAAATCCATTCCTGGCTAAATCTAAATAACTATTGTATCATTCTTCTTATAATTTCATTCTTAAAGACGGATATGCTGGTCCCTTAAAGAGGATTGAGAAATGAGTAGAAAGGTTTTGGTTGTCTCTTATGGTCTAGGACCTCCCCTAGACTAATGACATTTAGTGACTAGGGCTGAGGTTGCTAAATAGCCTGAGGCTGAAGCATTCTGAATAGTATACTCCATAAAAGACACTTAAAGGGTTTGAATTTTAGAGTATAATAGTCCTATCATTGGGCTTTTCCCCCTTGCATTTTGGTCACAAAAGTATGCTAATTTGATGAAATAAGAGACATAAATCATCTAGGTTAGCACCTGGTGCATAATACGCTTGCAGCCAGTGCCAGCTGTTATTGTCAGTTACATCTTTACACAATGGAGAAAATAGTACCTACCTCATAGTATTACTATGAGGATTCAATAAGTTCGTAGTTGCAGAGTTATTTAAAGAATGCCTGGCACATTGTATGTGCTCAATAAATATTAACTGTCATTATTATTATTATTATTATTATTATTATTATTATTTTTTGAGTGGGAATCTCACTCTGTCACCCAGACTGGAGTGCAGTGGGTGCTCCTGGCCCCCGCAGCCTCGACCTGCTGGGCTCCGGCGATCCTTCCGCCTCAGCCTTCCAAGCTGGAAATACAGGCGCGCGCTACCACGCCCGGCTAGTTTTTGATTTATTGTGGAGATGAGGTCTCGCCAAGTTGCCCAGGCGGGTCTCGAACCGTGGGCTCAGGCAATCCACTCACCTCGGCCTCCCAAAGTGCTGGGATTACAGACTGAGCCACCGAGTCCGGCCAACTGTCATGATTATTGATATTACTGCTATTTGTGTTATTAGCAGATGTTTCATAGAGTCAGGTTATATTGACTTTGTAGTTAACTGAAAGCTCCAGGACTTTCTTACACGAAGAGCTAAGTCTGTTCCTTTGCAATTGTTGCACATGTGAACATGCAGTCCTTGCTGTGCTTTGCTTCTTTTGAAGGTTGGTGAGAAATTCCAAGGAGATGCAGACTTAGTGCCCATGACCTTTATCCATGGCATTGAGAAAGGAATGTCAATGTCAAGGGAAAGCCAAACAGCAACTGAAAACTGGGTTTTGTATTGAAATGGATCTGGTAGTGTGCTGCTCTTTATGTAGTGGTTATTTGCTCTTTATGTAGTGGTTATTTGCTCTTTATGTAGTGGTTATTTTTATACATTTGCTTAGGTGCTAATTTTCTTTCTTTTTTCTTTCTCATTTCTTTCACACTACTGAAAGTTCTTTTTAAATTTTTCTTTTCTTTTTTGTTTTTTTTGAGTCAGAATCTCACCCTGTCACCCTAGCTGGAAATGCAGTGGTATAATCACAGCTTACTGCAGCCTCAACTTTTGGGCTCAGATGATCCTTCCACTTCAGCCTCCCAAGTGATTTTTTTTTTTTTAAGAGAGAGATGAGGTCTTGCTATGTTTCCCAGGCTGGTCTCAAACTCCTGGAGTCAAGCAATCCTTCCACCTTGGCCTCCCAAAGTCCTGGGATTACAGACATGAGTCACTGTATGCTCTAATGGGGATTTAGGAGCTATCTGCCTTTGTATTCAGGCTCTCAAAGCACTTCTACATATATGACCTAATTTGCCTTGCACAATAACTCATAGGGTAGAGATTATTATTTTCCTCAATTTTACTAATATGGAACTGAAGCACATTTGTGACTCACACAGATAGTAAATGGCAATGCTAAGATTCACATTTGGGTTTTCTGGCTCTAAAATCTAAAATTGACAAGATCACTATTTAACATTGCAACAACCCCAAGAGCCATGAGTTTCAGGGATTCTTAGAATCTGGTTGGTGGGGAGAACAATGAGAGAGAAAAGGGAGAGGAAACTGCTGCTTTGTGGACCCTTTTCTGTGTGTCAGGCATGATTCTAGGCACTATGAGTTAGTCAATTCATTTAATCCTCCTTATGGAGAAGACAGAAACTGAGAAAAAGAAAAGTCAAATAGCTTAGCAGGCCCCAAACTCCATACCGGCTGTGAATCAATTTTTGTCAAGTTTGTTTAAAGCTCTGAATGCTTTCAATGTTAAAACTGCTCAAACTGATGGTTAATTTCTCACAAGTCTTATTATCAAAACCATTTTGAATATTGGTTCTGTGCAAAGTGAGTTAGTTATGTTTTTAAACCTGTGAGGTGTGGGAAGGGATTTCTCTGTCAGCATTTGCTAGAGCAAAGCAAGGTGACCGCAGTCTTAGTCATTTGTACCTTTTAGGGCATACTCCCAGTGGGGCCTCCAGAATGTTAGGTCAGGCCCACTGGGGGTGTGAGTGTGTCTGGTGTGTGATCTGATGCTGCATGAAAGATGCAAAGAACTGTATAGAAGTTAGATTAGAAGATATAGTTTAAGCCGGGCTCGGTGGCTCAGCCTGTAATCCCGCGCCTTTGGGAGGCTGAGGTGAGTGGATTGCCTGAGCCCGCGGGTTCGAGACCCGCCTGGGCAGCGAGACCTCATCTCTACAATAAATCAAAAAATCAGCCGGGCGTGGTAGCGCATGCCTGTAATTCCGGCTACTTGGAAGGCTGAGGTGGAAGGATCGCCGGAGCCCAGCAGGTCGAGGTTGCGGTGGCCGGAAGCGGCCACTGCACTCCAGTCTGGGCGACAGAGTGAGACACCAACTCAAAAAAAAAAAAAAAAAAAAAAAAAAAAGAAGATATAGTTTATTTAAAAAGTAAATTAGAAAGAGAGAGAGAGAGAGAGAGCAAAAGAGATGATTCACCATCCCAAGATAAGGGAGAGGGCTAAAGCCAGGAAACAGGGCGACACCAGAGTCTGGTAAGGCAATGGCAAAATAGCTCTCATAATTGAGTCCTTTAAACCATTTCCCTTGGATGGGGGAAGATCAATAGGGTGCTTGGATGGTGGTCTGCTCCAGTCATCACGAAGGGGCAGGCAAGCACAGATACTGACATCAGGTGATGGATAGCAGACAGATGGGTGGTTTTGTCACATCATTGCTACCAAAGTGGTGAGCTAAATGGGAGGAGACAAGGGGAAGGAAGGGATTTTCCTTCCCAGACATTTACAATCCACAAACTCCTTGACCAAAGGTGGTCTATTATCATTTCTATGGCTCTGTCCTTACCTTGTTTCTGATGGAGATTTGCCAAAGGGGTGGGATAGGCTGCCGCTTGACCTGCAGTAAAATGTCTGAAGGTTTCCTAAAACCTGCTGATTAGAAATTTATCTATTTCTAACTTGTGCTAGATTCAAAGCATGTCAAGGGTAAAGTCTAAGCAAAAATTGCTATGCCAAGGCAAAAAGATCAAGTTAAACTAAGTTTATTCTAAGTTTCTATAGGTACCTCCTTTCAGTATCTAATGGTAATTTTAAACCATCTAGCACCCACAAGTCTAGGGCTGCAAGTTTTCTATCTTCTTTATTAGAACTTTGTGGAATCATAATATAATGTCTCTTGAAAAATGCATTTTTCCCTTTTTGCTAACTCAAGTAATAGTCATCTGGGAAAAGAATCACTGTAGACCAAATTTACTTACCAATTATTTTCAGGTATTCAAACACTTACAGATTAAAATTTAGATGTATATTTTAATGCTTTTGATTAAAGCATGGGTAAGGAAAATGTTTAAATGCATTATTTCTGCCCAAGTTAGTATACAGATTTAACAAGCAAACTTCTTCTGTGAAATGAGTAGTAGTCAAACTTTTTTATGCCAACTGTTTATGTTGTTTATACATTCCAGAGAGATGAAATTTCATATTTAGTAGATAGGCATATTTCTCCATTTCATTATGAGTGTATTAATATTTTGTACTTGTGATAGCTTTCTAAATAATATAATTATTTGGTTTTACCTTTCAGTTATTTCTATATGCCTTTTTACTCTATTTTTTAAAAAATCAAAAGAAAAGAGGAGGTAAATCTGTTATTTGTGGCTGGATGATATTAAATGAATATTTTAAAAGCAAGTTATAGAAATCTCTGAGAAACTTATACAACGGGTGTATGTTTATTATTCAATGCTTTCATGAAAAAATAGATTTTTCAACTCCTGAGTTTATACTGGTGAACATAATTTAAAATAAAACCTGAGAAAAGTAAAAGAGATTAAATAAATATTCATGAAAATGCCCTCTTCAGGAAATAGGGTCATTTGAACAGTCTATTCCATTAAAAATCGCTTTATTTCACTTAAATTGGTTACCTCACAGGGAAGGAAGACATAAGAATACTAACGGATTGATTCTGAAATCTAGACCAAAGAAATGACTTTGAAATCTCTCCATTGCAATAACCAGATGGAACTTATCACAAAAAATCTAGAACTGAGTTGTTTTAAACTATATACTCAGAGGACTACCAAAAGTATATTTAAATGCTGATTCAAATTTTATGAAAAATCAGTTATTTATATTACATATAAATATTGATAAACTGAAAATTCATTTGAACTTCTATAGCATTTGGGATGATTTAAAATAAAGAATCACTTAAAGGTGACATTCTAACAATCACTTATAATGACCATTACAATTAGTTTGCAATCCAAACAAAACAGAATAGGCTGTAACATCATCAGCATCTTTTGATTTTCTTTTACAAAAATTACTAAACAATTAAATCAAATGACTTTTAATCAAAAAATAAACTTGAAATTTTAACGATTTTTTAATCTGCTATTGATAACAATACTTACTGATGAACTATTTTAGAGTTTAAAATTTCAATCTAAACAACTTATAACTATTACATGTGTGATTTCTTAGATGTTACTCATTCTGCCACACAATCTTGCACTTTCTGTTTCTCTCTCTTTCTGTCTCTTCAACTGCTGCTTTCAAGGTCCATTCATTATCCCAGACTCTCGGTAGCTGTTGAAAAAATCATGGAAAAGATGGGAGGTTAAATGAGGTTGTTCCAGACCAGAAGTATCAGCATGGCCTGAGACTTTGTTAGAAATACAAATCCTGGACTCTGCCCTAGGCCTATTAACTCAGAATCCCTGGGTAATTCATCTGTACAATAAAGCTTGAGAAACGTTGTTCTTGGAGGGGCATAAGTCCTTCAGAAGTTGAGCTGTACCAGACACCTTGCCATTCCTGACCAAGACTATTTTTGGCCATCTTGAGTTAGGAGTGCTTTGGGATGGTGTCTGACATGTCCACTTATTGCATGGAAGAATGCCCTTCTGTTTTCAGACCTGCTGCTGATGCAGTCTTGTAGTTGCTAGAATTCAGGGCTAAGGCATGCAGTTTTACACCTTCTCCCAGGAGCCAAGGCAGCAGACTGGATTGAATGAATCATTATGGTTATACCCCAGTCAGAAAGGCTGTTTACTGGTGCATTCCTGTCAGGACAGAGGTAGTATGTTGTAGCCGGGACAGGGCCGTGGGAGTCATGTCGACATGCAGGCAGTGACCAGGTATATGATCTGTCAAAAAGGGAACCTGAACGATTTCAGTTCTGTCATTATACTTAGAGTGTTTATTTGTGTTTAAAACTTGGAGCAGTGAGTGCTGGGCGCAGTGGCTCACCCTGTAATCCCAGCATTTTGGGAGGCTGAGGCGGGAGGATTGCTTGAGCCCAAGAGTTCAAGACCAGCCTGGGCAACATAGTGAGACCTCATCTCTCCAATAAACCAGATGAACATAGTGGCACATGCCTGTAGTCCCAGCTACTAAGAAAGTTGAGGCAGAAGGATCCCTTGAACTCAGGAGGTAGAGGCTGTGGTGAGGCTGCCAGGTTGCATAGTCATTCCACTCCAGCCTGAGTGAGAGTGAGACTCTGACTCAAAAAAAAAGAATAAAATAAAATAAAGCTTAGGACAGTGAAATAGAGCACAAACTAAAGTATAATATTTTTGTTTTAGAAAGTGCAAATTTTAGTCTCTACTTGAAATATTTTATGAACTTTGAGTAATTATTTTAAAATGAAGTTTATCCTTTTAAAACTATTAACAATTTGTGCGGATTAAGAAAATAAAGTGTTACATCAGTGTCAAACTGTGAGCAAATGTTTTGATTTTATTGAATTTACATTATAGGCTTTCTATGACATTATTATTCCTTATTGCTACTGATTGATATTAGACATGACTTTTTCTTCTTTAAAAAAGTGTATAATTATGAAGTGTCAATTCATTACTTTCTTAGATTTTTGGCACAGCAATATTTATTTTATTTTAATTTTTAAATTTCTTTTGTCAGCATAATTTTTCATGCAGAGTTCAATAAAAGAAAATTCTCATAATTTATATTTCTCTAATGACTGTTATTACTATTCCTTTAATATTGTGATTATCAGTGGTATCATTTTGTCCTGTAGAGGAGGTGGCATTAACTATTGACTCACTCTGGGTTAAATATACTGAGATACATCTCTTCTCCTAGACACCGATTTCAGAAAGGGCTTTGGGGCAATGTTTGGTTTTCTTCTGTTTCTTTTGAATGATCTGGGTTTTACCTGATGCAGAGCTATGATTGTCCCTGGAAATGATTTTTTTATTGGAAGTATTCCATTTCTTTGCATTTTTCAAATAAGACAATCTAATTATATCTAAAGAGTGACAGAACTTAAGAAGATCTAACCTTGAGGAATTCCTAGATTTCACCATGTATCAATTTGCAACCAACATATACCATGAGAATGGAAATGGAGAAAATATTTACTAACCACATGCTGTTCTCAGAAGACACCAACTGAATGCTCTTATACTGATTATTTCAAAACTTATGGTTTTCCAGAGATTTGAGTGGGAAATCTTCTAATGAATTACCACTTCATTTTCTGCATTCAGTCAAGATTGACAAGGAGAGGGAATTGATATATTTAAAAACTTTATTTTATTTATTTATTTTTCTTTAGAGGTAAGGTCATGGTACTGCTGGGTTCAGGCAATCTTCTTGCCTTGGTTTCCCAAAGTGCTGGGATTACAGGTGTGAGCCACTGCATCTGGCTCCTTAAAACTTTAGAAGCAAAAATATAGTATATCATGACCAGCTAGAATGGATGACCGAAAGAGCAATTGAAAATACAGCTAAACTTGTGAGGGTCAGGCAGGTAATAGCAGGCAGAAAATTGGGCCTTGGGAAAGTGGAGGGGACAGGGTCAACTGGAGACAGCATGTCCAATTCACAGAGGACAGTTGATGTTTAGTTTTAGCTGACTGCCATCAGGCGGTTATCTAACCACAGGATTGTCAGATCATTTAATAGAAGCATAAAATCTGAATTTTCACGTCATGTCTCAATGTTTAAAAATATTGTGCATGCAGAGAAGAATGTGTCTCATAGATCTAGTTCACAGGCCATCAGTCTACCACCTCTCTACAAACAAATTTTCATAGTACATTCCAGTAATTATCAGTTGCTTTTGTAAGAAACATTTCTTTTAAAATGCTATAAAACCAGGATGTGTTAATTCTTGCCCTCTTTTCTTTCTACTTTGCCCTGAAAAAGAACAATGACTATGATCTGTTTTGTGCATAAAAATACAGTGCATTTAAAAACTTGAGCAACCCCACTGAGAACCTATTAATCTCCTAGTGAAATGGTAGCAAAATATTCTTATAATATTGTTCACATACAATTTTCCCAGGACTTTTGCTAAGGGGATTTGATGAGGCCTGTTTAAGACAGGCAGAGTGACATGTCTTCTCTCTGTGGGGTGTCTTTAAAACACTAAGGGAATCCCTAGGGAAAAACGTTTTTATGTTCAAATTTGCCTAATTAGCCTTAATACTGAATGCTTAGTCAAAACATAGTGACATAGAGTGAACAACCTCAAAGACTGTTTCCAATAATAGCAATTGCTTCGGATAATGAATAAACCACAGCCATTATGCCTACTGTATTCCTATATGTGTCTCTATTGGTATAAACAGAAGTATTCAGAAAATAAATTTTGGTTTTTATGTTGATGGAACTCCTAATTTGATATTCTCCTGCATTAACGATTTTATCTGCACAATATAGAAAAATTACTTTTCTGTCAAATGATGATAGTATTTGCAATCTTTAGTTCAACTCAACCTTTTTCTCTGAAACAATAATTTGAAGGTTTGTATAGGCAACATGATAAAAATGGTGATTACTTCAAGGTATCAGAGTAAGTTGTAATATGGACTCTGTTAAACAAGAGTGACTTCGATTTACATCTGAACCTGAAGTCCCACACACTAGCGTTATTATTTTTAACTTTTTAAAAGTAAAAGTGAATTTTTTAGTATTTTAACCTGTCTTGGAGAGAAAAATGGCTCCTGTTGGGAGAGGAGGTTTCTATAGTCACCAGAGAAGAGTGAATATGTCCTTTATCCATATTTACATTCGAAGAAGCTAATGCCATGCGTAGCAGTCTGTTGCGACCCAGAGAAGAGCTTGTAAGTCATGGAACCCAGTTGCCCCGTGACAGGGTTCCTGTCAAGTCCTAGTACAGCCCAAGATGGGTGTGGAAAACCCAGCTGTAGGGGCTCCTTCTCCAAACAAGGAATACTTTTCATCTTGGTTGATCATTTCTTTTTTTTTTTTTTGAGTTGGAGTCTCACTCTGTCGCCCAGACTGGAGTGCGGTGGCCGCTCCCGGCCACCGCAGCCTCGACCTGCTGGGCTCCGGCGATCCTTCCACCTCAGCCTTCCGAGTAGCTGGAATTACAGGCATGCACTACCACGCCCGGTTGATTTTTTGATTTACTGTAGAGATGAGGTCTCGCTGCCCAGGCGGGTCTCGAACCCGTGGGCTCAGGCAATCCACTCACCTCAGCCTCCCAAAGGCGCGGGATTACAGGTTGAGCCACCGAGCCTGGCTGGTTGACCTTTTCAATTCTAGTAAAAGTGGGAGAGGTGTGGGTTCAGTAAGATTAAGTGTGAGGAATATCTACATTCAAGGATTCTATATTTTATATTCTTGTAGGAGTTTTTTTGTTTTTTTTTTTAATTGGAGTCTCACTCTGTCGCCCAGATTGGAGTGCAGTGGCCGCTCCCGGCCACAACAGCCTCGACCTGCTGGGCTCCGGCGATCCATCCGCCTCAGCCTTCCAAGTAGCCAGAATTACAGGCATGCGCTACCACACCCGGCTGATTTTTTTATTTATTGTAGAGATGAGGTCTCGCTGCCCAGGTGGGTCTCGAACCCGCGGGCTCAGGCAATCCACTCACCTCAGCCTCCCAAAGGCAAGGGATTACAGGCTGAGCCACAGAACCCGGCTTGTAGGAGTTTTTTTAAAAGAACATATTCAAATCCACTCACACATTTGTATTAAAAGTTATGTTAATTATCAAGTAAATAATATTTCAAATTTAGAAATCCTACTCATGCCTAATTATAGCTGCCAGAATGACGAGACTTTGTGAACTAGCAAGCAAACATGGAAAGGCCTTCTCAGTAAATCAATATGTGGAACATTTCCAGAGATATGCAATTAATTATTTAACACAAGAAAACACTATGCAACTTGTACTGTGTCTGTGTACAATTACATAGATTCTTTTCTTTCTAATCAAAAGTGAATTGTTCATTTTTAAGAACCTAGGATACAAATCACTTGATTTTCTAAGTGATGTGTCAAACTAACTTACATAGTCAGTGTCTACTTGTGAAGCTACTACAAATATGGCTGTGGAAATAAATGAAATGGGTCATTTGCAGTCTTCTTTATATCACCACAAAGGCATCTATCTTGTAGGCAAGCACACTAGATTAACAATTTTGTCCTTCGAGGCAGAAGCTTCTTTTAAAAAAGTAACTATTCAGAATATGTTGCTCATTCAGTAATGATTTCTTGTAGTTTATAGCAGAATGTAGGGAATGATAACAATGATTTATAGCAAGTTACTAAAGTCATTGCAATGAACCATTAATTAAAATATTTTCTTAAAATTTCAACCTAGAAAATAAGATTTGTAGACCTACAAATGGGTAACATTGTGAATAATATAATGGGCTCTGAAAGAAAACTTTCTGGGCTCAATTTCTGACCCCACCACCTATTAACTGAGCGAGTTTAGTCCATTGACTAACTTGTCAGATCAGGGCTGTATTTTTCTCCATTGGAATATGGGCATAATGATAATTACTTTGCTCATAGAATAGTTGTGAGAAACAAATGAGACAATGCACCAGGCATGATGGCTTACTCCTGTAATCCTAACATTTTGGGAGGCTGAGGCAAGATGATTGCTTGAGCCTAGGAGTTCAAGACCAGCCTAGACAATATCGTGAGATCTTGTCTCTATAAAAATGCAAAAATTAGCTGGGTATGGTGGCATGTGCCTATATATAGTCTCAGCTACACGGGAGGTTGAAGTGGGAGGATCGACTGAGTCCAGGAGGTTGAGGCAGTGGTGAACCGTGATCATGCCACTGCACTCCAGCCTGGGGGACAGAGTGAGACCCTGTCTCAAAAACATAATAACAATAATAATACATACATAAATAGAATGCTTAGATGGTGTCAAGCATCAAACTCTCAATTATTTCTAGTTATTATTGTTTCAAAATTAAAGCAGAAATTGAGAATATTTTCTGCATTTTCAAAAAATATTTAACCACCATTTGAGAATGGTTTTCTATCAGCTTTGGTTACAAATATTCATGATAAATACCATAAAATGCAACTGTGTTGTATAATGAAAGACCAATACTTACATAAGTGCTTATTTTATACTGAATAAATGTACATTGTGGAACATTATCCACTTATGCCTATTCATCTCTCATTTAGATCTTTGTCCTTGGGTAGAATTCCTTATTGATATAAAACTAATACTTTAGCTATCTAAAAATTCAGTTCTCTTGCAAACTCTTTTCTCTGTCACATGGCTCAGGACCAGAAAATAAACAGGCCTTTCTAAGAAGAATAATAGGTGTCACAAAATCTAACTTCTAATTTACTTATAGAGGTATCTTTCAGGACTTCACTCAAAGTTTATTTGTCCTTATTTTGCACAGAATTATTTAAGCAAAAGCCAATATCTATGTTTCTACAAATAATATTAGAAAGCAATAAATTAGAAATAGAAAAAAATGACTATTTTAAAATTATAACAAATACAACTAATGGCTTAATGACAACAAAGGAGATTGTCCAGGTGGGACAGGGGAGGCACAAAGGAACTTACTGGAAAATGAAATTTGTGGGCAAGTGGAAATGTTCTTTATTTTGATCTGGGTGATACTTATATAAGTTTATCAATACTAATCAGGCTATATACTTAACATTTCTGCATTTTGCCATATGCACCTTGTGTTTCAGCAAATACTATTAGTGTAAAAACAAACAAATATTGGAACTTAATAGCTGTCATCTTTAGACTGCATGGCTCTTGCAAGTGCCAAGTTTGCTGTTATTAAATAAAAATTATAAAAGGCAGAACTCAT
Organism: Cephalopachus bancanus; assembly: GCA_027257055.1. Lineage (NCBI taxonomy): Eukaryota > Metazoa > Chordata > Mammalia > Primates > Tarsiidae > Cephalopachus > Cephalopachus bancanus. The sequence goes on from JAPVLO010000249.1 coordinate 1,973,699, forward strand.
GTAAAATGATAAATTCTTGGCTTTTGGGGCTATTGTATACTGAGAAAGACCTTTTTTTTGTACCTCAATAGATTCCAGTAACCTCCAAGACAGTAGCAATACAGAAAGTTAGAAAGGTATATAATGCATTATTGTAAAATTGTATGATATATACTTCACATGTGCACATGTATACATCATATATGATACAGTATAAGAATTGTCAAATTGGAGGCCTGTAGGAAGAATCTGACTGGTGAATATATTTTGCTAGGTCATTTTATTAGAATAATTGAATTACTTGCTAGTATTAAAAAAATAGAAACTTTTACCTGCAAATTGTAATTTCTGGGTTTCTTAGAAAAATTAGAAGATGTGGTGATAATGAACCCACATTCTCACTTTTCAACAATCAACTGTACAAGAACTCTTCTACATTACTCATGGGAATAACAAGACTGTCATCACTTTGGAAAACTGCTTGAGAGTTTTTTTAAAGTTAAATATACATCTAGAGTATAACCCAGAAATTTCACCAAAAGAAATAATTGTATGTTTGCTAAAGCACTTCTATAAGAATGATCATTGCAACTTTAATCACTATAGCCTCAAACTAGAAACAACTCAAAGGTCTATCACCAGAAGAATGGTTTAACAAACTGGTGTAGCCATACAGTGTATTCTACTCAGCAATTAAAACAAAGTGAAATTACTGAAACAATATGAATAAGTCTTCAAAACATTAAGAGGAACAAAAAAAGAATATCCTATAAGATTTCATTATAAATGAAGTTGAAGAATAAGAAAAATGAAGTTTATGATACTATAAAGCAGAATAGCAATTGTCCAGGTGGGACAGGGGGGCAAAAGGAACTTACTGGAAAATGAAATTTGTGGGCAGGTGGAAATGTTCTTTATTTTGATCTGGGTGATACTTGTATAAATTTATCAATACTAATCAAGCTATATACTTAACATTTCTGCATTTTGCCATATGCACCTTATGTTTCAGTAAATACTATTAGTGTAAAAACAAACAAATATTGAGGCTGAATAGCTGTCATCTTTAGCCTGCATGGCTCTTGCAAGTGTTAAGTTTGCTGCTCTTAAAGAAAATTTTATTGCTTAATAGAATACACATTAGCTATCTGGAAAAATTCTGATGTTCATAATAACTAATTTCTTGAAGGTTCTAGAGAACTAAAATTTTGACTCTTTTTAACTTACATTTTTTGTTCAACATCATTTTCTAAAGTTGCTTTACATTGGGAAATTCATTGCATATCTATCCTTATACAACAACTGATTAACTGTTAGCTTTATAGCATTTCACACATTTCAAATAAGTGGAAACCCTGCTTTACAAAGCAAGTAGCAAGCGTATAGTGAAATAATGAAACTCATTACCCTGAAGACATATACACATTCAAATTAATAATTAAAAGATAGCTGCATACTGGCAAACACTTCTATATATTTTTAAATGTTAGAATTATATCATAGCTCATAGATCTATAACAATTTTCTAAAAGAAGCTACATATAATTTCAAGTTAATGACAAAGAGGTCAAACAGTCCTCTTTTATAATACATTCTTTGCTATTTTTATCAGAAGCTAAATTCTGAGCTGAAGGGATTAAATCTCTGAGCAAGTATAGTGTTTTCATATTAAACCAATTCAGTCCTTACTGGGATAAAGAAGAAATAATTTCTTTATAAAAATCTTCATATTTTTCAGAAATTTAAGAATAAATGCAAAAATGTAACCCCTTTATCTGTTAAATTCATTTACATTTAGAAGCATGCTGCCATTTGGACATTCATAAAAGAGAAATCTACTCAAGGTCAACTATTATATGTGATAACAAGCATTAAAAGTAGTTTATGAGCAACACGTTATTAATTAATAATGCACACACAATTAAGTGTCAAGGTTAAACAATATTTATACATGTAATTGTGAATTATTCTTTGCTCAATGTTTTATAAGACAGATTTAAAAAAAATCGAATAGACATATCCAAGCCTCTAATCAACTGGAAGTTATTGCATTTTTTTCCACAAGGCAGGAATGTTTCAAATTAAATTGCAATTTATTGACCTATGATAGTGCTTTCAGGTTTGATTTGCATAGCCATCACTGGTAAGTTGAAGCTGACCACTGATTAGAAGAATTTTAAGTCTAAAGATTTATAAATACACTGCAACAGTAGGCTTTTAGTTTTCCAGGTTTTGTGTTTCTTTTTTCAAACATTTGGAGATGTTACCATGATTTCACACTGTTGTCTTGCCAATACATGTCCTCACTTACAAATTATGCCTGAACAGACATCGCCCGTGCCCTCAGATCCGGGATGTTATGGGAACTTCCCACTTGACATTCTTGCTCCCAGGAGTCCTCTGCTCAGTACTGCCCACAAGGAGTTGGTTCATCACTTCCAAGACCATTTTCACAAGTTGTACAGCTCCTCAGGATGTTTCTAATACGAGAATGTGCCATAAACCCCTTTAAGTTCACATGTGGAGGTTTCATGCCAGTACACACCATGATACAGCCATGCAACTGGATGTAAATCATTGAAAATTCTTGACCTTATTTTTCTTTCATACCAATGGGGATAGTAAATGCTACCTGCTCTACCTACTTCACTTGTTCATCATCAGGCACAGTATTTTCAACTTTTGCTGTACACAGTGAACATCTGGGAAACACTTACTACTTACCAATATCTGTACCTGAGACGTTGATAGTTTTAAATCTCCACAAGAATTTCTAATGTGCAGTCAGGATTGAGGAGCAAACGATTTCATTGAAGGAAATCATAGACAAGTTTACTGAAGTGACAAATTCTCTAAAACATCTAGCATTTTTTATCAAATTTCCTCTAAACTACTTTCTTCCAGATTCTTTACCGAGCATACTGCCTCTCTATACAGTTTCTCCCTGACACAGAATCTATTCTTTCTGTGTCCCCACGTTCATAATGGGCCCAGTTCTGTTATAGTACTTATCACATTATTATAACATTATGATAATGCATATAATACAATGTATATAATATATTCATATTTGTTCTTTATATATATAAAGAATCCGTCTCTGGTCACATATGAATCATCTCTAAAACTTTTGAAATGTAATGCTGTGTTGTTATAAGTATCAAGTCTGTCATTAAAATGTGAAAGCAGATTGACATGCCCCAACTCACATCTTATTGCATTGCCTTTTTCTTATGCTAACATCACTCTCATCTCTGTTTCTTTCTCCTTTTCTTTACCTATTATACCAATTATTTCCGCAAGTGGGACTCAAAACTCTGTTCTTTCTAGTAAATTGTGCATGCTCAGATGTTCCACTTACCCAAAATATAAAGGACAAGTAATAAACACCCAATGATCATTATTCATTGCTTTTTAACTATCTAGTTGCTTTATCTGTGCAAGTTTTCCTCTTAAAACTGTAAGTTCATTGAAGGAGTCACCATGTCTAAGACACAGTTTATGTTGAATGGAGTACACTGGAAATAAACACACTCCTCCTGAAGTAGACTTTAGGAAATGTTCTTTGGGGTCTTTTTGACATCTTAGTGGACTTTGAGCTTAAACTGAGAAGTCGCTGTATCGTCAGTTTTCTTTCTCCATTTTATGTGGTAACTGGACCACTGATGTTTCAGAAACACTTCATCATAATTGGGTTGAGGTCAATTTATTTCATAAAGATTTTTTTTTCTCATTTACATCTTATCTACAGGATTTTTTTTTCCTGATTTAATTTGAACTGTAGAAGAGATGTCATGTGTGCAAGTTCAACATTTCTTTAAAAGCGTTCATGGTTCCATGAATACTCATGATGATTTCTATTCTTAAAAGATTCTTAACCAGTTGTGAAAAATAGTTTTCTTTTGGTACCAGGACAGCCAGTATAAGTCTGAGACCAAGAGGTAAAACTTTGGAGGAGTTTCTTGCATACAGAAGAGAATCTTCTATTATAGCCACCAAAACAGGGAGAAAACTAAGGTAGGCAATGAAAAGCTCTCCAAGACTTTTCATTGTCACAATACAAAATTCAAAAAGAAATAGCTAAAGTCAGCCTGACCCTTTCTATAGGACACAGAATATACATACATCTTGATGCCTTGAAGAATTTCTGGGACTACAAGTATTCAGTGACTTGATGGATGGATCATCTTTCAGGATCTCTAATCCCCCATCATTAGGGCTGAAGGACTTTTTGGAAGAACTAATGCTGTAGGTAGCATCTCATCAAAAAATGCAAATCTGAAGAAGCCAGACTGTGTGTGCATGGTGATAATATGAGTTGAAAGGGATAATAAGGTTGGCATGTTTTTTGGCCTCACCTTGGCAGATATAAATGCCCAGAAATGTATGTGCTAATTTTGATGTGAGATAGAGACAAATCAGCTTAGATATTTGACAGATTCACTGCACCAGCTGTAGATGTGTATTTTCTTCCTTTGGATTTTACAAGGAAAGCACACTATAGAATGAATTGTAATGCAAGAAAACTACCTTTATTAGCGATTGACAGCTGTAGGCTTCTGCCATCTTCAAGAAGGAAAGATGTCTGGAAATAAGGTGCTTTTTCATGAATCTGTATATGATGGGGAGACATTCTGTGAGAATTCTGTACAGATGGGAGCAATTCAGCACAGAGCAGAGAGAGGTTCTATTTTTCACTTTGTCTTAAGCATAGTTCCTGTCCCTAAGGGCTTCAGAATTTTTTATAGTATTAAAAAATTAATTGCATGCCATAATTACAAAAATAATACAATGATGCAACATCATTAAAATGCATTCTTCTTTTCTTTCAAGGGTAATGAATCAGCATCAAGCCATTTACATCTGTTCACTTAGTTTTCCCAGTAATCAAAAGCAGGTACTTCTGAAATGGTTGGTTGGGGTTACAGTCAACATCTGGAATGGAAAAGAAGACACGAGACATTCAAACTTCTCTTTGTCTTTTAACGCCAAAATTATTGAATGAATGGCGTCTATCCAGCACGTTCATCTCCTGCAATCAAATTACTTCTTTCACCACCCTGTGAGGCTACTCAATGAAATGGCTTCAGGTGACCTCTTCATTTGTCAAATACAACAATCTTTTCTTGGTCCTCGTTTTCTTGATGTTTTGGTAGCTTCACACATTTAACCACTTTCTCTATCACAAAACAATTCCCATGATATCTATGAAATCCTATAAAGTATGTGTTTTGCATGCTTTTTATTTTCTATCTTGCTTTTTTACTTCTCTAGAAGATCTAAGGATGCAGTAGGATTTTTCCACCTTTTTTCTTATCTCCTAACATCTTCTTCAAAGATTTTATCCATTCTCAATTCCAACCATCACTGCTAAGATAACAGCTTCCAGAAAAGAAAGTGAGAAACAAAGAAAAACACACAATCACTTACTGGGTACCACTTCCAGTACTAGGGAGTGAGAGGGCTTGCTAGTCTCCCACACCTCACCATCATGAAATTTACTTATGTAGCAAATCCTCACATATATCCCATCATTCTAAAATAAGTTTACAAAAAAAGAAAGAAAAGAAAGAAAGGAAGGAAGGAAAAAGGAAGAAAGGAAATGAGGAGAGAGGGAGGGAGAACGGGAGGAGAGAGAGGAAAAGAATCACAAACCTCTCAAATTTTCATCGGAATATATTACTGCATCTAAATAAAAATAGATTATTCTCTGAGCACTGATATTTTCACAATCGGTCTCTCATTCTTAAGATTTTTTTCTTTGTCTTTTTTTTGCAATCTTTCTCAAATTGACATCTTTCCTCCTAGTCTCACTGCCTTTAGATTTGTCTTGAATTTCCTCTAATCATCTTTGGGTCATTACAATAGCATTCCACAAGAATGCGGTGGCCCCTATATGCTTTTATGTCTTCTGACTATGACCACCTAATTAACATTTCCAAAATATAAATTTTATCACATTATGTCATTTTTCAGAGCCACCAATATTTTTGCTTAGTCTAAGCTTCATAAAGACAGGGACTTTATTCATGTCAGTTGTTATTATATTCTCAGTTATTAGATGACTGTCTGACAAATGGTAATTTTTCAATAAGTATTGAGGAATAAATAATAAACTAAAGGGTCCCCTCTAAATGTAACCTGAATTAAATATTTTCTGCAGTTTTACCCCAGTAAACTTCTTTCAGTCCATCTTTCTTCACTCTCTTGTGTGAATTCTACCTTCCAATGTGTTAGTCTACTTCTTACTTTTCAAACAGATTGTGTACATTCCTTCAGTTACTCCCTCTTGAGAATTCTTAAAATAAGTATCTGTTCTAAGATTTCTGCCTTTTAAATATTGTTTCACTTAAAATTCTTAAGGTCTGAGTCCTTTATGAATACCACCTGAAAACTGCAGCTCATTTTTGTTTTTACATTTCTTTTCTTTCTTTCTTTCTTTCTTTTTTAAATGAGTTGGAGTCTTACTCCTTCACCTAGGCTGGAGTGCAGTGGCATGCTCATGGTCAATGCAGCCTCTATCTGCTAGACTCAGGTAATCCTTCCTCCTCGGCCTTCCAAGTAGCTGGAACTACAGGCACGTACCACTACGCCTGGCTAATTTTTCGATTTATTGTACCAAGTTGCCCAGGCTGGTCTCAAACTTGTGGGCTCAGTCAATCTGACTGTTAAACTGCACAGTTGAGATCTCAGCCTTAGGCTATCTCACTCCAGAGCCTGAATGCTCAATCTCATGTCCTTCACAGTTATGGTATTCTCCACTGAGCTCTTGGCATGGTGGACTATGTCATTTAGTAGGATTTACACTTTCAGTTTCATTGTTTAATGCATCAACCTGGTCTCTCAAGTACAGAGAACATATAGTCATGCATCGCTTAATGACAGGGATACATTCAGAGAAAGGCATCATTAGGCAATTTTGTCATTGCGTGAACATCATAGAATGTACTTACACAAACCTAGATGGTCTAGCCTACTACACACGTAGGCTCTATGGTATAGCCTATTTCTCCTAGACTATAAACCACTACAATATGTTACTGTACTGAATATTGGAGGCAATTATATCACATTGGTAAGTAGGTGTGTAACTTAATATCTAAACATAGATCTCTGGTCATCTAGTGGCAAGAAAAAAAAATAAACACAGAAAAGGTACAGTAAAAATAGAGCATAAAAGATTAAAAAATAGTATGCCTATATAGAGTCTTTACCATGAATGGAGCTTGTAGGACTGGAAATTGCTCTAAGTCAGTGAGTGAGTCATGAGTGAATTTGAAGACCCAGGATATCACTATGAACGACTATGCACTTAGGCTATATTACACTTATTTATTAAAAATATTTTTCTTTTTAATAATGAATTAACATCTTGCACTAATGTTTTTACTTTATAAACTTTTAATTTTTAAAAACTTTTTGTTTCTCTTGTCATAATGCTTAGCTTACAATATAAACACTTCGTGAAGCTGTATACAAATATTTTCTTTCTTTGTATCCTTATTTCATGGGCTTTTTTCAACCTATATATATGACATATATACATGATATATATATATATATATCTCATGCATATATATATTTTACTTTTTAAACTTTGTTGTTATAAGTGAAAACACAGAAACAACCTAGGCCTATGCAGGGACAGTATCATCAATCTCTCTGTCTTCCACCTCTACATCTTGTCCCGCTGGGAAATCTTCAGGAGTCATAACATACATGGAGCTGTCATCTCTTATGATAACAATATCTTTTACTGGAATAGCTCCCAAAAGATCTGCCTGAAACTCTTTAAAAAAATAAATACGTCCATGGTGGTTTGCTTGGTTTGTTTCTCCTTCTCATTCTAGATTTGTGAGTAATATATTGAGCTACAGTATTACAATGACTGTGACATCACTGGGTGATAGGACATTTTCAGTCCTGTTGTAATCTTAGGGAACCACCGTTGTATGCGCAGTTTGTCACTGACGAAAATATCACTATGCGACATGGGCCATACTACCCTTTATCCCATGCCCTGTGTAGTGGAGATCTGAATAGAGATATGAATTGTTAGTGAAGAGTCACAATCGCCTCAAGGGATTTCTTGCAAATCAGAACATCCATTTTTGTCTGGGTGAACTAGCTGCTAAGTATGTAGTACCTGTTCAGTGCTTTATACTGACTTGAGCATTACATTCACTTGGTAAAACATATTTTCAGTACTGCAGTAGGCATCAAATAAGAACACGTCTTTATTTATGCAAATAATTAAAAATAAATGTCAGGCATGCCCCATTTCTACTCATTTAAGTCATTTTAATGACACATGAAATATAAAAGGAGCCTTTGCTAAAGGTCTCTAAGGAGAAAAGGGCAAAACCACTAAATAAAGAAGGATGATCATGCTGGGGCCAACTTGAAAGGAGACGGCATTTATACAAAATGTAATTTACTTTGACAGTAATTTTCTCAATTTCCCTGGTTGTTATTGAAGATATATGTGTGTTTGAATAAGAATGCTCCCTCTTTCCTCTCTAGCCAGCTGCTCTGTTTGATCCTGCAGTGAAGTCACCATCCTGTGTTAATGGCTTCACAGTTTGTTCCTGGAGAAAAAAAATTATTATGATGTCACAAATTTGTCATTTTGACTTCACTGCAGGGTCAGGCTGGGTGAGAATATGGGTCGTAAGGAATAAAATCTTTCAGGCAGAAACTTTTTTTCCCTCTCCCTGTAACAAGAAATAGATAGTGTTAGAACAGGCACTTAGAATCAAATAGATGAAAGGGTACATGACTTTAAATGTTCACAGGTATCACTTTAGAAATAATCCTTCTGAAATTCTCTTACTTTTTAATGATGCCAGGATAACTTTTTCATTCTACATCCAGGTCAGTCTTTCTCTTCACTTCTCTGTATACACCTTAAAGGCTTCAGTTTCACAAGAGAGAATTTCCTTTTTTTGGAACTGTCATTTTTTTCAACCTTTTAAGCTCTTTGAGGAATCATAATAATATAGCATTCCTTTACATAATGATTGCAGTGCTATATTGTCCCAGCACTTTTATATGAATGTACATGAACTTCAGGCTTAAGATAGTAGGGTCAAGGCAGTCTTATTCTTTCTCCTTTACCAAACCCATCAAAAATATTGATAAGAAATGTTTTTAAAAGAAAGTGTTAAAACTTCTGGCTACAATGAAACAAAATGTAGTTATAACCTCAAACTATAAACTGTTTTCACATCCACCAAATGATGTGAAATCTGGGGCAAAGCAGGGCAGGATTCTAAGAATGAACACATGCTTCCTTAAACACTGATGGATATAGATTGTCCAAAAGTAAATGTTACAGTTCAGAAAGGCATATGCAATGATTCCTTGATTAAAGATGACAAGATCCAGGGGGTACAGTGACTGCAGAAAAGTGCAGAACCTCCCTGTAGAATACAATGTTAATAGCATAGAATGACAGAGAAGGTGGCACTGAAGTAAAAGCCAAACTGATGCTCCTTTTGACTATTGTCTACAGCCTGGCCTCCTATCAGGGTGAGCATCAGAAGTGGAGTAGGTGAGGAGGCCGTAGCACAGCAATATTGGATGTAGTGGAATTTTCTGCAAGCCACAATGACTACTTGAACACTGAGGAGTCCTCAGGAAAAAGGAAACAAATGATTTGGTGTGAGGGTGTTTGAGAGTGCAGATTTTAGTTTTAGGCTTTGGAGTTCCACATCTCATAACTGTTCTCCCAAGTACCCTGAAATACATTATTTTTCAGTAGGTAGGTAGCCTCATTCATATCTCAAAATCAACTGTAGTGAAAAATGAAGAAGATAGACATATCCATGTGACAGTTAAGTGAACATATCGGGAGAATACTTACCACCAAAAATACAAGAAGAATTTAGATGTATAATATTTTTCTGTTCTTGAAGAAGTGAAAAGAAGAACTATAAGGGTCCAAACATGTGACTATACACAATAAAAGAAAGTTAAAAGCAAGCTGACAGTGCTCAAAAAAGGAATAAAAGGGATGTATAAAACATATTGGGAATAAGTCTATATTATAAAGTGATTTAAAATATACTAAAAGTGATTAAGCACAGTAAAAGATATGGTAGGTTTGATGGGTGGAAGTACACAAAATCAAATGAGAAATAACAAAGATATAAACATAGTAATCAATAAGATGACATAGAATGAAAAAGAAATATAACATACATGTAGTGTTCCTGAAGAAGAGAACAATAGAACAAAAAAGGGAAACAAAAGCACTCAAATACATATTAAGAAAATGTCACACACACAAAAGAAAATGTCCCCGAACAAAGGAAAGACTACTGTTTATAGCTAGCTAAAAAGGCATTTTGTGTCCTAGGAAACAAATGATACAGAATTATCAATGCCAAACTTGATGAAATTGTAAAATTTCACTATCAAAGAAAGAATCAAACAACCTGGAATAAAACAGGCTAACATAAAACTTTGTTTTCAAACTTCTATAACAGAAATTAAATTCAAAAGACAATAGAAATGATGTTAAAATTTTTGAGAGAAAGATTGTATTCTGAGATTTTATACCCAACCAAGTTGTCCTTTAAGTACAAAAGGCAATAGACAGACTTCCTCATGTATTCCAGAACTCAGGGAATTAAACAACAATGAGTTTAAAAAACAAAATCTATTGGCTGGATCTTTCCATCAAGACAATGAATCAAAATGGACTTGCTGAATAGGAAAAGTGAACTCTGAATCTGTTAAGATATAGCATTATGACTAAAGAGTGGGACTTATAGCCAAAATAATATAAATACTATCTGGTAAACAATGGAAAAAATAGATAAAAATTGTGCAAAGTTTAGAGCAAGAGATAGGAGAAAGTCTAGTATTAGTTTAGTTATTTATCATGATAGACAGTCATGGATTTGGGTACATTTAAAAAGTGTAGTTAAAAATATGGGAGTCCAACCTCTTAAACATTTTACTATATCTTTATTAAAATAAATGAGCAATTTTAAAAACTAATATATCCTAATTGAAACATCTATATAAATTCTATCATTTTATTTCTACTTGTTTCTTTTTTCTTGCATCTATAAAATAAATTAATTTTATATTTACATTAAAACAGCTTCTGAAATTATTTGAAGTATGTGTATCTACCTATATGTAGCTGTCCTAGAATTAACCCTAAAATGTCTCTTTAAGCAATAAGTTCTCTAACATTCAGCTCTTATTTTGTACATCCTTATCATCCTCTATGTACAGACATAAAGAAATGCTGGAAATCAATTTTAATTAATTGATGATTATTTCTGGCTGGGAAGATTTGGAATAATATTTTACTTTCTATTTGTTTTTCATCCTAGCTTGACCTTTTATTTTTATATATTTTTTCAACTCACACTAGATAAGAGCAGAATATTGTGTCATTGACATTTCTAAAACATACAAATAAGAACATATTATATTTTGTTTTGAATAAATAACTTTGAGTGGTGATGATCACAAATAGCACAGTTTAAGAGTTTCTACATATTGCTCTACAAGTCAATTTGCATTTTAGAATCCACCTCTCCCTTGGTGTTAACCTGATTGTTCCAGTTCCCTCTTGAAGTACTTTTCTACGTGTTCATTTCCAGACTCCAGATTCTGCTCTAGCTCCTTTTGTTGTCTTCTATACACAAAATTTTACTAAGAATTGACAATGACTTCCTATCCCTTTTCCAGGCTCTCCATAGATCAAAACTCATCTAGAGCACTGATTCTCACCCCTAAGAAGATGACTACTTGCTCAATTTTTCCAGCCCTATTTTCTCTTGAGCTCATTTTCCTTTTTTTTTCTTTTTTTGTTTTGAGTAGGAGTCTCACTCTGTCACCCAGGCTAGAGTGCAATGGCACGCACAAAAACACCACAGCATCAATCTGCTGGGCTCAGGTGATCCTTCTGCCTCAGCCTCCCAAGTAGCGGGAACCACAAGTGTGTGCCACCTCGCCTGGTTAATTTTTTTATATATTGTAGAGATGAGATCTCATCAAGTTGCCCAGGCTGGTCCTGAACCCCTGGACTCAGGAAATCCGCTTGCCTTTGTCCCCCAAAGTGCTGGGTTAACAGGTATGAGCCACCACACTCGGGTTTCTTGAGCTCATTTTCTTTTCTTAAATATTTTCATTTTGAGTTTCAGCCATCTCTCCAAAATTTACTTGATTAAAACAACTTATTGCTTCTTTAAAAACAAAACACACACACACATACACATACTCACACCAAACAATAAAGACAAAAGCTTATTTTTCCTTTCAAAAGTTGTTTTTATTAAAGTCTATTAATTGCCAAATGTTTCAAATGGAGCTATCTATATTAACACTCTAGTTTTTCACCTCCCAATTCTCATCAGACAAAAACTTGGATTTTATTTCTTTTCCTTTTTCCGAACTACTCTGGTAAAAGCCACCAATACCCATCATATAATGAAATCCAATAGCAGATGTTTTTTAGGCTTCAACCTATTTGCCCACTGACCAACACTCAGTAGTGTCAACCACTTCCCCAGTCAGAAACAATTCCTTTCTTAACTCTCTCATATAATATCCTTCTAATTTCTTTCTCTAATACTCAACTTCTCAGTCTTTTAAACCGGCACATTCCCCATACTCCTTTACTTGGCTTCTGAATATTGCAGAATTTCAGGCTCACTCCAACTCTCAACAAGAATTTTTTCCCCAGTGGCTGTCATACATGTTTATAGCCAATGTGTTTGCCAGGGACTTCTACAGTTAGATCTGGAATCGTGAATGTTCCTTTGAGTGTCAGATTCATGTTTCCATCTTTCTAATTAGTATTTCCAACTGGATGTCTCTAAGACACACCAAACTCAACTCATCTAGGAACAAACTCTCAATATCCCCTTTCAAAACTGGATCCACACTGTTCCCTCTACATGGAATACGCTTTCCATCAGATAAAACTCTTTGGATGAGTCCAACTAATCCAGGCAGTCTTTTTACATGCATTCACGAGTTTCTTTATTGCCCATTATTAGTTCTCTCAGAGTTTATAATTACATTGTTTGATTATAATTAATATATTGATAATTTGATTCATGTTGATCTTGCTCTCAAGAGTGTGAATATATTTATATACATTTATACTTATATGTATGAATGTGTATTTGATGCACACACATATAGAATATTTGTTTTATAAGTACATATAATTAATATAATTATATATTGGTTATTTGATCAGTGTCTATCTTCCTCTGAAGATTGTAAGCTCCACTTCTGGCCTTGCACTGTGTATGGCAAATAGTGTGCCCTCAATATATATTTGTTGAAAGAATACAATTTTTTGATAAATGAAGAAATTATAGAGCATTCTTTCTGACATCCAGCCTCTAACTCTTACCATCTTTGTTTTTTTCTTCAGCATCACACTATATAACCAGCCATTATCAAGTGCCTTTGAAATAAAACATCGCTCCAAGTTATCCTTCTTTTTCACTTTTGGTTGCTACCATTATGGTCCAGGTCCTCATCATCCGAAGTTTAATACAGTGTAAAAGTAAAAATTTGATCCTTATCTCTCTAATCCATTTCTTTATAATGGATTAGATAAAACAACTAGGAATTACACTTTGTACCTACTATGTTCTCATATAAAAATCTTTAAACACTTCTAATAAATTAGCAAATAAAATCCGCATGCCTTAGCATAGAACAGTCAGACTATCTTTGTATTGTCCTTTGACAATGGTATGTACAGTTTTGTACCTTTAATCTCTCTACTTTTCCTCCTGGACTACAGCCCCTTCCTCATGCCAGCACTACATTGCACATGCAAACACTATCCCATACTCAATGAGATTCCACCCAAATCTGAAAGCTGATCAAAAAGTTCCTTCTGTCAAATGTTCCCCAGTTACTCAGCTAAACGTATTCTCTTTCTCATGTGACACTCCTTGTCTGCCCCACACAATACAGGATATTAATTCTTTTTTTTAAACACATACACGTATGATTTTTCAAAAGCTCCTGTGTGCATATGTGTTGCAGCTTTCCAATTTGATTTTAGGTTGCTTCAAAGTAATAACAATATCTTCTATCCTATTTCTGAATGCCTAAAATTAAAGTAGTTACCAAAGCACTTTTTGTTGATTTTAGTAGAAGAATGACAGGTAGGGAACAGAAACTAGTGAAGGGCCATAATTATGATGGTGTATGTTTTTATTATCATTACTAACAGCAGCAATAAAAGTATTGCAACAAATTTATATTTCTTTATACTGCTTCAAATGACTTTTTAGTTAATTATTTCATTAGGTCTAGCTAAGCATTAATAATAAGATAACTGAAATAATCTATTCTTCAAATTTACAGAAATAAAATTAAAGCCCACTATATTGCCATCTACATCAGAAATAATAGCTTTATTCATATATTTGTTGTTTTGTATGTGAAGAGTTGAAAAATGTAAATGCACATAGTAGGGCCACCTAAAATATGTTTGAAAACTAATGAAAACGCAGCAGACGTGCAGAAAGTTTACACTGGTGTTCTTGCTGATTTCAAGATTCAGAACTCACCCTAAATCTCCAAACAGTCTTTAACTTTGAATGTCCTAATAGAAAATGGATTGGAGGTAAATTATAAATAAATTGGATCCTAATTTTAACTATGAGGGGAATAGGAAAGAGAGGGAGAGAGAGAAAGGGAGGGAGAGAGAGATAGAGAAAGAAAGAGAGAGACAGAATTTCCCTGGCTTTTGGACCAGTGTCATAAAATTAAATAGCTCTAATAAAAATGTTTTAGGACTACATGAAAACGAGTTCCTTTTGCTCAAATCAAACTAGTTCAAGAAAATGTGGCCCCTTTAAAGTTGACCTCATTAATTTCATGATCTTTGGATGGCACATAACACCCCAACTGTGCAGATTAGTTTGTACCTTTGAAACCCACCAGCATTATATATCTCTGAAGATTAAAAAAATACAGCATAGAAGTCTGAACTTGTGTGATTAAAATGCAGGCGTTTGTTCAAATAGCTCTTGCAAGCGAGCTATAAATAATCATTTGAAAGTCTTTAAAAATAAAATAGATATAATATAGAGCAGTAATTAAGCACTTCTTTCTTAGTGATGGCTGCCCCTAATGATTGGGGATGGGAATGCTACCTCTAAGGTTGCTGGGATAAATGTGTACTTTGTGTTGCCCATGACCTTGACCCTAACATAGACTAACAGCTGTCTTAAAACCCAAGATTAGTCAAGAACAACTAATCCTCCTGCACTTCTATCAGCAAAAAATGGACATTTCTGTTGCATTATCTTGGCAGAGCAGTGATGGATAGATACTTACTACCACTCACTGAGTTGTACCAGGTTGATGAATGCTACACCTTCTGTCCCTTTATCTTTAAGATGAAGGTTCATTTCATACCTATAAGAGAAATTTCCTGTCTTTACACTCTATTAGCTTTCACGTTTCTTCTCCAATAGGCAGTTTAAGTTACTAGACAATATTTATACAAGTGATCATTTTAATTAAAAGCACATGACCACTCCATACTTTAGCAACGGCCAAGAAAGGTTGATTCTACAACAGGGAGATTTATAATCTCTGGTATCAGACTACTTGGGGCACATCAAATTGTAAGACAGCTTTTGCCTTTCATTTCTGGAATGAGTTTGGATATTTTTTGCTCACCATATGTTGGATATAAAACTAGAAACCAACAAGAAATGTAAACATCAGTCATGATTGGAGGTTTAAAAATTTAGGGGGTGCTCTGATTTATTTTGCTGGAAAAGTAATTCCATTCTACTGAGCACTACATCCCTTACAGCCATAAGAAGCACAGTTTGCCTTCCTGGACTTATTCCCCACTGATGGTTTCTGTGCTCTGTGAACGATTACAGAAATGAGCAAATAGGTTTGGTATGTGTGGAATAATAATGCAAGAGTTCAACCTCTAAGCTATGACTTCGGAAGCTGTGTATATTAAAGTCCGATGATTCTCTGCCAACAATTATATTGCAAGAGCCCTGACTTCCTCTCTCAGAAATGCATCCTATGATGAGACTTTCCTGTTTCACATGGGAGACTTCATTTGGAGTCTATAGGAAATTTTTTCTAAGATAGAGAAACCTTCAAACTGTGTTTACAGGTGTGCATGATGATAATCTTGTACTGTGATTTCATGAAAAATCAATCCAACTTGTCTTCTGTTTGTAGGAAACTTTTTCATTTTCTTTCTTTCTCTCTCTTTCTCTTCCTTCCTTCCTTCTTTCTTTCTTTGTTTCTTTCTCTCTCCTTTTCTTCCTTTGTTTCTTTTTTCAACTTTTGAGTCTGAATCTCACTCTGTCATCCAGACAGGAGCACAGTGGCACAATCATAGCTCAATGCAGATTTGACCTCCTGGGCTCAAGAGATCCTTCGCCTCAGCTTCCCAAATAACTGGGACTACAGGCATGCATTACGAAGCCCAACCTCATTTATTTTATTTCTTAACTCCCAGATAAACAAGTGACTGCAAGCACTTCTTCTTAATCAAAAGAGGAAAGAACTCCAGGCAGACTTGGTATCATGCTAAAATGTCCTTATAGTTTAGAAGTATTAAATACTTTCTCCCAAGCAAACTAAAAATTGCATTTTTTCATGATTCAGCAAAATGCTATGTTGTCCAGTAGAAATAAAACTGATACTACACATTGTGAAATTTTGCCTAAGCCTAATTAAACACTAAATGAATTTAGATGCATATATATATATATATATATATATATATGCATCTGAATATATATATTTAAGCCAATCATTTGTGATAATAATGTAATGGTATAGAGACTGAAAAAGGGTGGTCATTGGGATAAGTCAGGCCTATGGATCCTGTTTGGCAGGTCCTTGGGATCCTGACCCAGCATTTAAAAAATTTCTTGTCAGCCTTTTATGTAATACATTAGATCAACAGCTTTTCTTGAAAAACAGTGAGTATTTGGCAACACTCAGGCCACATTCTTGCATTAAAATAGTGGACTGGAGCTGAGTGACCCTATTGCTCTGTCTGGAGATCTCTCTGGATCTCCCCTGATCCCATGCTGTTTTAAGTTCATGATTCTTTGCTGGTATTCTTACCTGCCAGGCTCCTATGGGCAACTATGTATGGGTCAATTTTATTAACATGTTTCTTTTTTTATCTTAATTTTTTTTTTTGAGTTTGGGGTCTCATTCTGTCGCCCAGGCTGGAGTGCAGTGGCACCATCTCGGTTCACCACAGCGCTGATCTCATGGGCTCAGGTGATCCTTCTACCTCAGCCTCCTGAGTCGCTGAGACTACAGGTGTGTGACACCATGTCTAGTTATTTTTTATTTTTATTATTTGGTAGAGAGAGGTTTCACTATTTTGCCCAGATGTCTCGAACTCCTGGGCTCAAGCAATCTGCCCACCTTGGCCTCCCAAAAGTGCTGGGATTACAGGTGTGAGCCACCATACCCGGCCCCGACTTAATTTTTAATAGTCAAATATTTAAAAGTCTAACTCTATCCAGATCTCTGACACATTGTTAGACACAGACGGTGAAAAATGGAGAAAAAAAGGAGAAAAACTCTGACCCAGAAATTCTATTCCTCAGTATATAACAAGAGAAACTTGCATTTGCTTAAGAAGACAAATGTATAAGGATGTTCTTAGTAGCACTCTTTTCACGTGTTTCTTTTTTTGTGATGCTTTCACACTTGTTTGCTATCTACAAGAATGCCTTAAGATGATGGCAGGTGATTGAGATATTTTCTATCATCAGTTATGAATAGAGAACATCCTGCAAAAAAGCACATTTTGGGAGGGTCCCTCCAGGTTAGAGTGGAGTGCCACACAGCAGAGCGATTTCTGAGTGGGGATGATGCCTAGAGTCAGCAGGTAAGGCAAAAGTTTGGGCATATTTGCCCTTAAAAATCCCTCTGAAGGCTGGGCACCATGGCTCACCCTTATAATCCCAGCACTTTGGAAGGCCGATGTGGATGGATTACTTGCAGCCAGGAGTTCGAGACCAGCCTGGGAAACATAAGGAGATCTCATCTCTACAATAATAATAATAATAATAATAATAATAATAATAATAATAATAATAATAATAAAATTAGCTGGGCATTGTGGCATATGCCTGGAGTCCCAGCTACTCTGAAGATTAAGGGCTAAGACAGAAGGCCTGCCTGAGCAAAGGAGGTCAGAGCTGCGGTGAGCTGTATTGGTGCCACTGCTCCCCAGCCTGGGTGACACAGTGAGATCCCTCCTAAAAACAAAATAAAACCTAAAACAAAGCCAAAACTTTGGAAATTATCAGGAAATTGACATATATATCTCTTGGTAAGTCAAAGACAACCTGTTCTTCCCTCCAGCTTTGGAACAGGTAGATTTTTTTCTTTCTTATTTAATTGAGCACCAGGTAAAGTAATTGCATTGAATTTAGGAATCATGTTATATGCAATACACATCTTTTTTCTTTTTTTTTAAAGCAGGATTTACTGAGAGGACAGAAAAGCTCCCAAAGCGGGAGGGCACTCGAGGAGGTTGCCTGCTATGCACATCTTTAAAGATGGAACAGTCAGAACTGCAGTGAGATCACTAAGGGAGGTGCATGGGATGTGAATTCAACAGAGGAAAAGGCAGAGCTCCGTTTTCCTGTCTCATGCTTGCTCAGGGACATATATTCAGTGAGTGCAATGACAAGAGAAACACACTATGTAATTCTCACTCTCTCCCTTTCCTTTTCTGAGTGCATGTACATGAATTTGAGTCAATTGGAGTCTGTGTGTATTGTGGAGATACACTGATTCATACCACAGGATTACCAGACACACACTAAGTTGCTCAAACATGGAACAAAGGAAATGAAGAATGGGGCTGGATTTCTGATGAGAACAATTCATAGATAGAAAAACGATTAAACCAGTGAAGACATTTGGTGAGCTTGCTCTATGTGTGAGGTATCCTGACAGTTGTTTAGAATGAAGAGAGATATGTCATGACTATCTCTGTCAGTGTTGTAAAGGTTCACACATTTTACAGACTTTAAGTTTAAGAAAAATTGGGAATTTGACAGAGAATTGCCAACTGTTTTATTTTGGCCACTGAGTACATTTAAAAGACAAAATATATTTAAGCATTAAAAAAAAGCAAGAAAGATCATCTCAAAATATGGTCTTCTAAATGGAAAAAAAGTAGTTTTATAAAAATCACTCCTGCCTTCTACCTTCTGGCTGTGAAAATGTCTTCAAGAAGCCACCAACTTAAATGTAAAAAAGATGGCACATGTATTTGAAAAGTTAATCAGCTCCATAAGACAAGCAACGTTTAAGAGCCAAATGAGTTGTGTAGACAAGGCTTTTGGAAACCCAAAGGGGAGTGAGTGAGCTCTGGAGTTTGAGGAGAGAATTTAGTTGTTCCGATCACCACAGTAGATGGTACCCAACATCTGCTGACTGACAGAATGCATGTGTTAATCACGTGGGGTGGCCTCCTCTGAAAGGCTTTGGAGAAGCTGTATGATTGAGTTGACCTTGAGAAGTCACAGAAATTCCCATTTCAGGCAAGATTGATGATGCCATCACAGGTACCATCACATTCAAAGTATTAGAAGAAGGAAGGGTACCCACAGAGGGCTCATGCCTGTCTTCTCTTCAACTTTTTGTTCCCAAATGGCAGAGATCAAATGATTAACATGAAGTTAAAACCCAGTGATTATCCATTATGTGTTGAACAGCACTGTAAGAATGAACGTGGATATTCAGGTAAGATAATTTGTAGAAAAACAAAGGAAGTGTCTCACAAACCTGGCTTTGCGTCATAACTATAGTCATATAGATAATTGTATATCTGGAAGAGGGAAATTATATCAATTCTTATTTTGTCTTTTGGTCACCCTCAGGCAATGTCACCTGCTCAAGATACATGTGTGAGGGCATTGGTGGTGAGGAAACAATATATGGTAGTAGGAGAAAATAATCCCATGACTGGATTATTGGGAGTTATATATCTATATAGGGCAGCTTCAAAATAAGTTTTAGTCTTATTGCTTTATGACACAGTTCAGAGGATTTGAGAGACCTTTTTCTAAAATTAAAGATTCTTAAAAAGGCCATTATTTTTAAGCATCCCCACATTTTTTAAAAATTTCAAATTGAAATATAGAGAAGAAAAATTATTTTGAAGGTTAATTTGTTTGGTTAACAACTGCCATGTCTAACAGAAATGGCCAGATCACACCCAGCGATCTAGGAACCTGCTGAACTGAAATTTTCCCATTAACAATTGCTCTTCTTTTTTCTTTTGTTTTGAGTTGGAGTCTCTTTCTGTTGCTCAGGCTGGAGTGCAGTCACATGCTTACAGACCCTGCAACCTTGACCTGTGGGGTTCAGGCAATACTTCCGCTTCAACCTTCCAAGTAGCTGGAACCACAGATGCGCACCACCACACTTGGCTACTTTTTGATTTATGGTAGAGATGAGGTCCTGCCAAATTGCCCAGGCTGGTCTTGAACCCCTGGGCTCAAGCAATCCTCTTGCCTCTGCCCAGCAGCTGTTGCCCCTCCTTTGATGGGTGTTATTGTTAGTGACAAGCCAGGCACACCATGGTCACTAGCTGACTTAATGACTAGTTGTCGCATGATAGATTTCATCCATTTCTTTTCATCTTTACACATCTGTGTCTAAGAACTCACTTTAGGTCCATACAATAATTTCCAGTGGTGTTTTCGAAGCACTCCCACACCCTTTCTAGCTCTTTCTGCTTGGCAGGCAAGGCCATTTTTTACAAGAATGCAAACTGGATCATAACTCATCGCCATTTTACATGTTTCAAGGGATTTTTCAAGATTCTTAGAATAAAGTTCAGCCCAGTTATCCTTACTCTGAATGTTTCAGTTCTAACCTCTTTTCTGTTTCCTTATTCCGCTTTCTCTTCCTCTCTTTTTACTCCAGAATGTCTTGAAGTCTGGTAATTGCTAGAGCACATCACGATTACCTTATTATTCTAGACCTCCTAAATATGCATTTGTTTAAATGTGTGCCTCATCATCTTCATGTTAGGCAAGACCCCTGGGTAACTCTAACATAAAGTAGAATTACAAAACCATGGCAAGATTCTCTTTTGATGTGAACTTTTACTATTTAAGCCTTTTCCTGGAAGTCACAAGCATGCGATGGACTCCATAGTTCCAAAATAATTACATCAGACGGATTCTGCCAGGTTGGTTGTTGTCTAGGTGAGGTGACAGCTTCCTGTTACTTTCTACTTTTCAATTTTCCCAGAATCCTTTCCTGGGACCAACCACATTTTAAAAATCATTTTTTATTAAGTTTATTATAGAGATATGGGGTACAAGTAAGGATTAACTACACAACTAGGTTGTTGTAGGTGAAGTTTGGGCCTCCACCTGGCCCTCACTCCCCCGGTATAGAACCAGGTGCCTTTCGTGTTGTCATGTTCCCCCCTCCTTCGACCCTCCCTCCCTTATGATACTATCTAGCAGACTAATTGGAACATAAGAGGGTCATTAATAAATGTTTGATAAATAAATGAATAAGTGATTATTGTACAAGATGATTTGTTATATTTCAAAGAACAGATTATGATGTCAAAATTTCCAAACATGTGAAATACCAAAGTCTCTTAATATTCTTAGAAAGTTTTTAAAAAGTAATTGTTTACTCTCTTAACTCACAGATGTTGTTGAGAGTAAGACTATTTTAAATTATGTTGTGAAAAATCTATGGATTAGAAGAATACCTAAGAGGAAATTTTTGACTTTGGATCAGGCACAGAATTTTTAGATACAAGACCAAAAGCACAGCCCCCAAAAAGAAAAAAAAAATTGATTAATTGAACTTCATTGAAATGAAGACCTTTTCTTTATGTGTTATATTGTTAAGCAAGTTAAAAGACACAGTTTCAGAGAAAATATTTGAAATATTATATTTGATAAAGAACTTGGATCCAGCTTCCATAAGAATTCCAAAAGGCAATAGTGAGAAAACCATCAGCCCAATTTTTTAAAATGCGCAAAACATTTGCACAGATACTTTTCCAAAACCACTATAGAAATAAAAACTAAGCAAGTGAAAAGATGCTTAACATTGTTAGTTATTAGGAAAACACAAATTTAAACTTCAACGTGATAACATAACACATCTATTAGAGAAGCTAAAACAAACAGACACACAAAATAATCTGATAATATTAAGTCCTGGAAAAGATGTGGAACAACCAAAACTTCTATATATTGCTTGCAGGACTAAAAAGCAATGTGGCAACTTTTCAAAACAATTAGACAGCTTTTTATAAAGTTAAATATACACTTACCATATGATCCCATGATACAGCTTCTAGCTATTTACCACACTAAATGAAATTTTGTGTTCACACAAAAATTTGAATGTGAATGTTTATGGTGATTATATTAGTAATTACCGAAGACTAAAATTAAGGGCGGGTGTGGGGCTCACACCTATAATCCTAGCACTTTAGGAGGCTGAGGTGAAAGGATTGACTGATCCCATGGTGTCGAGACCAGCCTGGGCAACTTGGCAAGACCTCATCTCTACAATAAATTAAAAGTTAGTCAGACCTGGTGTCACGTGCCTATAGCTCTAGTTACTTGGAAGGCTGAGGCAGAAGGTTTTGCCTGAACCCAGCAAGTTGAGACTGCGGTGGCCAGGAGCATGCCACTGCACTCCAGTCTGGGTGACAGAGTGAGACTCCAACTCAAAAAAAAAAAAAAGACTAAAATTAATCCAAACTGAGGTTCAGCCATACAATATACTAATCAACAATAAAAATAATACACTTCTGAGACATACAAAAGCAGAGATGGGATCTCAGTCATATGTTTTTATGTGAAAGAAACCAGATGTAAAATGTTATGCACTGAACAACTCTATTTATACGACAGTCTGGAAAAGACAAAACCATCGATAGAAAAAAGATCAGTGGTGGCCAGGGGCTGAGGGAATGGGGAGGCGTTCATTATAAAATGATGGGAGGAAATTTGTACAGATTGATGAACTGTTCTATGTATTTTGACTGTTGTGGCAGTTATGTGTTGTATATGTTTATCAAAGCTCACAGAGGAGTACACTAAAAACTGTGGTGAATTTTCCTGTATGTTAACTGTACCTTTGAATAAAAATGAAATGTCAGTAGCAGAAACTTTTTTTGTTGTTGTTTTCAAAGCCCAGGTGCTATAACTATGTATCTTCCCTGTCCCGAATATAAGCATTGCTAGCATGCATGGTTACTTGTCTGTTTAAGAAGAAATGTAGGACAAATGACAGCTATAAATAGCCCTGTTGTCTAAAAGTAGAAGTCATTAAAAGCCATTTGACTAATAGCAGTTTTAAAAAAAATTTAGATTCATGCTACAGAATACATTGTTGAGTGACTAGATTTCAGATAAAGTGATTGATTACATTATTGAGATGTACATGGTTTACTGGTTTACTCATAAATTACCTTTTGCTCCAGGGTCATAGTAATAGATTTTCGTTTAGAATAGTTTCCTCCATTTAAAATTCCATGATTTTTTGGTCTGATCCTGTGCTCCTTTTTATCTTATTCATTTGTGGAAATAATTTCAGTTTTGTCTTATTCTGTAGAATAAGTGCCTAAAATGCTGGTAGTAACTATTTTGAATGACTGATTGCTGAGGGAATGAGAAAGAGTGTGGGGGTTTTTCTTGACACGTTCTCATTTCATGGGGGAAAGGTCAATAATTCAAGACAAATCCTATTTCACATCTCTATTAGGGGTCACAGAAGGGCAGTCTTACTCATATAGTGAAAAAATCTCATTCCATGTTACAGTAAGGAACAAAAATTCTCACATACAGATATGACCTTTAACGTTTGAGGCTGGGCCATCTAATACATACATGTTATTTATAAAATAGAGATAATTTGCCTTTTGAATGACAATGTTTCATTCTTCATTTTCCTTCCCTATAAAACGTTCCCCAATCTATGCGCCTAATGACCTTTAGGTGTTTGAAGGGGGCGAGTATTTCTGAAATGACATTGACAAACAGGTGCCATACACTGGACCCCTAAAGTGGTAATTCAATTATGTCCACCAGGCCGTTGGAAACTGACTTCGGAAAGTAACGTGAACTCTCCTGGTCCTTTGGTTACCACTTTATAATTGCCTGTTTCAACACCGTGAAAGGGATCTTAGCCACCTGGCTCTTGTCACAAGCTCTGCTTGGTACGACAGTTTCTACAGCCCGATCTCCTCTCCTTCTGTGCTGACACGTGCTTATTCACAGACACTTAAAGCAATTTCCTTTATGTAGATCTTGATGTGTTATCAGAAATCAATATTTTGAAGACTTTTTCCTTCATGGATGACTATCATTTCAAAATCAAAATATTTTGCAATTGCTGAAAACTCTCAGAAATATTCTGTGCGTGAGCTGACAGGAAACTGTAATCAAATTGTCAAGCGATTGCTCTGACTGTGGGAAAGTGAGAATGTTGGATTACATGTGTCAGCATGGGCAGATAATGGCTGCGCGGTGAACAGCACGCACAAGGCTTGCTAGCAGAAGGAAAGTTTATCGCTAGAAACCACGACCCACAGTAGACAGCAGTGCCCCCTCAGCACTCCTTCCTTTGCATTAGGAACCCTTTATGATCAATAACGTGTCTCAGTTTAACCATTTGGAAAGCATTCTGAAAATTCCTGACAAGAGTGCCTTCTGGTGATTAATTTGTGCTAATCCGCAAACCAGGGTTAAACAGCTCGTGGCTTTGAATGGGTGATGTTGGTCCATCTTTCTCAGACTGGAGCTAAGAGCATTCATATGTCGATTTCAAATGAATGACTGTTATAGCCAGGAGAACAAATGCTCCTCTGCTAAGATGGATAAAAATTCATTTTATCAGGTAGTCTGTTTTCTTGGGTATTGAAAAATTTATTGCCAGTCTCTTCTCTGGTGTCTCCCCCCCGCCGCCCGTTACTGTAAGACCCTTAAGGTTTTTCAACCCCTCCCCTCCCCCCATGGCAGTTTTGCAGGCTTCCACCAAGGGCTTCCAAGGATATTCATTATTCAGTGCCCTGGTGTGCTACTATTATCTCTCGGAGGACTAATCACTCAGTGTCCACTTCTCCCCCAGAGGCAGGGGAAGGCTGTGGGGTTTGAAGTCAGTGTGTGCTGGCTTCTTCGCTCTTTCATCCATTTTGGCAGTCAGATATTTTAAGGTGCTGCATTTGTTATTCAGTTGTGAGACCAGGGTGATTTTTGTAACTGATGTGGTGGTATATTGGGTGTTTACTAAATAAATGCATATTTTATGATGTGCATTTTTTATTAAGTTAAAAATTATTCTACTTAAGTGTATCTTTTGTTTTGTTTTGTTTCTTTTTCTTATCCTTATTTTTTTCTTGGTGTGTTTTATGAATCTATCTTTGCACATTGGGTTCAATATTCGGAATACCTAGGGTATTTTCTAGGATGAGTTTGGAACTTTGGGAAGTAACGTGAACTTTCCTGGCCCTTTGGTTACCACTTTATAATTGCCTGTTTCAACACCGTGGAAGGGATCTTAGCCGCCTGAGTTCACAAGGCTTCTTGCGGCATTAAACTTGTGCTCAGGAAGCAGTTAGGTTATTGAGGCAAATTTTCTTTTTCTTTTTAGCAAATATCTGCATATCTTAGAGTAGACTTGGATGTGGTCACTCTTCTTTGGGAGCATGGAGCTGTGAGTAATATCAGCAACTAGAGGAAAAGAAGACTCTAGAAACTCCTAGGGTTTATGATTTAGGCATGTTGGTACTGGCCATTCCTCCACTTCCATCCCCAACTTCCATGCTCCATTCAACACTCCTCCAGCCTTGAAAACCCTGAACACACATATGTTATATGTAAGAAAAATGCATTGTTTAGTAATTAATAGGTAAGCAGAACCTATCATGTTACTAGGAGACATCTGATGAACTGAAGAGTCTCTTGCTATTTCATCTCTGACATTTTTGCCTCCTTCAAAGCATCTCATACAGTTCATACAATACAACATACTGGGGCTTCTGCTTTAAAAACACTGGGAAATGGGTGATAAACTTCTCTGTATCTGTTTTCATGTTTTTTTTACAAAGCACAATTAAGTTATATTATGCAGACTCTTTTGTAACATTTTCTTTAACAATGTGTCTTGAACATTTTCTTATGCCTTTAGTTAATCTATGATAAAAGTGTTCATGAATAGATAGTTGAATATGCTGTAAGCCATTTACTCAAGGTCCTATTATTATATATTGTATAGAATTTAAACTCTTCTCAATTGAAGTAGTATTGCAAAGAATATTCTTGTATGTGCATCTTTGTAAAATGCTTTGATCATTTTCTTAGGGTAAGATGTGAGAGGGTCACGGGGTAAAGATCTGTGTGGTTTTTGAGACATATTACTAAATTGCTCCTCAGAAATGTATTAATTTAAAGCTCTGCCAGGAGAATGTATAGATGATCCTGAAAAACATGGGGTTTAGGGGCACTAAGCCCTGTGCAGTCGAAAATTCTAGTATAACTCCCTAAAAACTTAACTAATAACCTACTGTTGACCAAAAACCTTGCCAATAACATAAGTTGAGTAACATATATTTTGAATATTTCATGTATTATACACTGTATTTGTACAATAAAGATACAGAAAAGAAATTGTTATTAAGAACATCATAGGGAAATGAAAAGACAGCACTGCACTGTATTTATCAATACCATAAAATTACATCATCTGTTCATAAGATGAAACATTTGTCTGAAATAGTGGACAAAGGAAGGTGTCGACCTCAATCTGAACTACATATCAAGCGAGTCAACTTTCTCCTGTGATGTCATCAGGACTTTCCTCCGCTTCTTGGGAACCATTTCAGCATCACTAGTGTTTCTTCGTGTGGACCTCATGGTGCTATTCAAAATTCATATTTTTAAGAAGTGAATGAGGGACTTAATTGCCTTTTCAGAGTAAATCCTAAAAATAGTAAACAACTTAGCACATGAGTTTTCAAACCCTTATGGTATGGGAAAGAGTGTATCTTAATCGTTCACTTTCAATTTTTTTTAATGTAAGAAAAGTGCATTATTTAGTCATTAATAGGTAAGCAATACCTGTGATGTTACTAGGAAGCATCAAGTGAACTGGAGTCATGTACTGTTTCATCCTCACTATCATTGCCTCCTTCAAAGCATCTTGTGTGGTAGAACATATTGAGGCTTCTGCTTCTCAAGATAGTTTATAAGAAACCCCTGGGCAACTGTATTATGAGTCTCAGGTCAATAACAGGTCCACCCCTTATATTGGTGCTTTCTACCTAAGACCAGAGGACAGATAACGACCCCCGGCCAGTATGTCAGATCCTCTGATGCATAAGTCTGTAGAAGGCATGCCAGTTGTTGGCCAGGTCAATGAGGAGTCCAGAAAATCAACAATAACATTTGGTTATCTGTTGTCTGCCTTGTGTATCCTGAAGTATTTTGTGTTGATTTATCTGATGTCCAGGGCTTTCAAGGCAGCACTTGCAATGCTTTTGCAATCTTCCCAATCCTTCACAGGGCTAGGGATACAGCAATAATAATGCCGTAATAATTTTACTATGCTATAATATGTAATGATTTAGATTTTATAAAACTCCCTGAACTCCAGGCTATGAGATAAACATCATGTACAGATACAGAGCAATCATATTTAAAGAAGGATATATGACTTAGAAAACACATCCCTGCAATTTATTCCATTGCTTTTGTTTGTTTGTTTGCTTGTTTGTTTGTTTTTTGAGTCAGGTTCTCACTTTGTTGCTCAGGCTGAAGTGCAGTGGCACAATTACAGCTCACCACAGCCTTGACTTTCTGGGCTCAGGTGATCCTTCTGCCTCAGCTTCCTGAGTAGCTGGGACTACAGGCATGCACCACCACACATGGCTAATTTTTAAAAAATATTTTCTGTAGAGATGAGGTCTTGCTCTGTTGCCCAGGCTGGTCTTGAACTCCTGGGTGCAAGCAATCATCCCTCCTTGGCTTCCCAAAGTGCTGAGACTACAGGTGATTGTTTAAACAGGCATGTTTACAGGCATGATCACAGGCATGTCCATTGTTTTTAATGAAGATTTACTAAGCCCTCTGCTTTCTCAATTAGAGTCAATAACACATTCTGGGTTAAGCAGCCATTAATTAACATTCCTCTATGTTCTCTTAGCAATTTTAAAATATATTTTTAATTAATTCTTGCATTCTATTTATATTATTATGTATGTGTACCTTAGCCCTCTTCTGGCATGTGAAATGTTAAGGCAGAAAGCAAGTGTCAATCACCTTTGCTTTGTCCTTTGCATTAGACTCAATCCTAGTCAGCACTTGGTTAATATTTGTTTGAACTGAATTCTGGGAAATGCCTAATGCAACACCTCTTCATTAAATGCATTTTAGAGTGAAGAGAAATATTGAACAAATAAATTGTCTTTAAGACTTAGTAGATCCTAAGAGCATATCCTGAAAGATACAATATTGTGTAGTCATGGGTCACATCAGGTAAACAACATTTTTGCTTAAAAGTGATTTTAAATTTGAAAACAGTTTTATTTCATTACACATCAGATTTCGATTCCGTTGATGATTAAGGTTCTAGAATGATTTACTTTATAAATGAACTGCTTCATAAAAAATACTTTAAAAAATTATAAACGGGAGTTACCATCCAGGATCTACAAGGAACTCAAAGGAGCTGAAAGGAAAAAAACACACAAACAAACAAAAACTATTAAAAAGTAGGTGAAGAACATGAACAGGCATTTTTCAAAAGAAAATATTCAAGTAGTCAAAAGATACATGAAAAAATACTCAGCCTCACTAATCAGAGAAATGCAAATCAAAGCTACAATGAGATATCACTTAACTCCAGTAAAGATGACTATCATTAACAAGTCCAAAAACAACAGATGCTGACACAGGTGAAGAGAAAAGGGAATGTGTCATCACTGTTGGTGGGAGTGCCAGCTGGTTCAACCTTTATGGAAAGCAGTGTGGCAATTCTTAAAAGAACTAAAAATTGACCTTCTGTACGATCCAGTAATCTCTCTCCTAGAATATACCCAGAAGAACATAAATCATTCTGCAAAAAAGACACCTGCACTATAAGCAATAGCAAAAACATGGAACCAAATCTACTTTCCATCGAAAGTGGAGTGGACAAAGAAAATGTGGTACATGTACATGATGGAGTATTACACAGTCATAAAGAAGAACACAATCATGAACCTCGCAGTGAATTGAATGGAGTTGGAGGACATCAGACTTAGTGATCCATCACAGAAACAAAGAACTGAATATTACATGTTCTCACTCATAAGTGGGACCTATATAGTAATCACATCAGCACAAGTGAGGGATGGGCAATCACTGGGCACTTCTAGGGGAGGGAGGAAAGGAGAGGAGGCATACAGCAAGATACTAAGGGTACCTGGTCTCAAACCAAGGGAAGTGAGGACCAACGGAAGGCCCAAACTTTACCTGCATGCAGCCTACTTGTGTAATTAATCATCACTTGTAAAATTTTCAAATAAAACTTAAAAACATTATAAATGGAAGAGTGGTACAAGTCTAGCCTCTAAACTATGGTTTGAGAAGTATTAGGACATTGCTCACAGTTACTGTATTTGTTTTCAGCAGAGCATTTGTTCTTTAAGCAGAGTTATTCACAATTAAGGAAGGGAGTAGTGTAGGCGATATATAAAAAACTTCAAAACTGCATGAATTTGCAACTGCAGGGACACAATGAGATCAGCTTTTAACCTCAACAATGGAGTAAGACATTTCCTGTGCTTATGTGAAAAGGCCCTTTTCACGTTACTGTATGAAATTCCTTTCTATCTTTCCACCACTCCTTATATTTTTAACTTACTATTTATTGTATTATTTTTGATATTTTGACAATTTTATTAAAGTCCCCCATTTATCTTTCAGATAGTAGATTCTAGCAATCAAGTTTCATAAAGAGTTCTAATTCTCAGAGGTAAGAACTTTTCATAACTTTCTAGTCACATGTTTACTGGTAACACCAAACTTCCCAACAACATTTATGCATAGTTAGAGACTATACTTTCCCTGACTTCCCCCATCCCTATCTTTTCCCCAGATTGTAAATTCCTCTAGAGTGTAGATGTGTCTTTTAACTCTGAGTCTCCATGTAAGAGGAGTTCCTGGCACATCAAAAATGCCCAATGAATATTTGTGAGTGAAGAAAGCTATTTGTAACGTTTGCTTAAATTTCACCTGCATGCAACCTACTTATGTAGTAAATCCTCACTCGTACCCTACAACCCTATAACAAGCAATTAAAAAAAAAAACCACAGGGTAAAAATGAAAATCATCATCAATAACAACAAAACACACACACACACACACACACACACACACACGCACACACACACACACATGAGAGGGCTTTCTCTAGATAGCTAAATAGCTTCAATTGTCTAAAGAAATGGAGATATTTTCTGTGAGTAGCAGTCAACTGGTGCTATTCACATGTGGCCAACCAAACAAACAAAAATAACAACCCAATTGCATCACAGATCTGCATGATTTTTCATTATCTTCCAGCACAGAAAGGTAAAATGGAATATTGTTTTGACGCTGATATCTCATATCATTTTGCCTTTGCTTCCATATATTTCCACAGTGTGGGCCATTCCTGTTTCACAAGAAGACTCCATGAAGGTCCATGAGACCGGAACCCCTTCTGGGTCCAGCAGACACTGTGTTGGCAGGGTCTGAATGCAGTTCTTGATGTAACACAGGCTCCTCTCCTTATGACCGTGCCTCCAGCTGTCATTCACCAGCCTAGAATGAGAGATATCCAGTTGGGAACACTAAAAATTGGGATCTTCACTCTCGAATTCATCATCTGGGTGTCCTGCCTCACCCCAGCTTCCAGGTTTGCTCTTATTGAAGGCATTGGCTTTAGGATGCCTCCTATAATATAGAGGAGTGTGTTCCAGCAAATTTTGACGTCTCCCAGTTGATGATGGAATAGTGCTTGTCTTTCTCTATATCACCTATACTAACTGATACTCAAAAGTCATGTGATAGGGTCTTATGACTACCAACAGAGGAATTATAAGTTAGAAGTGGGGATGCAAATAATGTTTATGGGAATCCGAATTAGTGACATATCATTTGCGCTAAATGATTCATATCCCAGGGGTGTCTTCAAGTTCTGGGAATGGCATCTCCTTGAATTCTCTTTTCCCTGAACACAAGGTTATGCTTCCCAATCATTCCTATGCTTTTCTGCTTCTTTCTGCCAGATAGCACTACATCCGACCTGAAGTGATGAGTCTTCTGAAAGATACTTTATAGGTGATTTTTTTTCCCCTTGGGCAAAGAATTAAAACATGTTCAACAATTAAATACCACAAAATGTCTCTGCAAGCTGGGAAATAGCACCAAGTAACCATGTGGAAAGTGTTAATTTTGCTTTTAAATGGTGCTAGTACAATGCAAACTGGATGACACATAGTACAGACTACCTAATTGTGAAAATATTTCTTGCTCTGCTTCTATTCTTTGGAAAACCTAGTTGAAGTTGGCTATCAAATATGCTGACTACAAAGGCTGATGAATTTGAACATCTGGTTTTTTTTTTCCTTAATATCTTTACCCTGCTCCATCCAACCCTTAATCCAATGACCCGCTCTCTGTTATATCCCTTATGACCTCTTAGCACAGCATTACCCTGAACCATTTTTTTTCTTTCTTTAAAGCCAAGCTCTTTCTTGCCTCCAGGCCTTGAAATTTACTCTTCTTTTTCAGTTTAGAATATTCTACTTTTATCCCTGTTTTTTCCTTTCCTTCCTTCTCTGTAATGCCCTTTCTCACCTTTTTTGTCTTCCAGTCTGCATAGTGTTCTATTTTTAAATCCCAGCTTGAAAGTTACTTTTTTAAAAAAAAATTATTTTATTTTTAAAATGTGGGGTACAAATGAGGATTAGGTACATGTATGGTCATCATACAGGTAAAGTGCAGGTATTCTTATTGATGTTATGTGTGCTCCTCTCCTCTGGAAGTGCCAACCCCTTTCTTATAGTATTATAAATATACAGGGTCCACTTATGAGTGTTAAAGGACTTTCTCTTGAGGAGGGGTGTTAACAAGTTAAGGGACTGCAAGAAGTTTAGCAGTATAATAACACAAAATTAATATTCCTTTGGAGTGAAAAAAACTGAACAAAAAGATAAAAGATATTTGGACCTTTTAGGTTGTTCATTCTCTACTTGGAAATCACTCTTCTCTTTCCAAAACTAGAAAGCTCTGTCTCTCTTCCTGACTTTCCATCCCCTGTTATTTCCAGTAATTGTTTTGATCATCTCAGCGTTCTTACATTCTTCTATGAGAAATCAACCACTCTGGTGTGTTTTGAAGGAAACAGGATGATAATGGGAGAATCTGAAGCAGACATATTTATAATGGGGCTTACAATACTTTCATTGTTTTTTTTTTCCTCTCTCTCTGAGGTAGATTTAGATAGTGACATTGCTTATTCCCCAAGGCCTGGTGGATTCCACATCATCCATACAGTCTTTTATGTCTTGAAGCTAAATGGTCTCTGTCTCCTTCTATGTTAATTATCTTAGGACTCCCAGAGACCATGGGTCATGGATTCCATGAAATCCAAGAAAAGTGACAAAGAGCTGGCAGTTTTGAGAGGCAAGCTGGGAAGGATTCTTTGAAGTAGTGGTATACATTTTGGGGAAGGTTGGAGAAGATAGAGAGTGAAGCAGTGTGTGCAAGATTGGTGGGGAACTGTAATGGAGCCCCAGCAGTAGAAGAGGAGCAGGACATTGTATCAAGATGCTACAGAAGGGGTGGGTGTTACAAAAGAACATGGCTACCAAGAGGTGAGGTCATTAGAAGCTGTTTTAGAGTCTGCCTACAACAGCATATGCTGCATACCTGTGTCACCAACAGACTTCCCCCATTAGGTTTATAGTAATGCGTTCTTTCCAGTTGCATACTCGAAAACCTCTGAGTTAACCCCTGAATTTTCTTTTGTACTCCCATGCCATTCTAATCTGATACGAAAGCTTATCATCTCTTCTTCAAAAGTAAACACAGACTTCTCTCACTTTTCATGTTCCCATTGCTTGGTTCCTAGATTCCGCCATCTTGAAATAGCTGCTAATGGATCTTTCTATGTCTTTCTATACCGACAGTTTCTATACCAAAAGCCTCTCCCCATTTCACTCAGACCAGGAACCAAACTTTACAATAGGCAGCAAAGCTTTACAAGTTGACTGTTCACTCTCTCTCTGACTTCCTCTTTTGTTGCTCTCTTCTGTCACATGCTCAACTATAGTCACACTGACTTCCTTGCTATTCCTCAAATTGAGGAACACACTCTGGCCCTAGGCACTTTTCTATAGGTTCTCGTGTTCCTGGGAGGTTCTTTCCCTAGACATATGATTGACTGACTTTCTCTACTATGTACTGCGATTCTTTCTTAAACCTTCTTGGTGAAGTTCTCTGCAATCATTGTATTTGATATGGTAGCCTGTCTTTCTTACCCCATCCCTTCCCTCTGATCTACTTTTTCTTTTCTACATAGCATATATCATCTGTTAAGAGTTTTAATGTGTCCCTCCTAGAAATTTCCTGTGTTGAAGTTCTAACTCCCGGGGCCTCAAATGTGACATTATTTAGAAGTAAGGTGACTGCAGATGTAATGAGTGGGGTCATATTAGATTAACTCAATATGACTGGTGTTTGTCCTAAAAAAGAAATTTACAGATATGCACACAAAGAAGAAAAGCATGTGAAGATGCAGGTAGAGATCAGGGTGATGTATCTTCAGGCCAAAGAATGATAAAGATTGCCAAGAAACCATCAGAGACTAGGGGAGAGGCATGAAGAGCATTCTTCCTCATAGCCTTCAGAAGGAAGCTATGCTGCCAACACTTTGATCTCAAATTTTCGACTCTATAACCATGAGAAAATAAATTTCTGTTATTCAAGCCACCTATTTTTGTGGTACTTTGTTATGATATCCCTAGAAAGCTAATATATCATCTTCAAATATATAAAATAACTTAATTTTCATAATTTATGTAGATGCCTGTCTTGCCCTGTTGGATGGCAGTCATCTTAGGATTTGGGATCTTTATGTGTTTTGGTCACTGGGAAAGAACTGTGCCTAGCACATAGCAGTAGTAGTTCTCAAGGAATATTCAGCAAATGAGTGTCCTAAAATTAAATTTGTGATATAAAACCACTTATATAATACCAGATTATGCTCCAAGAGGTAATTACAATAGTTCACTTAGAATGATGGTCTCCAGCTGCATCTAGAATGCAAAATGTGCAACTTTTTGATTTGCAATTAATAGACACCTTAGTGACAAGATAGATAACAGGAATTCAGGGCATTGCTAGATTTAAAAAGTTTTATTACATATTGAATAGCTCTTTAGTAATGATAGTAGTGAGAAGCTCTAAAGAGAAACTCTTTGAACAATTTTATTTGTTCTATAAAATACCAAAAGAACTTACAGGGGATAAATTATTTCAATTGATAAAAGAATACTTTGATACAAACCAAATATTATAGAAACCCTACATAAATTTACGTGTTTTGATAGTGAAGGAACAAAAGCTGGAAAGACTTTTGAATACAGTACATATAAAAAGGCTCGAAATTCAAGAAATACATTATTTTCTTCACAGAGCAGCTTTCAGATGTGGACATTTTCTGTAGATCAGAATTCCACATTAAATGATGTTATCAAAATGGTAAATCTAATAAAATCCAAGCTGTCCTATCCTGTCTGTTTTTAGCTTTATGTGAAGAAATGAGATCAGACACTGTTCTCTGCTGTTTCTTACTGAATTATATTCCTCATCCAAATAAAGACTTCTGTCAAGAATTTGTAAGCTGTAAGAATCAAAACCACATTTTCTGAATGATTCTCACATTGGATATTTTTGAAGCATAGTTATTGGTTTGCTAAACTTTACATTATTGAGCCCCTCAGGGAACTTATTGAAAAGCAGCAAGAATTCCATAAAGATATTAACATGTACACAGTTTATAGATTAAAAACAAAATTAAACATTGAGACATGGAGTGAAAAATGATTCACTAGTGATGTTTAGTTGATACTACAATTTGAATTTTGATGAAGTAGCAAAGTCTTATAGGGCAACATCTGGCCGTATGTAAGCAAATCTTTATCATTATTTTGATAATCTGTTTTGGTCATTTGTTTAGCTACCCCAAATTTTGTGACTTAAAGTATTGTTCATAATTCTGTGGATTGGCCAGACCCAGTGTGCAACTTTGACTTTGGAACTCTCATGGGGTGGCATCAGATGTCAACTGTGTCTACAATACATTAGAGGTTTGATTAGGCTGGGCATCCAAGAGGGATGAGAGTCCCCATGAGCTGTCAGTTGATAACTCAGGTGGAGCCGACAACCTACATGCCTTATGTTTGGCCTCTCTAGGCAGTATAGACTTCTACCACATGACAAGTTAGTTCCAACATGAGTCATTCTCAAAATAAGGATTTCTAGAGACCCAGATGTGAGTACCAGTGTTTCTGATAAAACTTAATTACAAAAGTTCAAGAATGTTCTTCTGCAGAATTTTGTTTGTTAAACTAAAAGTTCCAGATTCAGGGGAAGGGGAATTCGTTTCTGCTTACTAACGTGAGAAGTAGCATGCATGTACAGTGAAGAAAGGAACTCATGAAGGCCATCTTGTGGGTGCTCTAGCACATATAGGTTTTGTTTTAAAAGTCAGTTTTTTTTGAAGCAGCTCGAGGTTTATAGCAAAATTGAGCAGAAGATAGAGATTTCCCACAATTCCCCACCTCACCCATGCATAGCCTCCTCCCATTATCAGTATCCCCCACCCAAGTGGTACATTTGTTACAACTGATGAACTTATATTGACATAGTCTATGTGAGAGTTCACTCTTGGTGTTTTGAGTTTTATAGGTTTGAGAAAATATGTCATTATAGTATCATACAGAATAGTTTTACTTCCCTAAAAATCCTCAACACAACACCTACTCACAAAGTTTTGATGAGAAATTGAATATCAATCATAGGATAAAATATGGATTAAAATATGCTCATTGATGAAAATTACATTAATAATAATACAAAGATATTTATTTGAAAATAATGTACTTTATAAATGGGAATAATGAGCGCTTTTCTCATAAGATAGACTCAATAAGTGTTGGCTATTACTGGATGTTTCATTTCAATACTGGAATTCTGGTTAAGGTTGTAAGAATAGCAATTATAACAATTGATATTTATATAGTAATTATTGGGTGCCAGACACTATCCCAAGGGCTTTGCAAATATTAACTTGTTGAAAGGTTTACAATTTCCCTGTGATGTGGGTACTTTATTGCTAGTTCTGTTCTATGGATGATAGAACTTGCCCAAGGTCATGTATCATAACATATCAAATGGGTGAATTCAGATTCTTTGATTTCAGAGTTCAGGCTCTTAACCAACACACTATGCCATCCATATAGAGCATATTTTTAGTGAGGAAATGCGAGAGGAGCACAAATGGTAGGTCAAATCAAGTAACAGATTCTTCAATTTCAAGCTTTCTTGTATTAAAATATACTTGGTGAATAATATATTGGATTATTGGATATGGTTTCTATTTATAGGATAATACCCAGAACTCAGATCTTGGTTTCTAATACTATTCTCCAATAAAATAAATCAGGACTCCTTAGAGAAATGGCAGATTCTAAGGCTCGATGACATAAGTGTGGAGCATCTTGAAGTGCTAGGAATTAAGGAAATGGCCACAAACATTAAAATGTAGGAATGGGGTGTTTCAAAATGACACAAACACCACCATGAAAGGGCTCTCAATGACCAAACTGGGATCAAACACAGCAACAAAATGAATAACATAAAACTCAAAGTGTAAAATAAATATTCATGAATCCATATTAATATAAGTAAATGAGATACATAAGTAAGTGGAAAAGAAGAGGCAAATCATTACTAGAGAATAGCTCCTCTATGAGGTACAGCTTAATCTTTTATGTATTTAGGACAGGCTGTAGTGGCTCACTTTCAAAACACAGAGTATGAAAATAGAAAAATAGAACCCTGACAGATACCTCCTTGACCCCACGATCAAGGTTAACTGCACCAATGATGAGTTATGTTGATATCATGTACTCCCTTATATAATGTGATGAGAAGGGCACTAATCATTAGAAAACATCAGAAAAGTCCAAATTGGGAAACCTTTATGGAATACTTGATCATATAGTCTTCAAAAAAAATGTCAAGGACACAAAAGTCAAGGAAAGTCTGAGAAGCAGTCACAGATCAGAGGAGACAAAGGAGTCATAATGACTACATGTAACAGCATATACTGGTTTGCATCTGGCAACAGAAGAAGGATGGTGGAAGAAATGGTGATGTCTGAAGAAAATGTGAAGTTTAATTAATAACTAAGTTAATTTCTTAGTTCAAAAAATGCAACATATTTATAGAAGATGTTAATTTTGGGAGAAGCTAGATAAATGATTTACAGAAATACTGTACTATCTTTGCAACTATTCTTTAAATACAAAATTATTTTTAAATGCTTATTAAAATGATATATTGCATATCTATTTATACAGTATCTTCCCTAATAAAAATACATGCCCAAACACACAGAAAAATAAAGAGAAGGAAAATGAGATAGAAGGAAATGCTAACTGTGGTTATTTCTGGGTTTTAGGGATATGGGTTAAATTTTTTTACCTTTAATTTGTCTATATTTTTCTTTTTTTTTTTTTTGAGTTGGAGTCTCACTCTGTTGCCCAGACTGGAGGGCAGTGGCCGCTCCCGGCCACCGCAGCCTTGGCCTACTGGGCTCCGGCGATCCTTCCGCCTCAGCCTTCCAAGTAGCTGGAACCACAGACGCGTGCTACCATGCCAGGCTGATTTTTGATTTACTGTAGAGATGAGGTCTCACCAAGTTGCCTAGGCAGGTATCAAACCCGCGGGCTCAGGCAATTCATTCACCTCAGCCTCCCAAAGGCACGGGATTACAGGCGGAACCACCGAGCCCGGCTTATATTTTTCAATTACTTTTTTTTTTTTTTAATCAGGGTCTTACTATCTCACTCTGTCACGCAGGCTGGAGTGACAGAGTGATATGATCACAGTTCACCACAACCTCAACTTTCTGGACTCAGGCAATCATCCCACCTCAGCCTCCTGGGTAACTTGGAGTACAGGCATGTGTCACCATGTCTGGCTAATCTTTTAAAAATTTATTAAAAATCAATCTCATTATGCTGCATAGGCTGGTCTCAAACTCTCGGGCTCAATAAATCCTCTCATCTTAACTCCTAAAGTGTTGAGATTACAGGTGTGAGCCACCATGCCAGGGTATTTTTCAATTACTTATAATGAGCATATTTTACTTTCATAATAAAAAATGTGAAAAAAAGGAAAAGCAGCATAGTATAAACACAACATATGAACAGCATTTGTTAGAGTTCTCAGAATGTTAATTGATGCAAATGAGAATGTTTACTGGTTCTTTCAAGTAGTTAAGAACAAGTACAGTGGGAACCAAGATGATGGGTGAAGCATCTGGAGGGTGTTGAATTGCTTCCTGTTTTCTAATACTTTTCACTTTTAAGAAAGATCTGTCAGTGATAATGATGGTTTCTTTTTATTCCTAGTGGGAAAAGAGTTAAATTTTCAAATTGTTGAGTTTGTCTTAACATCAGTTTCCTCATTATGCACTAACTGAAGAATGTCAATTGTGGTACAAAAATGGGATGAAATGAGTGAAGCACTACGTGCATGTAAGGGACTGTTATTATTTGTAATATTATTATTATTAGTGGTAATACAGTGATAACAGCAATAAAATTGGTTGCAACTTGCAAGTATTGTTGTTCCATATTGTTCAGTGTAATGAGATATCCAGTGTTGGATCCTGAACAGAGAAAATACATAAATGGACTTTCCAGTGTACACATTGTATATCATAATCCCTTCACACATTCATTTGTTTTGCTTTGACTGCTATTGGTTCTTGAAATAAGGTACAAAGTTCAAGTAATGCTGGAACACTCACCTGCTTAACTGCTTCAACTTTTGTAAGATGGTTTTTCTAATTAGCCGGGCATGGTGATGTACAACTATAGTCCCAGCTACTGGGGAGGCTGAGGCAGAAAGATCTCCTGAGCACAGGAGGTTGAGGCTGAGGTTAGCTATGATCATGCCACTGCACTCCAACCTGGATGGCATAGTGAGATCATGTCAGCAAAAAATAAAAAAGATAGTTTTTCTTTCAACCCTAAGGAAAAGAAATCAGTCTTTCCTTTGTATCTTCACAGTGCTCTTCTACAGTGCCTGTAAGAGCAGTCATTACACTACAAGATGTTTATTTGTATGTATGTTTCCTTCACTATTCCTGGCTCTTTGGGGACAGGACACCATTTTAGACACCCTCGTATGCTCTACAACAGCCAAGACAACATTCTTTCAGCATGTATCTAATGCTCAAAATATTTACTATGTATATTAAATTGCTTGTATATTACTGAGACAGGTATAGAGTTTTGTTTCAGGCCTCTTGGAAAGCAACCAGATTTTAAATGGAAACATCATATTTCAATAAAATGATAATACATTTCAGAAGATCTATTTGAATGGTGAAATAACTCTTCTTTGCATCATAAAAAGGCATTTAAAGCATTTCTTGATGTGCAATGAAGTACAGATAGAAATAAGAAACGAAATCTGCATGCTACGATCCTATGGAAGTGATCGGGGTGGGTCCTAATAATCAACCTTAATTTAGCTTTGCTACTTGCCAGACTCTGTGAGGCCTTTTGTTTCATCTTGTTTGAATTTTTACATACTTGAATGAAGCAAGGATTAGTACTCCATCTTTTCGATGAAGAAATAGGTTAAGAGAGGTTAATAACTTGTCTGGGATATAAGGCTAGTCTCAACTTTTCATCCTAAACAAAGAATCTTTGTGTATTATCAGCTTCTTAATGACCATGTATATTAGTCTGCTTGAGTTGTGATAACAAAATACTATATGCTAAGTGATTTAAACAAGATAAATGCATTTTCTCATAATTCTGGGGGCTGGAGAGTTCAAGATCAAGGTGCCGGTCAATTTATTTCCTGGTGAGGGTTCTCTTCCTGGATTGCAAAAGACCACCTTCTAGATGTGTCATTGTGTGACAGACAGAGACTTGAAAGGGCATGTTTTCGGATGCCTTCTTATAAGAGACTAATCCCATCATGAAAGCCTCATCCTCATGACTATTGCTAACCTTAATGACCTCCCAAATTCCTGTCTCAAAATACCATCATGTTGGAGGTTAGGGCTTCAACATATGAATTTGGGGGTGGGAAGATATAAACATTTAGCTAATAACGCTATAATAATGAATTTAGGGTATTAGCATTTTATTTCGAGACATACAGACCAAAGTTTTCTTATAGGCACTTACAATGATTTCATTCTTTTAAAGGGCTACTTCAATTTTCTAGGATAAGATGCAGCTATTTAAATCAGAAAAAGTCCCTAACAGGATAATAAAACATGAAAACATGAGAGCTTTTGTGAATTGAATTAAAATCAAGCAAAGGCAAACAAGGTTTTTTAAATGAAGTTTTAAAGTGTGTGTGTGTGTGTGTGTGTGTGTGTGTGATTATTCTAAAACTTGAGGTTATTACCAACTTGTAACTGCTTTCATTAGGCAATTTGTATTCATCCTTGTTGATTGTCTTTCAGCTACTAGGAGTTCCAGGTTCTGTTCTTTCTGGCAAATACACTCCTTTTCTGAAAATGCGTTGAGTGTTGTGTTTGACAACGTCAGCATTTGGCCACTTTCGTGTAATGTTCTATGATTAGGTAATTAATTCCCATTAGTAGATCTTTGTGTGACTTGATATGATATGCAGAATAAAATAAAATAAAAAAAACTAACATATCTGCTTTAACCTAAGGAGGAGACTTCTGAGTTTTTAAAAAATTTATTTAATATTGAATTAGAGAGAGAGAACAAGAAGGTTACCTCCCCAAGTTGGGGGACAGGGCCAAAAATGGGAAACATGGTGACAGTCATAGTTCAAAGAGCTATGACCACACCAGAGACTAGCAAGGCAATGGCCTGTTGTTGTTGTTGTTTTACATATACCTATAGGTTCTGCATAAAACTGCAGGCTGGAAATTAAATTCTGAATGCTGTTACTACTTACAGTCACATTTATCCCAGAAGCTCTTTGGGAATGTGTGTGTGTGTGTGTGTGTGTGTGTGTGTGTGTGTGTGTGTGTGTGTGTGTGTTTGTAAACAAAGGTAATGACAGATAAATTTTTCCTCCTTATTTTTTTATATATGCAATAAAGAGTCTATACAAAATTCTCCAGCCTGTACCTACTATACTGTTTATCAAATTTACTTTCATACCTCAAGATAGACTTAAAGTGGCAAGCATATTGTAGGAAAGAATCTCAAATACGTCTTTTATTCCTTCTCTAATACTCCACAAATAAAAATTCAGTTTACACCCCTCAAATATATGTTGCCTTTTGTGTTTTCTTGGAGAAGAAATCCTACCTTTCAGTTTATAACTTATTGGACTTTAGATACTAGAATTCCAAAGGATCAGGAAAAATAGTTTAAATTCAGAATTAATTTGGAAGGATTTGATATAGCTTTTGTTCATTTCTCAACAATCAGATCAGTCTGTTATATTCACTGTTTGTGAAGTAGTTCTCATGAAACATCATTCAGAGAAAGAACATTGCCAAATCTTTTATAAAATGACTCTTGTCTTAATTAAATCTTACAACCCAAATTTCTACTCTCCCAGTTACACAAACAAGAGACTATTATAATGCCTAGTTGAAAATAACCAAATAAAAACCCAAATTGTAGCCTGCACATTTTAAAATAGAAAGATTCCAACAATAACAGAAATTAACAAGGTTATTTGATTAAAGTTCAACAAATTATTAAAAATTAGTAAGCTTAAATTACTGGTTTGTACTCTAGCCATATTTTGACTAGGTGAAGTTTAAAACTCTTTCCACGTCGGATCTTAAGTGGTATACATGTTACATGTATACAGGTTACAATCTGGTTTCAAATCTTTGCCCAAATGTTATATTTTCCTCAAGTAATTAAGTAAGGGTAGGAGATAAAAAGAAAATGACATTGATTACATGCTTATTCGCCAAAGTACAAGCTCCTCATTTACTATGATCTTGTTTTTTGGCTTAATTTTTTGTCGTTTATACTGTTTACTATCATATTTTCTGATTATTCTTTCTTTTAATGCTTTTAAGTGTCTTGGTCTGGTTCTGCATAAAGAAAAAGAAAAACAGTGTTGCTGATATTTCCTTTGATTTGTAGGTCCTGGAATCTATTTTGGGTATTTTACTTTAAAGTGAATGGGTTGCCACTGAGTGAATAATGGTTTTCGAACACGTGTTGTACGCAGTGGGTTTTATGAACTAGATAGGGTGAGCTAAGCAACTCTAAGACTTCTAATTTACTACAAAAATGGAACTCTTTATTAAAGCAGTAAACCATTAGCCAGTATTCTAAGAGCCATTCTTAAAAGATTATGCAGATAAATAAAGATTTGAAAAAAAATCTAGGTGCAATTAGATAGTGTTTTCATTATCTGTAATTGTTGCCTAACTATTCCAAACTCAATCGTATTAGACTCTAATGAGAATGTTTCTTTAAAACTCACCAATTTCTCTTAACATATAAGCAAACCAAGCCTTTCTGAATCATGGAAGTGTGCACGGAGTTTAAAAGTAGCTTTCCTCAGTTTGCTAGATTTCATTTTCCTGAGATAAGAATTGTATTTCATAACTCTTTTATGAAGGCCTCTGTTAGCCTCTTTGATATCATCAATCAGCTATTAAGACAGGAGTTTCTTAAAAACAAGGAAGGAAAAAATTATAGTCATTGCTACATGAAGTTCTCTGATTATCACCTTATAGTTTCTGTTAAATGGTATCCCTGTCCTTTGCTGATCCTCCTTTCTCAGTCCCAAATTTAATACAAAACAAAAATGTGTAAGGAAAAAAATCACATCTCAACGTTTTGAAAAAATTGAGTTTTTGCATCAAGTTTTGAAATGTATTAGCAATTAACATTCAAACACGAAAGAAAACATCGTAAAGTATATATTAAATGTGCATTTTAATATCACTTATTCTCACTATTTTAGAGACAACTCTATCATTCGATTATAATTTTAGCAACTGTTTAAACTTTTTAAACTTAGTCTCTACCATAAGTTGTATTGCTTCACTGCAAAATCCAAGGAAATATATTGGAAAGAGAAAACGTTGCTATCATTCAAATTATTTTCTTAAGGATTAGTCAAAAGCAAAAGAATAAATAATCTAATAAAAATACCAAATTTCTTTCCTGGATGACTAGTTAAGTTGAAATTGTAAATATCTATTATATTTGATATAAAAATAAGCATGTTATAGATATGCGTAGAAATTTAGAGGAGTTTATAAGCCTCCCTTTCTCTTTCCCTTCCTCCTCCAGCTTCCCTCCCTCCCTTTCTCCCTCCTCCCCTCCCTCCCTTTCTTCCTTCCTCTCTTCCTTTGTTCCTCTCTTCCTTTGTTTCTTCCTTTCTTTCTCTCTCTTTTTAATCTCTCTCCCATTCTCCTTTTCTCTCTTTTCTACTTTCTTTCTCTCTCTTTCTCAC
Source organism: Cephalopachus bancanus (assembly GCA_027257055.1). Taxonomy (NCBI): domain Eukaryota; kingdom Metazoa; phylum Chordata; class Mammalia; order Primates; family Tarsiidae; genus Cephalopachus; species Cephalopachus bancanus. Next base: position 2,017,454 of record JAPVLO010000249.1, read on the forward strand.
TATCTCTTCCTTTCTCTCATCTATCTTCCTTCCTAACATAAATAAGACAAATAGAAGTAGTAAATAATACAGTTTGCTTCCTCAAAAACCATCACTCTTTCTCCCCTTCTCTAGCTAACAGATCCCTGATTTTGTTCTGATATCACAAAAAGGTCTCCTGGTTCAGGATAATCAGGCAGAAAGTAGGAGTGGAAATGAGGTCTAAGGAAAACGCTGGTGGGTATCTCTGAGAAGAGAAAGGCAAGGCCTTGTGTTTACACTTTTGAAGACAGTAGGGCAGCCCAAGATGCTTGGCACAGCTGCAGTCTCTTGGAAACCAAGGGGAAAAGTTATAAAAAAGCCAAACCAGGAACTTGAACAGGTTACACTTTGAAACTAAGCTTGTATGTGACTCCTTCAGGACACTTTGTTATGGAATAAACTAATCCGCTTTTTACAGAGGTAAGGTATTTGAAGTAATACAGTTCTTTCTATAAAATAAATAAATGATTCAATCTATTTTTAAATTTAAAAAATATTGTTTTAATAAAGTTAATCTTTGTATTATAAAAATATTACTGGTCATCAAAATGTGCAAAAAATTCAAAGGATTTTAATACCCACAGATGATTATTAAAATAGATGAAAATCATTCACATAACATACATGAGTATATATATTTATGTATACATATTAATATTTAGTAAAAATTTATTCTATTGATTTTTTTTCTGAAAAAAAATTAAACTGACATGAAAGGAATTCAAAATTCCTTAAAGTATGTTTTTCATCTAAAAAGACGTTGTTTTCTTAACTAGTTTCTCAGGTTAGAAAAAAAATTGATTTTTAAAATCGAGAGTTTGCAGCCTTTTTTTAATTAAAAATTGGGCTGGGTGTCAGCAGTAGTGTCCACTGGCAGGAACAGAGTTTCCCTGAACAGGCTGTTCTTGGCCTCACTCTATCTAGGCTGTTTCCAGTTGTTTAGATTTTGATGATTCTTGTCTACTTTCTTTGTTTCATCCTTCAGTTTTCTCGCAAATTCTGTCAGTGATGATACTCTTTCAATAAGTTGTTTCTGTTTAAATTGTTCGGGACCCATTTCTCTTATTATAGCCAAGAAAGAAGCCTGACTGGTACAAAAGTAATTTGTATTTTATTTTTAGTATATATTGGTAGATTGTTTTTTCCAGAGGCCAAAATCATTTCTATTTCCTATGTTCTGTTCTTCCTCCATCCTCACAAGAAGTCTTTATCTCTCCTTTAATTTTAATGTTGCTAATCTGAAAATAACCAGAAATACCGCAGTGATATTTGTTTACGTTTCCTTGACTACTGATGAGGCTTCATGTCTACTGACTGCATATCTATCTATTTAAATGTGTTCTGCAGTTGTTTGCTTATATGCCTCATTTGATCATTTCCTTATATTGTGGTTTTCCTTTTCCTTATAATTTGTAAAATGTTTTTTCCATATTATAGATAGCACTTTTTGAGGGGGCCAAGTATATTGCAAATATTTTCCTTTTTATGGTACAGTGCTTGTGGTATCATTTTCTACACAAGAAGTTTTTAATTTCTACAGTGTAAAATGCATCTATTTTATCTTTTAGAACTTCTGGATTTTCCATTTTAGTTAAGAAATTTTTCCCATACAAAGTTTTATCTATATATTTATCTTCTCTGTGTTATGTGCTTTGTTTTTTATGGAGGTTTTTAATCCATTTGAAATTTATTTTTGTATCTCTCTAAGTGTGGCAGGTACTAGTTCAACTTTATTTGTAACCAGATGGATGGCCAGTTGTGCTAACATCCTCTATTAAGAAAACTATATTTTTGCTAATTAATCAAAAGTATTTTTGTCAAATAGAGGATCTCCACTTATGCTGTGATATATTTTGAAGATAACTGTCTTGTTCTCTTGATCTATTTTTTTCTTCTAATGACAATCTTGTTCAATTGCAAAGAATTAGTAATAACTTTTAATATTGGGTAGGATAAAACATTTTGTTTTTTTTTAAAAATAATTTCCTACCATTCTGCTATATTAACTTTGAGATATTTTATTCATCTCCTCTTTAAAAATCTTTGGAATTGAAATTAAAAGCATATATTAGTTTGGGGAGAAATTCACATTTTAATGATATTAAATTTTACCATCTAAGAATACAGCATAGCTCTCTATTTGCTTGTCTTCGGTTTTGTGCTTAATAAGAAGCTTTTCTATGATATTCTTCACATAGATCTTGAATTTTCTTGTTAAATTAATGCCGTAGTATTTGATAGTTTTGTTGTTATTGTAAATGGATTATTTTATACCATTTCAATTTCAAGCAGTGTTGCTGGTATAAGAAAAGCTATTGATTTTTGCATTATATCTTGTATATATCCTCTTTACCAGTCTTTTTGTTCAGCTTAACCTTAGCAGTTTTCTTACTGGAGTGTTTTGTTTCTACTTTTCTTTCTCCTTCTTTCCTTCCTTCCTTCCTTCCTCCTTCCTTCCTTCCTTCCTTCCTTCCTTCCTTCCTTCCTTCCTTCCTTCCATGTTTGAGGCTCTTAAAGTTAATATTAGGATTTCCATAAAATAAATTCATAGAGAAATTGAAAGATAATAGAATATTACAGCAAGTAAATCAATATTTTTTAAAGTGAATGTTTTTAAATCCTTACCTCCCATTTGAAATATAAAGCACTGGGCTTTTGGATCACATCATAGAGTTTCTTCTCTAAGGAGATGAATCTACTTTAGTATATGACATAGCATATGGCAAATGAAAGCACACCTTTCTTTTTTTTCTTTTTCTTTTTCTTTTTTCTTTTGAAAAGCAGGATTTATTAAGAGGACAGAAAAGGTCCCACAGTGAGAGGGGCCCTGAGAAGGTTGCCCAGAAACGTGATTTTCTTTTGATCCTAAGATGATGATGGTTAGAGACAAATGAAAGATGAGAACAAGGTTCAAGAGGTATTGAACTAATATATGGTTCACAGGAACTTGTTAGCTTAAAAACCCTAGATGAGGAGGACTCTTGCTGGAGTCCCCAATAGTGATCTGAGGGGTCCTTTTGTTTCTGTGTGGCATGCACACAGATATGAGCACCAGTAAGAATCCCACAGGCCAACAAGGAAGCCACCTGTCATTGTGGAAGAGTCCTTGGTAGTGCAGGTTTTTGGAGGGAGGCACAGTTAAACCAGGTGACAGATGGAGAGTTTTGTAGAAATTCAGAGTGTCTTCAGAACCACGGAGAACCCAGTAAAGGCTTAGTCAGCAGAGAAGGGCCACCAGGTCTGGATCAAACTGAAAAATAATAGATTGCAGTTTTATCCGTTGAAGAGAGGAGCCCAATGGCCATGAATGGAATAAAGTCTGCCAAGCAATGGTGGGCTCAGGTTGGAGCACATTCAAAGAGTAGCACAAAATCAAGTAAGGCCCTCTCTGCGCACTCAAGCACCATTCTAAATGGGAGCATTAAAGAAGAGGAAAATAAAATGATTAGCCTACACTGAAAGAGAATATATATATTTTTTTGAGTTGGAGTCTCACTCTGTCGCCCAGACTGGAGTGCAGTGGCTGCTCCCAGTCACTGCAGCCTCAACCTGCTGGGCTCCAGTGATCCTTCCACCTCAGCCTTCCGAGTAGCCAGAATTACAGGCATGCGCTACCACACCCAGCTGATTTTTTGATTTACTGTAGAGATGAGGTCTCGCTGCCCAGGCGGGTCTCGAACCCGCGGGCTTAGGCAATTCACTCACCTCAGCCTCCCAAAGGAGAGGGATTACAGGCTGAGCCACCAAGCCTGACTGAAAGAGAATATTTAAATTATTACAGTAGAATAAGTGCAAAAGGACTTGATTACAATTAGACTTTTTTCTTGCCACTGCTAAAAGAAAATTTTTGCCCTGGACACTTGGTAAAAATGTCAAGGAAGACGTTATTCAAGACTTGCAATGGGGTCAAAACTACAGCCATAAAGAAAAGAGATTGAACTTGACTCCAAATACAAGAGGAACAAGAGGGAATTTCTAGCTAATGCAGGAAGAGAGAGTGAGTGGACGATTACTAAGGGTACTTGGTTAGGTGTGATGGGTGGAGGAGGAAGAGCTTGAATGGGTATTTAGGGTGAGGGATTCTTGATAAACTGGTGAAGTGACTTGGAAGAAGTTGGCCAACTGTGATGCTGAGTTGATAACATACAACCTGGTATGCTGATCCATAGCAATTTTTTTCTTTCTTTTTTTTGAGTTGGAGTCTCACTCTTGTCGCCCAGGCTGGAGTACAGTGGCACGTTCACTACCACCACAACCTCAACCTGCTGGGCTTAGACAATCCTTCCACCTCAACCTTCCAAGTAGCTGGAACTACAGATGCATACCACCATGCCTGGCTAGTTTCTGTGAATAATTGTAGAGACGAGGTCTCACCAAGTTGCCCAGACTAGTCTTGAACTCCCGGACTCAGGCAACCCTCTCGCTTTGACCTCCCAAAGTGTTGGGTTTACAGGCTGAGCCATCGCCCTCGGCCAATGTTTTTCTTTTAATGTAAAACCAAATTTCTCCGTTTTGTTGATATACTGATCTTCCCATGATTATTAAAAGGTCTTCTTTTATTCTTTCTTGAAATTTTAAATAAAAGATGATGTACTTTTTATTCACTTTTTACTAATGAACTTTAATTTTTTTAGTTTTGCATACATAGTTTTAAAAGTCAAATAATTCTATAAGGCAAATAAGGAAAAATAGTGGTTCCTAGCCCATCACAACACATCTTTTATTCTCAGACTCTTTTAACAAAATAAAGTTCATATTGCTGAAATTAGTTTCAGCAATCCTAATAAGTTTTTCTTGAATTATGCTATGAATGAAATCATTGTTCTTCTTTCAAAGCTTAGATTTATTTAGAATGTACACAATAGGGAATCTAGTGGTTTTGCAGGGAACAGGTGTTCCTCATGATGATTTTGGTAAAAATTCCAAGTATTCTTTCTTTCTTTCTTTCTTTGTTTTTAATCTGGGAGAAGATACTTTTTTGAATTTTACTGGACCTACTCTTTTCTCTCTTTTCTCTTCTGTTACTTTTTTGGTTCTTTTTATTAACTCTTTTTTTTTTCAAATAAGTTATCTCCCTATAGCTAGTCAACTTCCCCTTTATAATCTCATAATCCCTTTTTGGCACTTTCCTTATTATACTACAACTGTTTATGTGTTTGTCTCCTCTTTTTCTTTGTGAACATATGAAGGGTATGAGCTGAGTCTAACTGACTTGTATATCCAGTGATAACGCATGGCTGCACAGAGAATAAGTGCTCAAAGGTAGTTTTGCACCTAAGTGCTTTAGGATAAACAGAAACAAATAAACAAAACGCCTTGTGATATTTGCAAACTGTACCAAGACATGACACAAATAAGCCAGTATGTTTTTTAAAATCTTCATCAAATAAATGTTTCCAAATTTATAATTTAAAACATTTTCCTTTCTGTGTACTTTTTTGTTGTTGTTGATATATGGCTATCTTTAAAGTAAAAAGAGAGCATTAAGAAACATTTTAGAAAGAGACAACACAGAGGGTGATTAGAATACCAGAAGGTAGGATGAGAAGGACCAGGTATTGCGTTCACACTAGGAAGAATTTTAGTTTTATGCTTAATCGAGCTGTTGAATTATGTCACTACATAAGCCTGAAGATCTCTGGGAAAGCAACATATTACTAGTAAATAAAATCTGTATATCTCAATAGAGATGACTATTTATAAATGGGAGCTTTTTATATCAACTTAGCATTTAAATTGGAGCTGAATGACTATCTATTAGCAATAATAGGGGAGATTCAGTCTAGGGCAACAGTTTCCAAACTGTTTTTTAATGGAGTTCCTCAGTGGTCCTCAGGATTCATGGGTGAGGGAGATCAGACAAACTGTGTATCCTTTTCTTCAATTAGAGCACTTCTGCTTTTATTAGTTTTATGTCTTGAGGTTTCAGGCAAAGAAATGAAAAAAGTGTCCCGCTGATTTAAAAGCATTTGAAAGCTGCTAGTCTATATTTCACTGCTTCTCATACTTGGCTGTACATCAGAATTCCCTAGGGAAATTCATAAAAGTACTAATTTCTAGGTGTTTTTCCATACCTATTAATCTGAATCTATGGGGATTGGTTGTAATATCTGTATGTTTACCAGGCTCCCCAGGCAAGTTTTATTCAGCTGGTTTTTGGAAGTAATGACCTCTAAGGATCTTTCCCAAATTTTCAAGTTCTATAATTCTTAAATTAACTTAGATTTATAACTAGGAAAGAAATTCAAACTTCACAATCACAGACAGCACCTACTTCCATACTTGTGGATTATCAAGAGAATTGAGTTAAAATATAAGAAAACTAAATAGATAACTAACATCATAGCACTCTAAACCTAGTTTATGAGGTACAAAAATATGGCACATAAAAATGAAATATTGATTGCTTGAGTAAATCTAGAAATGTCTAAGCAATAAGCAATCTTAATACATATATACAGTATATCAATATGATATTTAGAATACAGAGAAGGAAAAATATAACCAAAGTTAATTGGGAGGGTAACACACGTGTATGGAGATTTTATAGAAATTCAACTTGCTATAATTTAAAAATATAAACTCTCATTTCAGCTTATGACAACAATATGAGGTAAATGATATTGTTATCCTCATTTTAGAGACAGAAAAACTGAGGTCTAGAAAGGGTAAGTGATTTGCCCAAGAACACAAAGTTAATACATGCTGATGTCAGTATTGGAATTTACATTTTTTATCTTCAAATCAATGTTCTCTCTAACATACTGGCTTAACCTAGAGTAAGAACTTAGGAGTTGGAAAAAGTTTTAGCTGATTAACTTCAAGAATGTAACAAATGTTGGAGACTGGTACAGATTCTATGATCTCTCTGTCCCTCTCTGTTCTCTGTCTCTGTCTTTGTCCTGTTTCTCTGTCTCTGTTTCTCTGTCTCTCTCTCTCTCTCTCTCTCTCTCTCTCTCTCTCCCCTCTCCCTCTCTCTCTCTCTCTCTCTCTCACACACACACACACACACACACACACACACACACACACACACACAGTCACTCTCCTTCTTTATTACTTTCTCTCTCAGACATACTCTCATATATATGAAAACCAGGAGAAATTAAAACAAAGCCAAAAGGAGCTTAGGGTACTACCAACATTTATGTATCTTTCATTTCAGCGCCACAGATACCAAGAGGCTAAGAATTTTATTTGGAGGAAAGAGCAAGAGATTTGGGGGCAGAAAATTTCAGTTTCTATAACCTTCCTCATCTCTAAGACAGGTAACCCCACCACTGCCACAGGGTATCATGAAGATTAAAGGAGGCCTTTTGCAGCAATAAGCCATTCTTTATATGACAAAGAATTCCAGATAATCTAGAATGGAATGGATGCATTACACTATCTTCTGTTGGGAGGAAATGTGTCTAATCAAGGCAAATCTGAGAAGCAGCAGCTTATATACGCAGTGTGTATGCCAATGTGTGTACAAGTCATTATGAGTATATTCCTTCGTTCATTTCTCTGTTCACTGATGCCACAATTTTTACTGAGCACCTCTTTTATGCACACTCATATGATATTCTGTACTCTGGGCTGTGGGGAAGTAAAAGCAGGTCCTTGCTCTTATGAAACTTACTATTTGAAAAGAGGTTAAGTAGAAACAAATAAAACCAGAAATAAGATTATTTAAGATGCGTAAGAGCTATGCAAAAAGGAAGCTGGCAATGAAATAAAACTTGTCTTTGATACTGATGATCTATAAACTAGGGTGGTTACAGAAGGCCTTCTTAAGGCAGTGCTATTTTAACTTAGAACTGAGGAATAGAAAGAAGAGCCATGCAGTGGTGTAAGAAGGAAGGTTCCAGGCAGGGGAAGCAAAAGTACAAAAGCCTCTCGCCCCTCCTGTCTTCGCCTCTGTCTTGCCTCACCCCTTATGAAGGGCATGGCTCTGGTTCCCTAGTCCCAGATACCTCTGGACTTGACCTCTTACTACATCTTTGGTGCCAGAATATCACTGTCCACTTATATCAATGGGTAGGATGTTTTTATTTGGGTTTTCTTCTTTCTATATTCAAAACTGAAGTCTTATTTAAGGTGAATTCCTATTTCTCTAGCTAGACAATACTTACTTCTTTGGCTTCCTAGGAGTGTGTATCTCGTAAAAATTTTCACAGAGCGTTTACCTCAAAATGAGCACAGCAGTTAATTTTCACATCTAATTGTGGTATTTTTTCAAGGCTACGATATAGGTATATAAGACTGTATAGAAAATGGCCTTTAATATTGGAGTAATTCATTGGATCCTAAGAGTCCTGGGAGTTGTGGGGTTTCATTAGAGTAAAGGATACTGACTTCCTATGTGTAGAAACTACTATTTGTTTCTGGCCTACTCTAAATCATCAAGGTTGGAGTTTCCTGGAGGGCTGTATATTCCGAGAAGTTTTGTTTCAATGACAGTCTTGTCAATAGTCAGCGTTTTATTGATGGTATGCTGCAGGGGTGGTCTGAGAGCTAGTTTTCATTAATATTCATCAATATCTGAGTAAAGGAAAAGCAAATTAACTTCCTACGTTAGCTGAAGATTCTAAATGTGATGTGGAGAATGGCATCAGAGAACCAAATTGCGCTTCAAATAAGCATGAGAGTTTTATTTGACAGTGAAAATGAATAACTCAGAGTTTATTCTCTTATGTTCCCCATAGACCTAACAGTGGACTACCAAAAAAAAAAAAGTCTGGAAGTTAGTTCAAAATAGGAAAAACAGAAAAGCAAAGATCAAGACTCACTGTCTACATATCTACTTTCGGCCTTCCTCCCTGACCCAAAATGATAGATGAACCTCCTCCCTGTCAACCTGACAGCACAGGAACGGAAACCTCGGCACTAGGCGTCTCTCATTCTCAATAGATTTGGTGCCAAGAATAAAGAGTAATAAAATAATAGCAAGAAGGTAAAGGCAATGCAAGCGGGCTTCATGGGCGAGTGTTTTCAGTCAACAGGAAAAATCACCACTTTCTAAAGATGCATTGGTACAAAGAACACCTTCAAAGGAGGCACTAAGGGCCTCAGGATATTGGGGGTTTCCAGGTACCTCTGTAAATGTTGGGCATCTGTGGTTGACATGAAACACACCGGTAAAAACCCTCATTATTTGTGCATTTCATTTCTCTAAAATAGATTTCTCTTTGTACAATGGTCTCATTGCATACATTCTTTTACTTGAAGTTCTAACTAGGAAATAAGTATATGTTATTCCCTCTTCTCTTGAAGACAGACCATAGGGAATCCAAAAGATACAAGAATAAATATGAAATTATCATTTTTTCTAGGTTATCTTACAGTGTACTCTATATATTTTTAATTGAAGTTGTGCGAGGTAGTCTTATCAGTCATCATATACTTATTCATCAACAATTTTTTTTCCCTCACTCTAGCCCAGGCTGGAATGCAGTGGCGATGATCACAGCTCACTGCAGCCTCATCCTCCTGGTCTCACTGATCCCTCCACCTCAGACTCCTGAGTAGCTGGCAATACAGGTATGTGCCACCACACCAATTTATTTGTTGTAAAGACAAGGTCTCACTATGTAGCTTAGGCTTGTCTTGAACTCCTGGCCTTAAGCAATCTTCTTGCCTAGATCTCCCAAAGTGTTAGAATTACAGATGTGAGCCACTGCACCTAGCCTTTATTCATTAACAATTTTTAAACACACAATCGTCCACTTGGCACTCAGCTAAAGTTTGGAGATGGGGTGGCAGGCAAGATATATACTTTCTTCTGAGATCATTACTGATGGGAAAAAACAGTCAAGTATTGTAAACCAAAGTAATAAAAGCTAAAGAAGTGAAGTCTAATTTTCTCTAATCGTGGCCAGGGTGGGGTCAAGAAAAGCTCCCATGTGAACAATGCACTAGTTGACCCTTAAAGGAAAGGGAGAAGTGGACAGGGAAAAGGAAAGGAAAGGCAGCATGCTCACAGCTACAAAAGTGTGACAACATGGAGTCACTGCAGTCAGTGGAAGTTGGTGGTGGTGATGTTTTCTTGTATGGGTGTGTTTGTATTTGTGTACACTGAAGTAACAATTTTGGAATTTCAAGGGCAACAATTGTTAAAGATCTTAGATTCTGCAAGGACAACACTGCTCAGGAAAAAAATCAGGCCTGTACTCTGGTTTACTGTTTTGATAGTTCAACTCAGGAGCTGTAAGGTTTTTTGTTTTTTTTTTAACCTGGACCCATACCAAGAAATATGCTTGCTTCATTAGCAAGTATACATGTATGTGAAATAAATGTTTTCACAAAACAATACATAAAGTGTGTGGCTCTAATATTTGTGGTCTAATATTTTGTTTTCTTTTTTCTTTTTTCTTGTAGTAAAATAATATAACATGAAACTATCCATTTTAACCATGTTCAAGTATACAATTTAGATGCATTAAATACCACATATTCACATTATTAGGCAACCCCCATCACCATCCATCTCTAGATAATTCTTTTCCCAAATTGAAACTTTGTACTCATTCTGCAATAATTCTCCACCCCTCAGCTCCTGATTCCCTGGTAATCAACATTCTACTTTCTGAGTCTGTGAACTTGACTACTCAAGTACCTCAAATAAGTGGAATTATATGATATTTATTCTTTTGTAACTGGTTTATTTCACTTAGCATAATGTCTTCAAGGTTCATTTATGTTGTAATATGTATCAAAATTTCCTCCTTGATTATATTATCCATTTAAAAAATTTAATCTTATAAAAGTTTCACACATAAAACTCATTTAAACCTAACAGCAGCTTACATATTTCTTCTATTCCATTCTAAAAATGCTGCTATAGACCTACTGTAGTATCCTTGTTTCACCCATGGGTCAAAGCTCATAGTTTGAAAATCTCTGATAGATGCCATGTCCTAAAGCAAAGTCTGAATTGAAACAAATGCAATTCACAGCTTCAGAGAGAACATGAGATGAAGAAAATAAATAAATGAATATAAAAAACAGAAATATTTGAAAAAGAGCAGTTAATAGGTGTCCATAGTGCATGCTCATTAAGAGCAAAAGGCTGTGTGTTCTGCCTTGTTTAGGATCTGTAATAATGGTGACATTATGAAGTCTAGGAACTGATGAAAGACACTGAACTGTGATGTACGAGAAGGTACTGACAAAAACAAGAATGCTTAGCCCAGCAAGTGTGATGACTTTTCAAGTATCAAAGACTCTTTTCATCCTAATTGCTCTAATTGCTAATATCACAAGGCTTGGTAATATTGACAGCTCACACTTAGGAGTTAGTGTGTGTTAGACACTCTTCTCAGTGCTTGTGAAAGAGACATGGCTATGTGCTCACCACACCTGCCTCCTCTTCTTCCTGAGCAAACCAATAGCCTGCATTTTCTAAGTCTCTTATGTGTGACTGTGACATGACTGGTGAATAGTTCTAGCCAATAGGATGTGAGTGGAAGAGATGAGGCAGCACTAGGCCATGGTGGCTAGAATGGGTGTCCTTCACTGTTCTGTGTGGCCGTTATCTTTGTACCAAGGTAGAAGATCCAGCGGAGGAAGTCAAGGTCCTAGCGGACAATGATGTTCCCAGATACAAGTCTATATCCTAGAAATGTCTCATTTTCTAGTGACAACAGCACTTTTTTTTTGTTTCTTATGGTGAAGTTTTGGCACTTAGGGCTTTCTTTTCTTTTCTACCTTTTGGTACAGCAGTTAGCTTATTTTGATTAATACTGAACCTGACATATTAACTTATTAATCTTCCCCCAAATCCTCTAAGATAGGAAGTATTACTTTTTTATAGATATTATATAGACGAGAAAGATGAGATAAGAGGATTTAAGAAACTTGCTGAAGGTCACACAGCCAGTATCTGTTAGGGCCAAGGTTGAAACCAGGTAGCCGAATTAAAGCGTAGTAAAGAGTTCATGTTCTTTACGGTTGTAGTCTACTCATGACCACTGAGCAGTTTAGCTCATTTAATTCTCACAGCAATTCCATGAGGTGTTATCCCTGTGATATAGGTGAGAAAATTGAGTCTGAGAAAGGATAACTAATGACTAAGTTCCAGAATGAAAGTCTGAGCCCAAATTGGTAAGATGCTGGAGCTCTTTTCAATATGTTTTTTTCCCCCAACATGGAATACAATGCAGATAAGGAACTTATGCCATTCCAAGAGCAGAGGACGGCACAGGGAACTCAATTTTGGTTTAATCCTGAAAGATTGTTCTAGCAATTTTAGCTCCAACAATGGAGTGAGGCTGCTTCACTGGGCAGTGATTCCCCATTCTGGAATTGCAGCAAAGGCTGGATGAAATTTCAAGACAGATGTTTTAAAGATAATGCCTGCATGGGCTATGTATTTTACTTGGCAATCTCCAAAAGGCCTTCAAAATCTGAAACTCTGTGACAAGAATCTGTGGAAGGTTGGGGACTTATGATTCCAGAGTGCGTACACTGTGCTACAGAGACACAAGGGGAGTTACAATCTGTGAATCTGAATGTGGCAGGTTGGATGGAGTTAAAAATTAACGATCCATAAATTCCATTATCTATTTGATATTATCAGAAGTAGATACCAGTCATAGGTGGCGACTTGATCCCTGCTGTTAGACCTCTGCTTTAATTAGCAGGCTTAAGAATCTGGTGGTGAGCCTAGGATGTTACTGAAGGCAGGGAAAGCAGCCTCAAAGAGCGGTGACATAAGAACAGATGTAAATGTTTTATGCCCCGATAGGCCATTTCCTTGCCCCTGCCTCTGTCTGGAGACTCGGAGTCCTGAGACACATCCACTCTCTTCAAGGAGGCTGCCTGACCCTGACCAGAGGCTTCAACGTTTAATGTATTCATTATGTCTGAGGTCGGCTTCAATTTTTCAGGTCCTCATCTTGCTGCCTGGGGATAAGTGCATAAAAAGCCTATCATCAAAAAACCATGCCCTCCACTCCACAAGTCTTTGGGTCCTCTTCAGGATTTCAGAAGCATAGACAAAATGCAAGTCACATTTTACATCCAAGGTGGGATCATTTTTTTCTTTGCTTTACAGCGTGTGCCAAATTTGATTTCTGTGACAATTCATATTGTACAAAGTGAAAGGAAGCTTTTCAGACTCTTTTTTTTTCCTTCCATCCATATGGCTGATGGATTCATCTCATACTACAGACTCTCTTTCTCCCTAAAATGTGATCTCTGGTGCTTTCAATGAATATATCATTGCTTAAATGGTGCAGCATGGCATAGTATTTCCATTTCAAAGCACAAGCTACGGAGTTGGAGAGAACTGGGATTAAAATACAGCTCTGACTCCCATTAGCTATGAAACACTGAACAAGTCACTTCATGTCTCTGGGCCTCCATTTCCATAACTCAAAAAATCAGCAAGAATATCTGAAGCTGCACATTCCTTCTCTTATCTAAGATGCTTCATATCCCTTAATTATTTTATTTATCAAGTATTCATTTGACAACAAATATTCATTGACCAACTTCTGTGGTTTAGCCATGGTATTAAGCACTGAGGAGATTGCAGTAAATAAGACAGGGAGGAAACGGCTGTCATGGAACTTAAAGTATGCTAGAAAATATAAATAGCCAATTACCCAATTCATCATTCAATTACAATTGTGAGTCGTGCCATGAAGGAGAAGACTGGGGCTTGCAAGAGTAATTAAAGGGAACATGACCTATTATGGGGAACTGGAGAAGACTGATCTGAGAAAATGGCATCCATTCACTCGTGTACTTATTTATCTAACAAGTGTTTACTATTAATCACTGATGATAGGGCCAGCACTATAATAGATTTTAGGGATATTGTGGAGGAAAAAAAAGTAGACAAAATTCTCTCAGAGAGCTAAAAATCTAAATGATTTTTTTTCTAGCTTCATTCTCAATACCAAAATACATTATTGGAGACTGAAGAGAATTTGTCAAAAGACAACAAAATGGAGAAGTCACTTCGAGGTGAAAGTACTGGCATTTATTTTATGGAAGAAAAGAAAAACAGGAAAGAAATTTAAAGTAAGTTAGAGTAAAGCTTTGGCTGAGAGAAATATGGAGAAAAAAAATTTATGTGCAAAACTTGGTAATTTGTCTGGGGAACTTAGTTTGATGCCAGAATGAGTTCTGATGAGAATATTACCAAGAGCCGTTACTCAGCTCTCTGAGTTGGTTGGGTGCTTATTCCTTCTAGAATAAATGGTCACATTGTTCACTAGCTTGCAGACTCAATGACAAAGTAAAGTGAGCTACATAATCTGTGCATTTTGCTGTCAAATTCAAAGAACACTCTGACACATTTAGAAAATCAGGAGAATTTTTCCTCATTACAGATATTCTATCTTTTTTTAACATTGGGGGAAATTCATGCTGTGCTTTCTTGGTAGTACTTTGTTTGCTTGTAAATGCAACTGTAGCATCATACCTATAGATACAATAATCATCAATTTGCTTGCCCCATCAAATGAGTGTCACATATGGGGTGTTCAATTTATCAACAGGATTATTGGCTTTGCTTCTAAATATCTCTTTAGCATGTACTCCTCTCACCATCACCACCTTTTCTAAAGCTCAACCAACTCCACTTACAATAACTGCAGTAGCCTCTTGACTGGCCTTATTTCCATTTATTTTGCATCTCTTCCAAACGACTCTTCACATTGCAGCCAGAATGACCTTTTCAAAGATGCAAACCCGATTGAGCTACTTTTTACTTATTATCTTCATACTTATGCCAACATTTATTTATGACCTTGACTGATCTCACTCCTTCGTATCTCTTTAACCTCATCATGAATGAAGTCACCAGTAATGTTTTTAGAAATTTTATTCAATAAATTTTATTTTAGATCATTTTTAGGCTCACATCAAAATTGAGAGTAAGGTAGAGGTTTCCCATATATTCTCTTCTCCCCCACATACGGACCCTCCCCATTATAAATATCCCCAATGGCAGTGGTGAATTTATTACAATTAATGACCTACATTGAAACATCATTATCACCCAATGTCCATAGTTGGAGTTAGGGGGTCACTCTTCATAATGTACATCCTATGGGTTTGCACAAATGTATAATGATATTTATCTACCATTATAGTATCATACAGAGTATTTTCATTGTCCTAAAAATCTTCTGTGCTCCATTTATCCTCTCTACTTCCCCTTAAACTCTGTGAAATCACAAATCTTTTTACTGCCTCCATAGTTTTGCCTTTTCCAGAATGTTGTATAATTGGAGTCATACACAGTGTAGCCTTTTTGGATTGATTTCTTTCACATAGTAATATACTCTTAAAGTTTCTTTTATGTCTTTTCATGACTAGAAAACTCCTTTTTGTGAAGTGCTAAATTATATTCCATTGTCTGGATTTAGATTTACCAAAGCTTTCTTATCCACTCACTATATTGAAGTACATTTTGGTTGCTTCCAAGTTTTGGCAGTTATGAATGAAGTTGCTATCAAATACAGCTTATTGTGTGAACATACTTTCTTTAACTTCCTCAAATTACACCAAGTAGTGTGATTGCTGAATTGTATGGTAAGAGTATGTCTTGTTTTGTAAGGAACTAGCAAACCGCCTTCCAAAGTGACTGTACCATTTGCATTCACACAAGCAATGAAGAGAGTTCCTGTTGCTCCGCATGCTTGTCAGCATTTGTTGTAGCCAGTGTCAGTGTTGAATGGTAGGAATAAGTTCCACTGCACAGTAGGATGACTATACTTTAGTATCCTTTTAATATCCATAGGATCTATAGTGATGTCCCCTCTTTAGTTTCAGATATTAGTAATTTTTGCATTTTCTTTTTTTGCTTTTCTTAGTTAACCTGACTGGAAATACATTTTTCAAATAACCAACTTTTGATTTTGCTAAATTTCTCTATTTATCTTATATTTTCAATTTTATTGACTTCTGTTATTATGATTATTGCTTACTTTGGATTTAATTTGCTCTTGTTTTCCACTTTTCTAATTTGTAAGTTTAGATTATTTATTTTAGACTGCTCTACTTTTCCTAATATATGCATTAAATGCTATAAATTTCCCTCTAGGCACAGCTTTTGTTGTATCCCACAAATTTTGATAGATTATGTTTGCCTTTTTATTTAGCAAAATCAAAATATTGTACAATTTCTCTTGACATTTCTTCCTTAGCCCAAATGTTATTTAAAAGTTAACCTAAAGTATTTTGGGACTTTTTAGGCTATCTTCCTATTATTGATTTTTAACTAATTTTATTGTGTTTCAGAGCTCACATTATATGCTTTCTATTTTTTGACATCTGTTAAAGTGTATTTTATGACTCATGTAAACTTGAGAAGAATGCGTATTCTACTATTGTTGAATAAAGTTGTATATAAATGCCCATTATATCCATTTGATTAATGGTGTTATTGAATTCAGCTGTATTTTTACAGATATCCTGCCACCTTGACCTATCTATTTCTCATAGAGGGGAAACGGCATCTCCAACTATAATAGTGGATGCAGCTATCAGTTTTTGCCTTATGTATTTTGATGCTCTGTTTTCCACACATACGTGTTAAGAATTGTTATGCTTTCTTGGAGTACTGACCCCTAATAATTATGCAATGCCCCTCTTTATCCCAGATAATGTTCCTTTCCTTTCCTAACTTTTGATACTGTAGACACAAAGGCTTTCTTTTAAGCTTCCTTCCATTAAAATGTCTTTGCACATATATTTACACTTTCTAAAAAAATTTCTACCTTCCCTTTGCCCCAAACTTCCAATTGTTCATACTTCAGTTCAATAATGACTTTTTTCAGAAAGCCTTCGAGTGACTTTCCAAATTCCCTCATTTCATTTTTCTCATTTCTTATTTCCTTTAAAGCACTCATAAATGTTCACATTTTACATTTATTCATGTCATTATTTTATTAATATAATTTCCCCCTCTTTACCCTCCCAACCTCCACACAGAGAAAGTTCTATAAGGTTAGAGATTATGTCTATGTTTGCTCACCATTCTAGCATGTACCACTAGGTTTGAAGTATCTACTCAATGAGTGCTTACTGATTTGGGTTGATGAATGAATACATACATTTGATGGCAAGCACAGAACCTGTGACATCCACCTTGAGGGCTTGCATGGATAATTTTTACTTCTAATCTGTTCTAAAATTGTGTATCCCCCATTTCGCTTCTATGGCTAAAACTGTGTTGTTAAGACCTACTCTGATTAGTGGACTTGGAATCTGGGAAGACATACTCAAATAACATTTTATCATATTATTGCAGCTGATTCAATAGAGCCATTAACAACTTATTAACTTTTTTTTAAGACTCACTGCAGCCTTGAACTCTTGGTATCCCACTTCAGCTTCCTGAGTACCTGGGACTACTTGTACATGTTACTATGCCTAGCTATTTTTTTCTTTTTGCAGTTTTTATAGATATGGGGGTGCATTATGTCAGCCAGGTTGATCTTGAACTCCTGGTTTCAAGCAATCTTCCCACCTCAGCCTCCTAAAGTGCTTGGATTACAGGAGTGACTCACTACCCCCAGCTAATTTCTTTACTTTCAATGTATGTTTTCATTCTTTCTTATAACTGATTTCAACCAATTATCAAAAAGTATTACTCTATTCTCAAAACCTCTTACTTTGTCATATTTTTCTTTTAAAAAATTCCTTTTAGATACATCTAGCATAATTTTCTTGCATCTTCAGCATTATTTAGGTTCTGCTATGGCAATGCTGCCCTAAAAAAAAAAATTCTGAAACTTGGTGGGGTTTACATCGACATTTGTTTCTCCTTCATGGGTCTGTAATTTGTCTCTAAGTTGGCTAGGCTTATGCAGATTAATCCAAACTTTGGAATTCAACTTGAATTTGGAGCTTCAGTTGATTTTATCTCAAGATTTAAGCAAAGGAGCCAAGGCTATGTGAGGCCTGCTGTTCCCATTGTCAAAGATAGAAACTCAAGAAACCTGGTAAATTGGTCTGGCCTCTTTAAGTTTCACTTTAAAACTTCTATACTGTTGCTTTCACCTACATCCTTTCACCCAAAACAAATCACAGGGCCAGGCTGAGCATCCATGGATCTTCTTAGAGAAGCATCCATAGATGCATAGAGCATCCATAGCAATATCTTCTTAGAGAAGCAGAGACTGTGGAAAGTGAATGTTTGCAGATCAGTAATCTACTATACTATCTGTCATCTGCTGCCTTAAGATCAATTTCATCGTTCTCTGTTGAACTTAGAATAGCGCAAGAAAAATATAACAATTCTAATAGTTGAAAATTAATTGAAATTCATTAGTAATGGTTTTCCAGGCTTCTGAGATCATGCCTGAACTCGGCAATAAGAAGGCTTAGATGCACTAAATCAATCAGCAATAAGCTCAAAAGGAGAGACACTAGCAGGCCATGGACCTTTAAAGACAGAATGGTATGGCTAAGTATTGGATCTTGATTCAGATTTGTTGCTTATGAGTCCTACCGCTGACCCTAGTTCTGAGATCTTGATTAAGTTACTTTTCCTCTTTGAACCATATTTATCACATGTGTAAAGTCAAGATACTTGTAGTATTTATCTCATAGTGTTTTTGTGAGTATTCAATGATGTAATCCAAGTAAAATATTTATAAAAGTGTCGGGCACATAATAAATCCTCAAGATGTACTAGCTACTACAATTATTTGTGTTCGTTGTCTACTGGATGGAGTGCAGACTCTGACAGACTTGGGCTCCATTGTTGGCTGTGCTCCTATAACGTGACCTTGGGTGTATACTACTAGAATCACTCTTAGATCTTCAATTTTCTCATCTATAAAATGTGCAATAATAATATTTACTGTATAGGGTGGTGACAAGAAATACACATGTACCTTCATGAGTACTTAGTCTTACCAGCAAATTTTTCCACCTCTTTCAGATATTTCCCTTGTGTTCTTTTTTTTTTTTTTTCTGGAAACATACCAGCGAACTTCTTTTGCCTCTTGTATGAGGTGTAATATAAAATGTGGCACTCTGCGGAAGATTGCCACAGGTATAGACTAGATCTTCTTCCAGAAACAATGCAAAAACAAAAACAAAAGAAAGCTTAGCATGGACTTAATTCTTTTTTACTGGGAACAGACCATTGTTTCATTATCTTCATTTTAAGGTTTATCTTCCTTTGAAACAGTAAAGTATAATGGCTAAGAACATCATGAAAAGCTGCCACGTTTTGTTACTTAGTCTCTCTCATTTACTGGCTATATGACCTAGGAATAGGCATGTATTTATTTTGTGACTATTTCGTTTTCTCATTCTTAAACTGGAAATAATATTATATAACTAATTGGACTTTGTGAAGATTAAAAATGAGATAAATGTAGACGACATTAAAAAATGCTGGTACATACTAAGTAATCTGTTTATTTTAGCTATTATTATTAGGGTAATCTTTACTTCTCTTCACATCTGTCATTAACAAGGATTTCTCTTTCCCATTCACTGTTGGCATCTTCACCCATGTTCTACCATTATCCTAACTGATTTTGGTTTTATTTGACTGTCAATTCAAATCCCTAACCTCAAGGTTTCTCAGTGTCTTAAAATCTTATTTCTTCAAAACTTATACTACCCACACCCCTCAGACCTTGTTATCACTTGTAAGATATTTTACCTCTTGAATAATAAATAAAAAATGCTCACATTCTGCACATAGTTTTAATTTTTTTCTTCTCTCTCTCTGTTTTTTTTTTTTTTTTTGAGCTGGAGTCTTACTCTGTTGCCCAGACTGGAGTGTGGTGGCATGCTCCTGGCCACCACAGCCTTGACCTGCTGGGCTCTGGCGATCCTTCCGCCTCAGCCTTCCACGTAGCTGGAACTATAGGCACGGGCCACTACACCGGGCTAAATCTTTCTTCTTCTCTTATTGATCTAACAGCTCCCTTCTCCATTATCCTTTGTAATGTTAATTTTGTGTGTCTACATGCCTGGGGCATGGTGCCCAGATACTTTTACTGATTTCCCTAGAACAAGAAGGAGTTCTGCCAGCAGACTTTGACCTTGGACTACAACTCTCACCTGGGTGTTTAGTGTCTAGCCAGCTGGGATACCTGGCAGATTTTGGATTTATCAAGCCTCCACAATTATGTGAAATAATTTCTTTAAAAAATTCTCTCTCTTTCTCTCTCTTTCCACTCACACATACCCTGCGCACATCCTGTTGACCCTGCTTGTTTCTCTGGAGAACCCTGACTAATACAGATCTGTATTCCAAATTTCTTTTACTTTTTCATTTTGTCCCAGTATATCACCCAGTATCTTCATTTTCTACTCATCTGGGAATGCATTCATAGTCATTTAAATCATTTGTCCTTGTGACACACACCTTTCTGCCAAACACTGACCTTAGTTCAGTCTGTTTTCTTGGTGCCTATGCCAGGGTTTTATACCATAAAAAAGAAAAAAATATCACAGAGTGAAGTACATTAGTGTCCAGTATAATTAAGGTTCCTGCAGACTACTTCCCATAAAAATTATTTTGAATGATGTGATACTTTTTCAGTCGTCTTTCCACTTCCTTGCTATAGACTCAAAAACAACTTCTAGTCTTACCCTGGGAAAAAGAACAAAAGTTACCAGTGCAAAATTGTGGACCTTTTCTGACAATTTCCTGTCTCACTGACACCTTCGCAAATAGCATTCTCAGGCTTCCTTCACTTATGTCATCTTGTAACCTCTCCAAAGATCAACTTTCCACCTGTTTTACATCATTCATCTCCTGTGTCCTCAGGGATATTACTGCATCTTCTTAATTGTCAAATATCAAAGACTCTTTCATGTATCATCCTTCCGAATCTCTCTGCAGCACTCAATCCTTTCCACTTCTTCCTTCTTCATTTTTTTTTGGTTGAGTTGGAGTCTCACTCTCTCGCCCAGACTGGAGTGCAGTGGCTGCTCCCGGCCACCGCAACCTCAACCTGCTGGGCTCCAGCGATCCTTCCGCCTCAGCCTTCCAAGTAGCTGGAATTATAGGTACGCGCTACCACGCCCGGCTGATTTTTTGATTTATTGTAGAGATGAGGTCTCGCTGCCCAGATGGGTCTCGAACCCGCGGGCTCAGGCAATCCACTCACCTCAGCCTCCCAAAGGCACAGGATTACAGGCTGAGCCACCGAGCCCAGCTTCTTCCTTCTTCTTGAAACCCTCTCCTTTCTTATTTTTTCTTACATCAGTTCTCCTGGCTCTCCTCCTATCTGTCTCACATTTTTCTGTGCCTTCTCATCATCTCCAGTCAGTATCCCAAATTTACAATCCCCACAAAGATTTGAGCCGCTTTACTAATTTTTAATGCGGTTTCTCCCATTAAAAATCTCATCACCATCTTATCTACTCAAAACTGTTTCTGTTTTTTCCTTATATGTAAAAACAAAGCACTTGCTATTATTTTAAAGGTAGCTCTCAGAACCAGATGTTGGAGAGGGCACTGGGCTTCACAGTGGGTATGTAGCTTCTGACACAAAGCTGGAGAGAATGACTAGATTCAGTCCACTAGCCTTTGCAACTAGACTTACTGACAAATTAGAATTTGACAATGATTTCTAATTATTTTATATTTATTTATTTTGAGTCAAAGTCTTACTCTATTGCCCAGGCAGGGGAACACTAGTGCTGTCACAGCTCACCGCAGTCTCAACCACCTGAGCTCAAAGATCCTCCTACCTCAGCCACCTGAGTAGCTAGGACTACAGGTGCACATCACCATTCCTGGCTAAACTTTTGATTTCTATAGAGGCGAGGTCTTGCTATGTTTCTCAGGCTGGTCTTGAACTCTTGGGCTCAAGAGATCCTCCCACCTCAGCCTTCCTGAAAGCTGAAATTACAGGCATGAGCCATCATGTCTGACCTACTGTTTTATATTTAGATCTAAGAGCTCTGATTGGATTTTGCTGTGTGTGTGGGGCCATTTTCTATGTTTCCTGAAAATGACTAAATGATTTAGCAAGAGCAAAAAATTTTGAAAAGTGGGAAATACACCCAATGCTGAATATAACTTTCAGCTTTTCATCTTCTAGAAAAAGTTTATTTATTTTCATTTTCTTTTCTCTTGCTTAATTCTCTTTTCACTTATTGACTGCCTGGCTCATTCATTCCCCAAATCTTGGTTGATTGTCATTCAAGAAACAGTGGTGAATGAGAACAGACACTACTCAAGTCAACTTCCTGCTTAATGGCAGAATTGACAATTGTCATTTGAATTCACTGTTTTCCCTTTACAGATACAGCTTGGCTCAGTTTAATGTCTGCAATATAAATTTTGGTGCTATTTTCTTCAATTTGTAAAAGACCCCAAGGAACCTGCAGAAACTCCCTGTAGTAGTTGAGAGTTCTTAGGGTGTGTTTCACACTGTTCAGGAATTAGCCTTTCAGTGCTGGCTGCATCTCATGAATAGGCTCCTTGTCATTGATAGTCTCTGCTAGACAAGTTATTTAAAAGAGGCTCTTCTTACTGTAAGAATGTGAAAGTCCATGCCATAATTGACACTCCAGTGTTCTCAAGGTCTCTAAATGCTTAGGATACGAAAATGGTTTTAGAGTCACTTCAGATTCTTTATGTGAGAGTCATAAGCTATTGTATGAAAATACGTCTTGAATTTGTTATGTAAATACCTCTCTCTTTTGTCTGTAGCGTTGCTTCTTCAGGTGATTTGATGGAGGGACAGTTTTGATGTTGTCTGTCATCATTAATTGTATAGGTCAACTTGTCTAGTCAGTGATTTGCAGATGTTTGTCTAAACACCAATCTAGAAGTTGCTGTGAATGTATTTTTTAGATGTGATTAAATTTAAATCAATCAACTTTGAATAAAGTGCATTACCTGCCATACTATGGGTGAGCCTTATCCAATCTGTTGAAGGTCTTATGAGAAAATATTGAGGACTGAGTTTCCAGAAGAGGAAGGACTTCTGCTTCCAGACTGTTTTTGACTCAAGATTGCAGCATTGGCTTCTGCTGGAATGTGCATTCTGTCTGACTGTCCTTTAGACTTCAGAGTTGCCAGTTTCTAAAATTATGTGAACTAATTAAAAAAAAATCTCTTTCTCTCACATCTGTCTCTCTCAATCTCTCTTTTCCTCAATCTATCTCTCTCTCTCTCTCATGTACCCACTCATTCACATACCCACACACGATTTCTTTTCTCTCTATCCTTTAGTTCTGTTTCTTTGGAGAACCTAATTACACTGTCCTCTCCATCTACTAGCCCACTCTCATAGTCAATTCATATAATCTTCTTCTTTCTGTTTAATTCAAAATACAAAATCATCACATGAATGGACTCTTTTATGATTGTTACATGATTACCAAATGTGGTAGGCCAACCTGTCAGAACCAGTGGATTTGTAATTTTACATGACAAAAGGGACTTCACAGATATGATAATGTTCTTGAGATGGGAAAATTATCCTGGATTATCTTGGTGGATCCAGTGTAACCACAGTGTCCTCATAAATGGGAGGTAGGAGGATGAAAATATGAAGAATATGATGTGACAACAGAAACTGATCAGAGTGACATGACAGTGAGCCAAGAAATGTGGGAGCTTCGAGAAGCTGAGAGAACAAAGGAATGGATTCTGTCTAGAGCCTTGAGAAGGAACAGCCCTGCCAACACCTTAATTTTAGCCTTTCAAAACTCATTTCAGACTCTGACCTCCAGAATTCTAGGAGAATAAACTTCTGTTGTTTTAATCCACTAAATTACTGGTAATTTGTTATAGGAGCAATAAAAAAAACTAATTGATCAAGTATACCTGAAGTTCAGCCCTGCATGTAGCCGTAGTCAAGCTGAGATTCCCACTCTACAAAAAATGAGCAATTAAAATACAATGTGATAGACTCCCACTTCTAGCCAACTGGTACCAGACTTGCCTTCCTGCCATAAATAACTGGAAAAATGGACCAAATATATTAAACATTCCTTTTTGGGCATTAGACAGCTGGTATCTCAGCAATGTGATCCTTCAGAGAGGGGGAAAAAATGAGGTGAGTCCTCTGTTTATTCCAGCTTTGTTCTTGTAGGCATTTTCTGGATTATGGTAGAGGAAGGGGAACCTACAAGGATAAGTTTAGTGATCTCTCTAAACTGAAGAGACAGAGGCTAGAGTTTGAGTAGTCTGTGGAGGCTGAAATCTGGACTCTAAATAGAAAAATTGTCCTAGAAATGTATCAAGATCTTTGCATTTTTAGCTGAATAACTAGGCTATGCCTGTGTAGAGTAAAACTCCATGATGTAGACAGTGAAAAACTGTAAATTGCAAGCTGAGAAATTCCCAGAGCTCAAGTATGGCTGTGAGATATTTGAGTCCCAATTGGGCAAAGTGGAGATTAAGCACATAGTGTACTTAGTAGAGACCTCAGAATGGTGGTAGGGCTAATGTAGCCCTAGTGAAAAATCTACTGTAGACTTAACCTGAGTTTATAAAAGATCTCTAAAGATTCAAACTAACCTACAAGTTACTTAACTGCCTATTGGAACATAGTTCAACATTATTTATTTAAAAAATTAGCACATCCATTATCACCTATCCTGTAACTTAGATCCCCATAACTTTCTCATCTTATAACATAAAACCTTTTGACCAATATCTCCCCATTTTTCCCACCTCTCCCTGCACCAGCCACTGACAACCACCATTCTACTCTCTGCTTTTATGAGGTTTAGTTTCCATGATTCCACATGTAAGTGATATCTTGTAGTATTCACCATTTTGTTCCTGGCTTATTTTACCTATCATAATATCCTCCAGGTCACACATGACATGATTTAATACTTTTTCTATGGCTGAATAATATTCTATCATATGTGTATACACATATATACATACCATATTTTCTTTATCCATTCATCTGTTAATAGAAACTAATGTAGTTTCCACATCTTGGCTATTGTGAATAATACAATGAACATGAATGTGCATATATCTTAGATACTCTTTGGATATATACTCAGAAATAAAATTGCTAGTTCATGTAATAGTTCTATTTTTTGAGGAACCTACATATTATTTTCCATAATGGCTGTACTAACTAATATTTTACAAGAGTTTTCTTTTCTCCACATTCTCAACAACACTTGTTATCTCTTATCTTTTTAATGACAGTCATTCTAACAGATCTGAGGTGATATCTTATTATGGTTTTGATTTACATTTTCTTGATGATTAGTTGAGCACATTTTCACATATGTTTGACATTTTTATGTATCCTTTTTTAAAAAAAGTTTGTTCAGATTCTTTGCCTATCTCTAAGAATAGAGCTATTACCTTTTTTGTTTTTGTTTTGCTGTTGAGTTATATAGTAACTCTTTATCAAATAAATTATTTGCAAATATTTTCTCTAACTTTATAGGTTGCTTTTCCATTTTGTTGCATTTTATCCCTTGCTGCATGGAAGTTTTTAGTTTTATATAGTTCCACTTATTTATTTTTACTTTTGTTGTCTGTGGTTTTGTTTATCATATCAAAGATAGCAATACTAAAACAAATTTCTTCTAGAAGTTTTATGGTTTCAAGTCTTAATTTGAGTCTGCAATCCATTGTGAGCTAATTTGTTTATATAGTGTAAGACAAGGGTTTAATTTCATTATTTTAAATGAAAATATCTAGCTTTTTCCAAAATCATTTATTAAAGAGATTACTCTTTTCACACTGCAATCTTGGCTTGTGTCAAATATCAGTTGAACATAGATGCCATATATACATGGCTTATGTCTGGGTCCCTCCTTTAGACTATGTGTCTGTTTTACATCAGTGCCATGCTGTTCTTATTACAATAACTTTGCAATCTAGTTTGAAATCAAGGAGTGTGATACCTCTAGCTTTGTTCTTGCTCAAGAAGACTTTAGTTATTCAGGGTCTTATGTGGCCCCATACAAATCTTATAACTTTTTCTACTTATGTGAAAAGTATTATAAGAATTTTTATAGGGATTTCCTTGAATCTGTAGATCACTCTAGGTAGTAGCAGGGACATTTTAACAATATTATTTTTCCAATTCATGAACATGAGATATCTTTCCATTTATATGTCTTCTTCAATTTCTTTCATTAATGTCTGACTGTTTTTGTTTTTTTTGAGTTGGAGTCTCACTGTCACCCAGACTGGAGTGCAGTAGCCGCTTCCAGCCACTGCAGCCTCGACCTGTTGGGCTCCAGCGATCCTTCCACCTCAGCCTTCCAAGTAGCTGGAACTACAGGTGCGCGCTACCACCCCTGGCTAATTTTTGACTTATTGTAGAGATGAGGTCTGACCAAGTTGCCCAGGTGGGTCTCGAACCCGCTGGCTCAGGCAATCCACTCACCTCAGCCTCCCAAAGCGCTGGGATTACAGGCTGAGCCACTGAGCCCAGCCAATGTCTGACAGTTTTAAGTTTTAACTTTCACCTTCTTTGTTAAATTTATCTCTAAGTATTTTAGTCTTTTTTGCTGCTGTTGTAAATGGGATTGTTTTCTTAATTTTTTTGAATAGTTCTTTCTTAGCATATAGGAATACAACTGGTTCATAAATGTTGATTTTGTATCTTGAAAATTTAATTAATTTGTTTATTCATTTTAACAATTTTTTGGTGACAGTTTTAGAGATTCCTATGTATAAAATCATGTCATTTGCAACAGTTTTACTTCTTCCTTTCCAATGTAGACAGTTTCGTTTCTTTTTCTTACCTAAATGCTCTGGTCTAGACTTTCAGTCCTATATTGAATAGAAATGGCAACAGTGGGCATCTTTTTCTTGTTTCTGATGTTGAAATAAAAGTTTTCAATGTTTCAGCATTGAGTATGATATTAGCTGTGGGTTTGTAATATATGGACCCATTTGTGTTGAAGTGCATTCTTTCTAAACCTAATTGTTACATTTATCGTGAAAGGATATTAAAGTTGTCAAATGCTTTTTCTGCATCTATTAAAATGATTATTAGAGTTCTTTCCTTCATTTTGCTAATGTGGTATAACATGTTTACTGATTTGCCTATGTTGAACCATTTTTGCATTTCAGGAATGAATTCCTCTTCATCATCATATATATGATCCTTTTAATCTGCTATTGTATTCAGTTTACTAGTATATTTTTGTTGTTGAGAATTTTGAATCTATGTTTATCAAGAATATTGGCTTGTAATTTTCTTAGTGTTCTTATCTGGCCTTTGGTATGAGAGTAATGCTGACTGCCTAAAACTAGGGAAAAAAAATCAATCTCAGAAAAAAAAATCAGTGTTCTTGATGAGATAGTAATAGAAACTATTAAAATGAAAACAAATAAAGAAACAACCACAAAGGATACTAAAGATCTTATTGTTATGTGGAATAATATCAAGTAGTCTAATACCTATGAAACAAAAACTGGCAAAACAAAAAGAGATATAGACACATTGACAATTATAGTTGTAAATTTCCACCTCTTAGTAATTGGTAGAATGAATACACATACCAACAAACACCCAACTAGACCTGATAGGTCAAAGTACCCACACATCAAGTAGAAATTGCATGAGGATATAGAAAGTATTTCTGACTGAATGACAATGAAAGACATGGCATATCAAAATTTACATGAAAAAAGCAGTATATGGAGAGACATTTATAGATTTAAGTGAATGTTTTAGAAAAATGTGTCTAAAATAATAATCTAAGCTTCTTTCATGAATGTTACAAAAAACCCCAACAAATTAAACCCAAAGAAACTAGATGCTAATAATAAAAATAATAAAGATAAATGTATTAGTAATACAAGCAAGTAGATAATAAGTAATTAGTAGGTAATAATAAGAGCAGAAAGCAATAGAAGGAGAAATGAAAGTACAGTAGAAAAAATAATTAAATTAAACATTTTGGGTAACCTGCTTTTAGGTCCCCTCCTGCTGCAGGGGTTTTTTCTGTCTTCCTTAATAAACTCCTGCTTTCTCACCCCCAAACAAAGAAATTAATTAATTACAATTTTTATTCTTAAAATTGTCAATAGAATTGAAATTATTAAAGCTATCTTGAACAGAAAAAAAGAAAATGGCAGAAGTTACCAATTACAATAAAGCAGAAAGGATATCATTGTAGACTCTGTAGGCATTAGAAGGGTAATGAGGGAATATGATATTATGATATGGACAATATGCCAATACATTGATCACTTTAGAGATAATAAATACATTTTTGAAGGCACAAATTACAAAAACTGAATAAAGAAGAAAGAACATTTCGATAGCCAGATACCTAGGAATAAAATTAAATTTATAATTTAGAAGTTCACCACAAAAAAATTCAGTCCAAGATAGCTTCACTTGTAAATTCTAGAAAATCACTTATAAAAAAAATAGTTATCATATGAAAACTCACAGAATACTGAAAAAAAGAATAATTCTAAACTCATATGGTATTAGCATTACAAATAGCACATAAAACTGCAGATTAATATACTTTGTGAATGCAAAAGCAACATTTTTAAAGAAAATATAAGAAAAATCAAATTCAGAAATATAAAAACATAATACATTATACTAAACACAATTTATTTTTGAAATGGGAAATTGATTTATAATATCAATCAATACATTTTATCATATTAACACAATAAAAGAATCCAACTGTGTAATCATCTCAGTAGATGAAGAAAAATAATGAAATTCAACACTAATTAATGACAAAAGCTCTCAGGAGTTTGAAAATAGATGGACATTTTTTCAAATTTAAAAAAGACATCTATAAAAACCTTCATGTAACTTTTTCAATGACTCTAAGATTGAGGAAAAGATTTTTAAAATATCTCTCACATTTCTTTTCATCATGGTATTGGAGATTGCAGTCAATGTAATAAGTAAAGTAAAAGCCATAAAAGGCATATACTTTGGAAAGAAAGTGGTAATTGTGTCTTTACTTGTAGATTATATGATTATATATTTGGAAGATCCTCAGAATCTACATAAAAAGCTACTTAGACTAAAAACTGAATTTAGCAAGATTACAGCATCCTAAATCAATGTAGAACAATTAATCTTATATTTTGGCTATCAATAAATATTTTAAAAATGAAATTATCATTCTATACAGCCAGCATAACCCTGATACCAAAATCAGATAAAGATACAACAAACAATAATTACTACAGACTAATATCTCTGCTGAACACAGATGTAAAAATTCTCAACAAAATAGTAGCAAACAAAATCTCACATCATATCCAAAAGATAATACATTATGATCAAGTGGGACTAATCTCAGGAGTACAAGGGTGATCTAACATAAGCAAATCAGTAAATGTCATACCTCATACCAATAGAATAAAGTAAAAAAAAAAAGATTATCCCAATAGATACAGAAAAAGCTTCTGATAAAATTCTACAATGTTTCATAATAAAAACTCTTAGTAATTAGGCATAGAAGAAAAGTACTTCAATATAATAAAGACTATATATGACTAATTCACAGTTAACATCATTCTCAACAGTTAAAAACTGAAAACTTTCCTCTAAGAACTACAACAAGACAAGGATGCCAACTCTTACCACCTTATTCAATGTAGTACTGGGAGTTGTATACACAGCAATTAGGAAAAAGAAATAAATAAAGGGCATTCGCATTGGAAAGGAGAAAGTCAAATTGTCCCTTTTTGCCGATGACATGATCTTATATATAGAAAAGCATAAAGACTCTAACAAAACTTCTTAGAACTGGTAAATGAATTCAGTAAAGTTGTTGAATGAATGCAAAATTAATAACAGTAATCACTAGATGAAAACACCATCATGAGGTTATCACTCAGATGGAAACACATCAAACACTACTTTCTTTTGTTTTTTTTGTTGTTGTGGTAGTGGTAAATAAATAAAAGTCTATCTTTTCATTTCAGATTAAGAAAATTTTTTAAGTAGAGAAGCTTGGCATTTGATTTATTTTTTTCTACTGAATTTCAGTAGTACATAAAAGTTATATTTTTTACTCAAGGATACATTTGTTTTTTCTTTAGAAAATAACTTAGTAACAAAAAGAAAGTTATTAAGCTGAGACTAAAGCCCCTAAAATTAGTGTGTTCTTTTAGACTAGTCTTAAATATGTGAGACATCAGGTCACAATAATCAGTGGTATGTATACCCTCTGTAGATCACCTGATATTGTGTGTTATTTTCCTTCTTAGAAAAGTAAGCTTCCAGCAACAATCTTCATATGTGAATCTCCTTTGAAAGATCTCACTATCAATTTAATAAGGTTTTGAATAAAACTCTATTATCAGGGGCCAGGCTGCCCTGATGGAGGGTCCTTTTAGGGCCACAAAAGAAGGTTAAACACAAACAGGAAAATCAGACAATCTGATGGTCAGAGAACATCTGAAAAATAAAAGTTCTTTCACTGAGTTTGGTCAAGATGAAATTAAACTTCATCCTCAGAAGTTGGAGACTAGCATACTTTCAAGATTCCATTAAGAGGCACATGAATCAGTCTTTGCTAGGCATTGAGGTAGCCTTTGTTATTTCAGAAAAAATAAGCTGTTTGATTGCACCTGAAATTCTATAAAAGTATTTTTAAATGTCAATCATTAATGTGCCATAAAGTATGGGAAGTTTTGTCCTAATAGACATGAATGGCAGTTTGCAATGCCAATTGGTTGAGGGTTAAGTGATAAAAAGGATATGCATAAACAAATGATGTGGGAAGACCTGTCAAGTGCTTTCTGATTGCATTCAAACAATATCTCGACTACATTCTGTGGAGATAGCTGTGATGGTGAGGAGAGTTTTGAAAGTAGCATCCTAAATACCAAGCACTTTCCAACCCTTTATGACTCAAGGGAACGTGGGTACTGCTTGGATGTTGGTCATTGCTATCTCTGTCCCTGATCCTCCTTCATAAGACCAGGACACTTGCTAAATTTGGAGACTAATCAAACATATACATTTGACAGTTTAATACATTTATTTCATGATTGAGTGGAGATATTGGGATCACAGGCATCGGGGGTAAGGGTTGGGCAATGCTCTAGATCACTAGATCTGAATTCTTTCATATGTTTAGACCAGAATTAGGTCATCCTTGGAGCCATTGCTTAGGGGTTTGAAGACTATGAGGTCTGACAATTAAGTTCAAGAAATCATCCTAGAAAAAGTGCTACATACCTCATTGCTAAATATCATGGTCATCTTTCAAGTACTACCCTTAGAAAGCTATGCACTGATGTCAGTGCCCGGTCTACCTGTTAAAGCAATTTTGGAACTCTTTCTCTGGAATGACCATCAGAGCCATCATCATGAGAATGTCGGAGTTTGAATTAGAGCAACAAACATTAAATTTCTTATTAAACTTGGCAAGAGGGAAGTGAAATCAGGGAAATGTTGGTCCAAGTTGATGGAGATAATGCCATGAAGAAAACAGCAGTGTACAAATGGATTGAACATTTTTCTG
Source organism: Cephalopachus bancanus (assembly GCA_027257055.1). Taxonomy (NCBI): domain Eukaryota; kingdom Metazoa; phylum Chordata; class Mammalia; order Primates; family Tarsiidae; genus Cephalopachus; species Cephalopachus bancanus. Next base: position 2,048,861 of record JAPVLO010000249.1, read on the forward strand.
AGGGAAGAGAAAGTGCTGCTGATGAAGAGAAGCCAGGACAGCCAGTAATGAGCAGAACTGAAGAAGACATTGCAAAAATTTGTTGAATTGTGTGTCAAAATTGTTGGTTGACTATAAGAAGCATAATGGACCAAACAAACATCAAAAAAGAAACAGAAAAATTTTAACTGGGCTCAGTGGCTCAGCCTGTAATCCCGTGCCTTGGGAGGCTGAGGTGAGTGGGTTGCCTGAGTCCGTGGGTTCGAGACCCACATGGACAACTTGGTGATACCTCATCTGTACAATAAATCAAAAAATTAGCCGGGCGGGTAGTGTGTGCCTGTAGTTCCAGCTACTTGGAAGGCTGAGGAGGAAGGATCGCTGGAGCCCAGCAGGTAGAGGCTGTGGTGGCCAGGAGCAGCCACTACACTCCAGTCTGGGCGACAGAGTGAGACTCCAACTCAAAAAAAAAAAAAAAAAAGAAACAAAAATTTTAACTGGAAGTTGTGGCATGAGAAAGGTATGTGCAAAAATGGTCCAGATTTCCAGGAAGATGGCAGTGTAACCAGTCAGACTGCCTGAGTGTCTATGTGTGGGGACTATATGAACAATTCTGAATGTATTTCTGCATGTAAGTGACAGTGTGAGAGGCTGACTGAGTGGGGATTTGAGAACAAGTGGCCAGGGCCTTCCTGGTGAAGCCACTGGTGCCAGAACTGGCACCACAGCTGCTCTGCTTGGCCCCTAGTGCTTCCAGAGTACACAAGTTGAGTGACATTTTCTAAAATCAGCAGAGCTTTTCCTGGGAAGAAAAGCTGGAGTGATTTCTGACCCCAACACCAAGCATCAGGCTGAATGCTTCAGCAAGGACCATGGAGGGAGAGTGAAGTGAAGGAGCCTGAGGCAGAGTCCCAAGGAAACAGCAGTGAGAAGCCAACCTGAGCCTGGACTGGGCTCCAGAGACTTGCCAGCGGGTCACGAGATCTGGAGACTGTGGTAACCGCTGCAGAGGGAGTTATTGCCCCATTGGTGACAGGAGCAGTAGCTGGCAGAGAAACTGACCAGACTTTCTAACACCTGGGCAGAGAAGTGCTCCAGAGCATCCTCTGCAGAAGAACAGAACTACATCTTGAGACCAGGTACTATCTCTGTGCTGCATTGGAGCTGCCGCTCTTTGCAACTTCAGAGAACATTGCCCCCAGTGCACAAGCCCTGGTGTGTAACAGCAGGTGTAGAACTCCAGATGATCCACCCTTTACCCTGAGTCAGCTGCTGGGCAATAGATACAGACAGCAGAACTGCCTGAGAAGGAGGCTGGTAAGTGCTTAACTGACTCCCCCCCAACTTCTAGCCACAAGTGAAAGAGATCAGGAGGGCAGAGCAGAGACAGGAGACCCAATCCCCTTCCATGAACTGGATGCCCTGGGAGCTGTGACAAAGCTGGAAGAGGAAGTAAGGAAGTGATATCCCAAGAAATCCTGTGTCAAGTTATTTCAACTCCCTTCCCTCACATGGGTGTGTGATAGCTACCAGTTGTAAGCAGTAGGGGGTGAAGATTCTGACATTTTAAATTCCAACAGTGAAGAGGGAACCTGAAGTAACAGCTTTGCAGTCACAGAACCCGTCATAAGAGGAATCCCCTCCCAAAGAGACATACTAAAACTGAGAACTATTTATCAATGTTTGTTTTGTTTTGTTTGGGGGAGTATTGGTTTGCTTGTTGGATTATCATGCTTGGCTGCTTTTTTTGTTGGTTAGTTTTCTCTTTACTTTTCTTCTTCTATTTCTCTTTCTTTGTTCTTTCTCTTTTTCTCTTTTTCTTTTCTCTTTTTCTCTCTTTCTGCTCCTATCTCTTTTTTCTCTCTTTTCCCTCTTATACTCTGTCTTGGACTCAGGAGCTATGCAAGCATACTCACTGTAAGGTCATACTGAGCAGAGACAAAGAGTGAGTCCCAGCTGACCCATTCACCAGATAGCAAATATTATAACCTGCCAAAAGGCTAAGAATACTTGTAGTCTCCCCCTCATGCCCTAGTAAGTGCCCTACTCTCAACTCTACTTCATAATTCAACATATCCATAGCCCCAGCTCAAGGAACGCCAAAAGGTAGAGCAAATCTCAGAAGTGACTGCTTCTCCATTTTCCACTGAGCAATGAAATTAAAGAGAAAGATAAGAGAACTGCTACCAAGAAAAACCAGTGAAAAACTGATGACAACCATCATCAGTCCCAGCAAAGAGTTAGTGCTAGAAAGAACAGCTACTGGGGCACAAACAATGGCTATCTCCTATAACAACAGTACCCAGAAGGTACTTTTGGAGATCAGGGAATCGTTGGATAGACTGAATGAAAATCAAGAAATGCAAGGGCTAAAACTAAATGAAATGGCAACAGAGCTAGACAGGCTCAAGAAAGTGTACTTACAAATAACCAAAATAAAGAACTTCATCCAAGAAATAAGTAACAAACTGACAAACATGCAGAATTGACCAAGCAGAAGAAAGAATCTCAGAGCTGGAATATGAAACTATGGAATTAACCTAATCTATTATAAATATTTTAAAAAATTTAAGAAGAAAGAGGAAACTCTCCTAGAGATGTGCAATTTTATCAAGAAACCAAATCTACATCTAATCAGACTACCCAAAATAGAAAGAGAAATGGAAAACATCTTGGAACAAACATTCCATGAGTTCATTCAATAAAACTTTCCTCATCCAGCCAGAAAGATGGCTATTCAAGCACAAGAGATCCAGAGAACCCCTGCAAGAGATCTTATGAGAAAACCAACCCCCAGACACATAGTAATTTGCCTACACTAAGAAGGTATAAAAGAAATCATCATTAAAATCTTTCCCAGACATCCAATCCCTAAGAGAATATGCTGCTTCAAGACCAGCTCTGCAGGAGATGTTTAAAAAGGTGCTGTACACAAAAGAAAAAAGAAACAGCAGAAAGAACATATACTTCACAAGATCACAAACACAGAAGCTGCAGAACATACTGCATACCTCCAAAATGAAAACACGCACATATATGAACACAAAAACTAAACAAAAACAAAACAATCAGACAAACCCTCACATTTCAATAATCAACCTGAATGTGAATGGACTAAATGCACCACTGAAAAGATATAAAAGGGCACCTGGATGAAAACACATGATCCAGTAATTTGCTGCCTCCAGGAAAATCACCTCCCACAACAGATGCCCATAGACTCAAAGTTAGAAAATGGAAAACAACTTTTCAGGTCAACAGATCACAAAAGAAGTCAAGAGTCGTTATCTTAATATCAGGCAAAACAAACTTCAAGCTATCAAAAATTTTAAAAGATAACAAAGGACACTACGTAAAGATAAAAGTCTCAATCCATTAACAAGAAATATCTATCCTAAACATATATGGACCCAACACAGGAACACTAGCTTTTATAAAGCAGCTATTAAGTAAACTAAAAAAATATACTGACTCTAACACTATTATAACTGGGGACTTAAATACTCCACTAAAAACCCTAGATAGATCATCGTGGCAAAAAATCAACAAAGAGATCTGGAACCTCAACTTGATGTTTGGCCAAATCGACTTAGTAGATACCCACAGAACACTCCACCCAACAACCACAGAATATACATTCTACTCATCACCACATGGAACATACTCCAAGATTAACCACATCCTTGGCCATAAATCAAGCATGAACAAATTTCACAAGATTGAAATACTGTCATGTACCTTTTCAGACTACATTGAAATAAAAATAAATATCATCACCAACAAAATTCTCCCCAAACCCACAAGGACATGGACACTAAAAGCATAATGCTGAACAACTCCTTGGTCAACACAGATATCCAAGCAGAAATTAAAAATATTCTTGGAAGCAAATGAAAATGAAGTAACATTTTACCAAAATCTGGGATGCCATGAAATCAGTACTAAGAGGGTAACTCTATGAACATACATCAAGAAAATAGAAAGAGAACAAGTTGACAGCCTAACAAGTTACCTAACAAAGGCAAGACCACCAAAACCCTAACTTCAGCAGAAGAATTAAGATTACCAAAGTAAAAGCTCAAATATGGGACATAGATGACAAAAATACCATAGGGAAAAAAAAATCAATGAAACAAAAAGCTGGTTCTTTGAAAGGAAAAACAAGATTGATGGACTCCTAGACAAAATAACCAGAGAGAGAGAGAGAGAGAGACAGAGAGAGAGAGAGAGAGAGAGAGAGAGAGAGAGAGAGAGAGAGAGAGAGAAAGCCCAAATAAACACCATCAGAAATTCAAAATATCAAATCACAACTGACCCTGAGAAATACAAAAGATTATCAGAGATTACTATGGACACCTGTATCGAAACAAACTCGATAACCTAAATGAAATGGAGGACTTTCTAACGTTACACAACTTTCCAGTGTTGAAACAAGAAGAAATTGAGATCCTAAATAAGCCAATAATAACCCAGGAAATTGACTCTGTCATAAGAAATCTACCTACAAAACAAAAACAAAAACAAAAAAAGAAACCAAAAAACCCTGGACCAGAAGGATTTCCAGTGGAATTCTGCAAAACATACAAGGAGGAGATGATACCAATCCTATTGAAAGTATTCCATGCAATTAAGAAAGATGGAATTCTCCCCAAATCATTTTGCAAAACTAATATCACACTGATACCCAAACTGGGTAAAGATACAACAAAAAGGAGAACTACAGGCCTATATCTCTTATGAATACAGATGCAAAAATTCTCAACAAGATTCTAGCAAATTGGATTCAACAACACATCTCAAGAATCATTCCCGTGACCAAGTAGGCTTCATCTCCCGGATGCAGGGCTGGATATAAATGTAATTAAATACATCAACAGATGTGAAAAAAAGAAACACTGATGCAGAAAAAGCTTTTGATAAAATCCAGCATCCCTTCTTGATAAAAACCATTGAACGCCTAAGCACAGAGGAAACATACCTCAAAACAGGAAGAGCCATCTATGACAAACCCATAGCCAACATATTACTAAATGAACAGAAACTGGAAGCATTTCCACTGAAAACTGGAACAAGACTAGACTGCCCACTCTCATTCCTCCTGTTTAATATAGTATTGGAAATCCTAGCTAGAGTAATCATCAAGATAAAGAAACAATGGGTATCCAAATAGGAAAAGAAGAAGACAAATTATCCCTTTTTGCTGACAATAAGATCCTATACCTCAAAAATCCAAGAGAAACCGTCAAAAACCTCCTTGCACTGATAAAAAGACTTTGGCAAAGTCTCGGGGTACAAAATAAATGTGCAAAAGACAGTTGCATTCTAATACAACAAAAACAAATAGGAAGAGAACCAAGTAAAAGCACAATCCCATTCACAATAGCCAATAAATAAATAAATAATGTGAAATTCCTCAGCGTCTTCCTAACCAGAGAAGTGAAAGATCTTTACAATGAAAACTACAAAACACAGCTCTAAGTAGTCAAAGATGACACAAACAAATGGAAAAATATTCCATGCTCATAGATTGAAAGAACCAGCATTGTTAAGATGTCCTTCCTACCAAAGACAATCTACAGATTCAATGTTATACCCATTAAATTACCAACTTCATTCTTCTCAGACCTGGAGCAATAATACAGAAATTCATTTGGAAACATAAACAACCACGAATAGCCAAAACAATCCTTAGCAAAAGAAACTAAGTGGGAGGTATCACACTTCCAGACTTTAAACTTTATTATAAGGCTACAATAATCAAAACAACCTGGTATTGGTACAGGAACAGTTATAAAGACCAATGGAACAGGATAGAAATCCTGGAAGCAAAACCTCAATTTCTCTACTGACTCATCTTCGACAAAGCCTCCACTAATAACCACTGGGGAGAGGAGAACCTATTCAGTAAACGGCGCTGGGAAAACTGGCTGACCACGTGCAGAAGAATGAAACAGGACCCCTACGTATCACATACACATAAATCAACTCCAAATGGATCAAAGACCTTAATGTGAAACCCCAAACTTTAAGAATCTTAGAAAATACAGTTGGATACCCTTACAGAAATTGGAATAGGCAACCAATTCCTGATCAAAAGCCCATGCCATAAGAGATAACATAGATAAGTGGGATCTCATCAGACAAAGTTTCTGCAAAGCAAAAGAAACCATCAAGAGAGTGGGGAGACAGTCCACTGAATGAGAAAAATATTTGCCGTCTGTATATCTGACATGGGTCTAACATCCAGGATCTACAAGGATCTCAAACGTGCTGACAGGAAAACAACCAAACAGCTCCATTAAAAATGGGCAAAAGCATGAATAAACACTTCTCAAAAGAAAACATATGAGCAGTCAACAGACACATGAAAAATACGCAGCTTCACTAATCATCAGAGAAATGCAAATCAAAACCACATCAAGATATCACCTAACTCCAGTAAGAATGACCATAATTAATAAAACAAAAAGCAACAGATGCTAGAGAGGATGTGAAGAAAAGGAAACACTTATTCATTGTTGGTGGGAATGCAAATTAGTTGAACCACTAAAGAAAACAGTGCGGCAATTCTTAAAAGAACTAGAAATTGACCTTCCTTACAATCCAGCAATCTCCCTCTGGGAATATATCGGGAGGAACTTAGGTCACTCTACGGTAAAGATACCTGCATACACATGTTTACTGCAGCACTATTTACAATATCAAAAACATGGAGCCAACCATGCTGCTCATTGAAACTGCACTGGATTTCAAAAAAAAGTGCTACATATACACAATGGAATATTACACAGCCATAAATGACAAACACATGAACTTTACAGCAACTTGGATGGATTTAGAGTCTATCATAGTGATGTATCACAGAAACAAGGAACTAAGTATCATATGTTGTTACTCATAAGTGAACCCTGAACATTTACCATAAAACTATAGGAAACGGATTGGCAGTAGCTGGAAACTGCCCAGGGGAAAAATTGGGGTGGGGCACATAACATTAATAAGGATACTTAGCTGGTCTCAGTGGCTCAGCCTGTAATCCCGCACCTTTGGGAGGCTGAGGTGAGTGGATTGCCTGAGGCTGCAGGTTCGAGACCTGCCTGGGCAGGCGAGACCTCATCTCTACAATAAAATCAAAAAATTAGCCGGGCGTGGTAGTGCGCGCCTGTAATTCAGGCTACTCGGAAGGCTGAGGTGGAAGGATTGCTGGAGCCCAGCAGGTCGAGGCTGCATTGGCCGGGAGTGGCCACTGCACTCCAGTCTGGGCGACAGAGTGAGACACCAACTCAAAAAAAAAAAAAAAAAAAGGATACTTGATCTCAAACCAGGTATAGTGGGGCCAAAGGTAGGCCCAAACTTTACCTGTACAATTACCACTTGTCTACCTAATCCTGAATTGTATGCCACATCTTTAAAATAGATTTTTTTTAAAAAAAGGTCCTGAAGGAGCTTTTGTATCACAACAATGTACCAGCACGCACAGCACTGTCTGTGAGGGAGTATTTTTAGACATTAAACAAATAACGATATTGGAATACCCTCCCTACTCACCTGATCTGGCACCCAAGGACTTTTTCTTTACCAAGAGGTAAAGGAAATATTGAAAGGAAGATATTTTGATGACATTCAGGACATCAAGGGTAATATGGTGACAGTTCTAATGGTCATTCCAGAAAAAGAATGCTCCAAAATTGCTTTGATGTGCGAACTAGGTGCTGGCATTGGTGCATAGATTTCCAAAGGGAGACTACTGAAGGTAATAGTAGTAACATTCAGCAAAGAGGTATATAGCACTTTTCCCAGGACTAGTTCGTGAACTTAATTGTCACAGCTCTTATGTCCAATCTCTTAGCTTCTACTGAGTTGGGCATGGGAGTTCTGGGCTTCTCTTATATCTGTTTATTCTTCTTCCAATTTCTGCCACAAATCATTAGCTTTATTTTTAAAATCCTAAGCAGATTTCAGGAGATTCTCCTTCACAACAAGTGTGTTCCTTCCTTCCCGAAAGGTGTTTCTTGTATTGGTTTAGTTCAAGTACAGCTCAAAATCTTCCAGAGACTTAACAGAAGCTCATTTTGCTTACTCCATGTCATTGTTTGTTTTTTTTCCAGGTTTCTAATATACGTATTGTAATTAATCTTCAATTATTTTACTTTTTACAGGGCCATTCTCTAATGCTGAAATTCCCTGGAAGATTCCAGAATGCTGCTTTTTAGAAAGATTCTAGCTCCATCAGGAGGCAGATATTTTCTCACCAGAGAATTCCTGTTCCTATTTTTAATTTGTTGCAGCTGTGCCTCCCTCTCATTTTTTTTGCTTCCTCTGGGATGTTTTTGCACTTTCTCTGAATAATCCTTTCCCTTTGCCTCTTTGTCATAGCTACAACTTTTCAATATCCAGTCTCTTCCTCCTGTAGAGCTAAAAATGTTCTTTTCCCATTAAAATGGAGAAGGAATGGCACCCTCTGTGTGTGGCCTGGTGTGTGGGTTCTGGTGGTGAAGACGGGGTGGTTTCTGATGTCACCAGGGCCTGGGGCATTTGGCCACATCCACAACCCTGACTGAGTTCCCAAAGCAGCTGTTTCACACTGGCTCATTTTGTTGGGTGCTATAATTCCTGCAATTCTTTGTGAATTACAGTTTAGTCACTTTTTTCCCAGACCTACCTATATTTGGTACTTTATTAAAAAATCTGAATAGAAGATTTGAAAATGCCATTTAATCAGATTTTGGGTTAATTTTAGAGATAATTGGGATTATTGATTTTGCCCTCAATGCATGAGATGCCCATTTCCAAAGCTCTATATCATTCACAGATTCAATGATCTTAGTTTTGTGTATTCCCCAAAAAATGTTTATTGTATGCCATTTATTAACTAATGTTTTGTCAAGCACAATGTAAAGACTCATAAGATACAAGTCTTAAGCTTAGCCTGTGAGTTGGTCATAGGCAGGTGTTAAACAGGTAAGTAAACAAGTAATTGTAATGCTGTGTCATATAATTGGTAGTGATGATGCAATTTTGCATTGCTTTAAAATTTCCAAAATTAAGAATAACTCCCTTCTGTGGACAAAGCCTTATACTAATTCTTGTAAAAATGAAAATGGAAAGTTTTCAGATATTGAGAGAAAGAAGCCAATTAGAATATTAGTGTACTGCATACTCATTCTCTATCTAAGACAATTCTAAGCAACTTTAGAGAACAGCCATTGATTTTTAGCATTCTGCCAGAGGGGATATCTTCTTTAGGTATCTCAGCAGTTCCAAATTCCTCACTGGCTGATCTCCCATGGAGGTTGAGAGGTGACACAGAGGTATCTGGTCACAAGCACAGCCAAACTCTGTGTGCATCACTAGATGACTTCTGGATAGGTGAGATGATCTTCTGATTTTATCTCTTTGGAATATGGATTAATGAACTATAATACTAACTCATCACATCTTCATAACAGCATCTGAGTCAGCTTTGACCAGGAGTTTCTTCTTTGTTTGTTGAACAGCAAACAAGGGCACTTACTAGACAAAGGGTGATTTTTTTCAGTGTTTTCCAAATGCTATCTGCAGTATGTATAATTTATTTTGCAGATATCCCCAGTAGCTTGCTTAAGAAAAGTATGTAACAGTCTCACTTCCCTAATTACATTTTTTCTTGAAAGATAGAGAAAAAAATAATTAATTGCATAGTGAGTGATAAAATGTTCTCACATCCTTTAAAGGGTATTTTAACCAAAGATCTTCCAGATTAGTTGTTTAAAATTCTACAAAAGTGTGGAGTGGGGAGGGTAGTGACATGATTCCTATCATTTTTTTTTCTCCCATGTTATGAGAAAAAAAATTCAGTGATCAAATCTACAATGAGAAAAAATGTGACATGACATCAGAAAATGCCTTTTGGTTTAGTATAGTTCATAAACCATGGTTGAAGGTACTTACACTTATTTCTTATATTATAGATCTTTGATTTAAATTACTTTTCCTGGTTGGATACTTACAAAGGAGTAGTGAATGTTCAATGTTTTTGGCCTTAGTGGCTACTTTTGGTTTTCTCATTTGTGTTCCCCCCCCATAAGTTGTAGTAATGGTGTTTGGATGATTTGAGTGTGAGAAGATAATTGATAGAATCATTTTCAATTTATTTTGAAGTTAATATCTTTGAAGGATTATATTTTCAAAATAATTTAATTTTTTTCAAAATGTAAGCAGTGGGCCAGGCATGGTGGCTCACACCTGTAATCCCAGTACTTTGGGAGGCTGAGATGAGGGGATTACCTGAGTCCAGGAGCAAAACAAGCATAGGCAACATAGCTATAACTTGTCTCTACAAAAAAATAAAAATAAAAAAAATTAGCCAGGCATGATGATGTGTACCAGCTACTTGGGAGGCTGAGGCAGAGGGATTTCTCTGAGCCCAGGCTGTGGTGAGCCATGATTGGGCCAATGCACTCCAGCCCGGGTAACAGAGCAAAGCCCCTACTCAAAAAAAATTTAAAAATTTAAAAAAATGTAAACAGTGAATTTTCCATATAGTGTTTCCTTTCCATCCATACTCAATTTTTCTCTGGTTCCTATCTGTCAAGACCCTGCTCAGTTTGTAATCTTCCAGTATTACCCCAGCTATATAGTGTCTCCTTTATGCAAACTCAAAAACTCATTTCATTTCCAATTTATATATAATATATAATGCATATTTTATGGTATACTATATGTAGATACTTTTTTTTTTTTTGTCTTACACAGTTTTATGCTTTTGGCTACTCTGTTGCTTAATTAAGTAAAGAAATATTTGAGTGTCTAGCTCTGGGGCTACAGCAATCAACAAAACAGATTTGTTGAGTGTACATTCTAGTGGGATAGACAGAAAATAAATATTAGTAAAATAGAAAGTGATACCCAAGCCGGGCTCGGTGTCTCAGCCTGTAATCCCACGCCTTTGGGAGGCTGACGTGAGTGAATTGCCTGAGCCCGAGAGTTCGAGACCCACCTGGGCAACTTGGCGAGACCTCATCTCTACAATGAATCAAAAATTAGCTGGGCGTGGTAGCGCGCGCCTGTAGTTCCAGCTACTTGGAAGACTGAGGCGGAGGATCGCCGGAGCCCAGCGGGTCGAGGCTGTGGTGGCCGGGAGCGGCCACTGCACTCCAGTCTGGGAGACAGAGACTCCAACTAAAAAAAAAAAAAAAAAAAGAAAGTGATACCTAGAAGAGAAAACAAATATAACAATGAAGAAAGATGAGCAAGGGTGAATTAGGGGGTGGGTTTTAAATAGAGTGACCAAAAAGGACCTAACTAAGAAAACGATGATGAGTCAAGAAATTATGGAGGTGAAGAAGACAGCCATTTGGATATCTGGAGGAAGAGCATGCTGAATTAACAGGAGCAGCATGTATAGTGGCCCTGAGGTGAGAGTGTTCTTGGTGTGTTTGAGAAGCAACAGGGTGGCCAGTTAGGCTGGAAGTAACTGAGCAAGGGGGAGAATGTACGACCTGATTCTAGGGATTTAGAGGTCCTCAAAGGACTTTGGCTTTGACAGAGCTGCAAATATATACGGGGGCTTTTTGATGGACATAATTGAACTTGCATTTTAACAATATCGCCGTGTTTGCTGTATTAAGAATAGAAAATATGGGACAAGAGTGGAAGAAGGGAAACAAATCTAATCATCTAAGCGGTGATGGAGAAAAGAAATAATCAAATTCTAGAAGGTGAAGCTCTACACTCATTCATTAGTACTTTCCCTGTCCTAGTACTGATCACATCCTGAAACCAGGATCCTTGGCTCCCTTTAATGGAGAAGGATACTTAGAAAATAAGGTCTGGACACGAGGCATGCTTATTGCTTCTGGATGATTTCATTGGACAAAAATTAGATTATTATTACTTTTTCAAAAATTTAATGAGTTCCTAGGGAGAAATCTTCTTTCAATTCCAGCCACAGAGGTTTTGTTTGTTTGTTTTTGCCTTCTCACATAATTTATGTTTTCCTTCTTCCAGAGTGAGAAGTCTAGGAACAAGAAATGTCAGTATATTTACTCATTGGCTCAATATCATGATATACATAAAATAGTTTTAGAATATATCACTATCAGGACAAATATTAAATTAAAGATTTTCTTTGCCATTTTCATTGTCTTTCAAGTAAGGGGTATATAATCAAAGTAACGTTTTCATAATAATATAGTATTTGGATTAATTTTTCCTGATATGGTTATATAATCCATTTGATACACAGTATAACTTCTTTGTTTCCATTTGTATTCAGCTTTAGTTTGATCCAGTTAATTTTGATTTAATTTATTTTTGAATATGCAGACCACAAACATGATATTCAAAGTCAAAACTATTCAAATAACTACTTCCTACCATCTAATTCCCACCCACTCTCTAGAGGTAGCCAATTAAATTACTGTCAAGTTTATTATCCCTGTTTTTTTTTTTTCAAAAGTAAGCTAATGCATGCATATGCCTCCTTCACTTTTTCCTATCTAAGACACAGTAAATTATACTTACACCATAGCACATTGCTTTTTAATTTAACAATATATGTAGGAAATCATTTTACATCTGTTGGTAGAGAGTCTCCCATTCGTCTGTAGAGCTGTGGATACTCCACTGGGAGCGTGAATTATAGCTTGATTTATTTCTGGACATGGACATTTAGGTTGTTTCCAATATTTTGTAACAACAAAAAATGCTACAATGGAAAATTTTGTGCATATGTGTTTTTCATTTTGGAAATATATCTTCAAAGTAATTTCTAGAAATCAGATTTCTGGGTCAAAGGGTAAATAAAAATGTAGGACTCAATTTTTTAAAAATTTCATTTATTTAACTGACAAATATAAATTAAATATATTTTTATGTACCCATGATGTTTTAAATTATGTAAATATTGTAGAATGGGTAAACCAAGTTAATTAACACATGCATTACCTTATGTCCTTATCTTTCTTTGTAGTGAGAACATGCAACTCTAGGTGATTTTCAAAATACAATACATTGTCATTAAGTATAGTCTCCATGTTGTGCAATAGAACTCTTGAAATTTCTACTCTGTATGTGAAATCTTGTATTTTTTGACTAATATTTGTCTAATTTCCCAATCTTCCCAGCCCCTCCTACCAACATTCTACTTTCTACTTCTATGTGTTCAATTTTTTAAGATTATACATATAAACTATGTCATGCAGAATTTGTGACTGACTTATTTCACTTAGCACAATGGCTTCTGGGTTCAACCATGTTGTTGCAAATGACAAGATGTCTTTCTTTTCTTAGGACTGGCTAGTATCCCATTGTGTATATAGGCCACACTGTCTTTATCCATTCATCCATTGATGAACACCAGTTAGTTCTCTAATTTATTTATTATAAGTAATACTGCAATGAATATGGGAATGCAGCTATCTCTTCAACACACTGATTTTATTTCTTTGGTATATATATAGCTGGTAGTGGGATAGCTGGTCACATGGTAGTTCTATTTTTAATTTTTTGAGGAAGTGCCATAGTGTTTTCTATAATGGTTGTACTGATTTGCATTTTCACCGAGCGTATCCAAACCTTCCTTTTTCTTCCCATTTTCATCAACATTTGCCTTTCATCTTTTTGTTAATAGCCATTCTAACAGGTGTGAGGTGATATTGTATTGTGGTTTCTTGCAAATTAATGATTGATGATGTTGAACATTTTTTTCATGTACCTGTTGATCATTTATATTTTTTCTTTTGAGAAATATCTATTTAAATTATTTGTCCACATTTTAACCAGGCTGCTTACTTTCTTGATATTTATTTGAGTTTCTCATATACTTTCTATATCTATCCCTAAGCAGATGTATGGCTTGCAATTATGTTCTCTAATTCTGTAAGTTTTCTCTTCACCCTGATGCCTTTGTTGTGCAGAAGCTTTTTATTATGGTGAAATTCCATTGGTCTATTTCTGCTTTGTTGTTTGTGTTTTTGGGGTCACATTTAGAAAATGATTGCCTGTGTTAATCTCATGGAGCTTTTCCCCAGTGATTTTTCTCTAGTAGTTTTATAGTTTCAGGTCTTGTAGTCTATGTCCTTTTATTTTGAGTTGATTTTGTACATAGTGGGACATAAGGGTCTAATTTCATTATATTGTATGTGGATCTTCCAGTTTTAAAAATAACATTTATTGAAGAGACTGTGCTTTCCCCCATTATGTGTTCTTACCACATTTGTCAAAAACCAATGGGTCATAAATGTGTGGGTTTATGTCTGTGCCTTCTGTTCTATTCCATTAGTCCACATGTCTGCTTTTATGCCAGTACCATAATGTTTTGATAATGAGTGTTTTGCAGTATATTTTGAAGTCAGATAGTGTGATGCCTCCAGCTTTGTTCATTTTGTTGAAGATTACTTTGGCTATTCAGGATTTTTTGTGGTTTAAACAAGTTTAATTTAATTCAATTTTTTTATTTCTTTGAAAAATGTTATTGAAATTTTGATAAGGATTGCATTGAATCTGCAGATTGTTTGTGGGTAGTATGAACATTTTAACAATATTAATTCTTCTGATTCATAAGCATGATATCTCTTCATTTATTTGTTTCCTCTTCAATTTCTTTTATCAGTGTTTTATAATTTTTAGTGTATAGGTCTTTCACCTCCTTGGTTAAATGTATTCCTTATTTTTTTTCCGGATATTTTGTTGTTATAAAAATGAACTTTTTTTCTTTTCTTTTTTTAGATAGGTGTCATTCTGTTGCTTAGGTTGGAGTGCAGTGGCACCATCATGACTCACTGCAACCTTGACCTTCTGAGTTCAGCAATTCTCCTTCCTCAGCCTGCCAAATGGTTGGGAGTAGAGGCATGCAACATCACATCTGGCTAATGTAATTTTTATTTTTTTGTAGAGATAAGGTCTTGCTGTGTTGGCCAGACTGGTCTCGAATTCCCAAGCTCAATAAACCCTCCTGCTTCAGTCTCCCAATGTGTTGAGATTTCAGTGTGAGCCACCATGCCTGTCCTGCAACTGATTTTTGTATGTTGATTTTGTATCTTGCAACTTTACTAAACTAGTTTATTTGTTCTAAGAGTTTCTGGTGGTATCTCTATGCTTTTCTGTAGATAAGATCATGTAATCTGCAAACAAGGCCAATATCACTTCCTCTTTTCCAATTTGCATGTCTTTTATTTATTTTTCTTGTCAAATTGCTTTTTTTTTTGAGTTGGAGTTTCACTCTGTCACCCAGGCTGAAGTGCAGTGGCACACTCACAGCCACCTCAGCCTTGACCTGCTGGGCTCAGGTGATTCTTCCTTCTCAGCCTTCCAAGTAGCTGGAAATACAGGTGTGTGCTACCATGCCTGGCTAATTTTTAAAATTTATTTTAGAGACGAGGTGTCACCAAGTTTCCTGGACTGGTCTTGAACCCGTGGGGTCAGGCAATTCACTCGCCCCACCTCCCAAAATGCTGGGATTATAGGTTAAGCCACTGATCCCAGCCAAATTGCTTTGACTAAGACTTCCAGTAAAGAGGGTTCCTGCCTTAAGATGGTCTAATTTATGATTTTTAAAAAATTTTATGATGATGCCAGTGTGGTACACATTCAGGAAAATCTGTACTTTAAAAACTCATACCACCATTCTGTTTTTTTATTTTAGTACAGTATTCAATAATTGCATAATATATCCAACACTTCTTAAAATATAAAATAGGCCTTGTTTTAATTTTGCCCCAAAATAGGCTAATATAAACTTTCTGAGAATGTTTAAGGTAGGCTATGTTAAACTAAAATTTTCAGTAGATTAGATGTAGTAAATACATTTTAACTTACAATATTTTTAACTTATGGGTTTACCAGGACATAATAAGTTGAAGAACATTGTAAGTTGAAGAAAATCTCTACTATATTGAGTAGAAGTGTTAAGAGTAAGCATCCTTGTTTTGCGCCTGATGTTAGATCAAAAACCTTCAACATTTTACTGTCGAGTATGATACTAGCTGTGGGCTTATCACCTATGGACTTTATTGTGTTGAGGTATATTATTTCTATACTTAATTTGTTATGATTGGTTTGTTTTATCATGAAAGTGTCGGGGTACCAGCCCCGACCAAAGAGGGGAAGGGTTAGGACCCGCTCCAGAGAATCCGGACGGCGAGAAGAGACCACTCTGAGGCAGTTTCTTCTGGGAACAGTCTGATCAGGACTGAAGCCAAATTTTATTCGGACACCTTCCAACTTATATACCATTTTTCATACCCTCCAGCAGTGTGATAATCACTTGCTGGGGGCGTACAAACTCCATGATGTATATTGCGATTTACAAACTATGCATCACAAGACCATCACAAGACTTGCAAGCTCCAAGCAGGCGTGCCTTTACAAATCTCACATCAAGGTCACAGGTGCACAAATACAGTTCGTTTAAAAGTGTCTTCCATAGTGTTCAACAAATCATTCATATTATACTCTTTGTTCTAAACCCTGATTAATACAAAAACTTTCTTAGTTAACTCTAGGTTCAATCCAAGTTCACTGACTCCTAATATTTTTTAACGATTGAATTTATCAACTTAACACTATACTATAATCTATTAGTTTACCTAAATGACTTAATTTTTATTTATTCCATTAACCTATTACGATTCAACATAGTGGCCTGTAATTCTATAACAATTAATTCAAAACTTATTCCTTACCATGACTTATATGAGTATCATGATCTAGTGTTTGGACTTTAATACTATGCTATATCTCATTAAGCTAATACCTTATCATCAAATCTTATAATTATCATTGACGTATGATTTTAGAATCATAACACTATAATTCTCATTCTATTCTAATAAAACTACGACTTTAACCCAAAACTTAAATCTTTTTTCCTAGTATATTAATACATGGCTACGTGTAAAATTTCCTATTGTCATATTAGAAGCAAAAACTACAGCGTTGGGAAAGTTTCGGTATACTAATCAAAGGATCTTAAAATTGGCCTACAGGAACTAAAGTCATAATCTGAGAAAAGGAAACTTAAAAAGCTTAAACAAAACCTAAAAGTTTTCTACGAATGCTTATTACTGTTTAAATCTTTCTGATGGAAATTATATCGTCTTAAATGAATGTTTTATCCGAACAAGTCTATTCTAAAAATCAAATAGTGTCGGCCATACTCTTGGATAATGGACTGCACAGTTACTATGGAAATGGCCACGGGCTGAAGCAAACAGTTTTGGCATGTAACGAAACTAGAAAAACGTCCTGAAGAAAAACGCCCTGCCCGGCTAAAAGGCGGGGCAATAAAACTATTATAATTTAGTTTCTAATCTTAATCCTAGGAGAAACTGCCTTTGGGAACAAGAGCTGAAGAAAAACGCCCTGCCCAGCTAAATGGCGGGGCAATAAAACTATTATGATAATTTAGTTTCTAATCTTAATCCTAGGAGGAACTGCCTTTGGGAACAAGAGCTGACTCACCAGTCTACCAGGAATAGAAGTTAAAAAATATCTAGAAAGAAATAAGATTTAGAAAGGACAAGGTCATTCTGCTGTATAACCTTTCATCAGGTGTACAGAGATTTTACTTATAAGTTTTACTGCCATGTATGCACACTGGTCACTAATCACACGCCAATATTATAGGTATAACTGACATCCTACGTCAGAGGTGATCTTCCAGATGGGCCTTTACAGGCCCATCTATAGATGTAGCTATAGATGTTGGCTCCCAACATGAAAGGGCATTGAATTTTGTCAAATGCTTCTTTTTCATCTGTTGAGATGAGCAGATGGTTTTGTCTTTCATTCTGTTAATGTGATATATCACAGTCATAGATTTACATATGTTGAACCATCCTTGTATCTGTGGGATAAATCCCACTTTATCATAATTGACTTTTAAAATATGCTATTGAATTCAGTTTACTAGTACCTTGTTGAAAATCTTTTAAGTCTATGTTGTTCAGGGATATTGATCTGCTAAAAATGCAATTAAAAAAATCAAAATATCTTTCACAAAGTTTGTATCACTTTGCCTTGCCACAAGAAATGTATGAGAGTGTCCATCTTTTCTCAGCTGTCCCACTACTAGATAGTATGTTGTCAAATTTTGAATATATGCCAACCTTACCATATCTCAGTGTACTGCTAATTTACATGTTTATTATTTTGAGAAGACAAATACATTTTTACCTGTGTAATTATGAGGATGATGACTGCTATTAGCTGTACCGTATAATAGTATTAAAAAAGCAAACTTGGTGCTCACTTTCAGAGTCTTAGAGAAATTAATTTTAAGTTACTTATTGGAAATTTAAGTTAATTTGTTGAGTAGGTAGTTGGTCTATAAGCCTGGGACGTAGGGGAATTATATGGGCTGAAGGTATAATTTTATGGTATTATAAATATATGATATTTACATGCTTTGTCCTGGATAAGATCACCAAAAGAATGCATATAGTTGGAAAAGAGAGGACATACCAAAATTTAGTCCATTGGCTCTTTAGCATTGGATGAATAAAGAAAATAAAGAAAAACTAGATAAGAAGATGGAGATGAAAATGCTCAGAAAGGCAGGGAAAAATGAAAATCTGAGGTCCTAAAAGCCACATGAAGTAGAGGTGATTGTATTTGGAACAATTGTTACAGATAGGTTAAATTATTTGAAAACTGACCATAGAATTTAAGAGCATAGAGGTCACAAATTTAGTTTTTGTGTGTTGTGGGGTAAAAGCCTGATTGGATTGGGTTGAAGAAGAAATAGTCAGGGGAAAAAAAAAAAAAACCTGAACCAGAGATTGGTGGAATAATTAAAAGAATTAAAATATTCTTTTAATTAAAAAAAAAAAAATTAACTGCAGAGGAAAATGCAAAAATGGGCAACAATTTAAGTCTCTCAAGAATTGACATCATATCACTATTCTTGGTCCCTTATTAATTATTATGGTGGACATTATTACAGTGAACATTTTCATAATAAAAGCATTAAAATCCCAGTTGAAAATGTTTTTCAATGTATGAATCTCCTTTATATCTCTATAGATATCCTTTTTAAAAAACATTCAGAGAAATGCTTTATAACTTTTTGAGAAGCAATGCATTATAATGAGAAAAACTTTGAACATAAGCCGTGGGATATTAAGTTTCCCTAATTAAAATATAGACAGATCTACTGTTGACATACTCTCTCAAGCATATTTCTGTTTTTTTTGATCCATTAACACATTTCCTATATCAGACTTGTTGAATTGTTGATGTAGAGGGCTCTCCCAAACAGAAATACCTTCTATTTTTTTCCATTCAGATTTTCATTTTAAATGGGACACTGTTTTATGCAATTGACTTAAATTACCATAAGACCCCCATTCCAACCTTCCCCCCAAAATGATCATTCAAGATGAATGCCTTTTGGAGATCTTGCCAGAGACACACAGAGAAGGATGAGAATGGTCTGGTACCACATCTTTGAAAGACCATTGAGTTTTTCTAATTAAGAACTCCTATTACTAGCAACATATCTTTCAGCTGAGGATGACAATATACTATACCAAGTTTTATTGTTCTCGTTAGGTAAATGAAAAAGGAAAGTAATATAAATTTTAGTGTGATCACATTTCCAGCAACTAAGCAAATACTTATTCATAGTTGGAACAATTTTAATCAGATAGCATTGCTTTGTGTTCATTTATTAATTTCATGAAGTAGTAAAAAATTTAATGTGGATTTTTTTGAAAATATTTATTCTGTTTACTTTTATTTTATTAATTTTCTCTAAAGATGTACTCCTTGACATGTTTGACTACGTTGTGTCTTGGTGAAGGCAAACTTGTCTACTTCTCTGCTTCTCTGTTTATAGTTCAAATATCTAGTATATAAACAGTAATAGAGTTAAAATATCACTCAGTTTGGTAACTTTATTTTTCATTTATTAATTCAACAAGTTATCAGCAAGTCTCTTATAAGAAAATCCCTCACAATATAAACAAGCCAATAAGTATTAAATGCTCACTCTGTGTAAGGTGCTTCTCTGAGTTCTTTCTTTCCATGCATGTTTTATTTAACCTTTACAACAACTCTATGAAATAGGTACTAGTATTTCTTTTGAAAAGATTTGGAAACAGATTTCTGAAGGTTAAGAAACTTACTCAAGGTCAAGTAGTCACTGTGCCACAGAGCTGAAACTGGAACTAGGCCTTTTCTGACTCTATGGTTCATCCTCTCAACCATAGATTCTGGAGAAGGAGGTAATAGATTCTTGCTTTTGAGGTCATTGTGGTTTGCAGATGAGGGAGAAACAGAGTGGAAGCCTTGTACATTTGTGGATGGTCAGAAATTCTCTGTTAATGATGATGATAAGTCAAAGGAACATTTTTCTTCAAGAATTGATTCACAGAGATTAGTTCTAGCACATTAACTATGACTTTTATGAAACTATGACTGTGTCACTGGTACCTGCTGGGCACTAGAGAAATGCTGGTAAATAATCTGCTTATATAGGGTGCTTAGGGCAAGTGCCCAGTGGTATCTGTGAGCGTTTGGACATCAGTAGGGTTCAATTTAAGATCTTATTGTCCTCTGGGGAAATCCCTGTTTGGCCTTCTCCAATCCACAGTGTTGGGTTTACAATTGCACCATCACCAAGCTGGTCTTAATGATCCCCTCAACTTGGCTACATTTTAGACAGCTTTCTTCCTGATGATAGACTCCTGACCTCACTTTTCTTTTACAGTGCTTACTTTGAAAACTTGCAATTGTAAATTCTTTCTTCACCTTTTTGAAACCCAGGGAGTCTCAAGGACATGGGAGTCATCCCTTTGAAATATAATCATCAAAAAAGATATGGCTTCTATCCCTGAATCTTTATGGAAGGGTATGATTCTAACTTTGATAAGCACTAATTAGCAAATGCAGAAGGCCTAATCACTCTGACCAACTCTTTCTCTGTTGTCCTTCAGTACTTTCCCATTCACCTCAGGGATCAAAAATTCTCCAGTTCTTTGTTTTTGCAGAGTTGAACTCAGTCTCTCTTTCCTATTGCAATAGCCTTGAATAAAATCTTCCTTGCCTTTTGAACCCATCTGGCACAACTTTTCTTTGGCACATAGGCGTGGTGGAACCATAAAAACCTGTACCTGACAACTGTGATGAAGTCATTCCGGAAGGGAACTATTCTCAGCACATGAGTGACTTGAATCAGAAGCCACAAGATCCTCTATGTACCTTTTCTGGTACATGCATTTCTATTCCCAAAATAATTTTACTTGAAACTATAGAATGTTAGAGTTGAAATGGATACTTGATATCAGTAAGTTCAATCCCTTTGACTTACCAGTTAGAAAAGAGGTCATTTGCCCAAAATCAACTGCATGATTAGCTTTGGTATTATAAGACCTGTCTTCTGACACTCAGTTCAGTCAATTTTGGGCAAACCAGTGTTTTTATATTTGTTGCAGATGAAATCATGAGTCTTCAAGCTTCTTGTCATAAAGTCACATTCTTTCTATATACGATATTATCATTACACTGATAAAAAATTTGATGACAAATTGAGAGAGAACTATATAAGTTGTCATTATTTGTTTTTTATACCATAAAATATTTGGGCTAATATCTTGGATTTAATATGAAATACTAGATCACATAGAGTCTCATTATTTGAATTAAGACCTACCAGTCAATGTCCTATATGGTTTTAATTTTAAAGCATACAATTTTGCTTCAAGCTGTTAGGGAAATTAAAATGCATTATTTTTAGGTTTTACAGCATTTTCAACTAGTCTTTTGTCATGAGATGAATATTGCAATCTATCAATTTTTTATTCATGATGCTATTTAAATAAATATCAGGTTTTTGTAAGTGTGCCGTTCAAGTTCCCATTATCATGCAACAAAGCTTTTTCCAAATTGCCTGAGGTTAGTGCTTTTGTTAGAACCCAGGAGATTGTAAAGCATAGCTTGAATCATGAGAAAGTTAACTGACCTGTATTTGAAATAAATAGATACATATACAATTAAATATATATATAAAATTATATTTATATAATAAAAAAATTAACATCAAGGTCATATCACCAGATTTAACCATTATCAGAATTGAATCACTCAAGATTAAAACTCATAATTATTAAGTCACAGCAAAGTTAGGTATTTTTGTGTGGTCACCTGCATTTAGCACCTGACTTAAAAATTTTGGCATTGGAAATGTCCTGGGTCACAGAGAATGTTTAGAGTTGCTTAGCTTTACAGGCAGTTTTTAAAAAGCATAAGTGAATGCATAAATTAACCCTTATTTGAATGTACAACAGTCAAAATTGGAATATCTCTACCACTAAGCTAGGCTAAACTGTTCTGCTTCTGGGTTAAAAGGTTTATGACTCATTTAAAAGTAATGGGTGATGACTAGAGCTTAGTGGGAAGGATGTTTTGATGATCAGTTTCAAAGTGTCAGTTCATCTATTTCGTCTTGTCAGTGCATCGAAATGCCATGCGGCAGCTATTTGGTGTATGTAACAAATGGTTAAGTACTTATTCTATCATTGTCCTAATAACTCGTTGCATGTGGAAATACAAAAAGAGCAAAATATTTAGCTTGTTAAGGAGCTAAGGCACATGGTAGTTGGCCAGGTATATTTGACTTTCTCTCGCCTGAGTAGGATCTCTTCTACAAGCTGTTGGCAGCACCGAGACCCTTATGTTTTTTTTAGATTGGAAAATATAGTTTATTTAGAAAGCAAATGAGAGAGAGAGAGAGACAGGGAGAGAAGAGATTGACTTCTTCAAGGTAGGAGAGGGGGCCAGAGTCAGGAAACATGGCGCCCATAGCTCAAAGAGCCATGTGGACACACCATACTTTAAAATAGCAATGGCTTTCCTTATGTTGTTATTGTATCTGTAGTCCTGGTGCAAATGTACAATTTTTTATCAGCAGTTCAGAAATCTAAAAATTTGTTCATCTTTGTATGTTTCTGGAAAACCCTTTTTGTAACTTCAATGGATAAGAGATAATTTATATTTTCATTATTTATAAGGTTTAATTTATTAACATAATTTCTGTATTTACTTATATTTATTATTTTTTTTGAGTCAGGGGTCTCATTCTTTGGCCCAGTCTGGAGTGTAGTGGCACTATCAAAGCTCACAGCAACCTGGACCTCCTGGACACAGGCAATCCTTCTGCCTCAGCCTCCTGAGTAGTTGAGACTAAAGGGTGATGCCACCCTACCCTGCTAAATTTTTGGTTTCATTTTTTGTAGAGATGAGGTCTCTGCTATGTAGCCTAGGCTGGTCTTGAGCTCCTAGGCTCAATTCATCCTCCAGTCTCAGCCTCCTAAAGTTAGTGCTGGAATTACAATTGAGAACCACAGTGCCTAGCTAGTTTTTCATCTTTTTAAGAGATGGGGACTTACTCTGTTGCCCAGGCTGGAGCACAGAGGTGGAATCATAGCTCACTGCAGCTTCAAACCACTGGGCTCCATCTCCACCTCCCAAGTAACCGGGACTACAGGCACATGTCACTACACCTGGCTAATTTTTTTTTTATTGTTTTATAGAGACAAGGTCTTGCTATGTTGCCAAGGCTGATCTCCAATTCCTGGTCTCAAGCAATTCTCCTACCTCAGCCTCCCAAAGTGCTGGGATTACAAGCATGAGTCACTGTACTCAGCCGATTATTATTTATTTTATTTATCATGTTTTATTGTGCATATTAGTTTCACTACAGAAATATTACTATGCTTGATAATAGGTGACTTCTCTAGTCTTGAATGTGGGTGTTACATATAATATGGTACAGGGACTGTATTATCTTTCTACATCTAGCAATGTTTGAATCCTAAAACCCAGCTGACCCTAGAGGTTTTTAGAGAATTACAAGCCCCTATCACTATGATATGTAGCATCATTTGGCAACTACGGCCGATACTTCTTCCCACACACTCTCTTTTATAGTGTGGAATTGTTGCTGGGGGTGACTGCTCCCCTAGATGTTATATCTTTTAGTTCCTCTCACGGCTGATGTGATCCCATGACCAACTATAGCCTATAAAGTAGAAGCATACATGAGAAGTGTTGCTTTGGGCCAAAATTTTCTTGAGAAGCACACTGGGTGTCTCCCCTTCTGCTGTCTCTAAGCAGAGTACTCCAAGGCCCAAAGTGAAGGCAGAATCCCAAGGTAAAAGGAACTTGACTCCATAGATTACCACAGTGAAGGGCACTGCTCATGGTTTGGGAATATATACATTGTGTTGTTAAATGAGTGAGAAATACATTTCTTTGAGGTAAAACTTTAAGTTTTAGGGTTTCTTTGTTATAGCAGTTAGAGTTATTATAATCGATAAATACATACTCCCTCATGTGATTGGGTGTTATTTGCTAATTACTAAAAATATGTAATTCTTGTCTCTAAATTGACTATACAGTCTCTGAGGAAATACTGTTTTAGACCTGTGTCTAGTCAATTGTACTAGGAAGGAGGTGCAGTACAGAGGATGTTTTCATATAATTGAAAGAATCTAGATTTTAGAATCTGAAGAATTGTGTTTAAATTTTAGTTTCACTTAACAGTTGTATAACTTTGGGAACTCCTTAATCTCTTGAACCACAGATTTCCCAATCTGTAAAGCAGAGATAATGACATTTTGGGGCTCATTTTTTCTTTTTATTTCAATAGTTTTAGGGGGGATACAAATAGTTTTTGGTTACATGAGTGCATCGTATAGTGGCAGAAAAGTCTGGGCTTAAAAATAAATAAATAACAGAAATATTTTAAACAATTTTTAAGTGCAAAAAGTGATATTTTTGTGGACAGATAGTTATGGAAATCATAGTATAAGGACTAGAAACATCTATCACAATATCAGATTGCTTGGCACAAAGTTGTACTATCAAACATAATGCTTTAAACTGGTGCTGTTGAAAGAAAAATCTTAGACAAATGAACAGAGTTTAAATGAGCAAAGAACAACTTGTAAATCGGGCAGCCTCCCAAACCAGAGTAGGCTCAGAATGACACTGGCACAGTCATGTAGTGGAAAAAGATTTCTGGACAGAAAAAGGCAAGTAAATGACAGTAAACAGAAGGGGTTACAGAAACAGCTGACTTGGTTACAGCTTGGTGTTTGTCTTGTTTGAACATGGTTTGAACAATTGCCCTCCAATGATTGGCCAAAACTCGGTGATTGGCACAAGAAAAGTCACAGTGTGTTAACACATTCAGTTAGTTTACAGTTTACCACGTATAGAGAAACCTTTAGACTGAACTTAAAATATGTAGGGAGGCAGCTATAGGCTAAACTTAATTTACCAGTGCTTAAAAATGCTTTTTGAGAAACAAAACAATAACCACTAGAAGTAGATAGTGATTTACAAGGTACGACGTGTTGTTATGATCTTATCTCATTTATTGTTATGACAAATTTGGGAAGTTGCTGTGGTTAGCAGTATTGTTTTTGCAATAAAAAACAGAGGCACAGAAGATCTTGCCACTTATAAATGAAAATCTCAGAGGTAGAAGATAATTCTTCTGAAGTCAAATCCATGCTCCTCCTACCACAATAAAATCCTTTTCTTTCTTTCTTTCCTTCCTTTCTTCCTTCCCTCCCTTTCTCCCTCCCTCTCTCTTTCTCTCTCTCTGCCATGAACTCACTCTGTTGTCCAAGTTGTAGAGCAGTGGCATGGTCACAGCTCTCCACAGCTTGTAATTCCTGGGCTTAAGCAATCCTCATGCATCAGCCTCCTGAGTAGCTGGGACTTTAGGTATGCACCACCACACACGGATGATAATAATAATCATGACAATTATTATTATTACTATTTGTAGATGAGTTCTTGCTATGTTGCCCAGGTTGATGTTGAATCCTGGGCTCAAATGATCTTCCCATCTGTGCCTCTCAAAGTGCTGGGATTATAAACATGAGCCACTTTCCCCAGCCTAAAATCTTAAAATAAATGCATTTTCTTTTTGCTTGTTTATTTTTGGGCAAGACTTGCAGAAAATGCTTTTATGTTGCTGCTTTTTTTTTGGTATAAGTCCAGGCATACTGTATAGACTTAATATGACTCTTAAGCACTTATTTGTTTATGGATCTAGATGTAAGTTTGATTGATCAGCCTAAAAAAAATCTATAAATCATTTTTCTGGTTTTTGTTAGAGCTGGTCTAATGACATTGTGTAGGCATATTATAATAATTATTACATCTTCGGGTGTTTACCTTATACCAACTATTCTCTAGATGCTTTCCATACACTAATTTGTTATATATTTACAATAATCATACGAACTAACATAATTATCCCCATTTTACAGATGACAAATCTGAGATACAGTACAAGGAAGTAACTTTCTCAAGCTCACATGGCTAAAAGTGGCAGAGCCAGCCTTCAAATCCAGTCTGTCTCCAGAGTCTGTTCTCTGAAACACCATGATATCATGTCTCTCAACATGTGTCAATATACAGTTATTAATAATTGATAATAATTTTTTTGTTCAACTGAATAAATGATACATAATTTACAACTTACAGCCATCATTGATTATCTAGAATGGAATTTTTAAGCTGTTGGAAATTGACTTTTTATCTAGACAATTACATTTAATTATATTTTTAATACATCTTTTTAAAACAGGTCCCTGTCTCAGTGAATTTTGTAGACTCACATTCAGTAGGAAATCCTAGCAGGAGGTGGGATATTAAATGAGTAGGGGAGAAATGCAAGGGAGAAAAGTTCCATGGCCAGAAGTAAAGAGATACAGAGGTGAGATGACAAGAGAGTCTGTAGAAGGAATGGATGACATCTGCTGTTTTTTTTTGTTTTTTTTTTTATTTTCACAGATGAGTTTATTTAGTTTTTTTCAAATGCTTTCAGAATTTGACTGCATACAGTCAATATGATTTTTTTATATAACCAGACATCTGCTGCTATCAAGACCGGAGTGAGAGTTTTTCTACATGCCCAGATGCTGTCAAGACTGAATGGATCTAGAAAATCAAACAAGTCCAGATAGGCATAACTATTGAGTGCATCAGCTCTCTGGCAGAAGAGCTATCCTTTCATAATCAAGCTGTGTTAGTTACTTCCATGAGTTTTGTTGGACTTGACCATTATTCCATTCCACGTTTCCATGAATATGTCCTCACAGTGGGATCCATAAGAAAAACTCTCACACTCAGTAGCACTATAATTACTACTACATTTCTGCTCTTGAGGTTTTGGAGTTCTTTGAAACATTCAGTCACCATGTAATGTTAGCAAGTACTTTGTTCATCTTTTGAAAATTGACTATTGTTTATTTAATGTTTCGTATTTTCCCTTGTATTCATGTGCAAGGTATTGTACTGTATTAATTAAAGGGCAAACTCTGGGAGTCAGACAGATATGGAGTAGAATCTTTGCTCATCCACTTCCTAGCTTTGTGACCTTGAGCAAGTTACATAACCTCTCTAAATCTCAGTTACATCATTTGTAAGCTGGGGAATAATAAAAATACCTACTTCATAAAGCGGTAGCGATAATTTAATGAAATAATGTTTGTAAATCACTCAATGCAGTGCCTGGCCCATAATTAGTGCTCAATAAATATAGACTCTTATTAAACTGATGGTACATTTTGTGAAGTTGATTTACCTTTCCAAAGTGAGCAATGTCACTCTCTTCTTCCTGGCAGGAATAAATGCACCAATATATTCTAACTGTGCCACTGTTGCCTTGGTCTAAGTGCAATGGCTAGAATGGGAACGAGAGAAAGTTGACTAAATAGTCCAAGAGTGCAATATCAGACAGTGAACGTGTGGGACCTGTGAAGAATGCTCTGACTGACACTGAGGAAATACACTTCTTACTAAAAAGGACAAAAAACAAAATAGGTTTACCAAGAACAATTAAACCCAATGAGAAATGTGAGCCTGAGGTTGCAAGCCAATTTGCCAAAGAGACTGAGTCCAGGGAGGGAAGACCGCATGTGCAAGGTCACATGGCAACAGAGGGAACCAGAAGCATCCCAGAGTCTGTGGTACATAGAAAGGTACAGCAAATGAGAATCTTTCTTCCCCAAGTCTTGAATGAACAGAGTTAATTTCAGTGAGAATAAGGTGAAGAAAAAATATTTTTACTTCTCTCCCCCTTTAATTGTTAAATAACTGAGTCCTCAAAGAGAATAATATTCCTACTTTTACTTTCTGGCTCCATAGTGGATAGGAGATGAAGAAGTGATTATTTGTTAAATATTTACGTCCTTGGGCTTCATGTGAGCTATTACAATCACTTTGAGCCCACAGGCCTCTGTCAATTTTATGAGTGTCATTAATCTTGTCATTTAACCATCTTAGCCTTCGTTTTGTGTTCTCCTCCACCTTGCCTGTCCTTGATGGCAAAGAGCAAGATGTGTTTGTTAACAGAAGAGGAGAAAGGTATCCTTTCTCTCCATGATCAACACAACCCAATTGTGTGTGTGTGTATGTGTGTGTGTGTGTGCATATATATATATTTTTTTTTTGTGGGTCAGTTTTCCTGTGAATTCTCATACCTGCTTTTACTAAAGTGCTTGGAACTAAGGCTTTTTTCTTTCCTTTGTGGAAATATCTCATCTTTTAAAAATTTCAAAGTGATATCTCAGGGTTTCCTTGAGCACCAAGGGATAACAGAGCTCAAAGAAAAGGTCTGGGTTGTAGACCAGAATAAAGAACAGGTTTGAAGAGTGAAGGTTAGGGTTAGAACCTGCAAAGAGATAATAATTGCTGCCAGTTTTATAACCCTTAAGCCTGAATGATGAAGGCCACAAATTCAAGCAGTCACAATTGCTGGTTAACCTAGAAGTTGTGCTTCAGTCTTTCTTCCATTTATGATTAATTTGCTCATTCAGTAAACATTCACTGAACTCCTACTATGTGCAACGTTCTAACAGTGAAACATGGTGAAGAATAAGGTCAAAATTCCACCTGGCAGCAGTCTGCAGCCTGGCTGGAAAAACAGACATGCAAATTACTGTTTTAAAACAAGGAGATATACCCTCAAATACACACACACACACACACACACACACACACACACACACACACACACACACACACAGAGATATACTCGTGTATATAAAAGAGACATACTCAAAGAGCTGAGGGAACCTAGAAAAAAGAGCAATTAATTCTCGCCAGCAATGCTGATAGCTTTATGTCAGGAGAAGGAAAGAGGGAGAAACACACTGAAGGGATGAGTTGACTGGGGTTCAAAGGCCCTGTGATGGCCAGTGGGCTCATGGCAATAAGAAGCTCTCTCATAGAGTAACCACACATACTGTCTCTCCTGGGGATGGTCTAGTATGTAACTTTTGTATTGGTGTTATTATTAATTCAGTCCCTTTTCATTGTGCAGAGTGAGTGACTGGTTACTTGCAGCTCTCTTGCCCTTTGGTGTTAGAAGCTCTTCCTAGCTCTTGCTTTCTGGTTCTAACTTTCCCCCCAACACACAACGAGGGAAGGAGCTCATGGCACAGTCCTGTAGGTGAGAACTGACAGAGAACTCAGGAAGAAGGTTGGGAATTGTAGTTCTGGGGCTGAGGAGACAGCCTTGAACTGAGGAGTGGGCTAAGGGTACGGGCAATGTAGAATCTTCTCCTAGGCTTTTGACCAAGGTTTCCCAATATGTGTTGTGTTGCTCATATATATAACGTAATAATAGATAGTTCATGGCTGAGCTTGGTGGCTCAGCTTGTAATCTCAGTACTTTGGGAGGCCAAGGCAAGTAGATTGCCTGATTCCGTGGGTTCGAGACCAACCCGGGCAACTTGCGGAGACCTCGTCTCTACAATGAATCAAAAATTTTCCGGGCATGGTAGTGGTACTTGGAAAGCTGAGGGGAAAGGATCATGGAGTCCAGCAGGTCGACGCTGGGGTGGCAGTGTGGGGGCCACTGCATTCTAACCTGGGTGATGGAGTGAGACTCCAACCAAAAAAAATAGTTAATGAATAAAAACAGTTTCCTGGTCATTTATAAATAAAGGCTGCATGAAAGGCTGCACTACACAGACATAAACAGGTGTCTTTATTCTGGATTTCTTATGGCCTTTAAAGCAGGGATCCTCAACCCCTGGACCGCAGACCTGTACTGATCCGTGGCCTGTTAGGAAACAGGTCACACGGCAAGAGGTGACTAGCAGGTGAGTGGAGCTCCATTTTTCTGTCAGATCAGTAGTGGCATTAGATTCTTATAGGGCCATGAACCCTATTGTGAACTGTGCATGTGAGGGATCTAGTTTGAGTGCTCTCGTGAGAATCTAATGCCTGGTGATTTCCCATCCCCTACCCTCTTCCCTCTCCCCATCCACGGAAAAGAATGTCTTCCACAAAACTGGTCCCTGATGTCAAAAAGTCTGGGAAGCATTGCTTCACAGTATTTATCTATCACAAAATATCTACAAAGTGCTATATATAATATACTGTGTACCCAGACATAGATGTCTAATTGTGGAGCCCTTTTTTTACGGAGTATCTCACAGGACAGGCACTAATTTTTGGAAACCTTGCTTTAGACCCTGAACTCCACATGTTGCTGCCTTTAGAGAAGATGGAGGTTCTTTTAATAATTCATTGGCTCTCCTTAAGTTATTGGACTTTCCAGCTGGGCTATCCACTCAGCTGTCACCTAGCTTTTGTTGCCCCTTGCTGTGCACTTTTGTTTTTCTGAATAGTCAGTGGGTTTAAAAAATATTTGTGTAAAGTATTCACAGCATCATTGTCATTTTCTACTAAAGAGGCAATAGGGTATGGTGGTAAAGAATGCTGACACTACAGCCAGACTACCTTGATTCAAATCCCACCACCCCAGCTATGTGACATGGGGCAAGTTGCACAACCTTTTTGTATCTCAGTTTTCTTATAGAAAAAGTAAGCAGGTATGTGGAAAACAGTTCGGCAATTCCTAAAAGATCTGAAAATCGACCTTCCGTGTGATGCCACAATCACCTTTCTGGGAATATACCCAGAGGAACTCAAATCACTCTATGAAAAAGATACCTGCACACACATGTTTATTGAAGCTTTATTCACAATAGCAAAAACATGGAACCAACTGTGCTGTCTATCAAAAAAGGACTGGATCAAAAAGATGTGGTTCATATACATGATGGAATATTATGCGGCCTTAAGGGGAAAATTATGAACTTGGCAGCAACTTGGATGGACTTAGAGTCTATAATACTCAGTGACCTATCACAGAAACAAAGATCTGAGTACCACACATTCTCACTCATAAGCAAATCTTGAACAATTATCATAATACTGTAAGAAAGAAAGGGATTGGCAGTAGTAGGAAACTGCCAGGGGAGGGAGGTCATGCCTCATCAACAAGGGTACCTGCATAATGACCATTTGTATACCTAACCCTGAATTGTACCCCACACTTTAATAAGTAAGTAGTGTGAGCTCTATCTCACAGGGTGACTGGGAAGATTAAATTTGGAAATATGTGAACAGTGTTCAGTGCAGTGCCACCATATAATGGATGCCACGAATGTCTTCTTTCTATAGAATCTGAATAATGAAATACTCATCTTGCTGAGTCATTGTCAAGTTAAATGAGCTCTTCTATAGGACGCAGAATTACCTGAGTTCCACCAGTGAGGATGCTCATAGAATTTGGAAATCAAGAGAGACCAATAAAGATCATCCAGCATTTCTGTGCTCAAGATCTTCATCTATACAATGATGAGGGCAATAAGAGCTTCTCTCTCACTGAATATCTCATAGTAATTACATATGTTAATATATGTAAAAGGCAGAGTAATGGGCTTAATGTACAGTCAGAGGTGAATGAATTTTAGTTTTTATTTTCATTACTGCTAACCTAGCCTCCTCATTTTCTTGTTAAGGAACTTGAAGCTCCAAAGGATAAAGCAAATAGCCCCTAATATATTTTTAAAGACTATATTCATTTTTTTTCACCATAAGTTTTCCATGGGCTGCTTGGTCCATGGTCAATACAGGGTAGCAGAAATTCCCTCCCCCAGGGAGTCTAGATGCCTCACTCTTTTGCTCCATCATTCGCTAATTAGTCACATGATGTCACCTAAGCTCTGGGTGTCTAGTTTTTCTTACGTATGATGAAGACACTGTGGGATTAATTGTATCATCATTTGTTTCAGTTCCAAAATTGCATATTTCAGTTTTGTGAGCTTTATTTTGTTTTCAGTATATAGAAGATTCTGGAAGCACAAGAATCAAACAATTTGACCTGGAGTAAATGGCATGTCAGGAGCAGAGATGGAAACCTGGAGGTTGTACTTCCAGTCAGTTCCTTAGCCCTCTAGCCCCTTCTGATAGCTTCTCTACCTTCACTTTCACCTTCTTTGAAGTTTTTCAAGATACAAAATAACTTATAAAAAGTTAAGTCTAATGCCCTGTGCCAGCATTTCTCTTATACATGGGTCTCACATTTCACCAGGGATTGTAGACTAACATTTCATAATGTCTCAGTGACCCCCAGATCTAAGAAATTCAGATCAGAAAAATAATAAAGTAGGTATGAAGCTCTTGGGAGGGTAGAGAGGAACGACTGAATAGGTTAATGAACAGTCTTCTCTGCTCCAAAGCTCTCTCCCATTAAAGATCAAGCTTCAGTCTTTCTCTAATATTAATGAATTACTTTCAAAATTTACACAGCTAAATAAATCACTCAGAGAATATAACACACTGAAAAACAAAAAATGTCAGCATGACCAATCAAAACCTTGCAATTGCTCTGATTTATTCTGTCTCTGTGCCTGAGGAAGAAAACAGATAATTTTCCCATGTGAGGGTAATTATACCAGACTGGCCATCCTGGGAAAGGACCCCCGGAGCTACTGGCTGACCTTGGCACTTTTATCTTTTAGTTCATACCAAAATACCAAAGAAAGGAGAGAAATCCTATATTACAAAGAGCTGCTTCAGATTTCCCACTCACTTGCTTGGGGTCACTTAATTTGTTCTATTATCCATAGTTTTCTCCTTCCAGAAGAACTAAAAGTGAGTAGTACAAAGTAAAGAACTTAGAAAACAATAGTGCACTCAACTATGTTAAACTTCAAATTCCAAAGCTGTATTTTGTTTAGAGCTGAGATTTAAATGCTACCTAGATCTCACCGAGGCCAACTTTTAAGCCTTAAACTTGTCATGTGTCTGGTGCTTGAGGTCTAAGTGGTTAATAAAAAGTCAACTTAGATTAGTGAGAAGCAGCGTCCTAATGGAGCTGACAGGCAATCAAGCGAATCAGTAGAGGGGATATGAAATGATCTTCTTTCACCAGCTGAAGGGGCATTTCAGAGAAAGCCAAGTGCTTTAGTGGAGTTTCTGAATGGTACCTCTTCCAAACACAATTTAATGCTTTCTGTAATTAGTTGGGGATGTGCCAGAAAGTTTTAGATGGCCTCATTTTCTTCCTTAACTTTTGATTTTGTTCTACTCACTCTTTCTTTGCAGCTCTATATTACATTTACAAAAATGAGACCATTAGTATACATACTGTTCAGTGATCTGCTCATTTTGTGTAATGGTGAGTTTTGGCCGTCGCATTCCTAGTATAGCTCAGTGCATTAGCACAGAACTGCCTGGGCTTGAATGCTAGTTCTTCCTCTTATGAGCTGTGTAACCTTCGGCAAGTTATTGTGCATTTTCTGTGCCTTGGTTTCATCGTCTATTCAAGAGATATGGTGATAGTATCTTACCCATAAGAAGGCCATGAGAATTAAAAGTATTGATACATTAGACACATAAATGTGTATGTATACATATATATGTGTGTGTGTGTATACACACGTATATATAATAGCTAATAGCTGAGTAGTCTTTCATTTTATGAATATACTCTAATTTATTCAGTGATTCTGCAACTGACAGTCATTTAAATTATTTCTTAATTTTTTTTCTTTATGGGAAGTGTCTTTTTTACACTTAGTTCTGTGCACATTGAAGTTTCTAACCCATTAAAATCTTTCTGTTTCATTGCATGTTTGCCATTCTCTTTCATATAATTATGAAACTATATTCTTTCCCTTTTTATTTTTTCCTGCCTCATAATGCTTTCTATCTCTAATTAAAATAGTGAGTTATTCTTTTGACTGTAGAGACAGAGATCCGTTCATGTATTTGCTCTTTGGAAAAATTCAGCATCCACAGGCTTTCTTTTGTGGGTATTGCCATGCATGCTTTTAACGATTCCCCAGGGAACTCACTATATTCTTTTCTCCTGGCTTTGATCGCATGGGTCATAAAGACGGAACAGCAGTGGACATCATTTAAGCAGTTTGTTTTTATCCTCAGATAATCTCATCTTCATCTATCCTATTTCCAGCTGACTTTTTATATTCAGGGTCACTCTGACTCCGACTTCTATAACTTTACTTGCACGATTCTTTCTTGATCATCCCCCTCTTCCACACATGATGGGAACAGGGTTAGAAGAGATCATTGAGATAGTCTTTGACCTCATGGAGCTAAGGTAGGGGCAAAGACAGCACATATGGCCTGGCATGTTTTCCACCTGACACAGATACTATTGGAAAATGAACAAAATAAGTATGCCTGTGATTGTGACATTGTGAATCCCTATGACCAAGAAGTTGTAGAAAGGGGACTGGGAGGGCAGGATTATGTAATTGCTCATGGACTCTGGGGATATGATGTAAAGGACCTCAGGGTGCAGGTAAGTTCCGACAATTAAGTTCGCAAACTCATCCTAGAAAAAGTGCTGCATACCTCATTGCTGAGTATCACTATGGCCACTTCTGAAGTACTCCCCTTGGGAAGCTATGCACTGATTCCAGTGTCTAGTCCACTCATTAAGGCATTTTTGAAACTTTTTCTGGAATGGCCATCAGATCTGTCATAATACACTTTGTGTCCTGAATGTCATCAAAATGTCTTCCTTTCAATATTTCCTTTATCTTCAGGTTGAGAAGAAAAGTCATTGGGGTCCACATCAGGTGAGTATGGAGGGTGTTCCAAGATAGTTATTTTTACATTGCTGCCAATGTAAACACACAGTGGCAAGTTCATGAATTTAATTGCCAGACCTCAACAAATAGTGATGACAGCTCTGATGGCCATTCCAGAAAAAGAGTTCAAAAATTGCTTTGATGGATGAATGGGCACTGGTGTCGGTATAGGTTCCCAAGAGGAGTGCTTTCAAGGTGACCATAGCGATATTTAACTATGAGGTATAGAGCATTTTTTCTAGGATAGTTCATGAACCTAATTGCCAGACCTTGCATGTCAGAAATTTTGCC
The DNA here is from genome assembly GCA_027257055.1 of Cephalopachus bancanus. Classification (NCBI taxonomy): domain Eukaryota; kingdom Metazoa; phylum Chordata; class Mammalia; order Primates; family Tarsiidae; genus Cephalopachus; species Cephalopachus bancanus. The sequence continues at coordinate 2,084,053 of JAPVLO010000249.1, forward strand.
TTCTTTTAAATAGGAAATTCTGTGCTTGAATTTTTTTTTAGAAGAAATGAATAGGAAAAAACGACAATAGGAAAAAATCAATAAAGCCCAGGCACATTGGCTCATACCATAATCACCACACCTTGATAAGGTGAGGCAGGAGAATTGTTTGAGCCCAGGAGTTCAAGACCAGCCTGGGCAACTTAGAGAGATCCCATCTCTGCCTAAAATAAATTAAAAAAAATAAATACAGTGAGTACCATTTAGAATATGAAGATATGTTAAATATCCACCATTGACAAATAAAGAAGATGTTTCCCCAAATATTCATATGCTTCAAAAAAAGGTACTGTCTTGTTTTAAAAGAAAAATCAAAACATATTTAAACATCAATTTTATCTCAAATTAATTTTCAAATAAAGCAACATCAATGATTTGGCCAGTAATAATTACTTTTTAAGTAATCTTCCCCCTGTGCCCCCCAAAGGATGTCAAATGTTACCTTTGGAAGAAATTATTGAAGTAAAGCATAAATGGAAAAGTAGAAAAACAAAATAAAACCAGCAAAACCCAGCAACTCTAGTTGATACCAGGCAACCATGTGTTTGAATCTCTGACTCTTAATCTAAATATGTCCAGACAAGTTATATGACCTGTCTGAACTTCTGTTTTTTCATCATAAAAAAGAGGTTGTGAAGATTTAACATAAATAACAACAAAAAATGTAATCATGATGCCTGAAACTTGATAATATTGATTTTCACTTTAAAAAATTCACTGAAATGCTCAAATTTTCCATAATCATATGCCAAAGTGCATTTAAATTCATAGTCATTTTGAATTTTTTCTAAAGAAAAATTATAATTTATTGCCAGTAAATGCTCAATTTCCTGACGACTTCTAGTCACCATCCCATCTCTTCCAAGTAACCAAAGAGAATTCCATTTCATATTACTAAAATAATCATCACTTTGGAAAAAAGTCTTAATGAATATTTCTGTGGTTTTTGAGAATTTCATCAAGTCAGGAAAAAAGACCACCAGAGACAGAGACATATATCAATCTTTATTTTTTTTTAATTGGAAAATATAGTGTATTTAGAAAGTAAATTAGAGAGAAGAGAGAAGAGATTTACCTCCCCAGGGTAGGTGAGTAGGTCAAAGCTAAGAAAACATAGTGGCCATAGCTCAAAGAACATACTTGGCCTGGCCAGTGCTTCACAAAGCAATGGAATCTTTATTGCTATCTTCACCAAAATCTACGATTTATGATTGAATAGCTGTAAATGCAGCTGTGAACTCAAACTATGTATGTGATTGTGGCATAAATTATTAATTGCCTACTCAATAGTCATTGCTCTTTCTTCCTAGCTAACTAGAGCCTTATTTTGTACCCAGACCCTTCCTTGGGAAGGGAATTATGGTTAGCCTCAGGAAATCATGACAATTCCATTTTCCACTTTCACAGACTGCTTTGTCCCTGGGGTTATCTAGTGAACCAATTCTTGCCTATGATACTTAAAGAGAAATATGTTTTGGGACTATCAGGAATGGAAGTGAAAAATGCATAAAATGCATTCCTTTCCTCCCTTGCAGACAGCAGTCCTCTTATGACCATGAGGTGACAATCAGGACATCCGGATGGAATAGCCAGGGATGTCTAGAATCACAGATCTAGAGGAGATGAGTTACTGAACAATGCCAGCAGCACCCCATCCCCAGACTACTTTTAAGTAAGATAAATTAATTCCTATTTATTTAAAAATTTGAGTTTTCTAGAAGTTGCCATGAAAGTAGTCGTATCAGATTCAGTTATATATAGTTACCAAGTTTGGACTTGAACTGTTGACTTTCATACTGTGCATAATTACTAATCAGTAAAGTATTTACTCAGTGGACATTGATTGAACACCATGTATCTATGTGTCTGAGACTCTGAGTCATTTCTATTTATTTAAGTTGCCATGTGTATGGACTGCAACTTGACTCCTACCTACACTGTCTCTCCTTCCTACCTCAGCTCAATTCTTACTTTTTTTTGGAGTAGTGTCAACTGATTTATTTAACAAGGTAATAATAAGACCCTCTTTGACATTTCTCATGTTTGCCTTTTTACATGGATTTATATGATTTGTTTAAACTAACTTTTAAGGTCTAGGAGAACAAAAGATATCTGGTTTTCCTCACATCTGTGTACCCAATTCCAGCTCAGGGCCCAAGGAATGAATATGACACTTAACGCACTCTCGCACTAGCATGTCAGAGAAAAATCTAAGACTTCTGCCTTAGTGTCCTTTCCCTTGTCTCATTCGTGAATTCTTTTCTTGCCTTGTGATGATCCTTCATAATATATTCAAGACTACCATACCTTCCCAGAATCTTCCTAGGTGACTCTGGGAAATAAGCCTATCAACATTCTTTTTCTCCCTGGGTCCAGTGCTCAGCCAACTGTTTCAAGAAAGACACGGTGCTCCTTCATCAGTCTTAATTCATGTATGATTATATTGGATGGCCTGTGTTTATAAATAAAAAGAACAACAACACATATTCAGCACTTACTAGGTAAGAGGCAATGTTATAAATTTTTTTAAATGTGTACCTCATCAATCAACAACAAATATCTATGACATAGGTTATTGCTATTATCCTCAGGTTTTACATAGGAAAATGGAGGCTGAAGGTGAAATACCAGGAATGCCAAAAAAGTATACAAATTTTAAAGGATGTTGTCTATGTATTACTTTTCGAAGTTGAATTGAATGATGGCTGCAATGTGTAGTATGATATTTGCTCAAAAGATGGCTTTCATCAAATGAATGCCAGCATCACCATGTGACAGGAAGGACAGTCTAAGAAAATGGCGGAAGCATGGTTGTCATTCCAGCATGGCCATTTTGACGTGGTATTTGAAATTCAAGAACATTGTGGGAGTTCAACAACGAGGGGGCATGAGTATGCAACAGAGCCTCCAACACAACTGACTGCATGCATTTGTGATAAGTTTGAGATGCATTGTACTGTGTGTGATGTACACAAGGGAAGATCCGGGAAGCCTCGCCCAGGAACAAGTCCTGAAATCATTCACTGTGATCAGAAGTGTCTGGATGCTGATGGTCACCACTTTGAGCACTTCTTGCAAATGCAGAAGTCAAACATGACTGGTATTCATCTTTTGTTATTAGTACATATTATTACAATTTTAGTACAGTTTTTTCCTTTCTTAAAATGTGTATACTTGTTTTGGCACCCTCTGTATATAGCCTAAGGTCACATATCTAGTAGTGCTGGACCTGGGATTAAACCCATAAAGTCACACTCTTAACCTTTACACTGGTGATTCTCAAAGTGGGGTCCCAGACTAGCAAAATCAGCATCACCTTAAGTCTCATTAGCAATGCAGATTATTGATCCTTATCTTCTACCTACTGAATCAGAAACCTGGAGGTGGAAACCTAGCACTCTGTCTTTTAACAAGCTGTCCAGGTATTCTGCTTTGCACACTGAAGTTTGAGAACTACTGCATTATACTATGCAGTCTCCCAAAGGATAATCAAAGCTAGGAAACCTTTATAAAGGTTAACTCAGAGAACTAATTACCTCCCCAAACTCCCAGGAAATGAAAGCTGGAATTACTTCTAGGTAGGGACTGGCTGTCTTCCAGCTTCCTTTAATCACTAGAGAGGAATGAATGAATCTTTATTGAGATTCCTTTGAGGACAATTTTTCCACATATGTGTTGGACATTGTAGAACATTAAAGCAATAGTATGGGGAATGTCCAGCTACATAAATAAGAAAAAAGATAAATTTGAAAATAAAGAAGAAACAGGAGACTCTGACCAAATCCTTAAATTGTAGGCTGTCTTTCCTCAATGCCTACTATAAATCTGGGCCTGTTCTCCTTATCATTACCTGGGTGGAATAAGGAAATGGAAGGTAATTGCATTATTAAATTAAGCAAAACATCATAAGGTAACTTAGCAGTGCCCCAAATGCATAATGCATTCATTAATTCAGTGTACCTGGGATTTGAATTTTTTGCTCATTTGTATTAGTTGTGCCATGCTTAACCACTTCTTTCAGCTCAAGTAATCAAGTCTTGAATGTATGTATATGTACAGCTGGGACTAATTGGTGTAATTAATGTGTGAGTAGCAACATTAGCAGGCTAATGTCTGAAGGGAGTGGAAAAAATAAGCAAATTCATGAAGTAGGTTTTAGATTAGCATGAGGCCCAGGATGATTTTTTTTCCAGAAAAAAATTTAGCCTTCATTATGGCCTTTAGTTAATAGAGATGTGGTTGGATTTTACATGTGAACTTGCTTCACACTGAGGAGTCCAGTTTGGCAAAGACGTTTAACTATGAGCTGCACAGAGCAGCAGCCTTCAGTTAAAGGATACTCTGATAATATAAGTTAAGCTGGAACTCTAATGACCAAAATGAATTTGCCAATTGTCTTTTTCTCCCTCTGCAGAGAATATTGTATTAACTATCTTTCATTATTTCTTCCTGTTTTCATGTTGCTCCTCATTCTAGAAAGGTTTTGAGGCTATTTATAGATGTGCCTAATATTAATCAAAAAAAATCTATAAGAAATTGAGAAGAAAAAATGAGGGATGGTTTAAAAATGGATACCGTTGTGCTCGTATTAAATAAACTTAAATATTACCATACAATTCAAGTTCAAGAAACACATTTGGAGACTCTGGTCAATGCAAGGTATGGTCCCCACTCCTGTCCTGCAAAACCTTAAAGTGAAACATGAGAGGGAGATAGTAGGGAACAGACACTTAGACATCTGGGTTTCTCCTCAGTTCTTTTATAGTGCCTATGTCACATCTGTTTGTATGTCGCAAAGAGGAGGTGTTCTAAATTAGTCCTAAGAAACTAGGATTACCCCTGCCCCTCGATTATTAGTAAATAAAACATACTACATATTTCCTTTTCAAGTCTGCTAAACCATGTGTTACTATTTAGGATATTCTAAATCTTGTAACCCAGTGTTCTTACGAGCACATGTTCATATTTTTTGTTCTCTATATGTAACTGACACATTTATCTGAACATCAATCATACTCAATAGGATGCTGGGAAAGACAATCATGGAGTAGAGGATAGAAGAACAACAATTAATATGCAGCATTAAATCAGAAGGGTATGGAAAAGAACACTCAGTCATTCTGTAGAATTTAATTTGCTCAGAGAAACAGCCTTCTTCACACCTGAGTCACAGTCACAGCTTGGTTTTCTCTCAATTAAACCCATGCTTGTCTGAAGCAATGAGGGCTTGGAGGACGAGATCAGGGTACATGCTAATGAAATTCCCTGCAGACCAAGGGCATCAGGCAGAAAGTGTGGCAGAGGAGGAATCACATAATCTGTACTTAAAATTCCTTATTAAGCAAGCATTTAAGACTTCATTGTATATGCGATATGCTGTATAAAACCAGCCATGTGTCAAGGACTCTGTGATCTGAGTGCAGGCCATGGAAAGATTATTGTAATATATATATATTTTAAATTAAAACATAAAAATTCTATACGAATTTCGGTTTGCAGTAAACATGGCATGATCTACCAGCTCTCAGCTTAGTACCATGCATGGTTATGCTGATCAATGACATTATTTTAAAGGACAGTCCAAATATGAATCTGTGGTATGATGCACTGTCTCATACAGCCAAAGTATTTTTGTTTTGTTTTTGAGTTGGAGTCTCACTCTGTCACCCAGTGGCATATTTGTGGCCACTGCAGCTTCGACCTGCTGGACTTAGGCGATCCTTCCACTTCAGCCTTCCAAGTAGCTGGAAACACAGGTGAGCGCCTCCACACCCAGCTAAGTTTTAAATTTATTTTAGAGACAAGGTCTCGCCAAGTTGTCCCGGCTGGTCTCGAACTCCTGGGCTCAGGCAATTATCTTGCCTCTGCCTCCCAAAGTGCTGGGATTACAGGCGTGAGCTACCACGCTCGGTGGCCAGAGTATTTAAAACAAATATATTCCTATAGCCATTTAGGGAAAAAAACAAAAAAGAAAAAGTTCCTTACTGATGCTTCATAATACTCTTAAGAACCATGATTGCACCTTTGCATCTGCTAAGCCCTGGATTAACTTCTGATACACAACAGCTTAAAAAAATAGAAATGATATTTTAGTTCCTGCCAAACTAGTCTAAAGTAATGTTTTGTTATTACTTACTCTTTTATTTTGAGCACCATTACTTTGTGTGAAGTATTTATTACTGTTAATGGCACAAATTTCTTGTGAGTCAGTGCATTATTTAGCAAGTGTTGAGTAGTTACTGAGCCAGGTGTTGGCTTATGCACTAGGAATATCAGAATGATATACTAAATTGTCTCTGCCTGTAAGGCTCTTGTAGACTGGTAGAGGAGATTATGAACATACCCAGTGTAGCAAGTGTTGAGACAGAAACGTGTGGAAGATGCCATTCAGAGGGAGAAGGAACTCTTCCGATACTGCCCAGGAGAGTGTAGAAGAAGCTAGGGGGGATGTCTTAAAGAAGGAGGAAGAGGGAGAGAAAGCAGAACTGGCTTTTAGGTGATGGGAATCATTTGTGCAAGGCAGATTTTGTAAACCACCATGGTACTTTTAGGGAACGTTTGGTTTTTTTATTATGAAGCCTGAAGTGTTTGTATACTTAGGGTGTATCTGTCAGGCTGGGTAGGGGCAGGTGGTAGAAATAAGAATAAGAAGCCCATAGTCAGTGGTTGAATAATTAAAAACAACTACAACAACAGAAAACTTTAACCCATAGCTAGAGAATCTTTAACACATGGTTAGAGACTTTTTTAACCCATAGTTAGAGAATCTAGGCTTATCCTTTGGGCGGCAGGAAGGCATTGAAGATATTTAAGCAGAAAAAATGATAATATTAGCATTCTAGAAACTTGAGGGTAAGTGGATGAAAGGAATAGGTGAGTTTGAGGATCCTTTCAACATTAATCTTGCTAAATGCAAGCATTGCTTTCCAATGGAAAGCAAACCTGTAATTTTAAAAATCATCACACTTTACTGAGGATTTTAGAGTTCATAGAGTCTGTATAGAATTGTAGTAGCACTTTTTTAAGGGCAGAATGTTCAGTTGTTAAATTAATACATTAGAAGCCTTGTGCTTTTCATTGCTGTCATTTATTTATTTTGTGTTACAGACTGAATGTCTGTGTCTCCCTTCCCCCCCAAAAAACCTCATATGTTGAAACTTAGTTTCCAATATGCATTGCTATTTAGAGACAGGATCTCTGGGGGGTAATTACATCGTGAGGGCTCTATCCTCATGAATGGGATTTGTGTCTTTATACAAGAGACTCTGGAGAGCTACCTCATTCCTTCTTCTGTGTGAGACTATAACAGAAAGATGGTGCTCACCAGACATCGAATCTGCCAGGGCCTGAATCTTAAACACCCCAGCTTCCAGAGCATGAGAAATACACTTCTGGTTTTTATAAGCTACTCAGTCTGTGGTATTTTGTTATAGCAGCCTGAACAGACTAAGACATCTTATAGTTAGAGCTTAGTCTGATTCCCCGCTAGACTTTAAGGAGCTTGAGCATAGGGACCTTGTATCCTCAGGTTTCAGTGTGGCACTTGACATTTATAAAATAACAAATATTTCTTGAGATGACTGGAATTCATGTGAATTTTCAGTTCCCAGATTTTCACTGAAAGGTATTGTTAGGTCACCTTCAAGAAAGGCAGAATTAAATAATATGTATTTTTATCCTATATGGTTATTACACAGTTCATACTGAAAATAATTGGAAGGCTGTCTGTCTGGCTGTCTTTTAAAAATATATAGCAGAAAACTAGTATAGATAAAACACCATTCACTTCCTTGGAAGTGGGACCCATTGATCTCTTCAGTTCTCTTTGAGGTTCTTCAAAGAATAAACTGCTCACAGTACTCATGCTGAGAGACAAAGTGTCACTGATTTATGTGATGAGGCAGTGGGACATTTCAGGGCAGCAAGCCAGGAGCCAGAGAGCCAAGGAAAACTTGGAAACACAAATTAGAGGCATAGAAGAAATATGCTGATTATGGGATGTTTCCAGAAGCTGGTGGTCAAGCAACCAGGAAACATTGTGTTAATCAAAATCAGCATTCTAGGAACTTGAGGGTAAGTGGATGAAAGGAACTGGTGAGTTGACGGTTCCTTCATTCTCTCTTTGCCTGCAAGCCCATTCTCATCATGAACACTTGACTGATAAATTGTAATTTTTCCTAATTGTGTTTGCTTAAGTCCTCCTTTACCTACAATCGCTCTCTTAGAAAAACAAATTTGAGATGAGTCTCCTCCAGCCAACGTCCCCAATTTCTGATCAAGAGACTGTGAAGTGTGATTTAGAAGCCATCTACAGGGTGTCGAGTGCTGTCCCTGTTCAGGAAGATATGTAGCATGTAGCATCCTTGCTTTCAAGAGCTCCCATTTTTGTTGAGAAGATATGCATGTAGACCAGCCATACAGAGTATCAGATGAAATGTATGAGAGAGGTGGGTACATGGTGTTCATAAATGATGGTAGGGGCCAGGCGTGGTGCCTCACGCCTGTCATCCCAGCATTTTGGGAGGCACAGGCAAGCGGATTGCCTGAGCCTGGGGTTTCAGGACCAGCCTGGACAACTTAGCGAGACCTTGTCTCTGCAATAAATTAAGAAATTAGCTGGGGTGTAGTGGTGTGTATCTGTAGTTCTAGCTACTTAGAAGGCTGAGGCGGAAGGATTACCTGAGCCCAGAAGTCTGAGGCTGTGGTGGCCATTGAGTGTGCCACTGCACTCAAGCCAGGGCAACAGAGTGAGATTCCAACTCAAAAAAAAAAAAAAAAAATATATATATATATATATATATATATGTATATATATAGACAATGGTAAAAGGGAATGCGCTATACTTCAGATGAAGGTAGTGGGGAGACAAGAGTGAGTGTGAGCCAAGGTTTACCAGGAGAAAGGTGGAAGGGAGGGTACTTCATCCAGACTCATAGACCCACAATTTAAAAAATCAGGTAGAAAGCATATTAAGCTCTTACTTTAGTCTTTCTCTTCTCAGTGTCTCACCAGGCTTTATTTCACCTTCTTTGGGATACTGAGTTTCAAGCTTTTTTTTTTTTGATAAAAGATCTCACTCTGTCACCCCGACTGAGGTGCAGTGATGTGATCAAGGCTCATCATAGTCTCGACCAGCTTGGCTCAAGGGATCCTTCTGCCTCAGCCTCCCAAGTAGCTGGACTACAGGTGTGTGCCACTGTGTTTGGCTAAGTGTGTGTGTATTATCATTATTATTTTTTGTAGAGATGAGGCCTCACTGTGTTGCCAGGTTGGCCACCACTAATGTGCTGGGATTATAGGGGTGAGCTGCTGCATCTGGCTCCTTTTTGTTTTTGACGGTGTTGTTTGCATTTGTTAGCTCCTTCTGCCTCTCTGGCTTTGACTGTCCCTCATTTCTCCTGCCCTCCCCTCATGCATAGGTTTAACTGAGAAATCGGCCATGGGTCTTGTGTTCCTGTTCTGCCATGCCTCAGTAAGTTATCTCATCCACTTCCGTGATTTCAGGCAGCATAAAATATTGATTCCCAAATTTATGTACTTAGGTCTGAGCGTTTCCAAGCTCCGTAGATCAACTACCCTTGGATGGATCCAACAAGGTGTTCTACATACACTTCAACTCTAACATAATTTTATCATATGACTCCTCTGTCTAAAGGAAAGGTTTTTCAACTTCCTGTAATCACAGTTTGCATTGACAATTCCATATTTAAATCACTTTATCAGCTGGGCGAGGTGGCTCATGCCTGTAATCCCAGCACTTTGGGAGGCTGATGTGGGAGGATTACTTGAGTCCAGGAGTTTCAGATCAGCCTGGGACAAAAAAATGAGACCTTGTCTCTAAAAAAAACAATAAAAAAATTTGCAGAGTATAGGGGTGCATGCTTGTAGTCCCAGTAACTGGGAGACTAGGAGACTGAGATTAAAAGATCATGTTAACCCAGGAGGCTGAAGTTGTGATTAGCCTTGATCATGCCACTACACTCCAGCCAGGTTGGCAGGGTGAGACTGAACTCAAAAAAGTAAATAATAAATAACCTTATAAACTAGAAATTTCTGTACCATTCAATAATCCTTTCTTTGTCTCACTTCCACCAATTCACTCACTAAAATCTCTTTCAAGTGATCTAGGCTTTTATTCAATTACTGATATCTTAAGATAGGCTTCTATTTCATTCCTCCTTACATTCCTGTAGCAGCTTTCTAAGATGAATTCCCTGACACTAGGGTTGGTTCTTACTGCTTCTAGAATCATCTCCTACCACCCCCACAAAACAATAGCCCTAAGACCACCACCATCACCACCAAACTTGATCATGTTCCTCCCACAGCATTGAGCAGCATTGTCTCATCAAGTATTTCTTTGCAATTTTCTTCTAGTCCCTTGACTACAGCAAAGAGAACCAGAATATTTTCTGTTTGTATGATTTTATGCGTATGTGACTCTAGGTAATAATTTTTTTTTCTTTTTAAAGAAAGGAGGAGCAGATCTCAGTGGCAAACCAGGTGATGAAAACATTGAGCTAGAATTCAGAAACATCATTTTGTTCTTAATAATTAAGAACCTTCCCAAACCAGATTTATCTTCCTTCTCTGCTTTTATTCTTTAAATTTCATAAGAAAAACATAGAGGAAACATGATAGAGACCAGTCAAAGATGTTTGCTTGTATTTCACCTACCCTTTCCCCATATACTGGGTTATTCTCCATGAGCTGCTTTAGTTTCCTAGAGTGAGGTGGGATGATTTCAGTTTTCTACAGGGTTCTGAAACAGAGAAAAGAGTGGGCACTCAACCCACAGCCTTGCTGAATGGCAGAATCCAGGAGCCTCACGGACAGAATCTGTGAGCCTGGGTGACAGACATCCCCTCTGTCTTTGTTTTATTCAGGGTGCCATCATCCAGGATTTTTCTTTGGGAATGAGTTATTCTCTGGTCACTAACATAAATAGGAATGATTCCTGTAGGCTTCTTTTTCCCCAAATAGTGTATGTTTTCTTTTCTTGTTGCAATATATATAATTTATCTTTTGGGAATGGAGGCAAACATTTTGGTGTAACTTGTTTAATAGTTAAAGTGTGTTAATTCCATTTTGTCCCCCTGACAAGGAAGCAAACAGTCTTTCTTTGCATGGAGTTTCAGGAATTCTTAAATCCACTTGATTGAAGATTTATGGTGATATGTTTTATTTTATTGAGTTATACACACTTTCTATATTTGACCAGAATGTACATATGCATTATAATATTGTTACTAATTTAAAATAATAAACATAATTAAAGACAAAATATTAAGGAAGTAATTCTATGGGTGGTACATGGACTCAATGAAAATCTTCAAGATGGCATATGAACTGTTTGTAGTATAGAAAAACACTGATTTAGAGGGAAATCTAGCATCCTTGACTTTGAATCCCAACTCCAGGCACAACATGAGCAGTCACCACATTTTATTTATTCATTATTATTCTGTATTTCTCTCCGAGCTATTCTTTCTGCTGCAGTTTGTTTCCCTTCTCCGAGTTCCTTCAAAAAACATACACCCCTGACTCCAACTTATTTTTAAGTTCTTATCTTCCACCAAGAATCCAGTTAGGGCAGAGACATACTCTTTTTGGAGCATGTCTGGCATCTCTCTACACCTAGGTGTTGCTGACTTGTGTGCTGGATCACACAGAATCACCTTGGAGTCATTGACATCACTTCCTTTACCATGCAGAGGTAAAGCCAGCAAATGCATTTCCCAGAATTCCGTCGCTTGAATGGATCTAGTTTAGAGTTTGCCAAGAAGTACTAATACAAGATTTGGAAGGCTTAAGAGAATGCGAAATCATTCTTCTCCAAGCATAGTTGGCAACCACACATGTGAGTAGATGTAAGATTCAGAGTGGCTTCCTGGCATGCTTGTGAGAATTATCCCCACTCACATCCAATGCTGGTGGCTTCCTTGACCATTGATCCCAGATTTTCTGTTGGCTGCAAAAGCCTGGAATTTCTATATTAAACATCTCACACTTGATACATGTAAAACAGTTTTTTTTTCTTTTGGCTGACACCTAACTGACTCCTCTGGGATACATTTTCTCTTATAACTCTGTTTTCCTAAGAATTACCCATTATTCAAGTCCTAGCTTAAATCCTACCTTTCAGAAATTTTTTTTCTTTCTCTGAATTATAGGTTTTGTTTCTTCTCCCAACTTCCTGCTTTCTTAATTTCTTTCCTTTTCCTTCCTTTCTTCATTCTTTCCTTCCTTTCTTGTTTCTGTTTCTCCCTTTCTATCTCTGTTTCTGTTTCTTCATCCTCTCTGCCTCTGAGTTTCTCTCTTGTTCTTTCTTTCTTTCTCATTTTTTGTCTCCTTTTTCTCCCTTTTCCTTCATACTCTCTCTCCTCCCTCCACCCTTCCTTCCTTTCATTCTTCTTTTTTTTTTTGTCTTCATTTTGTCAGATCTCACTCTGTCACCCAGACTGGAGTGCAGTATCTCGATCATTGCTCATTGATCATTCCTCAACCTCCTGGGCTCTGGTGATCTTCCCACCTCAGCCTCTCAAGTAGTTGGGACTACAGGTGTGCATCACCACACACAGCTAATTTTTTAAAGTTTTGTAGAGATGAGGTCTGGCTATGTTGCTCGGGCTTCTTTTGAACTCCTGAGCTCAAGCTATTCTCTTGCTTCAGGCTCCCAAAATGCTGGGATTGTACGCATGAGTCATCATGCCTGGCACTTCCTTTCATTCTTTTAAATTTCCTTCCTCAAATACTTATAAAATATCCATCTTTGGGGGGTTACCTTTTACTGCATGATGAACCAACTAAAAGTCAGCAGTATAACAGTGATTATTTATTATATTCAAGAATTTTGTGGGTCAGGAATTTGGACAGAGCACAGAAAAAATGACTTTTCTCTTACAACAATCACTAGAGCCTCATCTGAGAAGATATAAATGTCTGATCTCAGCTGGAACACTGTTCATGTGTTTAAATTTCCTGACAGTTGACAGTTGGTTCTGAGAGGAGTACCCCAGGAATGAAAGTCAACAGACTGAGTGTGCCAAGGAGCTTCCTAGGAGGAAGCTTGTGGTCTCAGTGTTCACATAGTATCACTTCTGTTGTGTCCTATTGGTTCAAGAAGGCACAAATCTGTATAGATTCAGGAAGTGTGGACAATGACCCCATTTCTTGATGAGGAAGGGTCAAAGAAGTCTAGGGTCATTTTTTAAAATTGTCACATATATACCAAGTTCTAGTAAGATGCTATGTTTGGAAAATTTGAATGATAGACTCTTTCCTTCTTCAAGGTACTTTGTTTTTCTCTCAACTATGCAACAATACCTCCACTAACATTTTGCACAGTTTTAGTTATTATTGACACTAGTAATTTCTAAACTTAAATTGAATGAATGATTGCAGTTGCAGAAAAATGTCATCCTTGGGCTTTGTGAATGCAAGCTTGAAGAATTGAGAGCTACCTCTCAGAGGCAAAACCAGGTGTAGGGTTGGCTCTTTCTGAATGTTTTAGTCAGAAAGTGTGGCCATTTTCCAGCTGCTTGACTGTGGAAATGGATCGCTGCCAGTCAGGGGCAGTATCTTCTTTATGCTGAGTCTTATCCTTTACATTCCTCACACTAATACTAGGCTTCATTTCAAAGGTCTCATGGGTCTGTATTTTGAAGTGGCTAGGTGCACTAACATGTGGCAACAATTCTTTCATTTTTCTGTAGTGCTTCATCCTGGTAACCTTGTCTCATAGCATGCATCTCATTATATATTACAGTGTTATTTTTATATATGAGGAGATCTCAAAAACCAGAAATTTATTTATATAACATTGTGTATTCTGACATCTTTAAACGTCAATCACATTCAAAGTACTCTCCGTTTGATACAATATACCTATCGAATGCTTTTCCCGCTGCTTAAAATAGTTTTTGAACTCACCCTGTAGAGGCCTTTTAGTGCTTCTGTTGCTTTTTGTTTCATCTCTTCCACATTGGCAAAACATTTCCCTTGGACTGTTTTCATTCAGGGAAACAAAACAAAACAAAAAATAATCACTCAGGTGTGATGGGGTAAATAGTGAGGGTGGGGTATGGGGTGAGGGCATGCCATTTTTGGTCAAAAACTGCCAAATACTCAGTGTGGTGTGGGCAGGTGAATTTATAAATCACCCATCATGAAATGGGTAAAAGCATTTGAAAGACTCTCAAAAACCAAAAAAATTTAACTGAAGCTGGATGTAGCCTCTCACAACAATGCTGGTAACCAGATGCTGATGGGTTCCTAGAAACTTACCTGGCCAGTGAAGCCTGTACTACAAGGTGCCTGCCCTCCAAAAGATAATTCTGCTTTTGTGGGGGGAGGGGGTCCCCTTTGTATATCATATTTTTCTTACTAACTCTTTCAGGAAATGTAATGGAATTTATTCCTCTAATGGTAGCTCATACAATGTTTTGTACCTACTATGATTTTCACACACATCAGTTGAATTGGATTTACTCTATGTATAATAAGAATTTAAAATGTATTTTCATGAGAATTTATCCACATCAAATGGTTTATAGAATATTGATCAGTATAATTAAAAATTCTTATTTATAATTAGAGAGTTTCATAGGAGTTGTACAGTTTTTTGAAAATCCATCTCTTCAATAAGGAATTTACATCCCTTTTACAACTTGTCACAGGTATAAACTGTTAACTTGGCAGAAATGAAGCCTGAACCCTGCCCTTCTGGGAAATACAAGGACTGACAATTAATTTTGTGAATTCATTCTAGAAAAAGTGCTATATACCTCATTGCTGAATATCAATATGGTCACCTTCCTTGGGAAGCTATACACTGATGCCAGCACTTAATCCATCTATCAAAGCAATTTTGAAACTCCTTCTGGGATGGTTATCAGAGCTGTCGTGGTATTACTCTTTATGTCCTGAATGTCATCAAAATGTCTTCCTTTCAATGTTTCCTTTATCTTTGGGTAAAGAAAAGAGTCATTGGAACCAGATCAGGTGAGTAGGGTGGGTATTCCAATACAGTTATTTGTTTACTGACTAAAACTTCCTCACAGACAGTGCTGTGTAAGCTGGTGCATTATCATGATGCAAGAGAGGGACTGTTTTTGCACATACCTTTCTCATGCTAAGATTTTCAGTTAAGATTGTCTTGTTTCTCAATTAATATGTATATGGTCTGCTATGCTTCTCACAGTCAGTGTTTTTCACACACGATTCAACAAATTTGTGCAATGTTTTAATCAGTTCTGCTTGTTACTGGCCATCTTGACCTCTCTTCATCAGTGACACTTTCTCTGCCCTCAGAAGAACACTTAATCCATTTGTATACTGCCATTTTTGCCATTTTCTTTATGGCATTATCCCCATAAACTCGAACCCTGATTTCACTTCCACTCTTGCCAAGTTTCACAAGAAATTTAATGGGTTTTTTATTCCCTCTAGATAAACTCTAACATTCTTACAATGACAGCTCTGAAGACCATTCTAGGAAAATAGTTCCTTTGATAGGTGGATTGGCATCAGTGCATAGCTTCCCAAGGGAATACTTCAAAGGTGACTGTAGTGATATTCAGCAATGAGGTATGTAGCATTTTTTTCTAGGATGAGTGTGCAAACTTAATTGTCAGGCCATGTATGATGTGGAGAGAGGTACAAATAAAAGACTTGCAAGTACATTATAAATTTCTAGGGACTATAGGAACACAGGTGAAGTTACCAATAGCCAAGCATAAAAACGAGGAAAACTCCCGCGCCTTTGGGAGGCTGAGGTGAGTGGACTGCCTGAGCCCACGGGTTCGAGACCCGCCTGGGCAGCGAGACCTCATCTCTACAATAAATCAAAAAAATCAGCCGGGCATGGTAGCGCATGCCTGTAATTCCGGCTACTTGGAAGGCTGAGACGGAAGGATCGCCGGAATCCAGCAAGTTGAGGCTGCGGTGGCCGGGAGCGGCCACTGCACTCCAATCTGGGCGACAGAGTGAGACTCCAACCCCCCCCAAAAAAAAAACCAAAAAAAAAAAAAAAAATAGGAAAACTCCTAGGATTAGATGACTTCGAAGTATGGGCATGTAGAATAGATATGAGCCACCTTTGTGAAGTGCAGATTCATACAGGACAAAGTGTTCCAGGCAGATGAATAACTCTCTTCATGAATGATATGGAATTCCAAAGCTCTTTAAACTATTGAGTTCAGTAAGGAAGTGGGAGAAGGGCATTTGTAGAAAAGATAAGGTTTAAGAGGGGAATGGGCAAACGTGTAATATGGGCAAATACGCTTGATTTTTATGTTGTGGGAAGTGGAAAATCATTGATGGATTTCAAGCAGTTAACTGGTGGATAAGAATTATGTTTAGAAACACAGACGAGTTAATGAGAGGCAACTTGTAGGGAGACCTGTTCAGAGGCCAAGAAGTGATGGTGGCCTAATTTTTGTAAGCAACAGTGACAATACAGAAAGCTGGATTAGTTTGAAAAGTACTTAGAATATAGAATCAATAGAACTGAATGGTTGAATCTGTAGAGAAAGAGGGGCAAGAAAGGAATCAAATGACCCCTGGCAGACACCTTGCTTCTAGGACTTTTGACTGCCAGAACTGTAAGATGACAAATACATCTGTGTTGTTTTAAGTGCTTACATTTGTGTTTGTTATAATAGCAATAAAAATCTCACAAGCATTAGGTTTTTATTTTAATGAATTTTAATTAACACAATGTAACTGAAAATATTTATGCAGTACAATGTGACGTTTTGATACATATCTATGTTATATAACAATCCCATCAGGGTAGGTAGTATACCTGTCACCTCATGCATTTGTTATTTCTTTATGGTGAAACATTCGAAGCCTCTCTTCTAGCTATTTATCCAGTATCTTACTGTTAACCATAGTCATCATACTGTGCAATAGAACCAGAATTTATCCTGCCTGAATGTAATTTTATACCTGTCGATTAATTTCTCCCATCCTCCCCTTTCTCTTCACATCCCCAGTCTCTTATAACCATTGTTCTTCTCTCTGCTTCTATGGTATCAACTTTATTTAAAAAAAAAAAAAAAAGATTTCACATATGTGTGAGATCATGCAGTATTTGTCTTTCTGGGTCTGGCTCATTTTGCTTAATGTGATGACCTCCAAATTCATTCATGTTGTCAAAAATGATAGAATTTCATTCTTTTTTTAATGACCAAATAATGTCTCATTTTATATGCATACTATAGGTTCTTTATTCATTCATCCATTAATGGACACTCCAAATCCTGGCTATTGCAATCAACATGGGAGTATAGATATCTCTTTGACAATACTAACTTAATTTCCTTTGGATATATCACCAGTAGTGGGATTACTGGATCTTATGATAGTTCCATATTTAATTTTTTTAGAAACCCTCACACCATTTTCCATTATGCTTATATTAATTTACAACTCCACCAGCAAGCACTACAGCCTTGCCAATTCTTACTTTCTTTTGTCTTTATGATAATAATCATTCTAAGTGGAGTGAGATGATATCTCATTGTGCTTTTAATTTGCATTTCCCTGATGATTAGTGATGTTGAACAGTTTTTTATATACCTATGGATCATTTGTATGTTTTCTTTTGAGAAAAGTCTTTTTCTATATTTTAATTGTGCCTTTTTCTTTTAATTTTTTCAGTTGAGTTGTTTGACTTCCTTATGAATTTCAGATAGTAACCCTTTTCAGATAGTAAACATTTTCTTACATTCTGTAGGTTGTCTCTTCATTTTGTCATTTCCTTTGCTATACATTAGCTCTTTAGTTTGATGTAATACCATTTGTTTTTTTTTTTTTTTTTTTTTTTTTGCTTTTGCTATAATTTTGAGGTCTTATTTAAGAAACACATGCCCAACCGGGCTTGGTGGCTCAGTCTGTAATCTCGCGCTTTGGGAGGCTTAGGTGAGTGGATTGTCTGAGCCTGTGGGTTTGAGACCTGCCTGGGCAACTTGGCAAAACCTCATCTCTACAATAAAATAAAAAAATTAGCCAGGCGTGGTAGCACGCGCCTGTAGTTCCAGTTACTTGGAAGGCTGAGGCGGAAGGATCGCTGGAGCCCAGCAGGTCGAGGCTGTGGTGGCCAGGAGCGGTCACTGCACTCCAGTCTGGGCAGTGGAGTGAGACTCCAACTAAAAAAAAAAAGAAAGAAAAGAAAAGAAACACATGCCCAGCCCAACCTCATAAAGTGTTTTTTGAAGGGTGCAGGAAGCAACCAGAGGGGCAGCTCCCAAAATGGCACCGAGCATGGTGAGGACACACCAGACAACAAAGGCCCTAGGTCCTGGCTTCTGTGAGCACAATTTCCCGCAGGGGCGAATTTCAAACCTGCAAGCCTCCAATCCTTAGCCAGCTTTGTTATGCGTCCAATAGGACTATAACACAGCATCAGCCCCACCCTACTCCCATGCAGCTCCTCCAATAGGAACATAGCACGGCCCCTTCCAGTCCCTGTCAGGCTTATAAATACAGTCCTCTCTCCGCAACTCTTTCTCTTTTTCTTTTTTTCCCTCTGTTACAGATCCTCTCTGTAACAGCCCCTTTAATAAATCTCTTGGTCCTGGCTGGGTGTGGAATCATTACTGGCACCAAAATTCTTTTATTGGTGACGTGACTCGGATCGGGTGCTCCCTTGCCTTTGCGTGGGTGTATTCCCGTAGGCGGGATCCCTGACCAGGTGCCAGTCGCCACTCCAGCCCTCCCGGACCTTCCCCACCGTTTTGAACACATGAACTGCATCCACCAGCGACCGTTGGATAGGTGAGTTCCCAGACATGGAAGCCTGAAACTTGCCTGGGATCACTGGGGTAACTGACCATTGATCATCCAGTAGTCCCTCCGGCCCCAGGGTGAGGGGTAACACACCTTGCCTCGGCCTTCATGGCCACAGCGGACCCTAAAATCTTCCTCTTCTCTTTCATTCTTAAACTTTAAAACTGCCACGGCTGCTGGACTGCAGCGGGCCCCAAGGGTCCCATGTCTGCTAACCCACAGTGGCTCCTGTAAAACTCTCTCTCTCTCTCTCCCCCCTCCCTAGGAATCCCATGGCTGTCAGGTGCAGTGGACCCCAGGGGTCCCACGTCTGCTGGCCCACAGCAGATTCTGAAGGACTCATATATCTGTCAAGTAAACAGAGAGCTTTGGAGGCTCCATGTTTGTTGCCCCACAGTAAGCCCTATTCGACCGGCAGGAATCTCGAACACTCCCACCCACTGCCCAGTCAAGTGCTTTCGGTCTGGTTCAAAAATCCTTGCGCCAAGTGCCTTGACCTCCTCGGTTCTCCAGGAGGACCCTGGTTATGCCAAACCCCTGTGATGACAGGCTTTGCCACAGCCACACTTCTTGGACACCCGACTCTTCGGGGGACGCCCTGTTTAGTCTACCTGTCTGATCATGGGAGACTTGACATCCCTGCTGACCGATTCCCCTCTTAAATGTCTCTTAAACAATCTCACTACACTTTCTCTTTCCCCTGATATCAAGCCCAAATGCCTGATTCATTTCTGTACGCAAGATTGGCCGACATACCCCTTAGACAACCAAAATCAGTGACCCCCCCCAGGGGTCCCTCGATCCTGATATTATTCGGGACTTATATAATTTCTGTGAGCGTTCAAAACGGTGGGTAGAGATTCCCTATGTTCAGTCCTTTACCCTCCTCAGTGAACATCCCTGCCTCTGCCTCAATTGCAATCCCTTTAATTGCTACCCTCCACTCATGCTAGCATCTGCCGCCTCTTCTACAACTTCTCCTTCTCCCACTGTTCTATGCACACTTCAGCCTCCTCTCCAAAACTCCCCTCCCCCCCACTGCAGACACTGTAAATCCCAGCTCTGCTACCTCCTCCTCCATCTCAGATTTCGACCCTGCAGACGAGCCCCCCCTTACAGGCAGCCTCAACAGCTTCAGGCTCCCCTGCCCCCGCCCCTCTCTTCGGCCCCACCCCCCTCCACTCTGGCAGCTCGATTCTTATACCCTCCTCTTCCAACAACTCTTCCGTGCAGCCCCCCGGTAACCCAGTCCAAGGCCGTGCCGACCCTCCTAGCTCCCCTTTGCGAGGTGGCAGGCGTGGAAGGCGTGGTTCGGGTACATGTCCCTTTTTATATATCAGACCTCTCACAAATAGAAAAATGTCTTGGATCTTACACAACTAACCCTGCCACCTACATTAAAGAGCTTCAATACCTCATCCAGTCCTATAGCCTCACTTTTCATGATCCTCTCCAACACCCTACTTCCAGAAGAACGTAGAAGGGTTTGGGAACAGGCTAGAACATATGCAGATGAAATACATCAAACCACCCCCGCTCACCCTCTTGGGGCGATGGCAGTCCCAGACCAAGACCCAGGCTGGGATTACAACTCCCCTGCTGGCATTGAAGCTAGGGACCGTTTTTCTACTTGCTTCCTTTCTGGGTTGCACAGGGCTGCACAAAAGACAGTTAACTTTGAAAAACTCCAGGAAGTCATTCAGGAAAAAGAGGAAAACCCCTCCAACTTCCTCAGCCGGCTCACCAGGGTGCTCCAACAATTTACTAACATAGACCCCGAAACCCCCGATGGCCGACAACTCCTAATGACATATTTTTTCTCCCAAAGCTATCCAGACATTAGGGAAAAACTAAAAAAACTCGACCGAGGCCCCCTCACTCCCAAACATGACATTCTCACAGCAGCCTTTAAGGTGTTCCATAACTGGGATGAGAAGGCAAAAAAACACAAATATCAAATGCTGGCCCAGGCCCTCCATGGCAACAGGGTCACCTCCGGTATCACCCAGGGTGGTGACAATGCCCAAAACCAACGACAACCACCAGGACCCTACTTCAAGTGCGGGCAGCCAGGGTTTTGGGCACTAGGGTGCCCCAACCCCAGAGTATCCCAAAAACCATGTCCTAGATGTGGACAGGCGTGACACTGGGCAGTGGACTGCCCTGGTCCCCAAGGAGGGACTGGGTCAACCCCCAATCCTGCTCTGGATCTGTTGGATATGGCATCGACTTTAGACTGACAGGACCCGGGGTCTCCCTGCCCGACACTAATCTCAAATCGTCGGGAACCCAGGGTCACTATAACGATTGATGGGCCCCCCATCCACTTTCTCCTGGATACCGGAACCACCCTTTCTGTCATACGAGAGTTTTGGGACCCGACTTCCCCATCTAAGTCCCTTATAGTCGGGGTAGGGGGCCAGTCCATCCTTCCATGCATAACTCCTACAGTTACATGCATCTTTGTAAATGTCCCCTTCACTCATTCCTTTTTGGTAATGCCTCAATGTCCTGTGCCTCTTATGGGCAGAGACATTTTAGCAAAGTTTCAGGCGTCCATCACCTTTAACCCAAGTGCAGCCCTCTGCAACCCTTCCCCTACAACCCCGTTCTTGGCCCTTCTAACCGCCGATAATTCCGACTCACTTCCCCCTTTGCCCTCCTCGATAGTGAATCCTCAAGTATGGGACATAGACTCTCCCTCCCTAGCACACTGCCCCCCAGTCCACATTCAACTTAAAAATCCTTTCGCACATCCTAATCAGCCACAATAGTCTCTTCCTACCTCCAGTCTTCTAGGACTCCAACCTGTCGTTAACTCTGCTACAAAAGGGATATCTGCGCCCCACTAACTCCCTGTACAATACCCCCATTTTAGCGGTACGAAAACCAAATGGCACTTACCGCTTAGTGCAGGATCTAAGACTCATTAATGCAGCTGTCATTCCCATCTACCCGCTAGTTCCTAATCCCTATACCATCTTATCTTCAATTCCTCCAACCGCTACTCACTTCTCAGTTCTCGACCTTAAAGATGCATTCTTTACCATCCCCCTGGCAGCAGACTCACAAAACATTTTCGCATTCACGTGAACTGATCCAATATCTCACCACTCACAACAACTCACTTGGACTGTCCTACCACAAGGCTTTCGAGATCGCCCCCACCTGTTCGGTCAAACCTTAGCAGCAGATCTTAAGTCTCTCTCACTTACCAAACCCACCCTTATTCAATACGTAGAGTATTGAATACCTCCTCCTGTGTAGCCCTTCTTTAGCTGATTCTCAAACAGACACTGCACTCACCCTTAACTTTCTAGCGGAGAAAGGATATCGGGTATCCCCTCAAAAGGTCCAACTGTCTGTCACACAAGTCACATATCTAAGGGTAGCCGTCTCACACCAACAGAAGGCTATAATTACAGATCAGAAGGCCCTAATTAAATCCCGACATATAGCTAAAACTAAGCAGGAAATTCAATCATTTTGGGGGCTAGCAGGATACTTTCGGGTGTGGATTCCCAACTTTGCCTTACTCGCGAAGCCACTCTATACTCTTATAAAAGGAGACCCCAGTAAACCACTCCTAACACCCTCCTCCGTTAAACAACCCTTTGTTGCCCTCCAGCACTCCTGAGGGCCCCCGCTTTTCATCTACCAGATGTACACCGACCTTTCATCCTATATGTCCACGAAAACAAGGGGGTGGCCTTGGGAGTCCTGGGACAACTTTGTGGACAAACGTTTGCCCCAGTGGCCTATCTCTCAAAGCAGTTAGACCACACCATCCAGGGCTGGGCCCCATGTCTGCGAGCGCTGTCTGCTGCCCACATGTTGGTGTGCAAATCCAAAAAACTCACCTTCAGGGCCCCTATTACCGTAACCTCCTCCCACCATCTACAGCACCTCCTAAGCTACAAAGGCCTTCAAATGCTACCTCCCGGTCGAGTTCTATCGCTCCTTGTCTTCTTTTTACAGGCTCCCTCCATATCCTTTCAAACTTGTGCACCCCTAAACCCAGCCACATTGTTCCCTTCTTCCACAGCCCACTAACCCATGACTGCATAGAGACTGTTGAGGCTCTCCTCCCTTGCCCGGTTCACATCCAGGAAGGCCCTTTGCCCTCCCCCTCCTATATCTGGTTCACTGATGGCAGCTCCTTCCTACACAATGGGTCCCGGGTTGCAGGATGCGCCATCACCTCTATTACACACGTCACTGAAGCAAAGCCTTTCCTGCCAGGCACCACTAACCAATAGGCAGAACTTATAGCTGCCACTCGGGCATTTCAGCTAGCAGCTGGACACTCTCTTTCTCTTTATACTGATTCCAAATATGTTTTCCATATTCTCATCTCCCACTCGGCCATTTGGAAGGAAAGGGGACTATTTAC
Source organism: Cephalopachus bancanus (assembly GCA_027257055.1). Classification (NCBI taxonomy): domain Eukaryota; kingdom Metazoa; phylum Chordata; class Mammalia; order Primates; family Tarsiidae; genus Cephalopachus; species Cephalopachus bancanus. The sequence continues at coordinate 2,107,281 of JAPVLO010000249.1, forward strand.
CACCAAGGGATCAGCAGTGGTTAATGCTAAACTAATTTCTGATCTCCTTGCTGCCTCCTTACTTCCCACTAACATTGGCATTTCTCACTGTAAGGCTCACCAGCCGGACTCCTCACCCATCACTCAGGGAAACTCCAGGGTAGACAATGCGGCCCGACAAGCAGATTTAACATCTGTTCCCGCCTTGGCTGCTGTTGCTCACCCTGACCCAGACTGCACACTCCCCACTAATTCACCACCCTCAACCTCCCCCTCCATTACAGACCTTATCCCATACCTACACTCAATCTTTCACACCAATCCTTCCGCACTGACGTCTTTCCTAACAAACTTTTACACTCTCACTTCCCAACATAAGGAACTCATAAAAAGCATTACCTCACAATGTTCCATCTGCCAGCGAGCCAACCCCAATACTCCTCTAAAACTGGGAAACTTTCTTACTCATCAAGCTCGGGGACAACTCCCAGGAGTGGACTGGCAGGTCAACTTTACTGTCATGCCCCCAGTACGCAACCTAAAATACCTCCTTGTCTTCGTGGACACCTTTTCCAGGTGGGTAGAAGCATTTCCAACCTCAAATAAATGAGCGGCAACAGTAGGGACTATCCTTGCTAGCCATATCATTCCCAGGCTTGGTGTCCCCATGTCCCCACAATCTGACAATGGGCCTGAATTCACTTCACGGGTGGTACAGTCTCTAACAACTGATCTTCACATTGACTGGCATTTCCACATCCCATGCCGCCCACAGTCATCTGGAAAGGTAGAGCAAACCAATCGGACCCTTAAAGACATCCTCACTAAACTATTCCTCGAACTACATCAAAACTGGGTCACCCTCCTTCCTTTGGCCCTCTTCCACTTACGAGTTTTCCCAAAAAAACCATCCCAACTCTCACCTTTTGAAGTAATGTATGGCCATCCAGCGCTGCCTCCAGGAGCCCCCACCTAAACCCCTCTGACACCTACTCGTATGCTTTACCCCCTCTTGTCTTTCATTCGTTCCCACATTTGGGAATATCAAAAGTTTCACTCAGTGGTCAAATCCCACCTCCCCTCCTCCCTGGACAGTGGGTCTATCTCTCTGACCCAGAAACAAAGTCTCTTTTAAACCCAAAGTGGTCTGAACCTCTTCAGGTAATTTTATTGACTCCCACGGCCACAAAACTCATCACGGGCCGTCATCAGGTCACCCCATGGATTCACATCTCCCGCTTAAAACCTGCTGCCCCTCCTTCCTAGCGTCTCACCCATAATATTTGTCCACCCACCTACAGGTATACCTGCTCCAAGGTTCCAGACCAACCACTTAAGCTTTGTCTGTCTTGACTCACCCCTCATCCCAACCCAAATCCAAACCAACATCCTGGATACAACACAGAACACCTGTGACCCTTGGCCCCTTTCCTTTCTTGGCCTGATTGCTGTCCTACTTACTATATTACTCACCTGTTCGACACCCACAAACTGGCCATCTGTGGCAAAAATTCTGTTGGCTACTACCTATCTCCTAATTGTCATAGACTTTGTTCTTATCAAATGCCTCCTCTAAACACCAAAGTAGCCCCCAGTCTTACCTCCAAAGTCACTACCCTCTTATTTCTCATCATTCCATTAACCCAAACCTACCAACCTCACCCCTATTATGCGCCAGGTAACTTTTCCTGGAAAATAATAAACGCTGCTAAGCAAACTGTAGTCTCCACCTACCTTGGACATGGGCAGCCGATATTTAACTTTGATCTTTGCAAACTATGACCCAGCCTGTCCATTGTCCCAGAGGGATGGGGAGGCTCTTCCATCAGAGAATGGGGATGTAGTTATGGCAGTCTGGAAGACAAAATTCAACTCAAGAACGTCAAGTTCTATGTCTGTCCTGACACAGGAGACAAACACTGCCACAAACCCCAACAGTTTCACTGTGCTGCCTGGGGATGCGAAACCATAGCCCTGTGGAAAGGCAACTCTGACCCTTACGTATCAATTATAAGACTGCCCTCCACTTCTCCCTGTACACAACCCAAAATCTGCAATCCACTATGACTTATCATCACCCTGTGGGATGCTTTTAGCCTTCAAAAAACATGGGACACTGGAAAAATGTGGGGCCTTCGACTGTACATGCCTGGAACTAATCCAGGCATGTTATTCACAGTCCAATGAAGGCCTATTCCACGCACCCCCAATCCCATGGGACCATTGTGCAAAATAATTCTACCCAAACCTATACCCACAGACTCAAAAATTCAACTCATAACTTCTCCCCCTCTCATCCCAAAGGGGGTAACAATCATCTCACCTACTTTAAAGGCCTCCCCCATCCCCTTACCGCCTGATCGCTTCCTTCACTTACTAACGGCAGTACACCATCTACTTAATAACACCTGCCCCTCTCTGGCAAAAGATTGCTGGCTATGCTTAAACCCACGGCCCCCATATTACATGGGAGTTGGAGCAGTTTCTTCAGTAGGCAATGTAGAAACTAACATGAAGATACTTACTCTTACTGATATACAAAATAAGCAATTATGTCCCTGGGGCACTCATCCCACACTGATGCTGGATGACCTCCAGGGACAAGGAACGTGTCTCTTTTCCGCAACCTTTCCCATAACTACATCCCCACTTCGATTGTCCTGCAACAACACCTCTCATGTTAACATCGCTACCTTCCATAATCAAACCATTCCCCATTTCGCCATGACACCCCCTACCACGTGGTTTGCCTGTACCCAAGGAATCACCCCCTGTATCAGCCTACAGCATCTCAAAGACACAATAGAATTGTGCATCTTTGTCCACATCCTACCCCAGGTCTACATTTATAAAGGAATGGAAGGTAGACAACACCTCAAACTCTTCAACACCACCTGCTCAAAACGGGAACTGTTAGTTCCTTTACTAATGGGACTAGGCATTGCCGGAGTTACAGCCATAGGCACAGCCTCCTTAATTCTGGGCGACCAAAATCTTAAACAGCTTAGCACACAAATTGACACTGATTTACGCCTACTAGAATCAAGCGTGTCTCAATTAGAACAACAGCTTGACTCTCTCGCTAAGGTAGTATTACAGAATAGATGAGACCTAGACCTCTTTTTCCTAAAACAAGGAGGGTTGTGCATAACCCTAGGAGAAGTCTGCTGTTTTTATGCCAACAAATCAGGGATAATAAGAGAAACCCTAGCTCAAATAAGGGACAATATACAACACCAGGAATCGCAAAACCAGGCCTGTGGAAACTGGTATCAAACCCTCTTCTCATGACCCAGCTGGCTCACTACCCTAGTCTCGGCAATAGCCAGCCCAGTAATCCTCCTCCTACTGGCTGTAAGCCTAGGACCATGCATCATTATATATCTCCTTACCTACATGAAGACTACTGTCTCAAACTTTTCAAATCGAAGCCTTAACCTCCTGTTGCTCAATAGCTACCAACCTATTCCTGTAGAAACTCCAGAGCTAACAACCAAATTTCCATCTAATTTTTTCTTTTAGATATGCTCTCTTCCAGGTTTTCTGTCTACCTCCACAGTCTGCTCCAGGACAGCTGGTTACTACCATCCTTGTGCTCATTAGAAGACTGGTCAGAACAGGTCGCTGTTCTACACTTACAAGGAACCTTCATGGAACTCTCACCTGCAGAAATCTACACGTTCAGTGCCTACCTTTGGGCCCTGCTCTGGCTGGTTCTGCACCCTTCCACCACCTTGCCCCCACAATTCCCCCTACCAGCAGGAAGTAGCCAGAAAGAGTAATGATGCCCCTCCTCATAAAAACAGAAAAGGTGGGAATGAAGGGTGCAGGAAGTGACCAGAGGGGCAGCTCCCAAAATGGCACCAAGCATGGTGAGGACACACCAGACAACAAAGACCCTAGGTCCCGGCTTCTGTGAGCACAATTCCCCGTGAGCGAATTTCAAACCTGCAAGCCTCCAATCCTTAGCCAGTTTTGTTATGCGTCCAATAGGACTATAGCACGGTGTTGGCCCCACCCTACTCCCATGCAGCTCCTCCAATAGGAACATAGCATGGCCCCTGCCAGTCCCTGTCAGGCTTATAAATACAGCCCTCTCCCCACAACTCTCTCTCTCTCTTTTTCTTTTTTCCCTCTGTTACAGATCCTCTCTGTAACAGCCCCTTTAATAAATCTCTTGGTCCTGGCTGGGTATGGAGTCATTACTGGTGCCGAAATTCTTTTAGTTTTATTTCCTGATTTCTTCTAGTAGTTTCATAGTTTTGAGTAATTACAGTTAAGCCTTTAATCCATTTTGAATTCATGTTTGTATATGGTGAGTGGTGGGACTTTAGTCCCTTTCTTCTGCATGGGTATATCCAATTTTTCCAGCACCGTTTATTGAAGTGACTCTATCTGGCACCTTTGTCAAAAATCAACTGGCTGAGCCGGGCTCGGTGGCTCAGTCTGTAATCCCACGCCTTTGGGAGGCGGAGGTGAGTGGATTGCCTGAGCCCGCGGGTTCGAGACCTCCTGGGTAGCGAGACCTCATCTCTACAACAAATCAAAAAAATCAACTGGGCATGGTAGTGTGCGCCTGTAATTCTGGCTACTCGGAAGACTGAGGCAGAAGGATCACTGGAGCCCAGCCTGCTGGATTTGGTTTACTAGTATCTTGCTGGTAATTTTTGCATCTATATTTATCAGGGACAGTGGTCTATAGTTTCATTTTTGATGCTGTGTCTGTGTCCAGTTTTGAAATAAGGGTAATATTGGCCTTGTAAATGAGTTTGAAAGTGTTCCACTCTCTTAAGTTTTCTGGAGTAATTTAGTGAGAATTGGTTTTGTTGGTCTTTTGAATCATTTTTAAAAATTCTCTAATTTGTTTATTTTTACTCTGAACTTTATTATTTCCTTCCATCTACCAATTTTGGGTTTAGTTTTTTCTTATTTTTTCCAGGTCATTATAGTGCATTACTTGGTAATTAGAATTCTTTTTTATGTAGATGTTTATTGCTATAAACTTCTATTTTACAACAGCCTTTGCTGGATCCCATAGAGTTTGGCATAATGTGTTTTATTTTTACTTGTCTCAAGGACATTTTAAACATAGGAAAAAAAACTCAAAAAGAAGTCACAAAGCCTCTGAGAAATGTGGGACTATGTTAAGAAGTCAAATCTATGCCTGATTGGTACCCCTGAAACAGAAAGGGAAATGGAGAACACCATAGAATAAACATTCCATGAGTTCCTCCAAGAAAACTTCCCTCATCTTGCCATAAATGCAACCATTTATGCACAAGAGATGCAGAGAGCTCTCACAAGACATAACATGAGAAGACCAACCCCAAGATACATCATAATCTATCTCCTGAAAGTAAGCATGAAAGAAAAAGTTTTAAAGGCTGTGAGAGAGAAAGATCAGATTACCTACCAGGGAAGACCCATCAGAATCACTCCAGACTTATCTGCAGAAATATTACAAGCCAGAAGGGACTGGAGTCCAGTTGTAAACATTCTTAAAGATAAGCAATTTTAACGAAGAATTTCTTATTCCTCCAAGCTAAGCTTCATCAGTAACAAAGAGTTAAATCTTTTACAGACATCTAATTCTTAAGAAAATATGCTGGTTCTAGGCCAGCCATTCAGGAGATGCTTAAGAAAGTGTTAAACACAGGGGAAAAAGTGGTCACTTGTTTTGTGGCCTAACAGGTCATCTATCCTGGATAATGTTTTATGTGCAGTTGAGAAGAGTCCTTATTCTACAGTTAGCTATTGAGCTATTGGATGGAATGTTCAGTAAATGTCTGTTAGGTCTATTTGGCCTATGGTATAGCTTAAGCCAAATTTTTTTTTCTAGATAATCTGTCCATTGCTGAAAGTGTGTTACAGTCCCCTGCTATTATTGTTTTGCAGTGTATTTCTCCCTTTAGGATTACTAATATTTGCTTGATTTTTCTGGGTGCTCTGGTGTTGGGTGCATATATATTTACAATTATATTCTTTTGTTACATTTTTCCTTTTTCATTATATAATTAACGTTTTTCTTTTTTGTTTTTGCATTTTTTTTTTACTTAAAGTCTATTTTATCTGTTTTATGTATGCCTATTCCTACTCACTTTTGGTATCTGTTTGCATGAAATATATTTTTTCTATCCCTTCACATTAGTCTATGCTTCTTTTTTGTTGTTTGTTTGTTTTTTTAATGGTGAGGCAATTCTCTCATAGGTAGCATATAATGGGTTCTTGTTTTTATTTTTTTAATCCATTCAGCCACTCTCCATCTTTTAATTGGAGAATTCAATCTATTTATACTTAAGGTTATTATTGCTAGATAAGGACTTACTCTTGCCATCTTGTTGCTTTTCTGATTTTTTACACATTCCTTATTTATTTCTTCCTTTCTTGTTGTCTACCTCTGTGATTTGGTGGTTTTCTATGGTGCTAAGCTTTGCTTTCTTTTTCCTTCTAATTTGTTTACTGCTGCAATTTATTTCCTCATGGTTATCATGGGACTGACAAAGAGTTGTCTAGTTATACTAGACTACTTTACGCTGATGGCAACTTAACTTTGATCACATAAGAATACTGTAGTCTTTCTCTTTCACACACTTTATATTTTTGTTGTCTTAATTTACTTATGTATCTGTGGTCTGTTTCTCAGCCACTAGTTGTGGTATAAATAGTCTGACTGACTATTTCAAAAGGCCTGTCTTCAAGTTTTAAAATTCTTTCTTCTACTTCAGTTACTTGGTTGTTGAAGCTCTTGGTTTTTTTTTTTAGTTAATTTATTGAATTCTTTTGTTTTTTCCACATAGTATTTATCTCTTTGTTGAATTTATCATTCAAATTATAACTTTTTTTCTGTTTTCATTGAATTTTTGTGTTCTCTTGTATTTTGCCAAATTTCCACAAGATTATTATTTTTATTTCTTTCGCAAGCATTTTGCTTATGTCCTTTACTTTGGGTTTTGTTACTAGAGAATGTGTTCCTTGGAGGTGTCATGTTTCCTTGCTTTTTCATGTTTCTTGTGTTTCCACATTGATATCTCGGCATCCAGTGAAATTCTTATTTTCTTCCAGTTTTATGGAGTAACTTTCATAGGGAGAAATGTTTACTTATGTATGATTCTAGGTGATCAGTTGTGTATGATGCATTGAATTTGGCTCTAGGTGGACTCAGTAGTGTGGTTCTATATAGTTTTTTTCAGCTGAAATTTTTGTTAGTGAGGTTTGCAATTGCCTCAGTGGGCTAGGCTGTAGGAGTTTATTATAGTAGTGTTACAGTTTTCCTGGAGAGAAAAGTGCCAAGCTGGTTGTCTGGCCAGGTATATACAGGCATAGAGAATCAATAGGCTATCTGTCCCAGGAAGTGGTGGCCACTGCTGGACTGGCTGTTAGATCAGACTTGGGCTTGTGTGGTCCCAGCCCATCAAGTGGCTGTGTACCTCTCCAAGGAGGTAGCACTGCTCTCAAATTGGATGTTGGACCTGACATGCAAACAGGTTCTGTGGTGTCAGGCAATGCTGTGGTAGTCTGTCCATGTTGACAAGGCTGCTACTGGACTGGTTGTTAGGCCAAGCATGAGCATGTATGAACTTGGTGGTTCAGCTAGTTCTGTGGTGTGGGTATATGCAAATGAGTTGGCTGGTCAGCTGTTTGGCAGCTTATTCACTGTGTGGGTTAGCCTGTTACTGGTGAGGAGTGTGCCATATGAGTTTGAACACTGGAATCTCAGTAGTTCTGTCTCACCTATTCTCTGTGCAGCTGGTGTGATGCTATTGGCTCCCATGTGAACATGGTAGAATGATGATGGGTCCTCAGGGATGAAGAGTCCACTGCTACTTGCCCCCAGGGCAGAACACACTCTAGTATGTGTTCAATTTCAAAGTGATACTGAGCCATAGCAGCTAAGGTTGTGGGAGTTCAAGATACTCAAGGTAGGCTTCTACTCTGAGGCAATGCAGCTGCATACACTCCCAGCTAACATTCAAGCTGCACTCGAGACCTATGAGGACTGGAGAACTCCCTTGTGACAATGATTATTGGAATTTTTGGCAGCATTGTGTACCACTGGGATCTCCAACTTACTTTTTTTTCCATAAGAAGTCTCCCTGACTCCAAGCCAATTACAGCAGAAGAGACAATGTAGCAGAGGCAGGACCCTCGCTCCTTTATCCATGGTGCTGTTCTGGGCTTTTGTGCTTCACAGGAATCTTCTTGGTCTCCTGATGTCCTCCAGTATTCTTCCTCAGTCACTGTAGCAGAAATACAGTTGTCTATTCATCATTTTGGTCTCTTTTTATGGGAGATATGACTGTCAGGTAACTCTACTTGACCATTTTGCTGATGTCTCATGATGAGTTTTAAGGTCCATGGGATGTTCATATCAGAGACCAGGTATTGAACATATGGTGCTCATGCTCAGGAGAGAGAGTGGGCCTGGTAACATTATATTGTAGATTCATTAACATCGAGGTGCAACCAGACGCAATAAGATTAGAAGAGAAGACATGGATGGGAATGTAGAATGAAAAGATTTTCCTGTACAGAATCCAGGGGAACTCCGGTCTGTAGGAATGGATCCTAGCAAAGTAAACTCCAAGTAGCCCTCAGAGTAGAAGGAAGGTAGGAGAGTAAGGGATCAGAGAAAACCAAGGACAAAAAATATTTTAACTACAGGGATTTAGTTAATAATGTCAGATGCTGTTAAGGGAAATTATCTAAAACAAGTTAAAATAAAGCAAGTATTGAAAGGTACCTATTGGATGGAAAGGAACCATGGGGGACAAGTTATAAAAGGGAGATAAAGAAAACAAAGTGAATGAGCAAATCCCTTGAAAGAAAGGGGAGCATTTTACTGTGAGCAGATTTGGAGAGATTTAACTCTTGAGGCAGTAGACCCAGCCTTTTTCTAGAATGGGGGAGATGCGAGTATCATAGCAAAGTGGAATACAGGATAATGCCTTAGAAATGGAAAAAAGTCATTCCTCCTGCTGTCCTAATTTTCTGTATCTTATTTTATAGCTACTGGTGGATGCAAGTAATAATAAATTAGTGATTTATGGTAGATTCTAATTTAAATACTCAAAGAAAAGTATGCTACCTTATAAGGAAAAAAATTGACAAAAGAGGTGTAGGTAAAAGTCTCAAAACAATAGAACAGTTTAAAGTACTTGATTGAACTCTAGATGGGATCAAAAATGCAATAAAAATCCTTAATAAAAAAGCAATAAAACAAAAACAAGACAAAGCTATCATCAATCATAAAAGGAAAAATGTGAATAAGAGTATAATTCTGGGTGAATTAGCAAATGACGAAAGGTTTTAGTTCAACACAGATGACAAAAGATAAGAGAATGTTTTAGAAAATTGAGAGTTTTCAAATTATTTAGTTCATTATCAATATATTTCATTTACCTACTATGTACCAGGAATTTCACCAAATAAGAAAGGATAAAACATTAAGAAACAGAAGACATGGCTGCCACAGTGTTTATTATTTAACTCTCACTGAAATCATTTTTGACTCTGTAACAACAGCTTGACCACATTCTTATCTTGGTAATGCAGATTTTAAGAATTGATCTAAATGATATACCTGAGTGATAGGCAGGTAAACAAATGAATGAAATATAAGCAATTCTATTTATGTGCAGCAAGCTCACAGAACATATGCATCTATCTATCTATCTATTGATCGATCGATCGATCGATCAATCCATAGATCTATATAGCTGGATGTAGCTATGAATATATAGATGCTGATTTATTTGTGGTATGTGTGTGTATGTGTGTCTGTGTGTGTGTGTGTGTGTGTGTGTGTGTGTGTGTGTGTGTATGATAGTGTGCATGACCTGAAGGATATAAATTGGTATAGTCAAAGTTTCTCTTATAAGTCTACCTTTTTGAAGTATTGTATTTGATAAATCCACATATATAAGTATTCCATGAAAGATAAATCAACCCGTGAAATATGCTGTCAAGCATCAGAGATTAAATTGGTTTGTTCTGTAATTCTAGTAAAGTACACAGAGACGAATGATATGAAAGTATTTAGGGAGGTGAATGATAATGGGAGAGTCTTGACAGTTTGCTCTAGAAAGCAGTGAAGCAAAGCTAAAGAGAAGATTCAGATGCTCTCTAGCATTAAAAAAAAGAAAGAAAGTGATCAAAAGCTGATTTTTTTTTCTCCCTGGCAAAGTAGACAGCTTCACTAAATTCTTTCTAAAATAATTATGAATTGCAAATGGATGAACTTGAATAATGGTAATCAATCACAGGAAATTAAAAGTGTCACCTAGATGACCAACAAAAATGTGTGAGCAGATAATTGATCAAATTTAGCTACTTTTAGAAATTGGATCAACATTCATGACCTGAATTTTTAAAAAAGTCACACAACAAAAATGAATCACCTTAAAATGAGAACTGAATATATGTATATATGCTTTCTATCCATATATAAACACATTTCTATAAAGCTGATGTCTTTTAACTTTGGGGTATAATAGAGCTTTTATGGTCATTATTATGTAATCAGAACACTTAAAATAAAATGTTTATATGTTATTTACAAATCCTCCCACCCCTAAAATTTAATAATTAGGCCTAATAATACAGACAATCTTGAAATATTATTTAGCAAATAATATCCACCAGACATTTATTTCATCAATTTTTATAAAATACCTTTACTGACTATGTTTCCTAGATGGAAAATTCTTACAATATAATGTTCTCTTCAACATTTGCCTAACTGTGCCACCAATGGAATGGCCTTTTGCCCAGTAAGAAGAAATGAGTAAGAGTTAGGAGGCCTTTGCTTAAAATCAAATGTGGCTTTGAAAAAAACTCAAAAATAGCCCTGATCCTTAAGAAATCATGACTACATTACCTACTGGGACTAATGCCTGGAAGGAAGTCGTCAGATAATGAACTGTACTTGAAGAGTATCTACTTCGTTCATGTGTAGGAGAGAGGATGTAATCCAGGGAAACCTTAGCTTAGCTGAATGCAAATTCTCTACTTTATTTTATTTTTTTAATTTTTTTATTGAGTTGGCGTCTCACTCTGTCACCCAGACTGGAGTGCAGTGGCCGCTCCGGCCACCGCAGCCTCGACCTCCTGGATTTCGGCGATCCTTCCGCCTCAGCCTTCCAAGTAGCCGGAATTACAGGCATGCGCTACCACGCCCAGCTGATTTTTTGATTTATTGTAGAGATGAGGTCTCACTGCCCAGGCGGGTCTCGAACCCGCGGGCTCAGGCAATTCACTCACCTCAGCCTCCCAAAGGCGCGGGATTACAGGCTGAGCCACCGAGCCCGGCTCAAATTCTCTACTTTAAACTAGGTCAGATATATTATTTTTATTTAAAATAAGGTGATCTCAAGAACTAGAAATTTTCTGGGAGAATGTTTAGAAATATATGGAATGCAGATATATCCCTAATGAATTTTGGGATGCCTTTGGAGGTGGTTTGCGTTCACCTCTATGAGCAAAGTCACACAATGATACATAGAGCTAGACATGCCTGTTTTGCAATGCACTCTTTCAAAGCAGTCCTAATGCCGGGTATTGCTTCAAGACCATATTAATGGCTATAGCCTTCTATGTTCTGGGAGACATAAGTATTATTATAAATACTTGTGTTCTATTTTAGCAAGTTTTTAAAAATGAAAATATAATGGGAGATGTGTACTTAAAATGCTACTTGCTCTTACCTTTCCACTCTACTGTGTGATGGTTTACTCATTATTTAAATGCAAACCTAGGTTAATCAGAATTAATTCTTTTAAAGTTTTTTTCACACTACATTTACCATATGCTTTCTATTTAAATAATTTATTGAACTATCTGGGCCTAAAAATGTGAATATATTTCTTATGTGTAAAAAATTATTACCCTGTGGACTAATTAGGATGGTTGTCCTTAGCTTTCTTAAGTGAGTTTTTTTTGGTAAAGACTACTCATAGTGACAGATATAAATTAAGAGATAGTTCAACTCAAAGTGAAAATTCTTATGGAAATGATGTCTTAAAAAGGAAGCATTGCTTAGAAACCGATGATCATATAAGTCTGTCTTTGTGGTAATGGTTCTAATGTACATTTTGTAATGGAATTTGTTTCTTTTTTCCTCTGGTATTCATTAAGATTTGTTTAAATAAGTCATTCCCTACTTTCAACTAATTTGTTAAGAATAACACATTCATTTGCTAATGGTTGCTTTAATCCTCATGATTTCATTGCCTCACAGCAGAAACCCTATGTTGTGTTTTACTTTAACAGAGTTTGCAAAGTTGTAGGTATTTGTGGATGCTTTTTCAATGTTTTTTTTTTCCTGGCAATATTTGCAACACTTTGTGTAATAAGAATGTGTGGAAGATTGCCAATTTATTAAATAAATTAGAAAGGAGATTAAAATATTAAGAGGATTGGTAGAATACTTTTTAATAAAAACATGAACTGTTATGAGAGTAATGTAATTGTAGAATAGTAATAGCAATAATAATAATAATGTCTACTTTGGACATATATTTCAACAGATTTAGTTAAGCATTTTTAAGAGAAATACACTGGGGGTGTAAGTCAAGATGGTTTTTTTGATCAAGGTGTTCTAACATCTTGCTTCCGTATTGAAAACAGCAGGGTTAACTACATGCTGGGTAAAAATATTTCACTATTTTCTCTTAGACAGCTTTCACCAGGGCACTATCAAAGCCAAGCTCAGCACTTTGTGGTCAAGCTTTAAAAGCACTGTTGCAAAATGATGAAAATCTTTTCATAAATGCCAAGTGAATCATGGTTTAACCATTTACCAAGTGGCCTTCTGTAATATAATGCAACATCAATCATATCAGACAGAGAAAATAATTCAGAGCTAGACCTGTCCTTTTATTTGTCGACTGGAATTCTTGGCTTGATTTAATTAATCTTGCTTGTTTCTGATGGAAGGCTTGGGAGAGCTAGAGAAAGCTGCCTGGTGCATTATTAATTCTCTACATCTTTATTGTAAAGCCAACGTTATTTATCCCATTTTGAATTCTCCAGGTCCCTATCTCTGGTTCTTATGGCTGTTGTGGTTACATTTCCCATTTATTTTCTCTTAATGAAAGGGCAGGGTGCTGCTGCTATTTTTTCTAAGACCAAGTAAAGGACCAGATTTAGTTAAGAAGACATTTCAATAGCTGGGAAAGTGTCCCTCTCCTTATCATCAAGTGTCTCTCCTTGAGGAAATGAACAAGTTCTGCTTGCTCAAGAAGCTGGGGCTTTCAGATTGTTCTTTGGCCTAAGAATCTAAAATCCTCCACTGCCTTCTGGGATGAGCCAGTCATGACCTATTTCTAGTACATAAATCCTTCAAGCACAGTTTCCAGCTTGTAACATTTGGGCAATAGTGTTCTCCTTCCAGAATTCTGGAGGTACCAATGCTCATTTTTTTCTGTCTTATTGCATTCCATGTATTCATGGTGGTATATACTTACTCAAATTTAAAGAGTATAAAATGACTTTCAGATAACCATAATATATCAAGTGATTGCATGACATTTTCATACCTGGAATAATAATTTTTCTTTTAACTCGAACAAAAAATAAGCTATTCTTTTATGTAAGTACAGTTTTCATGCATTGCACATTTTTATTCTATTGATTTCCAGTGCCAGATTTCTCTTTTATCAAGAGACTCCCCATCAATTGAGAACTGTCAACCAAGTTTACAAAATATTACATCCCTTCCATCACTGAGTTCCATTCAATTAAATACAGCATACAGGAATATCAGAAGTAGGATGCACATTATAGAAAAATAATACAGAAGCAGGGATTTTTAAAAAATTTATTGCCTGCCTTGAGAGTTAATCCAAATGAGCTAGATTAAAATGACTGTGCTGAGACATGTCTTTTCAAAAATAATCTCTGCAACTGGATGAATATAATTCACACTTTTGGTAGAGTTGCACTTAAATATTTATTTTGTCAAAATGTATGATTCAAAGTTTGGGAGTGCTTTCTTGAAATATATTACAGCATTATTTCTCAGTCCTTGAACTTATTTGCATAATTTTTATACCAGAAATGATTTGGAATAAGCATTTTGAATCCTCATATTAAAGCTGAATGTACAAAGCCTGATATGCATCAAATAACTTGCTCAAGGAATCTTAAAACCTGTGGCAGACAGAGCTGGAATTTGTATCTGGACATCTCACTAAGCATGGTGTTTTTTTCCCTACCGTACTATAACTTGTTTGTTCTGTTTTTAGGATCATATACCTCATGTTATTTCTTTAAATGAAGGAAAATAAGTAACAAGAGTGAGTTTGGTTGTGGTCCCAGATTTAAAATTATACAAATTTTATCAACAATGGAAAAAGTCGCATTATCAGCTTTAAGATCTGCACTCTAAACAATCTGGGAATTAGGTATATGTGATGGGGAGATCCTGACATCTATGCTACATAAAGAAAACTTATGAGTGTGGAATATTTGGTTAGTAGAACAGAAGACAAAGAAGAAATATATTTGTGTTAAAGCATTCAAATAACTATAAAGTGAAGACAGTGCAATGTTATATTTTTATTTTGTTGAAAAAATAAAAAAGGATTTTTGTGTAGGTGCTACAGGAGATGGATCTGAGTTCAAATATCAATATAGATGTGAATGATAGAGAGATGATAGACAGTGAGGGAGAGCAAGAGATGATAGGTAGACGCATGGATAGATAAATGCAGGAAGTATTCAGGCAAAGAACTCATAAAAGGAATTTTTGTATTGAGTACAAGTTTGAAAAATCTTCTTTCTTACCCTCCTAAATTTCTATGAAATTATTGCTTTCCTTTTTTTTAAAAATTTTAGCAAAGTAAGCCACTTAGCTATACATGCATTAAACAGAGTAAATAATTAAAATACTTCATACATACTCACTGTAGAATGCTGCTTTAACATTTTTATTATATTCATTTTATTATATAATGTTATTGACATTTAAAAATATTAATTTTCTTTATATGTTTTGAATTTTTGGTTTGAAGTCTCTCTCTCTCTCTTTCTCTCTCTCTCTCTCTCCTCTCTCTCTCTCTCTCTCTCTCTCCTCTTTCTCCAGGCTCATTCCAATCTATGATGTGTACAGAAGTTTTCATTTGCCATAGCCTACATGTCTGGGGTCTCTAGGTCAGAGCCGGCTCATTTTACTTCTGCCTCACAGTGATGTCAAAAATTTCATGGTTGAGCCAATGTATAGTTTGGGTTAAGTTTTGGTAATGTGAATGAATTTGTATTTGACCCATTTCAAGTATTAGAAGGTATCTGGTAATTAAAATGATTTCCCCCAAATGCTCCTACCTTTTCTCCTACCAGTCATGTCTGAGAATGCATGCCACAAACTCTACAAAGTCAAAATGTTCTGTTATAAGATGTGAAAACATATACGGGGATTCAAATCAGTTATTCTCTACAGTTTGTGGTCTGCTCATATCGTTAGTTCATAAAGAATATGAGTCTTACGTTACATAGACTCATTTGTTTTACCTATATTCTACATTATTTCGTCCGTGTGTGTGTGTGTGTGTGTGTGTGTGTGTGTGTATGTGTGTATTTGTAACTGTGTATGTGTGTATATGCTTCTAAATTCAATTTATTTTTTGGTATTAAAATGGTTGTCTTATTTTTGTTTGGGTTCATAACTCTGTAGTATTTTTTTCTTTCTCTTTCATTTCAACCCATAATATTTTAGTTTAAATTCATAACATATATGATATATAGTAGAATATAATATAATAGATATATATTAGTTTTCTTATTTGGTATGATATTTTTCAACTTTCGATTAGTGAATTAAAAAACTTAAATTGATTTTAATTATTGTTATATTCGGCTCTCTTGCCATATGCCATTTTTTTCTTCTTTACTGCATATTTTCTGTGACTTTTATACTGCTCTGAAACTGGTATTCTTACATAGAATGAGCCCCATCTATGTGTTTATTTGTTCTCAGAACATAGAATAAGTCTAGTATATATGCTTATTTTTTTCTTTTCAATTTCCTATGTTTAACAATGTTTGTATCTTCATCTTAAATAGGGCATACCATTTTCTTATTCCCTTTCTGTTTGCTCCAAGATACCACAACTTCCAATACCCTTCCATATTGCTATCATAGATAATTTTAATCCTAGGTTGTTCGGATTTAAATCGGTGGTGATGTTTTTTATTGATTTAAACAATAATGGCATATTTCACTGAATTATTCACATTGCTTTAGAAAACTTCTGGATTGTTCCTGTTTTTCCAAGAGTGTTGTCAAAGATGGTTTCTGTGCGTAAAACCTTCTTAAGCATCTTAGTTCTGTCTATGTAGTTACATATTTAAAACAGTACCTACTTAGTGTTTAGAGCTCAAAGTTTCTTTCCTCTAAATATTTTAAAACGTTACTCCATTGTTTCTTTTACACCTAGTCTTGCTCTGAAGTGTTTGTTGCCAATATAATTTATCTTTTCTTTTGATAGCCTCCTCTTTCTGAAAAAATTTAAAATGTTTTTGTCTTTGGTGTTCTTAAAAATTTGCTTTACTATTTCTAGGCTTCATCTAGCATAGATTGTTGAATTCTCTTTTTATTGTAGTTTTTGCCTTTCCCAATGATCTAACTATTTTTTTTTCTTGTCCTATAGGAATATTGGCTAAAATTGACTGGTAATGTGTAATCAGGTGACAAGCTAAAACTCAATCCCTAGGTTACATACCTCTTGGTAAATTTAGAGTGTGTAGATCAGAGAAGAATATGTCTTAATGTAGAGCGTCTGTTCTTGATCACTTTATATTTTCCACTCCTTTATCTCCAGGAATTCATTCTCCAGCCATTCTCTCTTAAGGGTATAATCTCTTAGCCCTCATTTGTAGAGAGAGTAGAGGGATAGCAGAGGAAGTTCTTACTTTGTATTGATTATTTATTATTTTGTATTGATTACTTATTATTTTCTCTCCTTTATAACTGGGTTTGTTGTGCCATGTTCATGGTTGTACCTGGTTGGTGGATTCATTTTGCTACTTCTACTGGTGATGGGTGTGAGGGAAGAACAAACGGTGATCTATCCAGAAGAGTGTGTAATAGGCAAAATAAGATAACTAAAAGGCTGCCCACAAACATGCTCTTCTCAGCATCTTCAAACTGGGTTGAGGTGGGAGTGAGGGAACACAGGAGCTTGTATTATTTCAATATCTTTCCAGCAGCTAAAATCTCGCCCCCTCAATCTGGCACACAACAGATGCTGAGATGTCTTCTTGAAGGCAAGTAGGTTTTAGAGGTCTTATCATTATGATTATTTCATGAACCTCAAGTTTTTCACTTAGATCTCATTTGCTTAAGCAAACTAAGTGTATGAAAATCATGAGTTATGAACCAGTTAAATTAATGAGTAATTATTTGTCTTTGCAAAACCATTTGCTATAACATTCCTCTAAATTGCAAACTTCCCTGGTGCATTTAAATGTGATATGGTCCATACGTTTGAGCTTGTATTTAGTTTTGGAGAATACAGGTATTAGAGTGCACTGTGGAGAGCCTGGAAGGCAGAGAACTTTAATTCTTACTCAGCCATGAACTAAATACATAATTTATTTTTTTCTTTCCTTTTCTTTTTTATTCTTTTACCCAGTCCATCATGCATATTTGATCCAGCTGTAAAGCCATCGTATCAGCTCCAACTCTACCCTTTTATACCATTTTGCTGGTGTAGAAACTTTGCCTGCTGCAATTCTGCTGGTTCAGTATTAGACTAAGCTGATACAGGATGTGAGAGGACTGGAAAGCTGGAGAGAGAAAAGATTTGCTCTGCCTCCTCGAAGGTGTGGCCCTAGCACCACCCCTTTCCCTCACAAGTCCTGGAGATTCCAGCATCAGCCAAACAGCTCCTCATTTTCAGAGGTCTCAATGTCACATACTTGTGCTGCTTCTCTAACATCTAAGTTTGGATCATTCCAACCTATTCCTTTTGAAGGACAGCTGCTTTCGCGCGACCTTTGAGACACGTTAGTGTTTGCTTTCTACACTTTCAATTCTTCATTAAAACTCTGTTAAAAATAATTAGTGTAGTCTGAGTGTGGTGGCTCACACCTGTAATCTCAACACCTTGGAAGGCTGAAGGCCCAGGTGGCAAGATCATTTGAGGCCAGAAGTTCGAGACCAGCCTTGTCTCTACAAAACAAAACAAAGCAAAACAAAACAACAACAACAATAAACAAACAAACTTAACCAGGCATAGTGGTGTGTGTCTATTGTCCCAGCTACTGGAGGCTGATGTGGAAGGGGTTGCCTGAGCCCAGGATTTTGAGGCTGTGATGAGTCATGATCATGCCACTGAACTCCTGCTTGAGCAACAGAGTGAGACTTTAAAAAAAAATTATGTTTTATATCTCCGAACTGAAGGCTGATAGATATAATACTTAACATATTTTTTTTATTTTAAATATGATATTTATAAATATCTGCATTGTGCAGGTCACTATTAATGATGATCAAATCAGTATGTTCTTTGCATCTAGGTCTGAGAAAAATATTAATTGTACTTTCACAAACCATTTTAGAATTTGTCATTTTTGTGTATGAGGCAGAACATGGAACATACTAGGCTACTAGGGATAGTCGACAGTCATACGGTGTTTTGCAGATTTAAAGGTGTCTTTGTCTTTATTTTGCCTTGTGAAAGTATAAGGTACCTATAATCCACCTTTTACAAATGACAAAACTTGATGCTCAGAATGTTCAGACTTTTTTGTTGAAGCTGAAGCTCCTGTTCATTGTCAAAAATAATTTTATAATTTTCGCAATTTTTGAATAAAAAAAATCATACTAAAGTCACACACATTCTCAAACCCAAGAATTTGTGATTCTTCTTCAATATGGGAAAAATGGAAATCATATATTTAAGAAAAAATACACATTAAAAAATGTGAGCCTATAATATTTGTGTGTGTATATGAGTGTGTGCAATTAAAGAAAAAGGGACTAAGGTAAAAAAATTTATACATCCCAGCTCTGAAAAAATACCAGTCTCAAAATTATGACAATAATATAATTTATGGTATCCCTTCTAATTCACCTGCAGTGTTAATATCATGGTTTTTTACAACACTAAATTTGACAATCACATACTGCCCATAAACACTTCTACTTTCTAGGCTTGCACTCGAAAACTGATTTTGATTGTATGTGGGTGTAACAAAACCTCTGAAGAGTAAAATAAAACAAAATTAGAAACTTTCCCCCAAAATTATTTGGTAAAATTGCTTCTACAGGTGACACAACAGATTTATATCCCTGACTATCCTTTTCCCCCAATATAGACCTTTTGGTGAAGCCCAGATTAAAAATTACAGTCTTAATTTGTTTTTCATTACCAGGGCTCAGAAAAGTTGCATTGAACCATCTTGTTGACTTACTCTCAAAATTTTATTTCAAAGAGATACGTTGTAGCTTGAGTAGGAATGGCTGCAACAGGAGAAAGGGTTCAGCACATTTTCAACACTGGCTTGCTTTGTAATTTTTTCCTGTGAATATTCTTCCTTAAATAAGTGAGTATCTCTAAATATGTTAAGAGATTTTGTGTGTGTTCCCTAACTGCTGACTCCAATGTCAGTGCCAGATGAAACTTCACAGAGTGCTGAGGACATTTGAAACACCTCACCTCACCAGCTCTTCTGAATGTGTAGCCTTTCATTGATCAAATAATGAGCACTAAGAGGGGAAAGAAAATGTGCCTTATTTTTACCTTCTACCTCAGATTATATTTCTTAAGTCAGTTTTCCTTTTAAATTGGTCAAAACATCTTCAAAATTTTGCATAAAGCTGATCTATATATATTTTTTACTTTCCCATTCCCCTTTGCTGTTTTGAATATTTTTTCTTCATGATTGTTTAAGCCAGATTCTGATTTCAAAATAGGACACGACTTTGACATAAATTACAGCTTGCTAGAATACTTAATCTTCTCAGTCTTATTTTATTGCTGCCCTGTATAAATAACTCATAATAATTTTGTTTTATTAATATAGTGATCCATCTTTATTGCCCTGTACTTGTTAATGAAGATTGAAAATGATGTTCTCTAACTATAAATTAGAAGTGTTTAGCAACTGACAGAAAGAATTCAAGTTTTCAAGTATTAGATTAAGCTTACAACTATTTGGGTCTATATACACAGAGTTTCAAATCCTCTTTGATATTTTTGTTGTTCTAAGGGAATTATGTTGCCATATGTCTGAGTACGCTTAGAAATAAGGTATTCATTTATTAGGTTAATTAATCAATACACATGAACTTGAGAAGAAAGGTCTAAAGTGAGCTCTGCTGAGCCACTAGGATTTGATTAATCCAATTTCATGAGCTAAGAAAACTTCAAACTAAAATATTAAGCATGGAGAGTCATCAGGAGTTTGAGTGGGTCCCTTAAGGTCAGTAGCTCAATGAAAGAATCAAGAAAAGATTCTGTGAAACATTTTCTCCTTCATTCGTCTGTTACCATTAACCTTCTTTTACTCTTCTTTATAATGACAGGAAACTATTGAAAATTCCTGAGATGTACCAAACTTTCTGTTGACTCATGATCTCTGCATAAACCTTTACCTTTGTTTTGTTGTTGTTTTGTTTTGTTTTACCTTTGACTGCAGTACTCTCTCATGGTCATCTTCCTCTCAATATCCCCAGTGCTGTGAGCCCATCACCTTAACTTGTTTCTAGCAGCTCTTTTAGACCTCAGCTTAGATGATATTTCCTCTGGAAAATCTTTTCAGTCCCAAGACTGACATAGGTTTCCTTCTTATATACTATCATAATATCCTTCTGTTTCCCCTATTATAATACTTACCTGTATGTTTAGCAGTATACTTGTTACTTTTCTGAATTCTCCATTATCACGTAGGCTTCGTGAAGGCACAGCTGGAGTTTTCCTTCTAGGTTATATTCCTAGTGTATATATACATCATGGCACCCAACAGATAATAGATATCGAATACTTAATGATTTTATTGCCATCAGCAGATCAGAAAAGCACATAGTAAATCTGTACACATAGTAAATCCAACATGCAGATTTCATGAAGCAGTAGACTGTGTTGGTTTTGTAGTGGTTAAGAGTACAGACTCTAGGCTGGGTTCGGTGACTCTGTAATCCCAGCACTTTGGTAGGCTGGAGTGAATTGCCTGAGCCCACAGGTTCAAGACCAGCTCAGGCAACTTGGCAAGACCTCGTCTCTACAATAAATAAATAAAACTAGCCAGGCACGGTAGTGCACACCTGTAGTTCCAGCTACTTGGAAGACTGAGATGGAAGGATCGCCAGAGCCCAGGGCAGTTCGAGGCTGGAGTGGCTGTGAGCATGCCACTGCACTCCAATCTGGGCGATGGAGTGAGACTCCAACTCCAAAAACAAACAAACAAAAGGAGTACAGACTCTGGAACCAGTTTGACTGTGCTGGATTTTCAGCTGTACTACATGCTTGGTCTATGACCTTGAGCAAATTACTTAACCTCTCTGTGCCTTAATTTCCTCACTTGTAATATAAAGGCAGCAAAGTGACTCTACCTTCTAAATTCTGATGAAGTTTAAAATAGGTAGCCTACATATGACTACTAGGTCATAGCAATTATTAGATGAAAGTTTATTAAAAGATAAAAATCAAGACAGGAAGACTATTTTTTGAGTCAAAGTCTTACTCTGTCAGCCAGGTTGGAGTGCAGTGGCATGCTCACATCTACTGTATCCTCAGTCTGCTGGGTTCAGGTAATCCTTCCGCCTTAGACTTCCAAGTAGCTGAAACTCAGTCCTGTGCTGTGGCAGCTAGTGTTTGGATTTGTTGTTGAGATGAGGTCTTCCCAAGTTGCCCAGGCTGGTCTCAAACCTATGGGCTCCGGCAATCCTCTTACCTCTGCCTTCCAAAGTGCTAGGACTTACAGGTGTGAGTCACTGTGCCCAGTCTAGACAGGAAGTTTAATGTAGCATTTTTGTACAAAGTTCCAGATCACAATTTACTGGAAATGGAAGATTATCTGAATGCCTGGCTATGGCTTGTGTTTCTCTTCTTCCTGTTCAGCTTTAGGGTCCAGGGCGTCTGGTGTTATAACTTTATCTCTAGAGCAATATTTCTCACAAGATTTTTCTTCAATTTTCTGAATCAGAATCACTTGATTGGCTTGGTTAAAAAAAAAAAAGGCAGATGCCAAAGCATCACTACAGAATATTAGCAGGAGTAGTCAGGGAAACTGCATTTATACTTCATAACAGATGATCATGACACATGATGTCTAAGAACCACACATTGAGGTTCAAATTTCTGGACATATTTCCAGAAACACAAATGGGTAGGTGAGATTTGAAAAAGACTTCCTGATGATTCAAAAATGCTTTTTATCCCTCTTTTGCTATCAGTCATAACATTTATAGCTTTTATAACATTTCTTACTTTGTTCTCTATGCTTTGATGTTTGCACATATATGATATAATCTTTGCCTCAAGTAGTTTGGGTTAGTTAGTTGAGAGATGAATGTCAAACACATTTTAAAAATTGCACAAAATTTACAAACTTAAGTTTTTGTATTGACTTAAAGCACAGTGTAAATGGCAAGAGCTAGGTGGACTGGAGTAGTCTGGGAAGATTTTGGAAAGTGAGTAAGCTTTGAAATACAAATAGAGATTGGAGGTCCAGGAAGGGGTGGTTATACTCTTGAGACAGGAGTATGAGTGAAGGAGTAGAGATGGCCTTCAAGGATGGAACATCAGGGAAGTGTAGAGAGCCGAGATGGTCTTTCATGTTAAGGAGGAGAAAAAACGGGCATCCAAACTCACAACTTCATCTCCAATTATTCTCTATAATTTTAAAATACATAAGGGAAGTCAGAAGTTGATTAGATTATAGAGAATCATTGGAAAGTTTTTAATAACCAAAAACATAAAAACTAGAATCAGGTGGATAATGTCAGTGTAGTAAATGCCTCACTTTCTCTAACATGGATGTAGTTTCCCAAAGTATGTGCAAACTAGTTGGAACGAGAGGCATTAATAATTGATTAAAAACAGACATCCCACATCAGTGCAAATTACAGGAAGAGACAGTTTCTAGTATACTGTGGTTATGGCAATTTCTGATTAGAGGAATGTGAACTGATGTTTCTTAGGGATGTGTGTGTTTGTTTATGTGTATGTGTGCAGGAGAAAAGAGACTTAGCTTAAGAAAGGCCTTGTGAGGTAACAGAGGAGTTGTATTAGTGATTTTATATATCTCAATGGAGGAGGGAAGGAGAAAGAGAAGAGAGAAAAAATGACAAAATTGGTAGAATACAGGTTCAGTTAATGGAGAATGGTGAAGTTGTGGTTGTCATGCTACTAGAAGATTATTAAATGTAATGACAGGAGATAGAAGAGAAGAAGAAGAATAAAGACGTTTTTTGCTTTGTCTATTAGCCTTTTACATTACAATGTAACATTTTTGATCCATTCAACAACTCTAAAATATATATCTACTATTAGGATGAGAAGGTTGGCTTAGAGAGTTTAGATGTTTTTCCCAAAAACAAGGTGGCTGAGAGAGAACACACGCTGAAGCTTGTCTCCTTGTGAAGGCCACATAGCTTCCAGTCATTCAGTGACATTAGATAAACTGAAACTACTTTGACTATATTTATTTTTGCTTTTTTTAGGGTAAGGGTATCTGCTCTTGCATTCGCTTGGTTTGTTTCTCCAATTCTTACTGTTCTTATTAAAATTTTGCTTGGAGTTCATAGTTCTCTGACATACTATTATCTTCCTCTCCACACAAGTTCTAAACCATACTCCTGACAGTAGCCAGAGAGATCCTTCTAAAACAACAGCAACAACAACAAATTTGATCATAAAAAGAAAAGCCCTGGGAGATGTCAGTCTTTGCCTAATTCTTTACGCTTGTGTCCTCTTACCGATCCCTTTTTCTGTAGGATGCAGCATTGTGAGTCTTTTTAAGCTTTTCAGATAACTCAAGACCATTATATTAGTTTCCTGAGGCTTCCATAACAAACAGCCACCAACTTGATGGCTTCAAATGATAGAAAAGCATTTTTTCATAGTTCTGAAGGACAGAAGTCCGACATCAAGACGTCAGCAGGACTGGATCCTTCTAGGCATTCCTTCTGAGGGAGAATCCATTCCATGCCTTATCTCCTAAGATCTGGTGGCTACAGGGGATCCCTGGCATTCCTTGGTTTCTATGTGCATCAATTCAGTCTTTACCTTAGTCTTCACATGACTGTCTTTCTTGTGTGTGTTTTCTCCTTTGCTGTCTGATTATTACTAAGAACTCACTTTAATTCAGGATTACCTCATCTCAAGATCTTTACATAATTTATTTGCAAAATACTTTTATTCCAAATAAGGTCATATTCTGAATTTCCCAGTGGATGTATCTCTTGTAAGGACACAAGTTGATCTACTACTGTTTGCCAGTCGTAAGTAAGACTGTAGGTCTGATGCTTCCTAGCACAACATTGCTTTCTGTTCATGGGCCTGTGAAATTAGAAAACAATTCACCACCTTCAAAAACTACAATAGTGCTATAGGCATGAGACAGATATTCCCTTTCTAAAAGAGAGGAAATAGAGGGAATGAAGGGGTCATTGCTTCCAAGTAAGTCTGAAATACAGCAGGGCAAATTCCACTAGGTCTAAAGGCCAGAAAATAATTGGAGCTTGAGTCCCAGTCTTCTGCACCCTCAGCAGCGACTTCCCTTGCCCCCACTGGTAGTTCCGTCACTCCCTGAGCCATTCTTCTTTTTTCTTAACAATAGCAGATGTGTGCAGTCAGTAGCTCTTTCAGCATATTTTCTACCTGCAGAAATTTGGAAGTCTGATTTTCTTCTTTTATTCAATCTCTGCTTTTTTGTTATTCTTTCTGTTCAAACTGGCAGTGTTTCTACTGGTATAACATTCCCCCAAACATTGTGGGCCTCCCCTGTATGTCAAAGTAATCTGCATCATTTGACAAGAAGATTCTCCACAGGTCCTTCCTAGATAACTTTATAACTATACCTGGCTTCCGCTGAGATTGTTGATCGGATTCATGAGTCACACATCTAATCTCTTCAGCAAAAGTTTGTTCAGCCAAACGCTTGGACTTCTGTCCAAAATGTACTTTCTCAACCGTGGTTTTCTTAATTTTAGCATCCTCTGCAATCTGGATAGGCTAAGAATCTCCCAAATCACCAAGTGCTTGTCTCTTTAACAGTTCCTTCCTCAATTTATCTCTTTCCTCTTGCATTTTACTAAAATGAGCCAGGAGAAGCCTGCCTACACCTTCCACACTTTACTTGGAAACATCCTCAGTTAAACATTCAAGTCCATGATTTGTAAGTTTTGCTTTTTATCCACCTGTAGAACACAATTTAGTCAAGGTTTCTGATACTTTATAACAATTTTCTTTTATCCAGTTCCAGAAAACTTTATTCATTTCCTTCAGACCACTTACCTATAACATCTGTATTTTCACTAACAATCTTTTCTAAACAAGCTAGGTTTTTTTCTTTCATAGACCTCAAAATTCTTCTAGTCTGTATCCATTACTCCATTCCAAAGCCACTTCTACATTTTAAGACGTCTGTTATAGCAACATTCCACTTTCTAGAACCAACGTTTTTGTCAGTCAGGTTTCTAATACATGTATATATTAGACGTATATACATAATGACCTATAAGGACATAGGGAAATCATAGAGTATGTGTTTACACATATATGCAATTTATTGAAAGGAATTTGCTTACACAGTTGTAGGGACTGGCAAGTCTGCAATGTGTAGAACAGGCCAACAGGCTGAACTCTCAGCCAAGAGTTGAAGCTGCAGTCCACAGGTGAACTTTCTTCTTCTTCAGGGAATTCTCAGTTTTTTCTGACAAAGTCTTTCAACTAATTGGATGAGACCCATTCAGCTAATACAAGAACATCTTAAACTCAACTAATAGTAGGTATTATTGAAATCAACAAAATATCCTCACAGGAACACCTGGATAATCAGTGTTTCATTGAATAACTGGATACTATATTCTACACATAAAACTAACCAGATAGCCATTGAATATGTTTTTTCAACTATCTGAGTTTGCCCTTCTCCTACTAACTTGTATTCACATTTTGTGTATCTTCTCACTCTTAAAAGATCACTACTCTTGGTCCCAGACTAAGTTAATGTCCCTGATAGCACCCCACATGTCTATATATCACAATCTTTCTTATCTGGTCTACATCAAAGCCACCTGCTGGATTGCAATTTCCATGAAGTTCCATGAGTGTTCCCCACATAACTGGCACTCAATAAAGTCTGTTGAGTGAGGAAATGAATAAATCACAGGTTAGGCTGATCCAGATGGCATTGTCTATATCCACAGCTCAAGGATCCAAGGCCAACTCTTGCTATTCTAATGGGAGCCAAAAAAAATTTAAGAAAACCACTTCCTTCCTCAATCATACTTGGCTTTTAAGAACATTATGCCTGAAAACTGAATAAAATAAAATAAAATATAAAAAGCAAGATTTAATTTAACAGTTAAAGCTGAGCAATAGCTTCCTTTCCTACTTAGTATCTGTCCTTTGCTAAGAGTATAAAAAAACACTGGTTCAATGGTTTGGGAGCTGCCTGATAATAAGAATTTTAGGATTTGACATTAAATCTGAAAATATATGTTAAAAAGTGTTGGACAAATGGGCTTTGAATTGACATGAATGTGTGTTCTGATTATAGCACTTACCATCAAACACTCTTGACTATATCTCACTCTTTTAAGCCTCAATATCTTTACAATGTTAGTCAAGAAATTTCAGTTGACTCAATCTGTTGGAATTATATTTGAGGTGATTTCTATTTCAATTGAAGTATGTGGGATAAACATGGGTACCAATGGCATAAGACTCTGTTTTCCCAGGACCCAGGCTGTTCAAGAATATGAGGGTCTTCAGTGGATATTTGTAGATGGAAGAAAAATAACCCAAAAGGGAAGTGGAAACTTCAGTGTTGATCATGGAAAATAACAAAATCATATTAAATACTATATGCTGAACACTTTATTTCAGCCAGGTGAAATTACATGATACTATTTTATGTGCAAAACATTGTAGTTTGTTCCATTTTGCTTAGAGAAAATAGAAAAAAAATAATTGGCATAATTATACTTAGATTATGTAAATCCCACTTAGAATGTTCACTTGTAAAATAAACGTAACAATGCCTACTCTACTGACAGCCCAGAGGTTATGGGAAAAAAACAGAATAAAAAATGAGATAATATGTTTGAAACTGGTTTGTACCTTGTGAAGAAAATAAAAGGTATGGTTATTAACAAGCTTGTATCTACATACTTCAAAACTGAACAAATTTGTACTAAAAAAAAAACAAATCACTCCAAACTGGCTGTTATTTGGCATCCTGTAGACAAAACAATTGTCGATTTGACAATCTTTCACATTTCAACTGGTTGTCATGGCATCATGTTGACTGAAAAGAAAAGTAATTCTCTCTCCTCCACAGTTTTCAGATTCCATAAAGCATTAAATAAAGAGATCTGAAAATAGAGGACAGTTTTAAAGTCTCCACTCAAAGCTTAGTCATAGGATAAATTTTAGAACATGCTTTTTGTTGTGTCCTGAATAAGTTGATATGGAACATGCCCCATGCTGTTTGTCTTTGGGAGATGCTCTAATTTTGACTCTGATTTTGACCTTTTGTACAGATGTAGAAAGGAAAGGACTATGGAACTGGCCAAAAAATGAACAATGGTAGTTTCTCCTTAGTTATCAAGAACATAAATCAAGAGTGATGCAGTCTCATAATTAAAATACCTCTAAGCTAGGCTCAGTGGCTCAGCCTGTAATCCCATGCTTTGGGAGGCTGAGGTGACTGGATTCCCTGAGCCCGCAGGTTCAAGACCCGCCTGGGCAACTTGACAAGACCTCATCTCTACAATAAATCAAAAATTAGCCGAGCGTGGTAGCGCGCGCCTGTAGTTCCAGCTACTCGGAAGGCTGAGGTTGAAAGATCGCTGGAGCCCAGCAGGTCGAGGCTGAGGTGGCCAGGAGCTGCCACTGCACTCCAGTCTGGGCGACAGAGTGAGACTCCAGCTCAAAAAAAAGAAAAAAAAAGAAAATACCTCTAGAACATTATTTATGCTAGCCTTTGTAAAGATCACACTTCAATTTAATGTAAGAGTTAGGAGGATAATCCTGGTTTCCTGAGACCAAGTTAAACATTCCCCACTCCCCTCCTCTCTGTCAACTATTCTGTACTGTAAAACAAATGGAAATTATGGTGGCTTTTAGTCTTCCTTCTCTTTGATTTGAATCCTATATAAAAATAGCATGTAAGGTGATACAGTTCTTAATAACCTCATATGTATTTTGTCTAGATAATCTTGATAGAAGATGGCATGCACCCACCCCTCTTTTCAGTACACTGGGTGATCCCTGGTTTGACCCTACCTACTATGGACACAGGTGAAGTTGTGTGTCTTCCTCCATTACAACCCCTGACAAGTTAATAAGAAAACATATTTCATTAAAGAAAGAGACTGAAAATACGATCTCCTGTACACCAACCTAATGATAGGAAGGCTGATCACTCCCCATTTCAGCACCCATTTATCTGGGGCAGTTATTCTTGAGTATATGGATTACGTCATTGCCAAAAGTACTTATTTTCCTTTTACTCAACATTTCCCAGAGGCAATCAAGACATGCATCTTGCTTAATCTTAGTTAGCAGAGGAAAGCATGAGCCTAATTTAAACATTGTAGTAGTGGCCAGTAGACCTACATAGCTAAACAGAACAAAACAAATGATATAGTATTATGACAGTAGTCAAATCACTCTCTGAATATTTGTTTATGGGAAGGAAAAGGACTGCGAAACCTCTTAAATTATAGAATTTTCAGCTAAAACCAGATATAGTTGTAGTTTCTGACCACATTATAGGTTTGAGGAAACGAGAGTTCACCGAAGCTTAAATTTGAAGTTGAAAAATGGCTACCACGTTATCTGGTTTATAGACAATTTACCACCTTTTATCACCACTGACTCTTGTCCTTTTAAAATCACCAGTGTAGTCAGGTATGTTTTCATAATGTTATATTTACAGACCATTTTACAGCATATTCCTCACTCCATTCTCCATTCAATACATACATATGTTTCAAAAGAACTTGTGTATTTTATCTCAAAAGTTATTTTTGTAGTAATATAGGAGACATCTCAGGGATTTAAATGGATTATCTAAAGTTACAGAGCTAGTATGCAGGAAAATGTCCAGATTTTCTGGCTCAAGAGTTATTTCCAGCATGCTACACTGCTTCTGGTATAGCACTTCCTGGACAACTCATGCTATTTGTTTGTTTGTTGGTTTTATTTTGTTTTTCCTTACGAGACACTGCCTTGCTTCTTTCATCTAATTTAGCATAACTCCTTCCTTAATTTCCTTACCTTGTGCCATCAACAAAACATCCTCTCACTGTGGCCATATGTCTATAGAACCTACCATTTCATGTAGATTACCTTGAAACTTTTTTTCAAAGATTCTTTTCTGAGTGCTCATTGTAAAAGTAATGTGTATTTGGCTTATGTTGGATGCTTCATGCCTGAGTTTAAAAATATTTTCCGTAGACTCCGTGTTTAAAACATAACCATGTCTGTCAGTGTTGTGCATAACTGAAGTGGAGGTACACTCCTAGGCCACCTAGAAGCTCTTGGGCTACCATTGCTCAGCATATAGAATGAAAAAATTAACCTTATTTTCCTTCTTGTCTATGTTTAGGAGAATTAATGTTGTTTCCCTTTGTGAAGATTATAGTCTCCACAAAGACAAACACTGAATACGTGATTACAGCATGAGTTTCACAGAAGAGCAGCCTCAGGGAGTATTATACATTGCGTTTGGTCCACGTATTCTGAAAGGGTCCATGTTTCTTCTTTCTAAGTGCAATGCTATACATATTTTATGCAGATACCCACTGCCTGTTGTAATGTTCTGGAAAGGCTCAATAGATCATAGCTGCTGGGTATATTGCCTGTTCTCACTGATGTTAATCTACATCTTGTTTTTAAACCACAATTTTTCTTTCACTGGAGAGCTGGATGGTATTTGGGGAATAATATACATTCACTAAACCTGGTTAAAATCTCCACTTTGCCATTCGCTAGCTAGGTGACCTTGGTTGAATTACTTAAACTATCAAACGTTCAGTCTCTTCACATGTAAATTTAGGTGGAGCTGGATAACCACTTCACTTAACTTTATTATTATTATTTTGAATCAAGATCTCAGTCTGTCCCTCAAGCCAGAGTGCAGTGACACAATCACAGCCCACCGCAGCCACGACTTCCTAGGCTTAGGGAATCTTTCTGTCCAGGTTCTCAATTAGCTGGGACAACAGGTGCATATCACCATGCTTGGATAATTTATTTATTTTATTTTTTGTAGAGATGAGGCCTCACTATTGCCTAAGCTGATATCAAACTCTTAGGTTTAAGTAATCCTCCCACCTCGACCTCTCAAAGTACTGGGATTACAAGTGTGAGCCACCACTCCTGGCCACCTCACTTTATTTTAATAGGAAGATTATGTGAAATACTATAAGTAAAAATGCTTTCATATATGAGCTACAAATATGAATTGCTTTATAGCTGGTTTCAGAATGTCTCAAGAAAGAGGGTGACAGAGTTTGTGTTCTTAATGTTTTTATTTCTGATCTTTGTTCTTTGTCGATAGTAAACTTATATTCCATGCTTGTCATAGCACAAAGGACTCGGGAAATATTTAAAATACAATCTTGGGAAGATATACTAAAGGTACTTTACTGCAAAAAGAATGGTTTCAGAGGAAATGAGACTAGGATTTCTGAAAATCTGATGTTTGGCATTAAACAGAATATGGAACATTCATACTACTTGTAGATTCATTAGTGGTGAGGCAAAGAGAGTTATTCAGAACTATTACTTTAAAGTCCTGGATGAGTCAGGGGAATAGGGAACTACAGAGGCAGGATTCTGAAAAAATGGAAGGACAAAGCCATTTGATCAACTTGAGAAATTGACTTTTCACCAATCTGCCACCATCAGTTCCGTCCATATATTCTGATAAACCAGTCTTTCCCTGTTGGACCTCCAGGTGACATCTTTGAAATAGCATACACTATGTGTTCAGAATAGATATAAACATCAAGAAGAAAGACAAAATTGTACCGTTCTTTTCTTTTCTTTCTTTCTTTCTTTTCTTTTATTTTTTTGAGTTGGAGTCTCACTCTGTCGCCCAGACTGGAGTGCAGTGGCCGCTCCCGGCCACCGCAGCCTCGACCTGCTGGGTTCCGGCGATCCTTCTGCCTCAGCCTTCCAAGTAGCTGGAATTACAGGCATGTGCTACCACTCCTGGCTGAGATGAGGTCTCGCTGCCCAGGCAGGTCTCGAACCCGCGGGCTCAGGCAATCCACTCACCTCAGCCTCCCAAAGGTGCAGGATTACAGGCAGAGCCACCGAGCCTGGTTTCTTTATTTTTTTAATTTTTCTCTTTTTAAATTATAGATGTAGGGTACAATTCAGGGTTAGGAATACAAACATTGATCATGCAGTTACCCTTGTTGATGAGGTATGTCCTTCCCTCCCCTGGCAGTTTCCCTCAACTGCCAATCCCATCCTCCCTCCCCTGACGGTTTCCCACTACTGCCAATCGCTTTCTTACAGTGTTATAATTGTTCAAGGTCTGCTTATGAGTGAGAACATATCGTACTCTATTCTTTGTTTCTGTGATAGATCACGAGTATGATCGACTCTAAATCCATCCAAGTTGCTGCGAAGTTCATATGTTTGCCCTTCTTTATAGCTGCATAATATTCTGTTGTATATATGTACCACATTTTTTTATCCAGTCCAACTTTGATGAGCAATATGGTTGATTCCATGTTTTTGCTGTTGTGAATAGAGCTGCAACAAACATACGTATGCAGGTATCTTTTTTGCTGTACCGTTATTTTCAACTAGACACAGGGTGAATAGGTACTTCATTCATAGGTCATGTTGAATCTTGAACATTAAAATCAAAAGGAAGAGTACAGTGTCAGAGTGTAAAGGCCAGGGCATTATGCTACTTTGAGACCTCCCGTCACACTCTGGAAGGGAGCCCAGGATTCCAAATACTCTAGAAAGTCATTACTCATTTGATGATTTGGAGGCTGCAGAGTTAAGACAGATACCAAAAGTGTTTTGTTTTGATTTGGTTTTGTGTTTATTTTTTTCCTGTAACTAGCAACACAATCTATGAGAACTATCACAAAGCTATGTATTAATGGGTAGCAATTACTGTTTTTGTTTTTTGTATTTCCTGGGTGCTAGTTCTTCCTTTATTATTGGCTTATAGTAAAAATTGTGTTAAAATCTTTTCTCTTGATGAAGTAAATTTATAGCTTTCTTTTACCTATTTGGGATTAAAAAAAAAAAAAGAAATGGAGTTCAGATCTTGAGTTGAACACTTCTTCTCCCTAAGCATCTCTTGTGTTGAGTGGTATTTGACCAAATGAACTGACAAATCAAACGTTTGGTGTGATGTGGTCATGATGGAGACAAAAGGCCACTGAAACACATGGGGCCTGAAATGAAAGTAAGGGGCTACAGAATTAATCCAATATATCACCAGTCTCCAATATGTCAGCTTTAAAGATGTGGGCTCTTAGAAGCTAAGGAAAGAAGGGGCTGGTGAATTAATCCAATGTATCATCACAACATCCCTTGGTATCTATCTGTAATTCCAGCCTCTAAATGTATCGGGACACGTTTCATCGTTTGAGTATTTATGAGTTTTCCAAGTTTCCCATTAGCTTATTATTTGGAAGTTTTCCGTGAAAGACAACTGCATAGGCTAAGTCAACAGTAACATTAAATTGGAATCATAAACCAAAAATAGGAAAATAAGAAAAAATTGAACTAAAGATAAGAAAAGTCCTATTCCCATATTATAAAAATAAATTCCAACCCAATTATTTTTCTCCTACTCAATTCAGTGACCATATTGTGTCCTTGGGCTGATAATGAGAAGCTTTTCTTTCTTTCTTTTTTTTTTTTCAGGGACTCTGCCTGTCAAAGAAAAGAAGAGCCCCGTGGGAGCAGAAAGTATTATGTTTTGTGTTTGTGCCTACAACCTGCATTTACTCCTGATGGGGCTGTTGTGTATGCCTCTGCTTTCAATTTTAAACCTAGTTTCTCATTAAATACATTTCTGTTTTTAATCAGTCAGTCAGCAGGTCATCATAGCTAATCTTATAAAAGGGTTAAGTCTTCTTCTGATTCACGTTTATTTGAATCTTACAATTCAAATAAGAGAAAAACGCATCCAAATATTCTTAGGCTGGAGACACCGTGTGGGATATGAGATGTTACATAGTCATGAGACAGTTGTTCTGAATAATAAGTGGAAAGCATAAAGCCTACAACATTTTGGCTTGAATAATAGATCATTAGGTACTCACTAAAGAGAGAATCTGGATGATGGAGTTGGCCAGGATTCCTAAAAATATGTTTATGATACCTAATTCCTCTGTAAGGGGGAAACCAAAGTTTCCTTTCTTCATTAAGTTTTCCTAAGAATAATAATTTGTTTTCATTTAGAACTAAAATTACATGATGTTGGAAAAAGCAACTGTTTTCACTGATGCAGTGAGCCGTCTTGGCTTGACAGTTTTGCAAGTATTCACTTAGAAGCAGAGGTTATTAACTTTTACTCTTGGTACTAGAATGACAGCATAAATCCTCAGACCAAGATATGCTGCAATACATTCATTAACATACCCTAAAATTTCTGAATTGCCTGGCTATTGGGTGACAATGCTACCCCCTTCAGTGGTCAAGGGGCAGTGGCAGCTGTCACAAAGCACAGCAGGTGACCATGCAATTGCTGTGTCACTACTTCAGCTTTTCACAACTGTTTGAGTTAGGCGTTGAACTGTAGCATGAAAGGAACACCCGGTTTCCTCCCATTTATTTAGCAGATTTGAAGGGTAGATTGAGGTGAATTACTGTCCCTTGTCAAAGTGGTCTAATGGCTGCCAGAGTTACCTTTCAAAGGGTAGGAGTCCGTGGTCTGAGGGATTGAATGGAAACCACATTGGTTTTAGTGGTAAGAGAGATTTGCCAAGAAAGTAAAGAGGGTAAGGAAGAATTCATGTTGATCCCTTGTCTGGGATTTAGAGTGCCATAAAACATTCTTATAGCTTAGTTGGCAACTACAGAGGGGAGGAAACAGAATGGGCTGGCTTTCCTTCAGGATTAATCTAAGATAAATTTTAACAAGAATCTTTTGGGATTGGATGAGATATATAAAGTCATGGGGATTATGGTTGTT
The DNA here is from genome assembly GCA_027257055.1 of Cephalopachus bancanus. Classification (NCBI taxonomy): domain Eukaryota; kingdom Metazoa; phylum Chordata; class Mammalia; order Primates; family Tarsiidae; genus Cephalopachus; species Cephalopachus bancanus. The sequence continues at coordinate 2,141,616 of JAPVLO010000249.1, forward strand.
TCACTTTACTTTTGGACTATCCAATTCCTACTTAAATACTTAAGAATTTTGTTGTGGGCCTTAGAATAGCATGGTTTTAATTGAAAGCACAGCACACATTAGAATAAAATCTATTTTTTGTGCTTGTTAATTAATTTCTATTGAGAATAGTGATTACATATTGCCCTCTTATTATTATCATTATTATTTTTGAGTCAGGTCTCACTCTGTTATTCAGACTGATGTACAGTGACACAGTCATGACTCACCACAGCCTTGACTTCCTGGGCTTAGGTGATTCTTCCACCTCAGCCTCCTGAGTAGCTGGGACTACAGGTGTGCAACACCCCACCCTGCTAATTTATTGATTTTTTTTTTGCAGAGACAAAGTTTCACCATGTTACCTAGACTTGACTCAAACTCCTGGGCTCAAGCAACTCTCCAGCCTCAGCCTCCCAAAAAACTGAGATTACAGGTGTGAACCACTGCACTTGGCCTACATATTGCCTTTAATACATATTTAGATGGGCTAGAATATACGGTTGACCCTTGAACAACATGGGTTTGAATTGCTAAGGTCCACTTCTATGTGCATTTTTTAAAATCAAAAGCTGATCAGAATTACAGTATTTTTCTGGATGCAAAACCAGCACTGATTTGGTATACACAGGTTTCTCAGGGCCCGCTGTGAGACTTGAGTATGCAGATTTTGTTACATGCTGGGTTCCTGGAACTAACTCCTCACGTATATCAAAGGACAACTGTATTAGAAAATGAATTAATATCTGGACTCCGATTAGCTGTGAAACAATGTAGGCTCAACACCAGTACTTAATAAGTAGTTTTTGGAGGGTTATTTTAATTTTATATTTGATTTTTTTAAAACTACATACATTTCATTAATTTTTAGCCTCTTTCAAGCTCTCTTGCCTTCTTTGTGTATACTTAGAGTATTGGGTCATTGATGTTTCTTAATTCAGAAGCAGACAATTTTTTCAGTGTGGTCTTCAATGCTGTATTTCCTCCTCCAATTCCTCATGAGGTTGGAATACTTTATTTTCTCTTGCAAAATTTCTAGTGACCTGGAAGTATCTGAATCTTGCATGGAAATGTATAGTGTCCCCTAGGCGGCAGAAAGAAAAGTATCTTAAGATTGTGAATGTGTTTCTTTTTTTCTGCCAAGAACCAACTGTTCCTTTGAAAATCACTTGATTGACCTGAAGAAAAGGCTAAATTCCCTTTCTGTTGTAATATTATGTAACCATCTGAGTAGTGAGTACAAGGGATCACTGAAACAATTCAAAGGTATTCTCCAAAAACCTACTCTGTGCTAATACTTTCTAGCTTAGTCTGTGTTACAATGGAAATGGAAAACTCTTGTTTTATCTCCAAGAACATAATTAAAAGCTTAGATTTAATTAAGTGCTGGTTTGAATGATTCAGACTGTAGACACTATGGGGGTTTAGAGAACGAAAAGTCTGAAAATATCCAAGACCAGAATCATTTACTTGAAATTAGTAACCGTAGTGTTTATTTACAACTTTTGAAAAGCCCAAATAATGTAGTCAAATTTGCGGCAAGATGAAAAAGCCAACACAAGTATTCAGTGTTCACATGAAAACAGTAGACTCAATAGTGGGTTGCTCTGATCCAGCTGTGATATTGAAAATGTCTCTTTTATTTGTTATGTACTATTGTCTCTGAATTATTTTATATGTAAAACCCAAAGGTCACCTGACACACTATCATGCAATTACCATTTCTTTCATTGAGCAAGTCAGACGCTGATAAAGAACACGTTGTTACAGTTTAGGGATATTCTATTCTTTTTGTCTTATACCAGGCACCTCCTTGATGATATGCATGATTTGACTGGGGTGGAGAAATAAAGTTAGTGGGAGTAATCACACCATTGCCTGCTGTGAAGAAGAGTGTGCTTTATTTACAGCACAGCACTCTGATTTGGCTTTAAGAGAATTACATCAAGTAAAAATTATACATAATAGACTTGGCAGAAACCCAAGCTGATGGTCAGACCTGATTATATCAAATGGAAACACTTGGAAAGTAATGTTGCCAGGGTATCTCTTACTCAGATTTGTAACAGGTGTCCACAGGACAGTAATCCTCACAGATCCTCAAATGCTTCTTAAATGCCAAGGTTTTGGGCTAGAGATATCCTGTGGCTGCTTGACAAAAAGCGTTATGCTAATTAAGATCTATCCAAGTCTTCTGATCCAAGATAAGCCAGAGCCTAAAAGGAAGTCATGCAGTGAATTGATTCTCTCATTGTGATATCTTCACCATAAATTTAGGAAGAATTTTTAGACTGCAGAAACAGATCAAGTTGGAAAAAAATTTGAGAAATAATATCGTTAACCTGAAAAATAGACATTAAAAAAACTCATTGGTAATGAATAATGAGTATGTAAGATCGTTAGTATTGTTTGAGTTAAATTTGCTCATGTTTTTCCCCAAAAATTATATGATTAAGCCTTAATGTAATTGTGTTTAGAGGACTGGTGTGTGTGTGGATATAACACATAGATAGCCTTTGCTGCAGCCGGTAAATTTTAAGCAGCAATAATCTTTTGTTTGCTTGTTTGTTTTCTGGATTGTGAGTTTGACAAAAACAATGTGTGCCATTTACTCCTATCTAAATTACCAATACCTAGCACAACTCCTGTCTCATGTATTCAGAAAGTTTTGGGTGACAATGTTGAACACAAATATTTTCAATTATGAGTTTTTTTTCAAGAATAGCAAAAACATTAAGGAAAACAACACAAAATGAATGGAGAGTAGAAATTTTTAAGGTATTTAATCATCTGAGCAGAACAAGACCTGATATTTTATGCTGACACAGATCCATTTTTAATTAATCTAGAAATGTAAAATAAAGTAACAGTGTACTAGAGTTAATGCAGTAATTCTGTTTTCTTTACATAGCAGTAAGCAGATTTTTGAGACCTACTTAAATATGATCTTGGATTAATTTTGAATTTATCATTCAAACATCTTCTGTCTCATTGATATATGCATTTAGACTCGAGGAAATCATTTTTTCATGTGGTTAGAACTTTTTGAGTTGGTCAATAATAACTTAAGAGGTCAATAAAAATACATTTGCAGCCATTGAAGAGATCTCTTTCTCAAGAAAATTTGCAGCAAGTGATAGGTAGTTGAGGCAATCATACATGAAAAGAAGTGTTTGATGTACTTATTCCAATAGTACATGATAGAAAAAGAGTTTATGGAATTTGTGCTGAGTTTTGCATTTGAAAATCTCAGAGGTATTTTAGTTTTGTCTGAAAGACGTTGTAACCTATTAGAACATAATTCAATTTAATGACTAAAGTCTATATGCACCTCTAAATTGGTACAGTTAATTTTCTTTTTCCGATCACGTTATACAGTATATATAAACTACCCAGCTATAATATGCAACACCTAAATGGCATAATATTATGTTTTAGAAAGTGGGGGTGCACCTTTTCTATCTAAAGTCCCTGCTTTTTATAGAAGTATTGAATTTTTACAAGTTACTTGCATGTCCAATGAGCCAGCTCTGTCTATTGGGTAAGTGTGATATCAACATTTTATTGACGAGGAGAGATGGAGAGAAGAGACTGTCAAGTTCACACAAGCAGTAAACGACAGAACCAGGATTTGAACTCTGGCATCAAGCTTAGAGATTTTTAAAAAAATTAAAATGTTACTTAAACAGAAAAAAGTTCAGTCTGATGGCCACCATCCTCAATCCCTTGATTCTCCTCAAAAGTAAATTACTACTTCTCATTTTGGCCCATATTCTTCTAGACCTTTTGCTGTGATTTTGCATACGTAGATATGTTCTCTTAGAGAATATATATCATGTATTTTGTAGTTTTAATATATAAGTGATGCAATATGGTTTTTGTCATTATGAGATGATTAAGACAACCATTATGTTTCAGAGACACTGTCATGGTAACATATTTAGCTCTTCTTCTTCTTCCTAATGTGTTGCATGGTATTCTGCTGTATGACTACATTTCCTTTATTGAAACTATTTCTTTTCTAATGAACAATAAGATTATTCTGATTTGAGGAAGAAAGGAGGCATACATATGGCAATGACTTGGTTTATAGTAGTTTCTCAATTTCTTATTGATAATTTAACACTGATATTATTACTACTCTGTTTTGTATCTATGCATCTATAGTATTGTTTTCAAAAGTATAGTGTTTTATAAATATTAGGCGATATTCTCATTACATCAATTCAACTCATCATGCATTTGTTGAATATTGGCTATGAGGAGCACTCTAACATAGATATCATAAAAAGTAAAATAAATATTTTATCTATTTTTATAGATAAAATATCTATATAAGATTTATAGCATGTGCTATAAGAGTAAAGGGCAAAAACATTTTTAAAATTCTGTAAAAGGGGTATGTGATCTAGATTGTGGGAGTGATGCAGTTAAACTGGATTGTAGGGATAAAAGAGAGTTTTCTAACTAAGAGACCTGTGAAATGCTTCTTGAAAGATGAAAATTTGAAAGACACATTAGAGTATAGCAGGAAGAGAGGGATGGATTGGTCCAACTCTTTCATAGAAGTTGGACTTGAACACTTTGTTCAGGATGCTGTCCTAGTGTTGCTAAGTCTTTTTGGCATGAGACTCATACTAGACAATTACTAAGAATATTCAGTCATAGTGAAGTTCAGTCCAAGGAATCTTCAGAGATGCAAAAGGCAGCTTCGAGGTAGTAGTGCTCCTGCAGATGACAGCCACAGCTAAATACACAGTAGGAATTCTGGAATATGGATGCAAGTCCATGTCTGGAGAAACATAACACACTAGAATTCAGAAGCAGATGTCTATAGGGTGTCTTGGGGTTGCACCATAGACAGAAGGAGAGATTTTAAGGTTAATGAGAACAATCAGACCATGGTTGTGGAATGGAGAAATTCAGAGGTTTTCATTAAGCAGGTAGTATTCTTTAGAATGTGTTTTGGGTGATGGATGAAGTGAGGAAAAAAGAAGGAGGTGTGGGTGGGGAAGGATGCTGGATGTGGATTAGCCATCACTGTGACTTGGCACGCTAAGTAGGTGAGGCTCTGAACTGATTGATTTGTGGTGAGATATTAACACTTTTCTTTCATGGAGAGACACATGATCAACTCTCTTCTTGAAATGGATCTCTTTCTGGAAAGACTGGAGAGAATGAGAACAGTTATGAGACTATTACAATAGACCAGGAAGTGGAATGGTGGTCTTAGGTAAAAAAAAGTAGAAGGGAAAAGGAAGACTGGACAAATGTGAGACCCTGCAGAAATTGACTTCTTGAGATTTCTTGGCTGATTTGATATGAGATGAGGGAACAAAATAAATCACAGATGGGAATAACAAATCCAGAGCAACTGCTATTTAGTTAGCTATGTGCAAGGCATGTACACAGATACTTATATATTTATATTTTAATTTATTTAAATATATCCTTACCACAACCCATTATTATATTCTTTTTTTTATCCTGAAGGAAATTGAGACTTAAGAGGTAAGTAACTTGAGGAAGGTCTTGAACAAAGTACTTGGCCATGTTATTAACCATAATCATTCAGTTATGACCCCTCTGATGCCATCTGTTACTACTGAGCATCCATTAGGAACAGTAAACTTTTGTTGATTTTTTAATATTTAATAATTTAAGTTTAGAAATTTTTCTCAAGAAATATTATATATTTATATATAATAATATTTTATTATTATAATAAAATATTATAATAATTTCATTATAATAACTTATGTGGATATACATGTAATATACAAGAATGGAACGTTTGTTGTACATATTCTTATGTCCTAAGATGTTTTCTAAGAATCATAGCCACTGAGTTTCAGAGATATGCTAGGATATAAGTTTTATAATCAATAAAGTACTAAAATGAGACTGACTGACAATTGTTCTGGCTTATTGTTTTCTTGATGCATGAAATGCTCAGTGTCAGCTTTTTCAAAGAAAGGGAAAAATAACAATAATGTAATTTCCTAAATTCCCTTCAGTCTTTCAAAATGAAAGTCTAGTTCCAGATAATGAAGTTGTGCATGGTGAGATTTAAATTATGCCCCCCAAAAGTTACATTAACTTTCAGTTATTTATTCTAACAAAGGAGAGGTATCCCTGAATAATTGAAATCCATAGATAATTGAAAAACTGCACTTAGCAATGTTTCTCAACCTCAACCCATACCAAATGTTTTATTGGCCTTATAATCAAGTAACAAAACCTTCTCATTTAAATTTCACTTCTTCCTTTTCTTCTCGTTTGATGGGATGGAAAATACCTACATTAGTAAAGAGCTAAAAGTAAAAAGTACTTGGTTCCTATCTGCTGGCAGGTCAAAAACTAGACAGCTGAAGCATTTATAGTATGTAAAACCATGATAAAACAAACACACACACACATACACACAACTTTTAAATTTGTTGATGGGGGAATTTCAAACACTTTGTGGATAAGAAAAATACATTTTAACTAGTTTTATTTTATCTGGTAAAGGCTGAACTTTATTATTCTTTTCACTAGAAAATTAGTTTTCATGTCGCCCTTCTGTTGCTTTTTATTAAGCAACATAGTCTTGTGAGCAGAGTAGTGGTCAACCTATCTGAATGTGAATATCACAAAGTAGTGAAATCTATGGCAAATCGGCAACTACATATTATGCTTTATTCAAGTAAGTAAGAGTTGCAAGGTATGTTTACAATGCCAAGTTTGTTTGGTATTGTGTTTTAGCAACTCCAGTCTTTCATTAAACAACACAATAAATATGTATTAAGCACCTACTCTATTTCTGAGGGTAGAATGGTGAATGAGAAAGTCCTTGCCTGTCGTTTCAAACTTGACATGGGGTTGGTCTCATGATGTGAATGAACACAAGATGATAAGGCTCGAGGTCAGTGAAAGATTCCTGTGGAGATGACCTATTAATAGAAAGTCAATTAGGAAAGAATGTGTTTAAAATCGATTGGCATAATCAATGTGAGCATCCAAAATTGTTTATACACCATTAACTTGTTTGCCACAGGAAATTTCTTTAAATGAAAACTTCATTTATGCTGAACCTTGGGTTGGTAGTGTGTTCTCTTTATTACTGAATAACACTACCAACACTAATTCAGACAGTAATGTCCTCCTTTGATCGAAGCATGACTGGGCTTCTGGAGCTTTCTTTTCTGCTTTCCATTCTTCTTTCCCACTATTTTTCCTTAGATCAAAGTGGCACTGGTTGAGAGTGAGAAGGTGCTGAAGTAACTACCACCTTGATGATCAGAGTTACTCCTAGATAAGACTTCCTGTCACCTGCATTTTATGGGTTTGCCACTCATGCCCCTCTCCTAGTGCATGGTGGGCTGTGGCTATTCATGGCTGCTTGGCTGCCACTACCACTTGGGCGAGGAGGAGATCTCTGCATCCTGCGGGATCTTATATTGAGGACTGACTGGTTAATTTGTTCACCTAATTGGTATTACAGAATGTGCTATGTGTGTTTGAGTTATAGAGGCAAATAAGACCATTGTGTTTCAACAGTTCTATTAAGGCCTAATTTTCATGCCATACAGTCACACATTTTAAGTAATTTTTAGTAACTTTAAAGAGTTGTGCAACCATCAACAAAATTCCATTTTTTTGAACATTTCCATCATCCTCAAATGATCTCTTGTGACCACTTGCAGTCAATTTCCATTCCCTCTTCCAACCCCAGGCATCTTCTAAACTGCTTCTGTCTTTATAGACTTGCCTTTTCTGCACATTTCATACATATGGAAGTACACAATATGTTGTATTTTGCATTTGGCTTCTTTCATTTAGCAAAGGATTTTTGAGACGCATTCATGTTGAACCATGGATGAGTAGTGTATTCCTTTTTATTGCTAATAGTGTTTTACTGTATGGTTATATCACATTTTGTTATCCATTAAGATCATCGTATTTTATAATTACAAAAGAGCTAAAGGTTGTAATATGTTGTGTATAGAAATCATTTACTGTAATTTTTTTTGTGCATATTTTAAGAGATTGGAAAGTTGGTAAAAGTCGTATTTGCTATTTAAGCCAGACTGTGGGGAGGCTGAGATTCTAGTTCTGACAAAGTTGGAGAGAAAAAAAAAAGCTCTGAACTTGCAGACACCAAGACGGAACTCTTACAAAACCCTGTTTATTTATTTATTTTTGAGTTGGGGTCCAACTCTGTCATCCAGGCTGGAGTGCAGTGGCATGATCACGACTCACTGCAACCTTGACCTCCTGGGCTCGGGCAATCCTTCTGGCTCAGCCTCCCAAGTAGCAGGGACTAAAGGCACACACCACCACACCTGCCTAGCTTTTGTATTTTTTGTAAAGTTGAGACCTCACTATGTTGCCCAAGCTTGTCTCAAATTCCTGGGCTCAAGCAATCCTCCTGCCTTAACCTCCCCCAAATTCTGGGATTACAGACATAAGCCACTGCACTCGGCCCCTATTCTTGAATTGGTTAAAAGAAAACACATGATTAGACGAGATAGATACTACTGATGATAGCTCAGCAATAGTGGCTCAAAAATTATTGATGATAGCAGGGGCTCCACTTCTAGAATGGCGGCATGGAAAGCCTCATAAAACTGTTCCCCTGTGAAAGAAGTACTCTGTATGTATGTGTATACACACACCTCATTTAAAGTCTCTGGGAATTGTCCAAAGGGTAGACAGTCAATGAATGAAGGAACATTCTGAAATTTGAGCCACATGCCACTTCCTTCTGTCCTCCTCAATTCCACACCAGTTCGGCTCGAGTCAAATGCCACCATTCTGGGTGGATATGGCAAGAAAACCGTGTTTCCTTTCTCAATCCAGCTCCCAACCAAGGGACAGGGCATCTCATGGGAGGAGCAGGCTATAGGAGGGACAGGGACATTTCTTGAGTTTGTGCATGAACATCAAGGGACGGCAGTTGCAGTGGTTAAAGGGTTAGATGCAATATTGGGAACTTCATTTATTGATCCAGCCTCTATCCACAGACCTAATTCTTTACCCAGGCATGACAAGCCAAGACTCTTAGGGCCTGAATCACCTTCATGATCACCTAGTTCATCCAGCAGTCTCTCATGCCTGGTGAGGCACATTGAGAACGAAGTCTACTACCCACCCAGTGCCCAGAGCAAAAACTTGTATATGATGCTCAGGGAAAAAGATAGCCCATCAAAGCAGAGAACTCTACCACTGTCACCAAAGAAATTATTTCTACTTAAAACGAAGTGTGGGTGTAGTTCACTCCTGTAATCCTAAACACTTTGGGTGGTCAAGGCAGGAGGATAACTTGAGGCAAGGAGTTTGAGACCAATCTATGTAACATAGTGAGATCATGCCTCCACACAAAAATTAAAGTTAGTCAAGTGTGGTGGTGCATGCTTGCAGACCTATCTAGTCAGAAAACTAAAGGGGAAGGAGCTCTTTAGTACAGAAGTTCGAGGCTAGGTTGAATTAGGATCATACTGCTGCACTCCAGTCTGGGTGACACAATGAGATCCTGTCTCTAAAATAACAACAACAACAACAACAACAACAACAACAACAATAATGTAAAAATGAAACAGAATGTAGGTAATTCAAGACTAAGGGCACTCTCAAAAACAATTAAGACTTAAGTGATAAACAATCAAAAGGAGGCTGTTAGCTGTATGGGAAAAACAAGCTAAACTGTGAACCAGCGATTTTATCAGACAATCAGGAAAATACACAGCTAAAAAAAGTGCTCCTAGAGTGAAAACAAACCTCCAGGTCTGGCCTTAAAACCCACTTTTGCTCAAATTTGCTCAGACCAGACTGTGGACGTTGCCAAAAACAACAGACAATAGCACAATTAGCTTATAATTAGTGGACTCTTGACAGTTGGGTTTAACACCAATAGAGGCAAGATAACAGAAACATTAAAGAGAGAGAGAGAGAGAGAGAGAGAGAGAGAGAGAGAGAGACAGAGAGAGAGAGAGAGAGAGAGAGAACAGCTACCATTCTATGGTGATTCCGTACACACCCAAGGCCAAACCCTTAAAAAAAAAAATGAAATCAGAGCCTTCTCACAGCAAGGAGAATAGACTTCACTAAAGCATTCTAGTCAAGCCACTTAAAAAATAAAAAAAAGCAAACTGCAATGCAAACAAGCTCTGGAGAGGAGGATAGAAATCAGTATCTAGAGGTGTGACAATATATTACCTAAAATGTCTAGTTTTAACAAAAAATCATGAGACTTGGAAAGAATAGGGAAATGGAACTCATAGGAAAAAGAAACAGGTAAAATTGTGGGTGAGAGGGGCCAGATATCAGAATTAGACTAACAGTAATCCCTCTAGAACAGGGGTCCCCAACCCTCAGGCCATGGCCTGTTAGGAACTTGGTCACACAGCAGGAGGTGAATACTGGGGCAGCAGAGCTCCGCCCTGTGTCAGATCAGCAGTGCCATTAGATTCTCATAGAAGCGGGAACCCTATTGTGAACTGGACATGGAAGGGATCTAGGTTGCACTTTTCTTATGAGACTATAATACCTGATGGTCCCTTCCCTACATCTCCCATCTTTATCCTTCTGCCTTCACCCCTTTTTGTGGAAAAATTGTCTTTTACGAAACCAGTCCCTGATGCCACAAAGGTTGGAGATCACAACTCTAGAAGGAATCTGTTTCACTCTTGCTGTAGCAGAAAGGCCTTCCAGAGATTCAGGGCTGAAGTTTCCTGGCCAAAGGCTTCCAGAAAGGTACCAACATGATGGTAATGAAAAGACCTGTCACTGTGGGCAGTAAGGAGCTGCAATATGCTCCACAGTTAATCTTTAAAAAACAATTTTTAATACTTTGCCTTGTAGAAGCACTAACATGTATATGTTTGTAATATAACATGGTACAAATATGGAGAAATAAAATGTTTATGTATGAAAAGTTCATTTCATCATAAACCTCAAAATCAGTTTACTTCTTTTTTAAAATGCTGAATGGGACATTAAATAGAAACATTATGAGTTGGATTAAATTTAATGATTTAAGAAAACGTGTTGCTTAAAATTCTTATCTTTTATTATTATGTTACTTTTGGATACTTTTCTGCACTTATATCAAGATTATAAAACACATTTCATAGGTAATTTCCCTCTTAAACTGATTTTTCTTCTTGCTACCAAGAGATTGTTTTACTCAATTTTGGGGCAGATATTTACAGAGATGGCTCTATCATATTGCATTCTTGACAGACTTGTTGTAATATATGTATTGTGGGAAATAATTCTACATAATAAAAGAAGTTATTTGATGCTCTATATAGTAACCATGGCTTCCTGAAACCTCTAGTACATGGGTTTCCTCTGTGTTTGACTGTTTCTGATGAGAATACTGATGTCAACCAATAATTCCATACAGAAGCTCCAAGAAAACTAATTAAAAGGTAGTTCTTATTTTTCCACAGGTGATCAAATTAATAATTAAATAGAAACATGAAGGCTGTTAAGTTAGAAATGGAAACAGTGAATTCTAAGATAGTTCTATTTCTTACAGTGAAATAAATCTATAGATGGGTAATACCTGCCTGCCCACAGGTAAGACCTCTTCATCTATGCATCCAGACTGAATACAATGGAAATCATAGAAAATTGAATAATAGTGTTTAGACATTTGTCCATAGCACAATTATAAAATTATTAAAAAATATTGTGTGTTACTTCAAAGAAGCATGTATATTACCTCTGAAAATTTTAAATCAATTTCAGTCAAAATGCAACTGTGCTTTGTTCTTTTTTTTTAAATCATGACGATCTATACCACAAAGGTTAAAGATTTTAAATATTTAGCAAAATGTACCTTTTAACCTTCTTTCTCTCTGAAGGCAATCCAAACTCTATTTAATTCATTAAATTAATCCTTGGTGGCCACACAGAATGAAAATTTCATTTCTTTAGCATGCAAATGATGCTATTAATGGGTGGAAATATACAGCACAAAAGTCATTTTCTTGTCTAAGTAAATTTTGTTCTAAAACCTGCAATATAGTTCATATACAAGAAATAAAGATTAAGAGCTATGTAAAGTTAACCTGACAGAAAATGCCAAACATTGGTTTTCTTTTTAATAGATAAATTTTTGTTTTAAAAAATTGTTTTGGAAGGATTGTGAGTCTTGTCTTTGGTACAAAATTATAATGGGTTGTATATTTAGATTTATAGTGTTCAAAAAGAATAAAGAGGGTTCTCTTTACCCAATTCCCCCATAATTAACAGCCTGAATTAACACTGTACATTTGCCACAACAATGAACCAATAGTGATAGGTTATTAGTAACTCGAGTCCATACTTTATTCAGATTTCTTAGTTTTTCTCTAATTGTCCTTTTTCTTTTCCAAAATTGCATCCAGGATGCCACATTACATTTATCCATCATATCTTCTTAAGCTCCTCTTGCCTGTACCAGTTTTCAGACTTTCCTTGTTTTTGATGAAATTTGACAGTTTTGAGGAGTATTAATCATTTATTTCTGTGGAATGTCCCTCGATTAGAATTTGTTTGATGATTTTTTCTCATGAGATGTGTTTATGGGTTTCTGGGAGGAGAACCATAGAGGCACAGTACCATACTCATCACATCATATCAAGGGTTCACACTATCAACTTGACTTCTCACTGTTGAGGTTAATCCTGATCACATGACTTGGGTAGTGTTTGTCAGATTCTCCACTATAAAGTTATTATTATTTTTCTCCCTTTCGAAACTCTACTCTTTGAAAGAAAGTTATAATTCACGAGCCCATATTAAGGAAGTAAAGATAATGTTTTATATCCTTGAAGGTGGAGTAGCTACCCATATTATTTGGAATTCTTCTGTTAGGGGATTTGTCTATTATTACCCATTTACTTATTTATACAATTATTTTTATATCAACATGCATACATGGATCTTTCACTTACACTTTGGGTTATAATCCAGTACCACTTGATAAATTTTCTTGCTCAAATTGTTTCTGCTTTGGCCATTAAGAACTCCTGGGCTCCTTGGCATAACACCATTTTTTTTCCCTCTGTTGGGTGCTTTTATATTTCCTGGCACTACAAGATGCTCTAAACTCATTTTGTATGTTTCCTACTCTGTTTTTAGAATCAACACTTTTCTTAAGGAACCCTGGTTCTTTTTATTGGAGAATGGTATCAAAAGCCATGATTTGTGTACTAAGTGTGGTCATTACCACTGAATTCTTACTGCTTCTATGCCCTCTAAGCTGATGGAACAAGTAAGCATATGTATGTGGACTAATCCATGTTTATATACATATATAAATTTATATTACAAATTATATATGTTTTATATATTACAAGTACACATACACATGCGCGAGCGTGCGCGCGCGCACACACACACACACACACACACACACGGGTTGCCAAAAAAAGTATACACATTTTAAGATATCTTATCTATGTATTTTTTCAAAGTTGAATTAAATTACAGTAACAATGGGTAGTATGACATTCACACATTGCTTCTGTCGTTTTCTTTGACTATCCTGCCTGTCGCATGGTGACGCTAGCATTCACTTGATGAACACCATCTTTTGAGTGAACATCATACTTAAAATATGTATACATTTTTTGGCATCCCCGTATATATCCATCTGTATTTATATTAAACTAAACACGAGTTCACTAGAGTCTCTAACTCTAATCCATTACCACATGGGTCTTTCTAACCTCGTTTTTCTGAGTATACTCCTATTCCAACAGGGAGAAACCTGGCCTACACCATCTGCTGTTCATTTACTTAATCATTCAATTCCAGTATAGGAGTTTCAGAATTGCCGACACATATGCCAATGAGAAATAGCTTTACCAAATAGAGAACAGTGCTATGTACAGTTACTTTTGCCTTTAGTCTTACAGATTCCATTCATTTCCAGAGTTAATAGTTTGGAATCTTTGTCGGCAGCTCCTTCAGTGAGGTCTCACACTTTTAAAATACATCTAGATTCTTTTGTCATCTTCTGCATTCCTTCCTTGGCTCTACTAACTTAAAACTTTTTTTCACTTTTGTGCTTTATATAAAAAAAAAATTTTTTTTTGAGTTGGAGTCACACACGCTCACAGTCACCCCAGTGTCAACCTGCTGGGCTCTGGTGATACTTCCGTCTCAGTCTTTCAAGTAGCCGGAACTACAGGCGCATGCCACCTTGCCCAACTAATTTTTGATTTATTGGAGAGACGAGGTCTTGCCAGGTTGCCTGGCCTGGTCTAGAACCCACTGGTTCTGGCAATCCACTCGCTTCAGTCTCCCAAAGTGCTGGTACTACAGGCTGAGCCACTGAGACTGGCTAAAAAAAAATTTGAGTGCTCTTTTTATAAAACATAGATAATACTGCCTCTTCATTGCTTTCATTTTCTCAAAGAGTCATGGTTCTTTTTATTGGAGAAACATATTCAAAACCAAGATCTGTGCACTAAGTGTGCTCATTAATACTGGGTTCTTATTACTTCTGGGCCTTCCAACCTGATGGAGGAAATAGACATGTATGTAGACTGTACCATTAATAGGATCAACTTAGTTAGCATAAAGACATTCTTTGAATATCACAAAGTTACACAATGGTAGACAATTACTATTTAATCCCTAAAAAAACTGAACTGGTCAGGAGTGTTTCAATCATGCAATCCTTGGATGTATTTTAAGTTTCTTGGTTGTAACAGATACAATTTGATCATTCTGAAAAGCAGAGCACTAAGATGCTTCTACTTTATAAATTCAGATCCTGGGAAAAAAGCATATGCAAGTCTTTTGGCACCTGTTATGCTAGTAGAATAGTAGTTAAATCTCTGATAACAGAGATCTGACTTTACCATTAGCACAGTGTCTGTGATTTCACGTACTCTAATGAGCTGAAGAGAAAGAATGCCTACTGTGACGTGTATAACTGCTAAAAATCAGAAAAAAATAGGTTTTAGCAGAAAGACACGAGGACATGAGAGTCTGAGCCCTTTTTTGTGTGTGAGTGGCTCCTCTATCTTTTATTTCGATTCAAGGCGTACATGTGCAGGTTTGGTACATAGGTATTGCATGATGGTGAGGTTTGGGCTTCTATTGAACCTGTCACCCAAGTGGTGGATGTGGTACCCAGCGAATAGTTTTTCAACACTTATCCCCTCCCTCCCTCTTCCTGTTAGGAGTACCCCAGTGTCTGTGGTTCTCACCCTTGGGTCTGTGTGTATTCAGTGTTTAGCTCCCATTTATAAGAGAGAACATGTGGTATTCAGTTTTCTGTTTCTGTGATAATTCACTTAGGATGATGGTCTCTAGATGTATCCATATTGTGGCAAAAGACATGATTGTGTGCTTTTTTATGGCTGTGTAGTATTCCATGGTATGTATGTATATATATATATGTATATTTATACTCAAATATATACAATTTCTTTATCCAGTCTACTGTTGATGGCACCTAGGTTGGTTCCATGCTTTTGCTATTGTGAATAGTGCTGTGATAAACATGAAGAATGCAAATATCTTTTTGGTAAAATAGTGTATGCTTCTCTGGGTATATAAGCAACAGTAGGATTGCTGGGTCGAATGGTAATTCTATTTTTAGTTCTTTGAGAAATCTCCATACTGTTTTTCATAGGGGTCGAACTGGCTTATATTCCCACCAACAGTGTATGAGTCTCACAAAGTTTTCTCCTTGTAGGAAGTCTGCGCCTTGCAGCTCTTGTAAATTGCAATCCACTGTTATGTTATAGCCCCCTTAGTAGTGAGAAAAGAAACATTCTATAATCTTCCCATTAGGTCTTAGTCTTTTTGTGGGTCTGTGATTCTGGCTGTGACCTTTACATGTGTTTTTTCTTAAGCAGCTTCCCTCAAACCCTCACACCAGAGAGGCCAGAAGAGGTTAGAACAGAGGAATGACTTTCCCCTATGACTCTGGGACCGGACTCTGGTAAATTCCTTCCTCCTGTAACGTCGACTTTGTCATGTAGAAGACTCTTAGCATGATTCTCAATGATTGCTTTGTTCTTTCCCTGCTAGATCCAGAATGGGGTCGTTCTCAGATTTTCACTGTGAGAATTTGATAGAATTTCAGGGAGAAAATAAAAGTGTGAAACCTCTTTAAGCTTGTGGTTTTCAAGATTCTCCCACATTCAGCCTCCAGCAATTAAGTGTTCCTACAAGTTTGTAACTCTAGTGCTTTTGCTAGAGGTGAATATATCTCATCTAGGACTGTCTGGAGTCACCTGTCTCTGCAGATTTTGATGTGTTTGTTTTTCCTACATTGATTTTTCTGATGAACTCAAGAAAAGTCATTAATTTTTCAGTGTGACAAGCTTTTTCTTGTTTCTTTTAAGCTTTTTACATATTGGGGCTAAAAACAGAAGTCCCTGGTATGTTTTTAAAGCAGTTTAGTTTCAGAAAATCACCAGAAGTTTTATTAACTTTCCCCCCAGATGTCTATGTATGTTTATAGTAAAATCTATAGCCTGATAAAGGCCTCCAGGTTTAAATTTGTAACAAATTCTCACCTTGGACTTGGTTTGGAATAAATTGTTAACTCCTTCAGGTGATGAGGGGAACTTCAAATGCAGTGGTTACCCTCAACATCTGAGATGTTGAATTCAACAGCTTTGAGTTTCAATTTTGAGTTTTGAGTCAGATATATAAAAAATATTTACAGAACATATTTAAATTCACTTTAGTTAATACAGTGTTTCTCAAATAAGTGTAGATTTGTGTGATGGAACTAACTATGGAAGCAGTATTTTCATTGACTTGTTTTTTAGAACAATATACAAGGTTTTCTTTAAATTTGAAACCAAATTCAAGGCATATAATTTTTACCTAAAACATAGCAGATGTTTGATAAAGTTATGATTTAAAAATATATTCCAACTTTCTCAATCTCTTGTCTTTCTGGAACTGGCTTATCTAAATTAGGAGAAAAATTAACGCATTTCTTTGGTTTCTCACTTATCTTCTTTTCTAAGTTTGAGTTAACAAGGTTAGTAATGGGAATCCATTACTTAGATGTGTCTTAAGTAACACAGTAGGCCTGATGAAATCTCAGGTTATGTTATTATGAAGACAATTCTCAACCCGTTACTTACAAAAGGAGAAAATACCAGATTCTGTTGTACGCAAAGACATTGTCCTATGGAGAAAACTCTGTAGTCAGATAGGGCTAGGCTGAAAGTCCAGCTTTACTAGTGACTGACTATATGATCACAGGCAAGACATTTCACTTTTCCTGTTTCCTCACCTGTAAATGGGAAGATAAATGCTCATTCTACAGAGTGAGTGTTAGGATGAAATACAAAGTGCCCAGCGCATACCTGGTACAAATAAATGTTGTTGAATTAATGAATAAATGAAGGCTGTCAGAAGGAAAAACAAAACAAAAAAGTGTGCTCTATGACATTCATGATATTCTATGATATATCATAAACCTATTGCTTAATATTTCCTCTACATTCCTCAAGTTGAGAATTCAACATACATCAACTGACTTGTGCAAGCATGCCAACACCTTCCTCTCACCTTAGAAAGACCTCTGTAGAACTGGCACTCATCCTTAAAGACGGGGAAAATTTCCGTCTTAATTCACCTAAGAAGATCATCTGTTAGCTCAGAACTCTGTGGTAGGGACAGGAAATACTGAGATGGAGACTTAATCCCACTCTTACGAATTTACAGCTTAATGGAAGAGACAGAGATGGAAGCCGACAGTTACACAACTCTGAGATAAATATCATGTGAGAGGTTAATACAAAATCTTCCCAATCCCAATAATTTGAGTAACTAACTAACCTTATTTTACTTATTTTATTTTGTATTATGATACGTTATTTCCATTATGTCAATTTAATGTGTTATAATGTTCATGAAGACAGATAAAATCTTATTCATGGCTTTATTTCCATAGTATCTAGCATAATGCTCTGACCAGACAGTAGTTGTTTAAAAAGTTTTGCAATTTTGCAAAATTAACCTCACATGTTTAATTTGTATATCAATGGTACTTCTTATCAATATAATCTTTCTGCTACAAAGCATGTAAAACTCTGGGAAGCCTTTATGTTTAGTATTGCTTGATAAAACTTGATAAATAGTTTATGTGTAGTGCTACATAGTTCTCTTTAAAGATTATGACTCGTTATAGGAGCATGATTAGACACTGTAATAATAAGTCTCCATATCAGTATTTCCTGTACCAACCACATAGTTCTAAGCTAACAGATGATCTTCTTAGGTAAATTAAGATGTAAATTTTCCTCATTTGAAAGATGAGTGCCAGTTCTATAGAGGTCTTTCCAAAGTGAGAGGAAGGCGTTAAAAAAAATAGAATGATATCTCAAATATAAAATACTTCTAAAACTTGTGACATAATCATAAACTCTAAAGATACCTGATGAACATTTATCATGCTTTAAAGTTTTAATATAACTAAAAAAACAAGAAAAAGTCTAATCTGAAATAAAATTTTTTTAAAGATTAAAAGTTTTTTGAAAGTCAGGAGAAGATATTAATGTAAATTATGGTAATGGTTGAATAATTTAAAAGTTATTTCAAAGCACATATTTAATCATTGATTTTAGAACACCATTAACATTAGTAGATCCAGACCAATGAAAGCTACAAAATAGTGAGTCTACTAAAAATATTTTACTAGTATTCATTTTCATTTGCATTCATTTGCATTCAAAAAAAGTAAAGTAAAATCCAATTGCTTGCATTGGATTGGTTAAGAACAGTAAATTTCAGCTGGGTGTGATGACTTACACCTGTAATCCCAGCACTTTGGGAGGCCAAGGTGGGAGGATCACTTGAGCCCAGGAGTTAAAGACCAGTCTAAGGAACATAAGGAGACCTCATCTCTATAAAAAAATTTAAAAAAGCAGTTGGGTGTGGTGGTGCACACCTGTAGTCCTAGCTACTAGGAAGGCTGAGGAGGGAGGGAACATCCTTTAAGCTCAGGAGTTGAAGGCTGCAGTGAGTGGTGATCCTGCCACTGCATACCAGTCTGGGTGACAGAGTGAGACCCAGACTCAGAAAAAAGGCAATAAGTTACTTGCAAAATGTGAAATATACCTACACAAATTAACTGTTGCTATGAGATGATATTCAACATAGGCTTAGAGTGCAGATGGGAAGAAGGAAGGAGAGGAAAAGGAAAGATTACAGTCCAATCAGAGCTGCAACTTGAAGTGGGCAGTTCAGCATAAAGATTATATACACGCCGGACTCGGTGGCTCAGCCTGTAATCCCGCACTTTGGGAGGCTGAGGTGAGTGGATTGCTTGAGCCCGCAGGTTCGAGACCTGCCTGGGCAACTTGGCGAGACCTCATCTCTACAATAAATCAAAAAAATTGGCCGGGCGTGGTAGCATACACCTGTAGTTCTAACTACTTGGAAGGCTGAGGCGGAAGGATTGCTGGAGCCCAGCAGGTCGAGGTTGTGGTGGCCAGGAGTGGCCACTGCACTCCAGTCTGGGTGTCAGAGCGAGACTCCAACTCAAAGAAAAAAAAAAAAATATATATATATATAATATACATGTAACATCATTTGCATGAATGACATCTTCATGAATGATAATGAATGATAACGGGTATTAGGGAGACATTTTCTTGAAGATGTCTAGAATTACATAGCATATGCATGTGGTGTTCTTACAGAATGAAATGGTAAACCTCATTTTTGTTCATTTATTCACTTAGCATATATCTATTGAATATATATTATGTGCAAGTCATGATGTCCTGTGAGAATGGATCTATAAAGATGTGACCTCTGCCGGGCTCGGTGGCTCAGCCTGTAATCCCGCACCTTTGGGAGGCTGAGGTGAGTGGATTGCCTGAGCCCGCGGGTTCAAGGCCCGCCTGGGCAACTTGGCGTGACCTCATCTCTACAATAAATAAAAAAAATTAGCCAGGCGTGGTAGTGCACGCCTGTAGTTCCAGCTACTTGGAAGGCTGAGGTGGAAGGATCGCCGGAGCTCAGCAGGTCGAGGCTGCAGTGGCCGGGAGCGGCCACTGCACTCCAGTCTGGGCGACAGAGTGAGACTCCAACTCAAAAAAAAAAAAAAAAAAAAAAAAGATGTGACCTCATCCTTTCCTTTCTCTACTTTGTTCTCTTCCTTTGTTCAAAAAATGTGCAATGTAATATTTATCCTAGAATTTTATGTGAATATTTGCTTTGCCGTTTCTTTTTATTTGGATAGTTGAAAAAACCTTGTGTAGCAGATGCTATAGAGTGTTGCCCAGAACATTCTCTAAGGGCTGAGGCACTCCAACCCAGGGTTGGAATTGCATTCCTTCAATTGCCCTCAGCGAAATGGTGTATCCCTTCTTCTGAAGTAGCCTGCATGCAATGTTTGGTTGATGTCAGAGTAACAAGGCCTGGCCCTTGTGCCTTAATTTGGAGAAACACTGAAGTGTCAGCTGGCTCCTGTGCTTTCTGTGAAACTGCCTGAGGGCCTGCGGCCTCTCTTGCAACTATAATGAATTTCAACTTATTCCTCTGCCAGTCCTGCTTCCCTCACTTCCTGCCGAGGGTTGTTCCCAAGTGTACTTCCCTGTAATCTCCTGTACACATAGCTCCTTCCCAGTTTCTATATAAAGAGAACTTAACTGAAAGGAGTTAATACTGTAAGTGACCTAGAAAGAGGCTTTAAAATGAAATTTTGGAACTGCGTCACCTGCTGGTCAACTGGCGGGAAACACAACTACTGGCATGTTGGGTGGTGGAATTGTGAAGAATTTCACTGATGGTAAATGGGGTTGAAGGGAACACACTAATGATCACATTATTTTAAGTATTTAGAGATACAAGGAAATTAATAATTGTGAAAACTATCAAACCAGATAGTCATTTCTGAGTGATACTAGTGTGTTGGAGAAAGATAGGCTGAGAATGAATTATATAATAATTAAATTAAGCTAAAGAGTGGTCATTAAAGAGTTTTCTTGGCAGCACATAAAGGTACTCCCATCTCCTGCAGCCAGTGGACAGACAAAGCTGAGAAAGAAGCTTAAGGCTTAAGTCCAACAACAGCAGAGCTCCAGAGAAAATTGAATTGTCAATCTTAGGAAGTGTCTAGTAGCAAAGTTGGGGCTCTGAGAAGGAGTGGAACCCCAAAACTTGGACGGAGATGTCTGATAGGATGCACTTAAGGAATACATTCCTGGATTTGTCACTGGTTGTCTAGCAAACCCCTTTGCCTGAGGATGAAACTTCATGAGTCTTCTGCTTTGTAAGACAACACAAGG
Organism: Cephalopachus bancanus; assembly: GCA_027257055.1. Lineage (NCBI taxonomy): Eukaryota > Metazoa > Chordata > Mammalia > Primates > Tarsiidae > Cephalopachus > Cephalopachus bancanus. Next base: position 2,162,891 of record JAPVLO010000249.1, read on the forward strand.
GATGTTTGGAGTCTGCTGATGGAGGAGAGGACCGATAATTTGATGGAGTTGCAGGATCTAGCCCAGTGGTCCCCAACTTTTTGGCATCAGGGACTAGTTTTGTGGAAGACAATTTTTCCTCAGACCAGGTTGGATCATGAAGCATTAGATTCTCATAAGGGGCGGGCAATCTAGGTTCCTCGCATGCACAATTCACAATAGAGTTTGTGTTCCTGTGAAAATCTAATGCCACCACTGATCTGGCAGGAGACAAAGCTCCACTTGCCCACCACATACTTCCTGCTGTGTGGCCTGGTTTCTAACAGGCCACAGACCAATTCCAGTTCATGACCCAGGGATTGGGGACCCCTGAACTAGCTAATATGCACTGCAGGACCTATGAGAGCACATATGAAACTGTATCTTGAAGTGTTCAGTCAAGATGAGGAGGGTTGGAATACAAAGTTTGTTAAAAATAAAGTAGATTAATATGGAAGCACTCTGCTTAGAAAATAATCTTTTTTTTTTGAGTTGGAGTCTCACTCTGTCGCCCAGACTGGAGTGCAGTGGCTGCTCTTCCGGCCACCGCAGCCTTGACCTGCTGGGCTCTGGCGATCCTTCCGCCTCAGCCTTCCAAGTAGCTGAAACTACAGGCGCGCGCTACCATGCCCGGCTAAGTTTTTGATTTATTATAGAGATGAGGTCTCTCCAAGTTGCCCAGGCGTGTCTCGAACCCGTGGGCTCAGGCAATTCACTCACCTCAGCCTCCCAAAGGCGCGGGATTACAGGCTGAGCCACCGAGCCTGGCAGAAAAGAATTTTAAGTCATACCTAAGACCTCTAGTGCTCATGCTGTGAAGAGGGCTCTTGGAAGCTGGGGAAAAAATGGCCTATACTAAATTAAGTAGAAATGTCCATATCAGATGGTAGAGGGAAGGCTCAAAATGCTGAGAGAAGTGGGCAGTTGAGATAACCTACAAAAGCCCAGAAAACCCACAACTGATCATCATCCAAGAGTATTCTGAAGGGCATGCCATTCACTAGCATGATAAAGAATGGTACCAGCATCATTGAGAAGCACCATGGGAGCTCTCTTCTGCAGTTCAGGGCTAAAGATAGGAGATGCGGTTACAGAACTGAGTTCTCTAGTAGCAACGAATATGATGGGATCCCAAAATGAGAGAAAACAACATCAAACGCTGGAAGTAATGCAAGCATACCTATTGTAATGGATGCCAAGATTAGGGTGTCAGTCAGAGACCCTACCCCACAGAGAGCTATGACGATAATTAGAGACAGATAATTAGAGACAGTTTTCATGGAAGCAAGATGGATGGGCAGTCAATAGGGTATTGCTTAATTTATAAAATAAAATTTTACAACCAGGAGGCAGAAGATGATCATCCTAATACAAGTGAAAAGTTTTTTTGCTTTGCTCAGTTCTCAGATCTGGAATCTGCTGACCAGAGAGGATGAATCCCCATGAACAAAGATTCTGAAAACCCACAGCAAACATGAATAGTTGTGATTTCCCAAGTCCTTTCCAAGAGGAATTGTGGCTACATGCTCAAGTAGCAGTTACTGGAGAAAAGGGAATGTCTGGACATGTAGAAACAAATCCCATTGAGCACAACATCTTAACTGACACTGGTAACTAGGTCCAAAGTGCCATCATGGATCCCCCGTTAGAAAGATGGTAGATGACAGGAGTGGCTGCAGAAGTAGAAAGAGCAGTTTAGTCAACCAGTGTTCTTCCTGTAAGTTTCCTTAAGAAACAAGACAAACTGGAGTCCTGATTTGTCCAAACATAACCTTAGAAGGGAATCAGCTGCATAAGAGGGTAAACGACGAACTTGAGGTGCTGTACTTCAGTTTTCACATTCAGTACAGTGACACTTACTCACCCACCTGTCAGGAACATGGGTTTCTGAGAGCTCTCATTAATAACCCTTGCCAGGATTTGCCCTTGGTTTAAGAAAAAACTTCTCTGGAGCGCCCACTTGCTTTCATTTTATTCTTAAAGCTATAATGGAGATATATCAATTTAGAACTTGAGAAATCTGCAATTGCAACCAGATTCTGGCTCTTCCAAAACATCCAGTTGCTGCAGCAGCAAAACAAGCCAGAGGCCCTGGTGAAACCAGTGAAAATCAAATAATTCAAAGACATGCTTTTGTGTAATTCTGCAGCTGCTGCCATCAATGTTGAACTGTGTGTCTTGGTAGGTCTTCTCTTGCACCAGAGCTGTAATCCAGACATACTCCCTTGAAGTTGATGGGCCATCAAATCACTGCCAGATGCTGGTTGCTCGAGAGTCTAGCTGGCTACATGGTTACATGCACACACACCACACAGAACAACCATTTTTCTACTATTTCCTTATAGATCTGCATGCTGAGCTTGGACTTGGACCAGATTGCCTGTATGGAATTCTCTTTCTAAAAAGAAAGACGTTGGGATTCTAATAATTTTCTTCCCAGTTGGATGTTCATGCTTTATGCTACTTTTCTCACATAATGACCAGAATATTTTAATTCTATATAAAGAGAAATTTGGGATGAAGTTGTGTTTTTTTGAGTATATCAAGAAAGAGAAAGAAACAAATAAAATTCTAAAAACTTTCTCCAAAGCAATGAGCATTCACTGTCTTATATCTGTTTTATAAAATGAGACACATGAGAAATTTTTCCTAAAACAATAGTGATACCATGGAGATTTATTTTGCTGTGTTATTAATAGTTCTAGGAGTTTAAATGTCAGGTTTTTACTAATAACACCAAGAGAATATTGAATGAACCACCTTACCAGGCATGCCTTAACATCTATGTTGGTTTTATTGCTAAGAAAGGAAAGAGAAATTAGAGATACATTTGAAAGTATATTAATCAATATTACATTATGCTGTCAAATTAATCAATTAAAAAAGAAAATCCAATCTAATAGCGTGTTTCATTTAATTGTTTTATTATTTAGTACATTTTCAGTCTAATTATCACCTAATGTTTGCTATAAAGTTGATTTTTTAGAAAACAGAATTTACTAGAGACAAAGTAAATAGTGGTAAGTTTGCAGTAGAAATGAAATGTTAGAACTTTGCCTATAAAGACAAATAAGTGAAGTCAAAGTTTAAATAAAGTATTTTCGCTTGAAATACACCGATTGGTTGCCTGCATTTGATAAATATAGTTTTATAATTGCTCAAATCATATTTCAAGATGCCTCTATGAATGCAGTCTCCCTGGAATATTTTAAATCTTTCATTGCTTTTATTAGGTGCATATATTATAAAGTGTGAAATGATTATTTAATGAACTTTCTCTTCTGCTTCACTTCCTACTATGATGCACCCACTCACAAAACTATATTGAAGTGAAAGTAATGTGTCATAAATAGAACATTCCTAAAGACTATGATACAGAATAATTTAAAAACTTTAAGTTACTGGCAAGGGATGAATGAGGTTTTAGGTGGAAGTAGAAAAACTTCAATTGCTGTTTTATTAGATGTCAATGGATGCCCTATCTGATATGGGACATCAGTGTTTTAAAAGAAAAGCCTGGAGCATCTTCGCCAACGGGGGAGTGTGTGTTACACGAGCAGTGTTAGAAAGTTCAAGACTTCTGCATGGATGGGGTGATGTTTTTGGTTCTGATACTAAATGGAAATTCCTAATAAAGGGACAGGGATTATAAAATTTTTCAATTGTGTTAACGAAGCTCAAAAATAGCTGCTTGAGACATGTAAAAACAAAGAACTATGAAGAAAAGGCAGGAAAGTACACCACCGTGCACAGAGAAATGTCATTTTCTAGTAGCAATTGGCCTTGCATTTTGCAGAGGGTTTGGATTAAAAAAAACAAAACAAAACTCCTCAATATTGCATCCCAAATCTCCTGATGATTGCCTATGTCTCTTGTAATTTTTACATGGGTGGGGATTTCAGGAAAATACACACACACACACACACACACACACACACACACACACACACACACACACACTTAACTCTGCTGGTAGCCGTTGATTGATCTCTGGACTAAATGCCACACAAAGGTGTTTTCATGGATTTCAACTAGGAAAAAGAAGTGACAGGAAGAAGCACTTTCTGTACAGTACTCTGCAATATATTTTGCTATTAGCAGTGCCAACAATTTGCTTTAAATATTTTCCCCCTCAGCTTTTTTGCTGCCCACACAGGAGAATTAACCATCTCCATGGAATCAGGGGTGGGGGTAGGGTGGAAAGGGCATACAGTCTGGGTAATCCTCTTGATCCTGGTTAATCTCTGGTTCTATTCTCCATATTTTCCCTCCAAGCGAAACAAAATCAAACAATGCAGGTTTACATAATAGTGTCCCTGCCAAACAATAAACCAGATTCATTTTTTGTTCTGCATAATTATTGATCTTTCTGTGCAACTACTTTTGACTTCATCTTACAATTTTTTTCTAATTATTAAGGATAGAAACTGAAAGTACAAATTCAGACTGGAATGATCCTCACTAATAAAAGAAACACATTTCTGGAGTTATACTGCATCCTTGGTGACCCTTTTAACTGTTTGAAGAATCAGAAATAAAGTAGGAGAAAAAATTGCTACTGAAAGAAAATTGCTATTTCTTTCTTTTATTATAATGCAAAGTATAAAGCTGTTGTGGTCAAGAATTCATTTAATTTAAAGAAAGAAATATCATGTATGATCTGTCAAGAACTGCACTAGTTGCTCAGGAAAAAATGTAAAAAAGACACTATTCCCGGCCCTTAGTTTACCTATAGTGCAGCTATGAAGTGAGAGATGGTAAAACAGTTCAATCAACAGTGTCTAGTGTCCATAGTGTCCATTCCGTAATGTTGTGAATTAATTTGACCATAAAGGTGGAGTCAACAAAAACTTTTTTTTTTTTAGTCATGATTCTTTAAAAGTGATGAACACATAGTATGGGAAAGAAGAAATACTGTCAATCACCAGCTTTAAGATCAGGCAGAAATAGATGAGTGCAACAAGGGTAGGTCTGCCAACTTTTATCAGGTGTTAACAACGTGGTTTCCTCATTTCAAAGGGAGTGAATTTAAAGATTATTAGAAACACCTATATGGTGAAGCTATCGTCACTCCCAGCAAAACCATACACATTTTTTTTTTTGAATTATTTCATACTTTGTACTCTTTACGCTTCAGGTACTCTCCTTTAAAAGAAAGACTGCATGTTGAATACTGACGGACTCGCTTTCCATTTCTCCTCTGCTGGCGTGATTGAAAGGTGAGCACAGATTATGCAGCCTCAGGCAACATCTTGCACAGGATCTCTGGCATTCAGTGGGGAATTATTTTGCAGTTAATGAACTACTGAAAACATTTCTAGCCAAGCAAAATATTTTTATCAAATTCATTTTCTACTTTTAAAATATAAGCTCATTATTTTTGGCACATGAGGGAAATGCCAATTTTTTAAAAAGTCATTTAAAGTTAAAGACGGTTTCTGATCAAACACCATTGGAGGGCGGAGGTGAGGTAGAGGGGAGTATTAAAATACCACTGCCCCAAACACAGGGGAGAACTCTTCACCGTTAAGCCCCCGTGGAAGTTCCCCAAGGTGCACAAGGCTTTCAACTTTGCTTAGGAAGTATGATCAGATATTTTAAAGAGACTGAACATTGTTAATATTCATTGGAGAGAAGGTAATTGAAAAGAGAGTAACATCATTTTCCTCTTTCCAAATATAAATATTTTGGCTGTTAGTTTCTGCTGTAAAAGTACTATATGTTAATTGCAACAAGTCATTTGGATGTGTTTTAAGCATGAAGAGCTGGCCAGTGCTCACAGATCCTGCAATGATCAGTTGGGTAAAATTCACTCTGCCTCGGCCTCCCTGGCGTCCTGCTCCTTCTAGAACACTCCAAGCATTCCCTGATCTCAGGCTTTTACATATTCAGTTCTCTCTGCCTAGAATTCAGTTTCTTAGGTATCAGGGCACTCACTCCCCAGCTTCTTAAAATTTTCTCTTCTTAAGCTTTGAGATGACTTTTCTAACCGCTCCCCACACCATCTCTCTTTATTCTCCTGACTCTATTACATTTTTCTTCATGGCACTCTACCACCCAGAGAGCACAAATAACTTATGTGAGTCTACACAGCTAGTGAGTGGCACACCTGGGAGTCTAGACCCATACACATTCTATATATACAAGAGGGAAAAAACACCAACAGCAACACAGAATTATCATTTGGAGAGTGGGCCCCTCGTAGCACGGGTTTCCCACCTAGGGGACCCATGGGCATCAGTGAACCACGAGGTAATGTTGTGAGAGGTTGCCTTAGGCATCAGTGAATTTTTTTGGGGGGGCGGGGGAGATTCTTTCATTGCATTTGCCCATTTCATGATGCGTGATTGATGAACACACCTGCCCATACCACGCTGAGTGGTCAGCAGTTTTTGATCAAAAACAGTATGACCTCCATACCTCACTCTCCCTAGTCACCCGATCTCACACTGAGCAAACTTTTTTTGTTTCCCCAGATGAAAAAAGTCCTCAAAGGAAAACGTTTCGCCCCTGTGGTAGAGGTAAAATGAGAAATGGCAGAAACACTAAAAAACATCAAAACTGACAGGTTCAAAAACTGTTTTGAGCAGTGGAAAAAGATTCTCAACAGGAGTATTGCATCAACCGGAGAATACTTTGAAGGTAACTGAAGTTTAAACGTGTCAGAATAAACCGGGATCGGTGGCTCAGCCTGTAATCCCACGCCTTGGGAGGCTGAGGTGAGTGGATTGCCTGAGCCCGCGGGTTCGAGACCCGCCTGGGCAACTTGGTGAGACCTCATCTGTACAATAAATCAAAAAATTAGCCGGGCGTGGTGGTGCATGCCTGTAGTTCCAGCTACTTGGAAGGCTGAGGCGGAAGGATCGCCGGAGCACAGCAGGTCGAGGCTGCGGTGGCCGGGAGCGGCCACTGTGCTCTAGTCTGGGCGACAGAGTGAGACTCCAACTCAAAAACAAAACAAAACAAATAAACATGTCAGAATAAATACACAATTAAAAAAAACAATTCTGGGCTTTATTGAGTCCCCCCTTATATATGCTTTATTTCATCAGTGGAAGCATATAAAATATATTGTATTCTGATGTCTTAAAATAATCAATTTCTATGCCTATGTGTGCATAGCTGTTTATGACTCTAACTACATCATAGTTATTTTAATCAATTCATTATTGTTGGATATGTAAATGGTGTTCATATTTTCACAACTGTAATTTTCCAAAAGACTGTTTTGAATAACTATCTGATTATTTTCTTTGAATACTTTTCTCTATATTTGAAATCGTTGGATCAAAGAATAAGCACATTTTAAAGGCATTTTAATCATTTTTACAAATTTCTGTCCAGAAATTCCATGCAGACCTGTATACTGGCAGGACCGGATAGTGCCTATTGTTTTGCCACCTCCTTGAATTTGTCCTGCCTCTTGGACCAACACTTTGACATTTGTCACTGGGCAGCAGGATGTTGGACAGTGAGCCCTGCAGTAATTGTTTATGTAGCAAACTGAGCAAAATTCCAACCTCACCATACCGATGCCTTCTCAGCTATATAACTTTAGACAAGCAATTTAAATTCTCCTTTTTTTATTTTGTATTTTTAAATATTATATGTAAATATAATTAATATTTTATTGCACATGCTACATGTTTTTGTTACTTTAATTTCTTTGGGTTTTTTAGTTTATGATATTTGTTTTCTATACAGATGTTTTTATTCTCTTTCTGTCTTTCTTTTTTATCTTTTTTGATTGGCAAGACTATTTTTGCAGTTTGGTTTTAGATTTCACATTGTCATATTTATTAAATATCATGATTTCTGCCGGAGCGAAAGAATAATTTTTGGTTAATCTGTGGTTTTATTTTCAATAAAAAATTAACTTTTCCTTATTTTTAAATCAAAATGCTTTCTTAACACCAACCTATTCCTTCTCTATTGGTTAAGAGTGCCCTTTCATTTTATATTTAATACGGATGTATATGTGGGATTTCTGAATTCTAAGTTCCTCTCTGGTAATGAAACTGTTTGTATCTAAACTTTTCTTTTTCACAATTTTGTTTGCAACTGCCTTATAAAATATTTTGGTGTTCAGTATGGCAAAAGCCCTGTATTGTTACTTTTTTTTTCTCAACAATTCTGGGCTATTTTTGTATGTGGCAATCTAGCCTTTATTAATACATGTATTTTAGCAGAACTTTAAACAATTACAACAGAGGGACTTGTTGCTTGTGAGAAAAGCAAATATTAAACAAATATACAAAGAGTAGAAGTTTTCACTTCCATTTCCCTCCCTCCCTTTACCTAGTGTAGAATTGTTACTAACAATTTCCTGTGTATCATCTGCACTTCCTTTGCGTACACCATTTGTTCTGCAGCTTGCTTCTCTCTTAACAATAAGTAGCAGACTCTTTCCATATCGGTACATTTAGATATAATGTATTCTTTTCATTGCCACATAGCTTTCCAGAATATGAAAATATGAAAATATATTAAATTGTTCTTTTATTTTTTATTTTAAAGATGTGGGTTACAATTCAGGGTTAGGTACAGAAGTGGTCATCGTACAGGTAAAGTGTGGGTCCCCTTGCCCTTGTTGATGTTATGTTCCTGCCCTTCCCCTGGCAATATCCCATTACTGCCAATCCCCTTCTTACAATATTATGTTACATGTTCAGGGTCTGCTTATGAGTGAAAATATGTAATACTCAGATCTTTGTTTCTGTGATGAATCACTAAGTATCATAGACTCTAATTCCACCCAAGTTGCTGTAAAGTTCACAATTTTGTTTTCAATTATTCTTAAGTTTCTAGTTTCAATTATTCTAACTTCTAGTTTTCACTACTGTACATGTTGCAACATTTTTTAAACCTATATCCTAGTATGTTTGTGCTAATATTTATGAAGGATAGATACCTGGATATTCAACTGATCACTCAAAGAATATGTACATATAACAGTTTTGTAGAAATTGTCAAATGGCCTCATTTACACTTCCATAAATAGTTAATAAGCATGTCCATTTTGTACTCCTTAGCAGATTTTAGGTATTTGTAGTCTGATTTTCAATTTAATGTAACTATTTTTTTATCCTGAATATTATAGAAATCTCTGTCCTTTGATGTCCTAGGTTTCACAAAGATCTATCCAAGCTCTGTGTCTCTAAATAAAAATTTTATATATTAATTTTTTATTGTGTTTCTTCTTCTATTATATATTCTGTTTGTGGAATACTACACTCCTCATAAAATTCCTATTAGATAATTGTATCTTTCAGATCTACTCTCTGTGTCTTAAATTTTCTTTAAAATCTTATGTTTTTAAAAATTGTGTACTATACTGTGGGAGCAATTGGATATGTCATCTAGCTTAATAATTGCATTTTAAGTATATTTGGTTTTTAATTTATCACTTTTAGTAGTCATGCTTTTAATTCCTGAGGACTCTAATTACGTCCTTCCTTGTCTTAATTATTGTTCATTTTCTATTGTTTCGTCTTTCTTTTCTTTATCAAGAGAATATTAAATGGCAAAGTGTTCATTGTTTAAATAAAAAAAGCAACCAAACAAAAAACACCTCTTTTCTCACCTCCTTTGTAGCTATGGTCAGTTGCATTCTGGTAAATACTTAGCAAATTACTTTCTCATTTTTATTTTTTCTTGCCTGTAATGTGAGTATGAGACTGCAGGTAGGGTAACAATCCTGTGATGATGAGGATAGCCACTTCTGAGAAGAGTGGTACAGAAGGACAAAATCAACAGGAAGAATTAAAAGCGTTGAGGAGAACTATGACATTTACCTCTGAACTTCTAGCTATGCAGCTTTCTTTGATGGGCAACCAAACCAAATCTCAAACTACAGGCCATCTTCCATGGGTGCTGTAGTGGGACTATAGAAACAATTACTAAATTTGAAACCATGTAATATGATCTTAGTATTCAGTGAAAAAAAGTATGATTTTCCACGTATTAAGTCAGCTCACTGTGCACTGATTATCAACATGTCTGAAACTTATGAGACTAAACACACTCACGTGCAACAAGTTGCATGAAGCTCCAAGGGTCAGTGAGGGATTTAACCCCTTATTAGCTGGTCCTTCGAGGTCCACAGAAGCTGCCTGGGGCAGGTGATGTTTTCACTGCACAAGTTCTACTTGCACTACAGCTGGGGGACCATGAAAAACAGCCTGCCCTTGATTATATCCCTCAGAGGTCACGTGACTTGCTGGGATCCACTTTAAAGAGCATTCTGCTTCCTGGCGAGAGAAGAAAACCTGGTCTGTCCTGGGCAGTTTCTCTCTAACTCAAGATGTTATGTTCCCTAGGAGCGACAGGAGTGAGCCCCGGGCTATTTCAGACAGCTCCTCCTATCTTGGAATATGTGTCCACAACACATTCTATACTTATATTTGAGAACTACAGAAAGAGGGAGACCTGGGATTTGAGGTCGGGCCAGTGTCACCCAGAGAACAGTTCTCCATCAAGATCTTTAAAATTTTTCATCAAAGCATTAAAATTTCCCTCTTCATCAGTTACAGATGTAAAGAATAATAAAAATAATTAGTAAAACCAGCATTTATTTAACACTTAATTTAAAACATTGATAATTAAAGTGTCTTATTTCTTTGTAAAAAAAAAAAGAGTAGTTTCAAAAGTGCTTGTCTTCTTGTTATAAGTTAAGAGATCCAGTGAACATCTTCCCTAATTTCTTTGTGAAGTGTTCAACTTTTCTTTGAAGATAATTTTAAAATTAATTATGTTTAATTGACAATTAAAAATTATATATACGTATAGTATGCAAAATGATGTTTTGATATAGGAATACATCATGGAATAGCTAAATCAAGCTAATTAACAAAATTATCACCTCATTATTTTTGGTGGTGAAAATACTTAAAATCTTCTCTCAGTAATTTCCAAATATACAATACACTGTTATTAACTATAGTCACCATGTTGTGCAATAGGTTTCTTGAACTCACTCCCGTCTAACTGAAATTTTGTATCATTTGACCAATATCTCCTTATTCCTTCCACTACCCTCAGCAATTGGAGGCCACGTGCTGCTCTCCACTTATATGAGTTTGACTCTTTTAGATTCCATGTGTGAGTGAGATAATATAGTATTTGTTTTTCTATGCCTGTCATATTTCATTTAATCTAAAGTTCTCTGGGTTTAGTCATGTCGTCTCAAGTGATAGGATTTTCTTCATTTTTTTGGTTTAATAGTATTCCATTGAATCTGCATACCACATTTTCTTCATCTGTTGGTGGACACTTAGATTGATTCCATATCCTGGGTATTGTGAATTTAATGCTGCAATGAATGTGGAACTTTAACCATCTCTTCAATGTACTGACTTCATTTCTTATACTTACCCAGTGGTGATATTGCTGAATCATATGCTACTTCTAGTTTTAGTTTTCTGAGGAAGCTTCATATTGTTTTCTATAATGTCTGCACTCATTTATACCCCCACCAACAGTGCCCATGGGTTCCCTCTTCTCCACATTCTCAGCAACACTTACTATAATTTTCCTTGTTGATAATAGCTATGCAGCAGGTGTAAGGTGATAGCTCATTGTGGTTTTAACTTGCATTGTGCAGATGACCAGCGATGTTGAATACTTTTTCATAGACTTGTTAGAATGTTAAACTCTTTTCTAAGTTTGGGTCAGCTTCCAATATTGTATCCTTTACACTTTCAATGTTTTGAAACATTTCTGAGAATTCCTTTAGTATAATATTGTTGTTGTTGTTGCTGTTGTCTTCTGGGACATATTCATCCTTTTCATCACATTTTCTTCATATATGTCAGTAAATGTGGTATTATGCCCCTATTTACAAATTGATGTTGAAGATCGATCAGTTGATAACTTGTGTGATTTTCTGTCCCAGCCATAATCCTCATTCCCCTACCAGGAATAATGACTCTGATTACAATAAGAATTTGGGTGGAAACTTGCAGTCCACTGAGTTTTTCTCCTTAGAGTGTTTGGGAACACTTGTATGAGTGGGTGCTACTCATTGGTCATAATGTCTGAAGTTACCTGAGGAACGTCCATCCCCCTTTCTGGTTGCAAAGTCTACTCTTGAATTCTACCAAGGAATATATTTTACATTATATTAAGAATTGTTCCACAGTATTCACTGGAGTCAGACATTATAAGTCCGTGAAAAACTGGACTTACCCTGGATGAATGACCTTGCTGACTATTTCCTGGCTTACTCTCACTCTATCCTACAGGGATGAATCCAGATCTGGGTCTGGGTTTCCTGGGGAAACTGCATTTTATTCAGAAGCTATCCCACTTGTCCGGTGGAATTGCATGGTCCTTGGTACTATAAGTTTCTCTTATTAATCAAATGCAATTTTTCTTCATACTTTCAGATGATTCCTCAGTGTTGTTCAGTGGATGGTTTCTTCTTAGGATTTAAAAAATATTCATATTTTTATTGTAATCAATTTTTGATGGAGAAGAGGAACACAGTTTGCTATATTGAATTGGAACCAGATGAACTTTAGAATCAGACCATGACATTTTGAAAAACTCAGATGTTGACTGAAATTTCATGAATGGCATGCATGACGAGAAATGCATTTAAGTTATATGTGTTGTGGTAGTGTTTTGTAAACTTCTCATTACTTTTAAACATTTAGGATTATATACTTAGTAAATATTTTCCAAGTCACTACTATGTGAGAATACCTTTATATTTTATAATATTTTAAACTACGTATCTATTTTAGAATTCTACACTGCTTATTTTTTTGGTGGTGGTTGCTGTTTTACTTTTTAAGCAATAACATAATAAACATCATTTTACCTAAACTTTTTTTATGCTTATGACTAAATCCTTAATATATTTTTGTAGAAATAAGATCAAAGAAATTCCAGGTATCAAATAAATACAGATCTAAATAATAAAATTACTTCGATAGAGGTATTTCAGATGGAGATGCTAACTTTAAAAAATGGGGCTTAGGAGTTAAACAGATCTGGGTTTTAATATTATCTCTACTGTTTACCAGCTGTATGAGCATGGGAATACCGTCTAGTGTCTGTATGCATCAATTTAAAATTCTAAAACTCAATGTAAATCTATACATCTCAATGTAAAATGGAGATTTTTAACACTTATTATAGGATTGTTGTGAAGATTAAATGAGTTGCTGTATGAAGATCACTCTGGGCTTGCTTAATAATGATGTATCTGTTATCTTCAAGGTACATGCTGTATGTTACAGTTTTACAGCACATACCTATAAGGTTGCATAAGTAAACTTCGGTCAAAAGTAAATGGTTGCTCTTTTTTATTAATATCTGATCATTATAGATACCAAAGTTCTCTGATTCTTTTTTATGAGTGTTCTAACTACAACATCTAGTCAATTATCTTAGTTTTTTTCCAAGTTATAATTTCTTGGCTCTAATGTCAGCAACTTTATTGAAAGCTTTGTTTTCACATAGTTATATTTGGTGAGAGGTCATATTGGCAAGTGATTGGATTACATTTCATCGCTAACTTTTCTAAGAGGAAGCTTTTCTATATAAAACTGGAACATGTTCTCAGCTTTCTTTATGGAATTTTTGTCTTTAGAAAAATACTGTAACTGCTTTCCCCACGGCTCCAACCTTTTTCTAGATTGTCTGAGAGGGCAGGATTCAATTTATGAGTAATTTTATATATTGATCTTTTAGACTATAGTCTGTTAGCTTTCCTTTTTAAAATTTTTTGATAAGAATCTAACTGGCTGATACTTGAGGCAAAATAATATATACCAACAAGGATACATATTGCCAGAGTTATGTAATAAAGTAAGTATGTAGCCTAGCATCTAATTCTGAGCAAATAGCACGCTGCCATAGGCTTTCTCCCAGGGGCTGGAAAGCAAGACTCATATGGCAGACAACTATCTAACATCAAGTAGCTCCATTTCTCGTGGGAGATGTACATGAAAATTAAATTCTTCTCAAAGGAATAGCCAGTGAGGAGGCATCCCCATGAATGGCATATTTAAACGAACTCATATGAAGGGATACCTGCTAGTTGATAGGCACTCTTGCCCTTTATCTGCATATATTTGAGGAGTCAATGGAGAGTTCTCCTCTCAACTTGCCATGCTCACGTCAGCCTTTAAAGGCATAGGCTTGGCAAGACAGCACTGCCAGCATGAATGCTTCTGCCTGAAGTCTAGCATCTTTCAACCCCTTAAAATGTTACAAACTAGAATTCTTCTCCCTGAGAATTATGTACTACCTCAAGAAAGAATCTTTGCTTTATTAGGCAATGGGGCAAAGTATTTTAAATATTGTTTACTTGCATATGAATACAACATAATATAATTTATACTGGGTGTCATAAATATATATTATATTCATATACAATAATAAATTTATATATTTTTATGATGTGTGTGTGCATGCTACATAGTCCCTTAAAAATCTCTTTTACCATCTTCCATTTGAAGTTTCAATTTCTTATTAAAATTTTGTTAGTATCATTTAAATATTGAAGATTGACCTCACTGATATAACGTATACCAAAGAGATGAATTCTGCTATGAACTAAACCAGAAAGGTACATGGGAATATCTCTTGATTGGGCATAGTAGTTTTGGAACAAAGCCTTATATTGAATTGATTTTTTTAATACTCTTTTTCCTTTATAAAGATGTGGGGTACAATTCAGGGTTAGGTATACAAACGTTGATTATGCAGGTAGATTTGTTGATGAAGTATGCTCCTCCCTCCCCTGGCAGTTTCCCTCAACTGCCAATCCCAGCCCCCTCCCCTGACAGTTTCCCACTACTGCAAATCACTTTCTTATAGTATTATAATAATTGTTCAGGGCCCAGTTATGAGTGAAAATGTATGATACTCTGTTCTTTGTTTCTGTGATAGATCACTGAGTATGATCAACTCTAAATGCCCTGCCTTATGCCATCATCTCCACCACCTTCTCAGCTAACTGACCTTTCTGACAGAGTCCTTATGTTTGTACTTCTTTATGGCTGCATAAGCAAATTAATTTCCCATTGGCACATACTGAACTTGTGGTCAACTAAACCCTTTAAGGATGTCTTCACCTGAACTGCTATCAAATCTGGCCTTTGTAGTAAATGATTTGCCTGTTTTGTCCCCTCTATGTGCCAATCCTGAGGGAAATGAGACTCCATAGTAAGCTTTACCAATCCTATATTGGGGCTTGATGGTTAAGCATTTGTCAACTCATGACTGTGTCCCTGATTTTTTTTTTTTTGAGTCAGAGTCTTACTTTGTCACCCAGGCTGGAATACAGTGGTATGCTGGCATCCACCTCAGCCTTGACCTACTGGGCTCAGGGGATCCTTCCACCTCAGCCTTCCAAGTAGCTGAAATTATGGGCATGTGCCACCACGTCCGACTAATTTTTTGATTTATTGTAGAGATGACATCTTGCCGTGTTGCCCAGGCTGGTCTCAAACCCTTGAGGTAGTCAGTCCTCTAACCTCTGCCTCCCAAAGTGCTGGGATTACAGGCATGATCCACCTCAAGGTTTTTGCTTTGCTTTTTGGACAGAGGTCCTTCCCAAAGACACCAGTATTAACACCGGGCACCATTACTTGCCTCTAAGTCCTGAGATTGCTGATTTGATTTTTTCCTTTCTGTCTTGCTCTTAAACCCCAATTTGTGTCTAATAAATGTCCTGCTTTATGCCATCATCTCCACCACCTTCTCAGCTAACTGACCTTTCTGACAGAGATGTTTCTCTTATTACACAGATGTAAGTCTCAGATTTGCATGAACACATTCTGGTCTAATTTAATCTCCTTGCTTCTGTTACCTTCAAGTACATGTTTTTAATTTAGTCGTATCCCTAGCCCTTTTATTTGTCGGGATTACTGAAGTATAATTTATGCAGTAGGCAGGCTAAAGGAAGGCCCCCAGTGATCTACCTTCTGGTATTCATCTCCCCACCGATAATATCATCCTCTCATGTATAGACTGGATGTGGTGACTCACTGCTTATGAAGAGAATAAGATAAAGGCAATGGAATGTAACTTACAATGTTAGGTTAAAAAAAAGACTTCTTTCTGGGATTCCAGTTTTAGGCTGTTCTCTCTCTTTCTCTTATTAATTAACTTTACAGGATATCAGAGGCCATGTTGTGGACTACCTTATGAATATAAATGTTTACAAACTTTTTCCATATAGACATATTTGTGTTTCTCTTGATTAAATACCAGGGTTTAACTTTACAAGAAACTTCCAGACTCTTTTTGAAAACCGACTGCAATTTGTTTTCTGACCAGCAATGTGTGAGAGTTCTGGCTGCTCTGCCTTACAAGAATTTGGTATTATCGAATTTGTTTTCTATCTTGATCATTTTAATACATGTATAGTGATGTTTTGTTATGAATTTAATTTGCATTCTCCTAATGACTGATGATACTAAGCATTTTTTCATGAGCTTCTTTGTCATCCATGTATCCTCTTTGGTCATGTGTCTGCATGAATCTTTTGCCGAAATGGTGGATGTTGAATATGAAATTGAGAAAAAATTCCTTAACTTGTTCCTAGTCTTAGGGAGAAACAGTCTCTGTTTTGCTGTTAAGTATGATACTAGCTATTTTTAAAATAGATACCATTAATCACATTAAGGAAATTCTCTTGAATTCTTATATTGCTGAGATCTTTTATCATCAATGAATACTGAATTCCATCAAGAGTTTTTTTCTACATGTATTAAAATGATCACATCATTTTTCTTCTTTCATCCGGTAATATGGTGAATTAAATTGATTTTCAAATGCTGAACCTAGATAAGCCCCACTTGGTCATGATTGACTTGATGAATTCAATTTGCTAATAATTTATTGAGAATTTTTACATCTATGCTTATGAGAAATATAAATCTGTAGTGTTTTTTTTGCTTGTAATGTGTTTGTCCAGTTGTTGTATTAGAGTAAGCTGATGAGTTGGGAATTCACAAAATGAGGAAAGAATCGTTCACTTTTCTTCTCTTTTCTAGAAGTTTATGTAGAACTGGTGTTATTTTCTTATGAGTATAGACATTGTCAGAGATATAACAAGACTCTAATGTTCTGTTTTCAATCAAATGAGTCTTCTAAAAGTGTTTTTCACAAATCCTAAATCCTTTTCTCTTTCTTCCTTATGTAGTGTGAATTAGGGAAGTGAAGTTTCTCTCTTTGTTTCTCTTTGTGGAATCATCAATACAATGACCTAACAATTTCCTGCAACCATATTCTCTCATCAGGTTTATATCTTTAATTTGTGATACATTCACAAACACACCCCTCCACACACTTTTTATTATGTATTGCCATTTCTCTTATAAAAAGATATTCATCTGAGATATCTCATCTTATTGACATCTCTCAGTTATTGTTTCCATAGCATCAAACTATGTTATTATGTATAAAACCATATTTGCCTACTTGTATTAAAATATTAAGCCGTGAAAACTTTTTACACATTCTATAAGCAATGGCATAAACACATTTTAGGCCCTAACTAGAATTAATTCATTGATTCTGAATTATGTACTAAATGCATATCAGACATTGTGCTAGATAACGGGGCTGGGACAATAATGGCAGGCATATTTTCTTATGTTGTGGAACTACAGGCAAGTGGAAAAAAAGAAAAAAAAACATTTGTAGGAAGTCAGATAGCTCCACTTTTGTTTTAGATTGTCTTTTTGTAAAATCTCAAGCATACTGAAAAACCTTCTTTTTGAGATTTTTCTGTCTTATCAGATTTCTCTTTAGTATTTACTTAGCTTACTGGTGAAAAAATAAAATGGAAGATTTTATGTCTTCCTCTCAAATTACAATTTACTTTTCTTTTTTTATTAGTCATCAAAAATTCCTTAAAGTACATTCCCTCTGGTTTTGAACTGACTATATAAATTACTGTTACCAAATGTGACATAGGAAGTTAAATCCATATTTTTGGTAGTATCTACTGGCTGAATCTTGCTGAAGTCTCCATCCTAGTTTTTTTTTTTTCCTTAATTTTTAATTTTAAAGATGTGGATACAATTCAGGGTTAAGTATACAAATGTTCATCATGCAGGTACTCTTGTTGATGAGGTGTGGTGTCAGTCCTATTTCAATGTTATACCACAGAAATATTGCATCCTTTTTGTTTATGTCAGCAGCACTAAATGGCAGCATTTTGCCTATCTCAGTAGATGACTTTAGTCATTACATCTTCTTCTCCCCCAGGTATTGGTCCTTCCAGATCGGAAGATCTGAATCTTTCTTCCTTTATCAATATCACTGGCACCTGTAAATGGTGCCAAATCTTTTTTGATATCTTATCATAAACAGGCATCCTAGCCTCTAAAAATTGAATTTTATTCTATTGCAAACTCACTGAAATTATTTTTTTCTAATGTTTTGTTTCATTAAAAATTAATTCACATATCTAAAAATATGTGGTAGAAAACTTTATGAAATCGAAAGTAGTTTTTTCCCAAAACTATTCTTCAGAAGTACTTTCACAAAAATAAAGAATATTGAAGAAAGAAACTATATACATATAAAATTATTTCTTTATGTTACTCTCCAAACATACCACATCAATTTGTATAACCTCTAAAAGCATACATTTCTTATTTTCTTACATACTTGCTAATGCTACATATTAACATTTAAATTTTTGTCCATCTCTTTGATAATAAATTGTATCTTATTATTTTAATATTATTTTTGTTTAATAAATATTAAGCATACTGTATTATATTACCAAGTTAGATGGTAAACAATACTGATAAGGTCACTATACTCAAGAATTAAGCATTTTAGTTCCATGATGGGATTGAGTTGAAGTGAGAAAGCTAGACAAATCAACTAACAAACGTGTCAAAGAGTGGTAAAAGTTGCTTGTTTTGGGTTGACTTGAAATACCTATTTGAGAATGTGATATTAAACTTAGATTTAAAAGGCAAGAAGGAAATGTCACATGAAGAAAAAAAGAAAATTACCAGGAAGAGGGAAGACTTAAAGCAAAATATTTTATTTGGAAGTGTAAACTAGTACAGCCTTTGTGGAAAACAGTGTGGTGATTCCTAAAAGTTCAAAAAAATGACCTCCTATATAACCCCATAATCCCCCTACTGGGAATCTACTCATAGGAACTCAAATCTCCCTATGAAAAAGATACCAGCACATGCATGTTTATTGAGCATTATTTACAATAGCAAAAACATGGAACCAACTGTGCTGCCCACTGAAAAAGGACTGGATAAAAAATGTGGTATATATACGTGATGGAATATTACACAGCTGTAAAGAAGAACAAAATTATGAACTTTGCAGCAACTTGGACAGACTTAGAGGCTATAATACTGAGTGATCTATCACAGAAACAAAGAACTGAATATCACATGTTCTCACTCATAAGCAGACCTTGAACAATTATCATTATACTGTAAGAAGGGGATTGACAGTTGTGGGAAACTGCCAGGGAAGGGGGAGGCACACCTCATCAACAAGGATACCTGCAAAATGAATATTTGTATACCTAACCTTGAATTGTACCCCATATATTTAAAATTAAAATTTAAAAAAAAGGTACTGAAAGAATAAATAATAAAACAAATGGTTATGGCAAATAAATATGTGAGATAAATTAGAAGTAATCAAGATCCAAATTTTGTAGCTGGCATATTCAAGTCCAAATAAGGACTAAAAGATATAACGGGAAAGGTGTCAGGCTCAAGGGATGGGTCACAAACGAGTCTCAATAAATCATAGTAATCCAATTTCTAATTTCCCAGCCTTTCTTGTATCTAGCACTGGCAATGCAAATGAGTTCTAGTCAATGATAAATAAAGGGACATTAGCTTGGGAGGAGCACTTTAGTAAATGTTCTTGCACCCTGGAAAAAGCAAGGTTTGGACTCTATGTTTTTTTCATCATTGTTTTCTGCCTTTGAATACTTTAATTATGTCTGACATAAAATTAGAGTAGCTTTCTTGAAGCCACAAACTTATAGAAAGCCAAAAAGGATTTAAAAGACAATTGATGTCTTCAACAGTTGTTTGGCCTTCCAAAAAAGAAAGAATGATGCTATCACCCATTAAAATGACAATTTTTTAATGGTAAACTGCTCAGTTTTAGATGCTTTCATTTGTCATAACTATTGAACAGTCAATGAGATATCTAATTAGAAATATTATTCTTAAATTCAGAAGAGAAGTCTTTTGTATAAGTCTTTTGAAAAAATATAAGTTTTAGAGATGTTAACATTTAGATGGCATTTAAAGTCAAAAGTCTGAATATAATTATCAAATAATTACTATAGATGGATATGAAAAGAAAACAAAGAATGGAGTCACGGAGCACTCCTGCATTAAAATAAAAAAAGTCATGAAGTGTATACGGAGAGACAAAAGACCCACAATCTTCAGCACAATACTGAAGAAGAATAAAGTCAGAGGACTGACATTACCCCACTTCAAGACTTACTGTAAAACTACAGTAATCAAGACAGTGTGTGACTGGTGAAAAAAAATCTACAAATTGATCAATGGAACAGAAGAGAGAGTCCCCAAATAAAACCACACAGATGTAATCAACTTATGTTTGACAAAGAAGCAAAGGCAATACAATAGAGATATGACAGTCTTTTCAACAAATGATAATGGAAAAATGGGAACAACACAGGTTCCCTAACCACCCCCCAAAAGAATCTAGAAACAGAGCTTACACCCTTCACAAGAATTAACTCAATGGGTTATAGACTTACATGTAAAATGCAAAGCTATATAACTCCTAGACTATAACATAGAAGAATATCTGAGTGACCTCGGGTAAGGCAATGAGTTTTTAGATATAACACCAAAAGCATGATTCATGAAAAAATAACTGATAAGTTGAACACCATTAAAATTAAAAATGTATGATCTGCAAAGGACACTTCTCAAGAGAATGCAAAGGCAAACCACAGACTGGAAGAAAATCTTTGCAAAACACATATCTGATGACATACTTTTACATAAAATATGCAAAGAACTCCTAAAACTCAACAATAAGGACACTAATAATCCATGAAAAAATGGACTTAAAATCTAGACAGACACTCATCAAAAAAGATATACAAATGGCAAATAATCATATGAAAAGATGGCCAATATTATATGTTCAGGAAAGTGAACATGATGGCAGTAATAACATACCACTACACAACTCTTTAAATGGTCACAATACAGAACACTGACAACAAATGCTGGGAGAGATATGCAGCAGCATAAACTTACATTTGTTGCTGGTATGAGTACAAAATGATACAGTCACATTGGAAAACAGACAGTTTCTTACAAAATTAGATATATTCTTACTATGCAATCCAGCACTTTATATTTACCCAAATGAGTTGAAAATGAATGTCCACATAAAAATCTGCACATGGATGTTTATAGCATCTTTATTCATAATTGTCAAAACTTGTAGTCAAACAAGATGTACTTTAATAGGTGAATGAATTAACTGTGGTACATCCAGACAATGTAATATGATTCAGTGCTAAAAAAAGAACTAAGCTGTCAAGCCATTGCAAGACACTGAAAATGGAGGAAATTCAAATGCATATTACAGTAAGTCCCCTACAAGCATACCTTCAAGTTGCAAACCTTCAACCTTCAAAGATATGAATTGTGCATTCACATGTCCAACCACAAAAGTTAATTCATGCTCTAACTGCATTACTGTACTTTTCAAGGTACTGCATTGCAAAATTAAAATTTTTTTAGTTTATTTGTATAAAAAGTATTAAAACCTATTACAATACAGTACTATATAGCCAATTGTGTTAGTTGGGTACCTAGGCCAATTTTGTTGGACTTATAAATAAATTGAATTTATGAACGTGCTTTCAGATCAGAACTTGTTCATATGTATGGGACTTACTGCACTAAATGAAAGAAGCTGATCTGAAAAGGCTACCTACTGTGTGATTCCAACAATTGTAACAAGGTAGCAGATAAAGGCTGCAGACATAGATGCTGGTAGGTTGGGCTATGTAGTGATAGAAGCATATGGAAATTCTCTTTTGATTGCTTATATTTTCAAAGTAAAATAGGAAGCAACATAAAAATGAGTTTGTGAGAGAGATGCTCATTTTAGAAGAGTAAGAAAAATATGTAGTAATTATTTAGGGATATACGAAACTGAATAGACCAAGGAAATGTGATGTTAGTTGAAAACTCTAAGAGTCATTTGATATCGAGTGTCATAAATTAAAATGTGTGTGATTACAATGAATGACCATGGAGTTTAAGTTTGATGAATATGGAAAACAAGAACTGAGGAGAACTGAGGCACAGTGAAGAAGTAATTTCCACGGGATGCAGTCTCATGGATATGAGATATTGAACTATAATGATAGGAGTGCAATTATTACTAAAGATGAAGTATAGGGAAAGCATTGTGAGACAAAATGGGTAAAGTAATGTAGAAGATGAACAGAGAAGAAGGTGACAAGGAATGAGGGGGGGAATGGATGGATATGCAATTGAATAATTAAATTGTCAAGTATTATGAGGTCTGAAAATTAAGTTTGTGAATTCATCCTAGAAAACGTACTACATACCTCACTGCTGAATATTACTACAGCCACTTTCAAAGTACTACCTGAGAGAAACTGTGCACTGGCACCAACACCTAGTCCACCCATCAAAGCAATTTTGGAACTCTTTTTCTAGAATAGCCATGAGAGCTATTGTGTTATTTATTGAAGTCTGACATTTAAGTTTGTGAACTTGCCACTATGCGCTTATGCTGGCAGCTCTGTACAGATAACTGCATTGGAACACCCTCCCTACTCACGTGATCTGGACCTCAATGACTTTTTTCTTTACCCAAAGATAAAGGAGATATTGAAAGGAAGACATTTAATGACATTTAGGACGTCAAGCATGATATAACAATGGCTCTGATGGCCATTCCAGAAGAGTTCAAAACGGCTTTGACAGGTGGACTAGGCTCTAGTGTTGGTGCATAACTTCTGAAGGGGAGTACGTCAAAGGTGACTGTAGTGATATTCAGCAATGAGGTATAGAGAACTTTTTCTAAGATGGTTTGTGAACCTGTCAGATCTCATATAACAAATGACCCTAAGGAAAGTGACTATGACTAAGGAGCTAAAATCTTCAAAGTATTATAGTGAGGACCTGTGTATGACTGCAACATGGAGGGTAGCTAGCGGCATGGTCTAATGGCCTCACCTTCAAAGCTGTCTTTTGCTTCTTAGGAGAATGAAGGAAAACAGTTTGAAGCACTAATGTGCATCAAGGTCACATCACATCCTCCAGGCTCAGGGCTTGGGCAGCATAAAAGAAGCAGCCAATACTTAAGAGCAACTCTGTGAAGGAAGAAAAATCTTCTGAAAAGAGCATGTATCCATTGGAATAACAAATGAAGAGTCTGAATAATTAGGGCTTTAATGACAATGGCCCTCGAGTTGTAGAAAATAGAATAGTGAGGTAAGTAGTAAAGGGATGCCAAATCACATCTTTTAAATGTGAGAATGAAGGAGTGGATTTGTGGATTTAAGTAGTCAGTTCCTTCCTGACAGTGTATGTTCCCCATTTTACATACTTCTTGTTCCCTGCTATATGACAGTATTTATTTATATTTTTGATATTTGGGTTTCTTGTTACTTTAAACTAATCCTTTTATAACAGATAGTGGTTGATTTTTAGCAGGAGTCTGATTTAGTCTGGTGTACTTTTGAAAAATAATATTCTGGCTGCTCTGTGAAGAATGCAAAAGTAGAGGCAAAAATACAAATGAGCAATAATTTACTAAAAGATGTTCAAATTGGCTTTTAATATTCATTGACCGCCCATATTTATTTTTGTCAGTTGCTTGGTGTATTAGTTTCCTAGGGTGGTGACAAAAAAAATAAAATGACTGCAACTGGTGGCTTAAAACAACAGAAATTTATTTTCTCATGGTTCTGGAGGCCAGAAGAATGTAGGGTAGGATTCTTCCCTGTGTCATTCAGCTTTTGATAGCCCCAGCATTCTTTGATTTGTAGTATCAAACTCTGATCTCTGCCTCTTTCATGTGGTCCTCAACATTTTGTGTCTGTGAGACTAAATTTCTATTGTCTTTTAAGGATATCAAATATTGGATTAGGACCCAATTCAAATCACAATACTGGGTATTGATGAAGATGCCAACTCTGTAAAATATTTAAGATGGTTTATTCTAAAATAAATGTGAGTGACCTTAAGCCTGTGACACTCATTCCCTGAAGGTCTTGAGAACATGTGTCCACAGTGGTTAATTTGTAGTTTGGGTGTACACATTTTAGGGCAGAAGTTACAACTAACTGTAAATTAATACATGTGAGATTTACATTGGATTGGCTTGGAGAGGGGGAATGTCTCCAAGTGGGGTCTTGCAGGTAGTAGGTGTAATCAAAGATTTCTTGACTGGCCATTAGTAGCAAGAGTTATCTATGGAATTTTGAAAGCAGTGAAGGAAATGGAGTTGAGTTTCTTCATGTGTGGATGAAGCTTCATAGGTGGCAAACTTCTGAGAGAAAAGGCAAGAGTCTTAAAATGTGCCTATAGTCCAGATTCCAAAAGTCTCCAAGAGACAGCTTTACAGGGTTATAAAATACTTTGATTTTCCTGCTTTATCTGGTATGTGATGTTATGCCAGAGTCAGGTTGGAAAGTAAGCCACATTATATAGACAGAGTCAATAAAAAAAAAAAAAAAAAACCCTTCTCTCCAGTTCCCTTAGTTAGGGATTTGATAGGCTAAAGAAAAAAAGGTCATAGTTCACATGGTTGTCATCTTTGTCTATTATTATAACTAGATTACTTGTCTCTTAATTTTTTTGTAATCTATTCATAAATGTGCCTGTGCTGCAAACATTTTTAAAGTTCGTTCTTTATTATTTTATCTTAGAAAAAGTAGTCATTGGAAGTTTAATTTTTGATAGTCTTTTCTTTTCTAAATTTATAGCATTGTGTTATTCTTATAAAAATATTCATCATCCTAAGATTATCTTTATGTGCCCCTATTTTAATCAATTCTCATTTTAATATGTAATAAATTAATTTTTTAATTATTTTAGGATGCACTTTGATTGGGATTTTAATCATGTTGTCTTTCTTCCTGCCCTTTAATCTCTTCCATTAGCAAGGAGATAAACTTGTGTTTATTGCCAACATAATTGATGTCTGATTCAGGCCAAAAGGATGCATAATATCATCCCTCTGTCACCAGATAGGTCCCTTAATGTTCTTTCTTCCTGGTGATCAGGGTGAACTAATTTATTTATGACATATCCCCAGAATCTTCTTGGTAAGCAGATTTGGAAACTTCCAGGCCTCTTCCTTCTGATCTGGTCAGGTCCTTCTGGGAAATTCTGCTCTTGGAAATCTCACTTTTTTACATGTCTATGTAGACAATCACTAAATAGATGTACTTTTGAGGATTTAGGAAAGACAATAACCTTGAGCAAAGGGCAGCGCATGGAGTGTAGAGCAACAGAAACTTCATATCTGGATGCTCAGGAGAAAGTACTAGAGAATAGAGAATTCTGGAACCAATATGAATCATGAGTTGTCCCTGTTTGCCTGTGGAACTTTTTTTTTTTTTTTTTTTTAAGAAATAAGGACTTTCAGTCTTATGGTTGGCAGTCAGGTTTCCTTTAGTGGCCATAAATCTCTCCCAAATGCTAAGAAGCTGCTCAAATGTGGCAAACCAGCTGAGCAAAAAGGTCATCCTCTTGCCTAACGGCAGATTCTGTAGTTTTTACCATATAATTCCCTTTATGGTCATAATTGTCCCATGAAAAATATAGTGTTACAGCCGACTCATAAAACTGCTGCATCTGGAATAAATAGGAGAGGGCACATTCTTACTTCTAAACAACTTACACGTCAAAAGAGTTTGGCCTCCATTCAAAATGGAAAGGAATGATTCCACTAACAATGCAATAGCTTTGACGGACAGCCCATTTGACCTTTTAGTGCATAGATAAATCTGTTTGTACTTATTTGGAGAAGTATATCTTTTAGATGGAAAATACAGATGTGACTTTCACGTATATTTACAGTTCCTATAGGGAAACAATTCTGTTTCCTTTGCCTAGTTCGGGACTCAGCACAGTTTTAAGTGCAAGGAGGAGCTTAATAATACATGTATTTTGAAGTAAAATCTGTTAGTATTTTCAGTTCTGAAAAAAATAAAGTAAAAATAGTTTTAAAAAAAGAACAGGGTAGAATGGGTGCAGTCCTCAACCTGAAAGAGAATTTAAATTGACATACTTTGAAGTTAGAAAGAACAGGAAATGTGGAAAAAGAAAAGAGGAGCAGAAGAAATCCACATTTAAAAAAAATCTAAATCAGTCAGGGTTGTAGTGAGTTATTTCACAGAAATAACAGTCAAAGCTCTCTGCTTAAATCGGGAGAAATAAAAATTTTGAGGAACAGATTAACTTGACAAAGGGACTTCTCAGGTAACCTCATCTATAAAGAAAATAATATCTCACAGTTGTGTAGCTATAGGGAGGAGTGACCATTCATTAGATCACATGAAAAACAGAAGGCATCATTGAACTCCTGAGTTTTAAGCCCTTTCACCTAGTTGTACTTTGTTTCTGACAAATGATGGTGTGTAGATGTTGAGAATGTGAGCTCTGGAGTTGAATGGCCTGGGTCCAAACCTATATTCTCTGATCTCTAATTGTGTGAGCAAGTTAATTAATTGCTTCTTAAGTGTTTTTTTTTCTCTAAAATGGAGATAATTCTAATGTTTACCTTATGGCATTTTTTATTGGAATTTAGTTATTATACATAAAACCCCTTGATCAGTATCTGTTATGCATTTTTAAAAAATCAGTTATTGGAAGCACCTGTAGAAACAGTAATACAATTGTATTTGTTTGCTTGGGTAGCCATAATAAAGCACAATATATTATGCAGCTTAAATGAGAGGTCCCCAACCCTTGGGCCATAGACCATACCAATCTGTGGCCTGTTAGGAACCAGGTTGCACAGCAGGAGGTCAGCGATGGGCAAGACAGCAAAGCTTCATCTGTGTTTACAGCCATTCTCCATTGCTGGCGTTACCGCCGAGCTCTGTCTCCTGTCAGACCCTGGTGGCATTAGTTCTCATAGGTTTGGGAACCAACCCTATTGTGAACTGTGCATATAAGGGAACTAAGTTGCATGCT
The DNA here is from genome assembly GCA_027257055.1 of Cephalopachus bancanus. Classification (NCBI taxonomy): domain Eukaryota; kingdom Metazoa; phylum Chordata; class Mammalia; order Primates; family Tarsiidae; genus Cephalopachus; species Cephalopachus bancanus. The sequence continues at coordinate 2,190,115 of JAPVLO010000249.1, forward strand.
TCTTATGAGAATTGAATGCCTAATGATCTGAGGTGGAGCTGAGGCAGTGATGCTAGTACTGAGGAGTAGCTGCAAGTACAGGTTAATATTTACAGTGAAGTTTGACTACACAACTCCCCCTACCAACTCCTCAGATGAAAAATTTGTCATCCAAAAAGGTTGGCAATTTAGAACTTAGACAACGGAAATGTATTTTCTCACAACTCTGGTGGATGGAAGTTCAATATTAAAGTGATGGTAGAGTTGGTTTATTCTTAGAGCTGTGAAGAAGGATCTTTTCCTTCCTCTGCTTTTGACTTATAGATGGCCATCTTCTCCTTGTGTCTCCACATCTTTATATTGTCTTCCCTCTGTTCAAGTCGGTGTCCAGATTTATTTAAATAAAAATCCCAGTCATATTGGAGTAGGCCCCTCCTATTCCCATTTCACCTAATTGTCTCTGCAAAGACTTGGGCTCCCAATACAGTCAAGTTTTGAGATATTGAGCATTCAACACATGAATTTTGGGGGGAACACAATTCAGTCCACAACAGAGGTCTACACTTGGATGTAACATCACTAATTGTGTCCTTTTAAGGAACTTCTATTTTACTTAAACTCATCTGAAAGAGTTTTTCTTGCAACCAAATAATTTCTGATAAAAATGCTGCTGTATAACATCACAGAGAACCTTAAGTGATTTTATAGACAAGCAACACATACAGATGCTTAATGTATGATATTTGTATTATCAATAAGAGCCCACTTAACAAAAACTAAGATTCAAGGATAAATCAAGTCAAGAAATGGTCTTATTTAGTTTCAATTAAATCAGTTTTCTGAGTGTAGAAAGGTATTTTACTTTTATCTTTCATTAAACTTCTTTACATTTTCTAATGTTTTAAAATTCTGATTTCAAGATAATTTTTACAAAGTGCAAAATGTTTATCAAAGACTGGTATACACCATTGAAGCACTCATAACATGTCAAAGCCTGTTTATCTTTGCAAGCCCTATAGAGTGTAGTCCATTTTTTTTTTTTTTTTACAAAGTGATGCATTGTCCTGATATGAACTTAAAGTACAATTGGTGAATTCATTTCCAAATTGAACAAAGGTGGTAATTTATTTGATGTTCTCTTTGGAAACAAAAGTTAAATTCTTCCGTGGAACTGGGGAGAAAAACACTCCTCTTCTTTCCTCCATAGGAATGAAACTGAGCTTCTATTGGCTGTGCCTACAAGGAATAATATATTTGGCAGATAAAGACCATCACAGATAATAGTACATTTTTTTTTCTGGAGAATTTTATTTGTATCTTTCAAGGGAAGTTCTTGAATAATACACACAAAATAAGACTAGAAGGAAAATGAGGCAGATGTTATTTGCCTGGCTTCCCTTCTTAGAAAAACCACCTTGTATTAATTTCATGGGGTTGCCAGGACTGCAGAGAGAGAGAGAGAATGAGACTCATTCCTAACTCAGAGATCTAGGGGCGATAAATCCAAGTTCAAGGGGCCAGCAGAACTACATGTCCTCTGAAGGCTCCAGGGGTTGATTCTCCCTTTCTTCTTTCTGCTTCTGGTGGTTCTTGGCCAGGGGCAGCATCGCTCCAATTTCTGGCTCTGTCATCACATGACCTTCCCTGTGTCTCACCTCTTCCTCTCCTTTATCTTATAAAAACAAAAGTTACTGGACTTAATATCCACCCTAAATGCAGGACTATCTCATCTTAAGATCTTGAACATTGCATCTACAAAGAATCTATTGCCAAATAAAATCACATTCATCTATTTCCAAGTAAGGTACCGGGAATTGGGACTTGGACATAGCTTTTGAGAGGAAATGCAATTCATTTACTACAAACCATGCCCGGGGGTTCAAGTGTGCCTTATTTCACATATCACAGGCTCCTGTGGACAAGTTCTTTCAGTTTGGATTATTGAAAGTATTCTATCTTTTCAGTCTCAGTAGTGGGTTTAGAGTAGGTTGGTAATCTAACTGAGCCCAGCTAGTCCATCTAGCTTGTCTTAAAACAAGTCTGTCTAGTTTTAAGACTTTCCTGCTGTTATGATTTTAATGTTTTTTTTTTCTTTTTATTGGGAATTACGAGTTTTATGTAACTACATGTTGTTTGAGGCCATTAGGTGCAACCAGACTGAGGAAGACATTTTGTGTTCCAGCACAATGAGGGCAGCACGCAAAGAGCACACCTTTGACTGTGGATTAGGGAGAGAGGAAAGGAGAAGAAAATGGAGGCTGGGAGAGGAGCAGGAGGGAGGATAGGGGTTAAGAAAGACATCTGTTAACATAATGTAAGTCACTAGATTCAGCTAAGCCTGTAGGTAGGCCAACACTGGAATATGTGACTATTTGAACAAATTATTTTTGTCTTTTTTTGTTTGTTTGTTTCAACTGATTTGTGAAAGGCTTCTGATACTTGCAACCAAGACCATTCTGACAGATATTTAATTTTTAGAAAAGTTCTCACAAAAGGACTCTTTTGTGGAAGAGAATCCTTTTAAATATTGCATGTAGTGAAAGCTCAAGGCTGCATACCTTTTTATAGTACATTCAGATGACATTTGGATCAATACAAATTATAATAAAATAAATGTCTCTAAAAACATTGGGAATTTCATATGGAGTCAGATTAACTTTCTGTCCATTTCAATGACCTGTGGTAACGAGTGAGAATTTATGGTAGTGTTAGCTATTGTACTTCATATTTTCATCTCTGAAGTGAAGATAACACAATATGATCAGTAGAAATTCAAGGAATTCTGCCATTGAACCAAAGATGAAACTGATGCTTAAGGGCTTTGTAGATATTCAGTTGTCATATAAGGCACTTAAAGCTGTTGATGGCCATTTCAGCGAACTGTTTGTCATACCACACTGTTCTAAAAATTCTAAAACTTTCTATGAGTCATCAAGGAAGTTCTAATCCTAAATTTATCTGAAAAAATTTAAGATATTTTTCCCATGTATATTCTATATATCTTTTGTTGTGATATTCTCATAATCATGGCCCATTTTATAATTTTTTTTATCTTCTCAAATAATATTTCAAGTTTCAAAATGTGATGTCTTTCATCTGAGAATGTAGTGTATACTCTTACAAGCTTTGTAAGATTTTTAAAAAAGTTATTAGTCTATGTCCCAAACAACTGTCTCCTAAAGAGATATTCTTAATTTCTGGGTACTGTACTGAAAATTGATGAACAAATAAAATTTTAATTCTTTACTGGACACCTAATTGTGTTAGACATAAATGGGCATTTTCACATTTTTTTTCTCATTTAGTTAGAAAGGTATCCATTTAGGTTGGGAAGACAGGAACTTAACTATGAGCAGGTAGGTGGCATGGTCAATCTATGTCCAGATTACTCTTGAATTCAAGTTCAAAGTATTTTCCATTATAATTCTAAAATCTTATTATTAACTTACTATGGATAAAAGCTATGTACATTCAAAAGAATAATAACAAAAGATAACATAGGTGTCAAATAAATGCTGTAGACGATGGGAATTAAGGATTATTTTTTGCTTTCTTTCTTTCCTCTCTCTCTTTCTCTCTCCCTCTCTTTTTCTTGGTTAAACAGAATTGATATGTTTTTCACTTATAGTAATTATCACTTTATACCATTGTATTACAGACATTGCTTGCATTTCTACTGTCTTTTATTACATGAAGGGTTAAAGACTCCTTGAAGGTCAGTTTTGTATGTAATTGATCTTTGTAACCTCCCACAGTTTCTAGTCAATTGCTTGGTCCAGTGGGAAGACATTTGTTGAATTAATTGGGAATGGGTGGAATTAAAGAAACTAATCTTTAAAAATCTCTATGTTCCACATGCTGTGCTAAGTACTTTCCATAATTTATTCCATTTCTTTCTTATTTTTTTTTCTAATTTCCTACCCCAACTTAATAGAATGTAAATATTCTAAAAGCTAAATTAATATCCATCTTGTTGTTAATTGCATCTTCCCTTCTGGCTCTCTGGTAGTCACACACCTTTAGTAGGCATCTGCTGAATGAATGAATGAATGAGACTAGCTCAGAGTGACTGTGAATTGACAAAGTCCACAGTAATGGAAATTAAACTCAGACATTACAGATTAAATACTTGAAAGTGATTGGCTAGAGTACAAAATGCATTAAGCATGTCAGGATGTAGAGCAGCACATTTTGATATGGACACTTTGGTGCTATCTTTTTGTATGCATTTGCGTCAAATTGGTTCTGGCAAAATATATGTGACAGCAGCAAAAAATATTACATGGCAAGCATTCCCAGGTTTTTCTTCTCTCATGTTGGCAAAGGAATAACCTATATTTCTCTGCTTACCTCCTGGATCTTGTGGTAATGATTGGGTAATGGGAGTTAGCTATCATGGGAATGATAACTCCAGTATCGCCATCTACCACAGAGAAGAATTTGAAGGAGGAAAGGAGAGGTGTGATGGATTAACACAAGGGAGGTCATGCAGTAAGTCATGGAAGAAAACAGTTGATCAGGAAGACAAGGGAAGGTAGAAAGGGGGTTTATGTTCCCAGACAGAAGAGAGATGTTAGGTGTAGCTTCTGTCCTGCAGAGCAAGGTGTTGAGGAGTTGGATGGTTAAGCAGTACTGACTGGGACTTTGGGAGTGCTCTGTGTGATCTGCTTCTTCTTCCTCTCCATCACCACTTCAAGGCCTCCCCTAGAGAACTGATTTTTCAAGGCTGCTGGAGTTGTAGCTGTGTTTCTTCTAGATGTGACAAGGCCAAGGAGAGCCCTTAAAGCAGCAGTTTAAAAACACAGATCTATCTGGGCTATGTGTATATGTTTATATTTATTATCATGTTGCAATATGTATCTCTAATCCTAACTTTCTTCCTAAACTCTGTTCCTGCCATTCCAGATAGGTTTCATTATTATTATCACTATTCGACAAAATAAAACAAAATGTATGCATGCCATTGATTACTAAGGGAAGTGAAATAGAAATGCTATTGAGAGTTTTCTATGCAATTTGAGGCTGAGGTAAGTAATCATATTTTGACCTGTCTTCTCTATTTCCCCATAAATCCTTCTTTTTGAATAAATACTCTCAATTGAATAGCATTGGAAAAATTAGGAATCTTAGTAAGAACAGTATCCCATATAAACAAACAGGGGAAAATGTCATCATGAGGTTCACTATTTAGTCTATTTATTTCTATTTGGAAATTTTTTTTTTTGAGATAGAGTCTTACTCTTTGCTCATGTTGGAGTGCAATGGAACAATTTGGCTCACTGCAAACTTGACCACCTGGGCTTAAGCAATCCTTCTACCTCAACCTCCTGAGTAACTGGGATTACAGGGGAACATTACCATACCTGGATATTTAAAAAAAAATATTTATTTAATTTTATTTTCATTTATTTATTTTTTAGTGACATGATCTCACTATGTTGCCCAGACTACTCTTGAACTCCTGGGTTCAAGTGATTCTCCCGCTTCAGCTTCCCAAAGTGATGGGATTACAGGTATGAGCCACTGCACCCAGAGTCTGGAAATGATGCTTTTTTTTTTTTTTGAGTTGGAGTCTCACTCTGTCACCCAGACTGGAGTGCAGTGGCCACTCCTGGCCACCGCAGCCTCGACCTGCTGGGCTCTGGTGATCCTTCCGCCTCAGCCTTCCGAGTAGCCGGAATTACAGGCACGCGCTACCACGTCCAGCTGATTTTTTGATTTATTGTAGAGATGAGGTCTCGCCTGCCCAGGCGGGTCTCGAACCTGCGGGCTCAGGCAATCCACTCCATTGAAATATATATTTGTGTTGACTACAGTCACTCTGTTGAGCAAAAAAATCTCAAAACTCAATTCTCCTGTCTATCTGAAACTTTTTAGCCTTTGGCCCACAACCTCCCACTCCTCCTCCCTCTCCCCAGTCTCTGGAAATCATCATTCTAGTCACTGTTTCTATTAATTTGACTTTCTAAGATTCCATCTATAAGTGAGATTGTGCAATATTTGACTTTCTGGGCCTCGCTTTTTTCATTTAACATAATATTCTCCAGGGTCATTCAAATTATTGCAAATAACAGAAATGTCTTCTTTTTTAAGGTTAAGTAGTAGTCTATTGTGTATATACATCATATTTTCTTTATCTGTTTATCCACTGATTTACACTTAGGCTGATTCCATGTCTTGGCTGCAGTGAGCATAAGAATGCAGATGCTGATCATATCTATTGTGAGATTTTTGAGGAGTATCCATAACATTTTTCATAGTGGTGATGATAATGTACATTTCCACCAATAATGTACAAGAGTTCCCTTTTTTCTGAATTCTCACCAACACTTGTTATTTTTCATCTTTTTTATTATAGTCATTTTAATAGGTGTGAAGGATTATCTCATTGTGGTACTAATTGCATTTCTCTAGTGTTTAGTGATGCTGAGCATTTTTTTTCATGTACCTATTGGCCATTTGTAGGTCCTAATATGTGTAATATCTGTTCAGGCATTTTGCCCATTTTAAAAATTGAGTTCTATTAGTTTTCTTGGCACTGAGTTGTTTCAATTCTTAATATATTTTGGATAGTAACCCCTTATCAGATGTATAGTTTGAAAATATATTCTTTCATTCTGTGGTCTGTATCTTCACTTTGTTTCCTTTGCTGTGCAAAAGCTTTTTAGTTTGATGCCATCTAATTTGTCTATTTTTGCTTTTGTGACCTTTACTTTCAGAGTCCTATCCAAAAATTTTTGTTTGCTCTTGTCTAACCAGAATCATCCTCAACTCTTCCTTGTCACCATCTGAAAATTACCAAAAACCTATCACTTTCACCTTCTAATTGTGTTGTCTTTCTACTTCTCTAGTTCCTCTGACTTCCCTTTATATTATATTTTCAAAATCATTTTCTGATAAAAAAAGTCTCATGGAGTTACCTCCACCCTGTGCTTGAAATATTGTATAGAGAGGTCTTTACTGCTGCCTAAGGGATGGAGACACACTTCTTTTTTTCCCCATTTTTTAATTATAAAGATATGGGGTACCATTCAGGGTTAGGTATACAAATGCTGATTATGCAGGTACCCTTGTTGATGAGGTATGTCCCTCCCTCCCCTAGCAGTTTCCCTCAACTGCCAATCCCACTTCCCTCTCCTGACAGTTTCCCATTACTGCCAATTTCTTTCTTACATGTCTTGGTCCAGATTCCACTTTCACCATTTCTTCCTCTTCTAAGCTCAGGCTCCTATCTGATACATCCAGGTGTTAGGTCCCTGCATCCTCTGGATAAGCTCATTCATTCTTTAAGATAGTTTTCTCCTTCTTTGAATTCAGTTTTGAAATTATTAAATATAGCTGTCTAGTCATCATTCCTCACATGCTTCTATGTTGTCATTTGCATAGATTTAAAAATATATAGTGCCTATGTTTTCTCTACTGAAGTCAAGTTTCTCTACATGAGTAAGCATTTTCTCTAATTTTCTGTGGAATTTGTCGGTCTAGAACTTTCCCAAGATTTTCTAAAAGTTAATAAAAATTATTCTCATTGTTTTCTCTGTTGTCTCATGTTCTTCAGAATAGAAATACCCCTTAGTTAAATTTAATTTCACTTTTTGGCTCATTTTACCTTTCTAAAAACAAAACAACTTATTTCATTACTAATATTTACCACATATCTTGATAATTTCCAACTCTGGAACAGCAAATCAATTCCAAGGACACTTTTCAAGTCTTTTTTTAAAAAAAAAAACAAGATGGCAATGTGCCAGTGGTTTGGTGCAGTGTCCAATTCTAATGAAAGATTAAGCATTTTAGCCAGCAATTCCAGTGTCCTCTGACTGCTTTAAAAAAATTTGGTTGGATGCCATCTGTTCTTGGTGATTTATTTATGTCTTGTTTGTCAATTTGTTCTAAAGTATTCTCTCCATTTTTTTTTATTGATCAATTCCTCTGGCTAATGCACTATGAATGACAATAATGTATTAAACAGCTAACCTGTGCCCAGCATAGTGCGGGCTAGTGTGGGAAAAACAAAACAAATAAACAAACAAAACATTGGGGATATGCATCTGCTTTTCAGAAGCATATCTTTAGTTGAGGCACAACAATGACAAATAGCAAAAAATATGGACAGTGGGCTCAAATAACCCAGGCAGTGTTAACTGCAGGTAAAAATACATTAAGCTTCAAATTTTTTTTTTTTTTTTTTTTTTTTTTGAGTTGGAGTCTCACTCTGTCACCCAGACTGGAGTGCAGCGGCCGGTTCCGGCCACCGCAGCCTTGACCTACTGGACTCCGGCGATCCTTCTGCCTCAGCCTTCCAAGTAGCTGGAACTACAGGAACGCGCTACCATGCCCAGCTAATTTTTTGATTTATTGTAGAGATGAGGTCTTGCCAAGTTGCCCAGGCGGGTCTCAAACCCGCGGGCTCTGGCAATCTGCTCACCTCAGCCTCCCAAAGCGCGGGATTACAGGCTGAGCCACTGAGACCCACTAGGCTTCAAATTTCACTATCTCTTTAGCTCCTTCCTGTGGCCCTCTTCACTTCCCTGCCAAGCCCTTCAATTACTCTGTAGCATTTCTAATAGGTGGTTCTCATGTGCTCTGAAAAATCTATTTATATTGTTTTGTGTTAGAATCTTTGGGGGCATTTATTGCTCAAAATCTTTTGAGAAGTACTTGACCACAGTTGCTGGAGTCAATGGTCTTTTTGAGGCTTTTGCCTCTCTGCCCAGCGTGGTTGGCATCACTGATGGTTCTGGTCTGCTCTGTACTGGCTTGATGCTGCCACTTCAAGCATCAAAGAAACAGGAAGAGCTTTGTTCGTCCTATCCCTGTGTCTCCTGAGCCCTGAAGTGTGGCTGACTGCACATCTAGTCTCCAATTGTCCCTAGCCAAAATGGTCCCTCATCTTCTGCCTTGTCCTCTTTTGCAGGACTTGAGGTGGCTGGAGAAGAGACTTCACAGCATTTTCCGTTTCCCCACCTTGATTTCCTTGTCTCTGGTGACTGTGAACCTCAAGAAAAATACAAGTGCTCATTCATACTGACTCATGCAAAGAAATGCTGGGAGATATCACTAACCCTATATGCCCAATCTTCGTTTGCTGCTGAAGGAACCCACGGTGCACCTCAATCCTGACAAAAATCCTACAAGGTAGCCACTATTTTCCATGTTTTACAGCAGAATGTACAAAAATGTTATTTACATAGATCAAGGGCACACAACTAGTAAGATTCCATTATTAGAAAATGTTGACAGCCTATTTTGTGAGTGGGGAAACTTTATCAGTTTGATTGCTTTGATCTGCATTACTTTTGTTATTAAAAGTAATAAAAGCATTAGTTTGATGAAAGAGAAACCAACAAAATGAATTTAACACGTGGTAGAAGCTTAAGTTAAATCTAGGGTGTCTGACTGGTCCCTCCTTCAAAATCATTTTTTTAAAAACGCAAATGTAGTCTTCCAAGCCAAATTTGAAATCAATAAACAATAAGGCCACTGCTCAAATCAGGCATCATCTGTTTCAGAACTTGTCGTGTCTCAGCTTCTGATTGGCACATGAATCATAGCCAAGTACTTATTAGACTGTTCGGCTCTCTTCCAGCATAGTCTTCAATTATCTTTGTTATTGTACAGCAAGGAACATTTGCTTGATGAAGTAGGGCTGATTTGCTTATTGTATATCGCTACATCCTCCTTAATCTCTCCAATTCTGCAATTTGTATTGGTTTTCTAGTTATTAGTGTGAATTCATGAGAACATGCTTTATTGTTAGTGCTATCTTCTAGCCGTACCTAACCCTTTGGATTATGCAGAAAATGTGACAAATACATTCTGCAGTCTGGGGATGAATGGCTGCACTAGAGCAGACAGATGGGAGGCAGGTGCTGATGTTTGAACTGGTGGCACTAAAGGGTAAATAAGGATCCATTAACATTCTTAGACATTTCTGTGGCTTAAATGTAGTTTTAAGAATGTAGATTCCCATAAGTGTGTGAAGTGTCACTTCTTCACTTTAGTCCTTTGGCCTTTTGGCAGTATAATCTACAATGCCCCTAGACCCAGACTCAATTTTACTGTGAGACCTTAATTGGAGATCGAATTGAGACTCCTCACAAAAAGGTCCCCTTTGGATGACCCACATTAAATCTCCAGCTCATAATTAAATACTTAATGAGAAAATGAGAAATGTTGTTACTATGTCTCTTCAGAAGTTCTCAAATAATCAAATGGGCGTATTCCTGGATTTGGGGGATAACTTGTCTTTTCCTTTCTCCTGCAAGAAAAATAAAAGTGTTCTTTCATGTAGACTCATGTGAAAAAATTCTGGGAGGTATCACTGGCCCTACATGTCCAGTCTTTATTTGCTGCTGAATGAGCCTTAAGCATCTGTGGATGCTGGATTTCCTTAAGCATCTGTGCTAACTGTTCATTAGCACAGTATGTGACTAAGGGAAGATTGGGCAGGGGTCCTGACTTGCCTCGAATACTACCTTAAGGGAAAGAAAATACTAATTAAGAAAATTAAAATGTTTTCTAATTAATTCCTCTCCTCCTGAGTAGTGTGCTGTTTCCATAAGATAGTAGGACTCTTGCTTCAAGTCTTGAAAATCATAAACTTGACCCAAGATATGGGAATTCATACACAGCACATAATGTTGTAGCATGTAAACAATATCTGAATGGCAAATTACTGGCAATAATTTTTTAAAAATGAAATTGAAAGGTTTTGCTGAAGAGTTGAATTTTAGAAAGGAAATAATAAAGAAAATTAAATATTCTTTGGAGGAAGGTGATAATAATCAACACATCCTTGGCTTTTACACATGGAAAATGCTCTTCTACTTAGTTCTTCTGAAAATTAGAGTCCCTTTCTTCCCAGATAAATACCCTAAAGGAAGGGAAACATACACTCTTTAATGTATATACCTTATATATTTTGTACTTTATTAACTGATCACATATGATCTTGTGTCTTCTTTTGGTGCTGACTAGCATGCTAGTACTGTATTTCCTACAAGAACTATGATGTAAAGCAGATCTACAAAAATTAATTTTTTGAGACATAAAGCAAATGACAAATTCATTAAAGTGGTAAGTAGAAGATGCCAATGGCAAGTGATCATTTTCCCATTTCTGATCAAGTCTTAAGATACTTCATACTGTACAAAGATGCCTTGGTAAGCAAAGTGCATGAATAATTATGTTTTATAGCTGCAATTATTTTTCAGTTGATTATTCATTGCTCATTGTGTGAACCTTGAGTGAAATGTATGTTGTCTTTCTATAGTTAAATGTAGCTATCAATTTAGTATTATAAATTTCTGCCAGATATAAAGTAATCATGCCTCATTTCCAGTATCGAATTGTCTTTAAATGAGTGATCACATGTCTTTACCAAGCCAATTTCTATTAATTACTAATATTCTCAAGCTTATACAGTATCACAAATCTTACTCATTAAATGAGAAATTATAGTTAGTTCTGACTCATTAAATGAAGATTAATGACTAAATCTAATTTAATTCATGATAGTATTTTTCTAAATTCCTGTTTTTTCCTAGTCTTCATGAAACCAGATAAATTTATATGCTCACTTCACAATCATATTTTAGCCTATTTTATAGTTTATTCTTTCCCAAACAGCTCTGTCTTTGTACCTTGCATTCTTCCAAAAGATATGAAAGTAGCTTTCCACAGGATTTACTATGGATTGAATGTCTTTCTCAAAATACAGTTCAAATCTCTGTTCTCAGGAAAATTTCAACATCTTGATTCTAAGCTTCCTCCCAAAATACTTTGAGTAGAGTTATTCATTTTTAATACTAAAGTATGATCACATTTTTGTACATAAATACGTTTTTAAATGATGATATAAGGTATTCATTGTAAACACAGGAAATAATTTTGTTCATATGTACCCTTTTTTCATTTCTTGCTACTATAAATAATTAATTCTCTGTATCATTATCCATATCTATAGCTATGTCCTGTATCTATATCCTTATTTGTATTTTTATACTTTTCTTTTGCATTTTTCTGCTGCTTTCCTTGGGATAAGCCTTTAGAAGTTGTATGGCCAAGAAAAAGTTATTGTTTAGGTAAATTTTGGTTCTTGCCTAAATTTTATAGTTAAAACTTAGTCTGTATGTGTGTTGATAAAATCATTTTTGTGTATTTATTGACCACTGATATGTCTACTTTTATGAATTGCTTGTTCATTTTCCTTTGTCTGTGTGCCTATTGAATATTTTATCTTCTCATTGATTTGTAAAGTATATTAATAAATTTGTGGGATTGATTCCTTTATGCATATTCTTTCCTAGTTTGTTATTTGTCTTTTAATTTTGTTCATGCTTTTATATACACAATTGTAAGAACATTATTATTATTTCAGAGGTTTTAGTGGGTACAAAAGCTTAACAGACGCATTGCACAGTGGCTAAAAAGTGAGGGTTTTAAGTGTACTCACCACGCCTGCCTGTGCACATTGTACCCAACGGGTGACTTTCATTCCTTTTTCCCTTCATTGCACCATTTTATATGGCTTTGCAGATCCTTAGTTTAGCTCCCACTTATAAGGGAGAATATATGGTGAATATACACATTTTACTTGATCAAATATATAAATATTTATTTCTAATTTCTTTTTCATCAAATGAATAACTTACTCAGCAATGCCAAAGTTATATTTACTTATACTTTCTTTTAGTTTTCTCTCATATTTTTCTATTTACTATTTTAATAAATTTGTAGTTTATTTTGTTTCTTACAAAATTGACTTATTGTAGGTCTGCTTTACAACATAGTCCTTGTAGGTAAGTCAGTACTGTGCCCTTCAAAATTGTTGAGAGTAGATCTCATGTTTCTTAGTTGATTTGTGCAGCTATAACAAAATATCTGAGACTGGGCAATTTATGAACAATGGAAATGTATTTCTTACAGTTTTAGAAGCTGGAAAGTCTAAGATCAAGGCATCAGCAGGTATGAAAACTGGGGAGGTTCTGGTTTCTGCTTCCAAGATGACACCACAAGATAGAAGATAGAAGATCAAAAAACAAACACAACCAAAAAACTAGCTGATTCACTCTTGCCCTTTTATCAGGTTTCTAATTCCATCAATGATGGCAGAGCCACTAAGACCTAATCACTTCCTAAAGGTCCTACCTTTTAATAAGCTTACACTGGGGATTAAGTTTCAACTGAATTTTGAAGGGAGCACAAACACTAAAATTGTAACATCCTGCTAAGTGTTCTTACCACACTCCCTCCAAAAACAAAATAAAAAACCATACAATCAAAAGTAACAAAAGGATACAAGGAAACTGAGAAGTGTAAGATATGCCTCTTACCTTGATTGTGATGATGGTGTCATAGGTGTTTTCATGTGTCCAAACTCATCAGACTGTACACATTACTTACATGCAGTTCTTTGTATAACCACTATGCATCAATAAAGCTGTTAAAAACAAAGAAATAGATCTATTATACCTATACTATTTTTTTCACCATTGGCCTCAAGTTAGTATACAATTGAATTTGCCTTTTAGAAAGATTGATGAATTTTACACTCTTGTTTACACTATGTGTTTGCCTCTACTTCTGTCACTAGTAGTTATTATGACTCCAACTGGTCCCCAGCACAAATCAGAGGTGCTGCAGTGTGGTAGACAGAATGATGGCCCACAAAAGATACCCATACTCTCATGGACAAAGAAACTCCAAAGATGGAATTAAAGTCATGGACTTTACAATAGGGAGATTATCTTCAATTATCTGGGAGGGGCCAACATAATCATATGGGCCCTTAAAGGCCCATGTGGCATAGGGCAGAAGGTTGGGGAGAGAGATGGGAATGGAGGGCAAGCAGGCAGGGAAGATTTGAGGCACGAAAGGATTTGACCCTTTGTTGCTCATTTTGATTAGGAAGAAAGGCAGCCATGAGCAAAGAATGTTGTCTGTCTCTAAAAGTTGGGAATGTCCTTCAGTTGGCAGCCCACAAGGGAATGTGGACCTCAGTTTAACAACCACAAATAACTGAGTTTTGTCAACATCATTATTGAACAAGGAAATGGATTCTCCCCAAGAGCCAGAAAGGAATGCAATCTTGACAAACTTTGGTTTTAGCCTGCTGAGACCTGTCCTAGACTTCTGACCTACCGAACTGTACAATAACAAATTTGTGTTTTTGGCTGCTAAACTTGTAGTAATTGGTTACAGAAGCAATAGGAAAATGGATATACAAGGACTAATAGACTTTGACTTTGAAAATATTTAGTTTAAATTCTGATTTAGTCCCTTAATAGTTGAGGAATAACTAAAGAAATAAAGTTCTCCACCTATCCCATAGAACTATTATGAGCCACAAATTAGTTATGACAATCATATTAATGATATTAATACTCATATGAATTATGCTTAACAATATGATAACATGCATACATATACATTTTTAAAAAATGATTACGAGATACTTTTTAAGTGCTTATATGTATTGTACCCTTTAATCTTTATAATAGATCTGTTAGATGATGTTATTATAATATTCTTTTATTTTTTAATACATAAGGACAGTTATTTTTTTTTTAAGGAGGCAAAGAAACAGAGAGAATAAGTAACTTGCCTAAGCTCATATAATCAAGGAACATGGAGCTAGAAAATGAACTTAGGCAGCGTTATCCACAGCCTGGGTGCTTAATCACCTTGCTATGTTGGTCTATTATTACTGTTATTGTTTTGATATTAATCTTTATGTGACAGTTGTTTGATTATCAGTAATTTTGTTGTTACTATTATTATTATTATTCTAATATCAATTAAAAAACCCACAGATAATGGAAAGGATGGTAATGGGAAGATTCCATATGGAATTTTGACCCTAAACAAAGATTTCCCTGGAGTGAATTCCATAGATCTGGTTTGATTAAGGGGACAGTTGAGCTAAACAGAGCCTTTAGACCTGGTCTAAGAGTTGACCACTCATCCTGGTATTGAGAGACCTGCCTGTAGGTACTAGCAAATACAAAATTTCTCTGTAAATTTGAATAGTTTATTTAACGTATCTGTTCTGGTTGTATAACTGATCTTCCCAGTAGTAATACTTATTTGTTGGGGTCATGAACTAAATCAGATAGATGACTATCAAAACTATGAAAATATGAGTTAAATCATTTAAATAGAAGGTTTTATATCGAATAACTTCATTTTTTAGGATTTATTTTGGAGGACAGAATGTATTGTTGGATTTTTCACTTATATCCAGAGGGTCTGTATGTTTTGTTCATCAGCATAGTTGCTTTTATAACACATTTCCTCTGGTTTTCACAGTGTTTAGCCATGGGATTCGTGGTTGATAAAGCAGAAGTGTGTGAGAAGTGAGACAGTGAGAGGCAGTGACCAGCTGTTCAGTGTTATGATACCACTGAAAGGAATAAATCTGCTTTCCTGTGGGAGACAAAAGTACCTTGGTCTAAAGCAGCAACGTGTGCAGAGAGGAGATACTCTGAGTGCTATGCGCACGATGACAAGGAAAGGGCTGAGAGCCACAAATGACTTCTCAATCAGATGAGACTCCTGCCCCCCCACTAAGTCAACGCTGCACCTGGTTGGCCCTAAGCATCCCACAGATAGTGCTGTCATTTCATTTCCAGAAAAAGCAGCAATCACGCTTTCCCTCCAGTGTGAATGAAAAGAATAATTGGGAGTTCCTTGGGGTTGTAAGAAAGGTTGGAGGATGTGGGTTAGAGGAGTAGAGAATATTCCAATCAAACATGGAAATGGAACAAGCCTAGGCCAAGGAAAACAGTTTTATTCACCTTCACGACCCCTTTTTATTCTTCTTAAGATATGTTGAGCTTTGCAATTACTGTCTAACTTCACTGGAATACTCTTTACTCTACTTGTAGTATATATTATGATATTCACTTATTTTCATAGTAACTCATCAAAAGCTGTAGCTTGGAGATTTCAACATCTTCCTAATCAGTCTTCTGGCTTAACTTTGTCAACCCATTATCCCCCGAGACGTGATGGATGGTTTTTTTCTTCCTTCCCTTCTCTGTTCCTTCCTTCTTTCCCTCCTTCCCTCCCTCCCTCCCTTCCTTCCTTCCTTCTTTCCTCTATCAGAATGTCACTTAGTCACCCAGGCTAGAGTGCAGTGGCATGCTCACTGCTATGGCAGCCTCATCCTTCTAGGCTCAGGCAATTCTTCTACCTCAGCCTTCCAAGTAACTGGAACTACAGGTGCGCAGCACCATGCCCTGCTAATTTTAATATTTATTGTGGAGATGAAGTCTTACCAAGTTGCCCAGGCTGATCTCGAACCTCTGGACCCAACAAGCTTCTCGCCTTGGTCTCCCAAAGTGCTGGGATTACAGGCATGAGCCACCATGCACCACTAAGAGATACTTACTGAGAGCAGATCTGATAGTGACCTTCCCTGCCTAACTCCAAGCCCAAATCTAAATAAAAATCAAAGTTCTTTCAGTCAGTCACTTTATCTGAGGAAAAATTCCACATTCCTTAATATATTCTCAAGAGTCTTTATGCCCAGGGCACCTCTCCCTTATTAATGTCAGCAGTCTTCGATTGTACTGAAAATGGCTTCCTTCATTTTTACCTTCTGCACACTGTATTCTAGCCAAAAAGGACTTGGTTCTAGTCGCCCGTGTTTCCTACTTGCTTTTGCTTCCATATACTTGCACTGGGCCTTTTCTCCATTCTTCTGCAGCCAAGTACTCCCCTTCACCTGGCAATTGCCATTTATTCTCCAGTCCACAGTTTAGGGGATACTGAAACACTAGCATGAATTACAGTATCCTGAGACTGCGTTCCCATTGTGCTATCTCCCTATTTTTACACTTAGCCACAGTGAATAGCATTTATCTTTTTTTTCCTGTGTTTCCTACATGTTCCCCAAGAATATGGCTTTTCTGTTGAGTGCCATTTTATCTTAACTGCCAAGCCTAGTGCCTGGCACACCATGCAATATGCATCTCTTTGATAAATCTTTCTGTTAACTTGGCCAGTATGTGGGGAAGAATTTGGGTTGACTAGCTAAATCTAAACCCATGAGGGAGAAAAATCCAAAGTTATGCTTTATGAGGCTCCAAGTTGCCTTGATACCATATATTTAATATCAAATAATTGAAATCATGAATGATATATTATTTTCTGCAATTACTTTTTCAATTTATTATCTGTATGTCTACATGAATAGAAATCTCATAACTTCCCAATCTAGTCACGGTCTGTTGCCATGCTGTCACGTAATTGGCATTTTTATAAGCTAAATGTATAATGTCTGTGCCTTGAAAAGGAAAACGATGATCCTTTTGTGTATGTGTGTATACGTATGCATCCATCTTTGAATGTTTTTGATCAATTTACACACATTATATTATTTATTTTTCACAATACCACCTTGAGGTGGATAGTACAATTTTTATTTCCTCTGTTTTATAGGTGACACAACTGGGCTCAGTGTATTTACTATTTAGCATATGTCACCAATGAGGAAGGAACAGAGTGAGCATATCTGAATTACTTTGCAGAGTCTCAATTTATTGGGCATTTCTCTCAATTTTGAGGTGTTTTTAGGAAAGCCCAGATAATACAGACTGTAAGCCCCATAAGAGCAATACCTGTATTTGCTTCCTTCACCATTGTGTTTTCCATCACTAGGCTTGGCAGAGAGTAGGTACCTAATAATTATTTGTTAAGCAAATGAATTAGCCTATACTTGGAATTATTTCCATCCCCTTCCAAGCCTTTTATATTTGCAAGTGGCACACAGAGAAGAGATGCGATACTTGGTGGCACCTGACATGGAGATGGTGAAAGGAGACAGACCAGAGTTGAATCCTGGCTTTAGTATTTATTAGTTGTGTGCTCTTGGACTGTTATTTAAAATCTAAATCTCAATTCTATCATCTAAAAGTTCCATCATCTAGCTAGAACATAAATACAGTATTACTTGCCTCATAGGTTTTATTTTGTGGGAAGTGAATGAGATAATGTATAAAAAACATTTACCACAGGTCTAGCATTTTGTAGATGCTAGATAAATATTAGTAGTTATCCTCCTGCTGTGAGGGAGAAGTGTTAATTCATACCCATTTAGGTTAGCAAGAGATTAAATCATTTAAAAATTTTTTTCTAAACAGTCATTACATATTTATAAATTCCAAGCTGCTTGATTTATGTGTGTCCCTGTTAGTGGCTTCTAAGCAGTTTCCAGCTTTTGTGTACCCCTGGAGTTTATCTTATTCTGCTATATAAGTTGAAAATAAATTTTGAAACTCATACCAATATAACACAACAATATTTCAGGTTGATGGATTTAGTTTTGAGTTTTAGCTAGAAAAAAAATAACAACAGCAGTAAAATGTTTTGTAAATCCATACCTGATTGGAGAAAGGATATTAGAAGTTAAGCTCTTGATTTTAATATATCTGGGCATTACGCTACCTTTTGTATTTTGCTTGGTATGCTAATCCGCACAGAAAGCATCACAGAAATTTTGATTTCACGAAGCCCTTCTTTTAACCATGTGAGTGCTGAAATGTGCAATTTTGCCCTTCATTCTAACTATTTAAGGGATTCAGAAAACAACATTAGTTTTGCCTCTAAACAAAAATTATTTTAGGCATGAGCAGAGTTGGGAAGTTAGGAAAAGATAATGACTTTTTTGATTCCTTCTATTGCCACAATCATTAAATTAGTCCTTTTTGTTTCTTTCCTTCAAATGCCTTTCCAATGTTTTTTTAAAAATAAGTTAAAAAATATGTTCTTGCCTATTTCTGAAACAGGAATTGCTGCTTGTTAAGTTTTGGGAGCTTCTTTTTTTGGTGAAAATATGTGTGGATTTCCGCAGCAATGGAATAATCTACATTAACTGTTTCCACAGAGTTTTTGCAATCACTGACTTTGGTTTGAATAGTGGCTCTGACTTGGTAGCTAAATTGCTTTAACTTACATGAGTATTGTTTTTCCTATTGACCAAAATCGGAAATTAATATCCACCTAACAGCTTGTTGTGTAGATAAAAATGATATATATCTATATGGAAGAGATATCTATACATGTTAATCTCTTCTTCACTTCTCTCTGTTACTTATTCTTTAACCATCTGCATGCTGCTGATGGTTTTATGTTTGGTAATAATACCATGTTGCATTAATATACCACTTTTGAATTTTGCCAAACACTCCCCTGTGCTTTTTTTTTCATCCTCACCACTAACCTGGAAGGTAGGTAGCACAGTGATTTTCATTTCTATTTGGAAGATTTTTTTTTTTAAAGTTCAACTGCAAAATTCTTAGCTATTGTGGACTCTGTCTTTTGCTCCAATTTTTGTTCCTCAGGTTGAGGCTAACACAGAACTTAACATATATTAGGGGCTATATAAATATTTGTTGTACTGAACTGATTGATGGGAAGAAAGTAACCTGTCGAAGGTCACACAAGAGAGGTAATGGCAAGACCAGAACAAGGCTCTCTTGACTTTCAGATTTTTCCATTAGACAAGTAGTGAGCACATATTATTATTGTTGTTGTTTTTCCAAAGGGCTAATTCAGGGAAAATAAAAATGTTGATGTGCTACAATTTTTCCAATGAAAATGAAACTAGCTTTGTTGAGTTTTAAGAAAAAAAAATTCTTTCTACTTAGATGACTTATTTCTGCCAGTGAGAAATATTAGCACTTTTTCTGACCACTAACATGTTATTATCTGGGCATATTTGAGAAGGAACCACCCAATCTTTTAGCCCTCATATTTGCAGAGCACTTTAAGGTTCACAAAGTGCTGTCACTGGCATAATCTAATTACATTTTTGAAACAATCCCAGGAAGAGCTTTTATTACCAGCCACAATTTATGAGGTGAATGCCAAAATTAGAGTGGAAAAATGACTCGCCTAAGGTCACACAGTGAGTGTGGATGAACTAAGCTTAGCGCATTGCCTTCTGACTGCATATATAGAACACTTACTCTCTTGGCACTGTGCTAGGCACTGGGAGCAGAGATAAGATACAACTCCCACCTGAAATTTTAAGAAAACAACATCTGAATACTTCTCCCTCCCACTTTCTCAGCTTCTGCTCATTTGCCCTCCCCTCTTTTTTTCTTTCTTTTTTTAAATTTAATTTAATTCAGCTAGCCAAGCATGATGCTCACACCTGTAACCTTAGCACTTTGGGAGGCCCAGGTGGAAAGATTGCATAAGCCTGGGGATTCAAAATCAGCCTGGGCAGCACAGCAAGATCTCATCTCTACCAAAAAAAAATCCAAAGATCCATGCACCGGGCTTGATTGTGTGTGCCTGCATTCCCAACTACTTAGGAGGCTAATAGTTAATATGGAAGAATTGCTTGAGCCCAGGAGGTTGAGGCTGTGGTTGTTGAGCCGTGATCGTGCCACTGCCCTCCAGCCTGGGCGACAGAATAAAGCCCCATCTAAAAAAAAAAAAAAAAAAGGATAATCCAGCTGATACAGTACAACCTGGGAAAAGGACATTACCCTATGATCCTGGAGGCTTTTGTTCTAAAATCTCTGCTTTGCATAAACTGTAAGGTACCAGTAAGAATTCCACTGTGAGCTAAAACCTGAAGTTGGGTGGCCATCAGGCTGCTCTGTATGACTTAGGTGGGTTATTGCTTCTACCAAGTCAGAGTTCTGATTTGGTTTATAGAATGCTGGTGATTTGGTAGAGTCTTTACCTGAAAATCTGGAAATTAAAGTGTCCTAGTACAAAACTATCATACAGCTTTGATGTTTTACTGACTGCCATGTAGTACTCTTTCTTGCCCATATGTATTCATGCCATTTTCTCCTATACTCCTTCTTTGAATCAGTTTTCTTGCAACTGGAGATTGCAGCCAGTTGAGTTTATTTAACCTGATTACCCATGGTGGGCAAGTGAACAGAACCTCCCAGTCCCAAACGCTTCCGGGAGTTTTCCAAGCTTCTCTAGAGTGAAATAAATCTGTGGAAGTGTGGGAGAAGGCAGGTGCATATTTGCATAAAGTGCCAAAGCCAGGAAGTATGAGGGGGGAGTGAGAACCTCACGGGAGGCCGGATTTCTGGTGATGTAACCATCACTCTACGTGCAGTCCCGCCCACCCGTCTCTTTCTTTATCTCTCTTCTAAAGTTTCTCATTTGTCACAGTTACATGAGGTAAGAATTAATTGTGAAGGTGTTTATTTTTTAATTTATTTTTTACTTACATCTACTCCCTCCCTCTTATTTATTTCACAGTTCATCTTTGTGGTAAATGACATCATTTTCCAAGTTCCTTTAAAGATGACAGCGTTGTCTACAATTATGATATCAGTGATCTCTTTTGTGGGGAGAAAAGAACACCTCTGGAAAGTTATGCTGGCCTTTGACAACATGCTGCTCTTGGAGAAATCCAGACTTCTTTTATGTTTGATTTTCTGCTTTCCGACCCAATAGAAGTAATCATTGACTTGTTTCAGACATAGTTGTGTTTGCTAGCTGATTGATGAAGTCCACATTTAGTGGACTGGCTAGGTTTTTCTGTTTGTTCTTTGAGTAATGCTGCTGAAAGTGAAATTAGACCCTTCATAGCAGGTGCTGTTTCAGGGGGTGAGTGGATAGATTTAGTCTGTGGTATAGAGGTCACCTTAGACTTGGGTACATATAATATTTTCTGCTTCTCATATTTTCTTAAATCTGCATTTCTAAACTATTGCTATACCTCTTTTATTTAAAAAATGCAAAGAAAACCAATAAGGAGTTTAGTAAACTGGATATCTTCACATCATGCAATTTGCAAGTATTTTGTCACTTTTGTGTTGTTTACCATTTTCCATTGTTCCAACATGCTAATGACCATACAAATAACATTTTTCCAATGTACTTTCTCAACCTCAAAAACTCATACTTAAGTACAGAACTTCCCGGGAAGATAATTAGTACAACTGATGAGAAAAGCTTGTGTTTTCCTTCTCCCTATGTGGGAACTCATAGGTTATTGGATCTTCAGTCCAATGTTGCTCATATTCAGCAAGTATTTATGAAGCACTTACTGCCCAAGGTACAGTGCCCAACCCTCAGAATATTACTTTGTGAGCCTACAGGATTGCAGTATTTTCTTAACTGGTTTTCTTGCTTTCCTCTTTCTCTCATTCATCTATCTTCTACACTGTCAATTGTGTAGGAAAACATTCCTGATTCCTCATCCAAAGCATTTAAATCTTTCCTCATTTATTACACAATGTATATTATTATTTTATGGCACATGTGTTATCACTAGAAATATCTAGTTATAAACATTTGGCAAATACCGATACACTGGGGCTTTCCCTGTATCCTACCCATTTTAAAGTGCACTTTTAAGTATAACAGATAGAAATAAATACATAACTCTCAAATATGTTTCTCAATAATTTTCACAAAGTGAGCATATTCATATAACCACAATACAGAGAAAGAAAGATTCCATCACTAATTTCTAACTGGCCTTCCTTGATCTAGCTTCTGGTCAAACCTCCCATCATCAAATGTAACAACACTCCAGCTCCTATTACCATAAAAAAGTTTGAATTTTGTGGGTCTGGATGCTTTTGCTCAATATTATTTATTTGAATACATGAATTATTAGTAGTATATTGCACACTGGGAGTGGTGGCTCATGCTTATAAATTCAGCACTTTGGGAGGCCAACATGGGAGGATTGCTCGAACCCAGGATTTCAAAACCAGACTAGGCAACACAGTGAGACCTCATCTCTACAAAAAAAAAAAAAAAATTAGCCACATGTGGTGGCAGATACCTGTAGTTCTATTTACTCTGGTGGCAGAGGTGGAAGGATGGTCTGAACCCAGGAGGTCAATTGCTGTGGTGAGCTGTGATAATGCCACTGTACTCCAACCTAGCAACAGAGTAAGATATTGACTCAGAAAAAGTAGTATATTGGTTTTTAATATTTCATTTTATGGAAATACTGCAATTTAGTTTTTCATACTACTCCTGACAAAAATTTGCTTGCTTTGCTTACTAATTTGGGGTTATCAGAAAGAGTGCTACTATGATCATTTGAACACATGGCCTTGATATATATATATATATATATGTATATATATATATACATACATATGTCTCTGTTCATTAATTTATCATCTTGTTAGAATACATAATTGCCAACATGAACTCAAGAATTGATTTAATTTTTAGAAATACAGGGATGTGTTCTTCAAATATTTGCTTTTTAAAAGCAAGTAAAGGGAACCTTTTAAGCTAGTCTATTTCCCAATCTCAATCATTGGGGCTTTTATCTTATATCTCATTTCCCAGAAGTAAGTAAACTAATTAGTAGATTGTATTAGTTGTTGAAAAAGTCTATTCGTAATTTTAAAGAAAAATGACACATTCTGAAGCATCAGAAAAAAAAAAGCAGGGATATCACAAAAATTCTAAAGGTGATAAGAACTTCTGAATTCCTAGAAACTTCCATAAAACAGATCATACTAATGCTTAGTGAACTGGAACTGGGTTTTAACAATGGGCTGAGAAGACACTAAAATAATTTTAAGATAGAAAGGTAAACTGGAGAAATTTAGCATATATAGACTGGGCATGGTGGCTCATACATGTAATCACAGTACTTTGAGAGACTGAGGTAGGAGGATGGCTTGAGCCCAGGAGTTTGAGATCAGCCTGGGCAACACAGGGAAACCTCATCTGTATAAAAAACAAAAACAAAAACAAAACTGAGCATGGTGACACATGCTTGTAGTCCCAGCTAATCAGGAGACTGAGATGAGGTGGAAGAATAGCTTGAGCTAAGGGAGTTGAGGCTGCGGTGGGCTATGATCATTTCACTGCACTCGAGCCTGGGCGACAGTGAGACCTTGACTAAATAAATAAATGAATGGAAAGAAACAGTAAAATAAGAACATAAAATTGGATTATAGAAGATATCCAAATAACAAATAGAACAATAAAGTGATTTAAAGTCTCTATAAAAAGAGGAAGGGTCTGAAATTCAATTGATCAAATATATAAAATACATTAAGTACAGCTTTTAATGGCAAAATACATGTAAATACCTATGGGCTGTAGGTTTAAAAGTGCCCAAGTTCCAGATTTTATTTTATATCTTATGGAGTTTGTATCAACATCTCTTTCTCTTTTTTTTTTGAGTTGGAATCTCACCATGTCACCCAGACTGGCGTGCAGTGGCTGCTCCCGGCCACCGCAGCCTCGACCTGCTGGACTCCGCTGATCCTTCCGCCTCAGCCTTCCACGTAGCTGGAGCTACAGGTGCGTGCTACCACGCCCGGCTAATTTTTTGATTTATTGTAGAGTTGAGGTCTCGCCTGCCCAGGCGGGTCTCGAACCCGCGGGCTCAGGCAATTCACTCACCTCAGCCTCCCAAAGGCGCGGGTATACAGGCTGAGCCACCGAGCCCAGCTTTCAACATCTCTCTTATTGGAGGAAAATAAAATCACATTTTGATCTGGTTGTAACTCAATTCTAAATTCAAAGAATATCAAAGTAAGTTACTAAACTCAGAGTTTAGTTTATCTTGAGATTATAGCATTCAAACTAAAGCAAATAAAATAAAATAAAATAATTATTCATTGTAAAATTATAGAAAAGTAAGAGTAAAAATAAAAAGTACATTCTCAACATTGTGTTTAGAATTATTGCCAAAGTGGAAAAGTTTGCCTGTAAATATTGATCAAGGTGTTTGGGCGATCACCTTTACACCACTTTATAAAGTGTTGATGAGACAAAATGAGACAATGTTGTAATTAATTCTTATTTAGACTTCAAGATTATATATTGGGGTTGTAAGCCATGTGATTTGAGTGGCCTAAGAGGTTAAATACATGACAGGAAACATAGGTATTGATTATGAAATAACGCTTAGTATATTTAACTTACTAATACAATAGACAATGTCATCATAGGAGAGTGATAAATTTCATAGTAGCTATAAATGAAAATTGCCAGTATAAATTCATACTAGCAAAATTCCATACATTTTATCCTTGCATATATTTTATAACTTATTTTGAATATAGCAGAAAAATTCAACATGAGATAAAGCAGAAGTTTCTGAAAGCTATGTTTTCCTTTGTTTATAATAATTTCCGAAATCCTAGGAGTATTTATGAAATGATTGCAATAAGAAATGGAATAGTAAAAAATCCATTTTATGCATCAGGTTCTGGAGTACTTTTTTGAATGTTTGTCATGCTCAGTTACATCAAACTCAGTGCATAATTTAAGTGCTGGAAGCATCATTTCACATCATCATTTGGTTCTAACATCTACCCTGAGTATTTCCCAGGTCGCAAATGCATTTGATACCATCACAGATGAAATTGTTCTTTGTTTACATATTAACCTGCCATTTCTCTAATGCTTTGTTTTAATATTTTGAGATTAGTTTTACATACAGTTCATGCCAATCTATCTAAACCTTGCTGAACTACAATCCAAAAATATAAGCTACGAAATTTAATGAAACCTTTTAAAGTGATTATGCTTTTGTCATCACCTAGAAAGTAAGTTTGATGGGCCATTTGCCACAGAAATTTTGAATTACCAGATATTGAAATTTTTTTCACTCTGTTTATGTTTTGCTATGTTCTTTATAGTCAAAGTATATCTGATTAGTCAGTGTTTTGGATGTATTTTCTTATACATTTTACTTAAAAAATATTTTTCACTGTCTCCTCTAAGAGTCAACACTCCACATTTTGGGATTCCGAATCCCTGGCTTCAACTATCACAGATTGAAAATATTAAAAGAAAAATTACATTTGTACTGAACATATGCAGACTTTTTTTTGTTGCTATTATTTCCTAAACAAGGGAGTATAACAACCATTTCCATAGCCTCGCCACTGTATTAGGTATTACAAATAATCTAGAGCTGACTTAAAGTATATGGGAAGATGTGCATAGGTTATTTGTAAATACTATACCATTTGATATAAAGAACTTGAGAATCCATGAATTTTGATATTCCTGCGAAGTCCTGGCACAAATTCTCCATGATTCTGGGGAGGACTTTAACATATATTTAAATTCATTGTAAACCTTTTTGAATATGTTGAAAAATACGTTTTATTCACTATGTAATCTAGATAAGATTTAACCTTCATTCCTTTGTTTCTATATTTTCCCATTAAAATAGACCGGGATATGTTTGGGAGTAAGTTGCTTTTTTAAGAAGATAAATATAGTCCGCATAAATGTAGTGGAATGCAATGAACTTATACTAAAAAAGTAATTATCTTCTGAGAATTAAACTCATAAAATACTCATATAACCAGTCTGGCTTGTGTTGATATTATTTAGGATAGAGAAAATACTTCAGTATTTGCATAGCAAAGGAAACAATTGAATATTAGATACTCCCCCCATAATATGATTTTTGGATTGGGAAAACATTACAACAGATGTTGCCATGAGTAATTAATTAATGGCCAAAACCTACTGAGAAGCAGATATCTCTATTTTTAATGAACTTCCCATGTAATACCCTTGTAACCTGTGAAGAAATTCGTATTAGATTTAACCCAGAAAGTCTTATTTTGTTCATCTTTTTGTGAAGTTAGTTTTTCTGAACTTTCAGAAAGGTTCTTATTGGCTTAGGTAGCTTGTCTCACTTGACAGATCTTTTTTCTTCTATAAGTATGTGTGTTTAGTGTTAAAAAGTTGTGTATGGTAACTGGTGTCTGAGATTTCATGGCTCTGTCAGCTTTCTCTATCTGACTCTTCCCTTTTTTGGCTTTTACTGTTCTGCCTTGACAGTTTGATTCCACTATCAGTCATTATTCCTTACTGTCAGTTTTTGTTCTAGCAGGAAACTCTGGTGGGTCACTTGGAGAATTGACAGGAGACAGTCTACATCAGCTCCTTCAGCCCAGCTTGCTATGGATCTCTTGAGTTCACCACCTATATTGGCCCTCTTCATGTTCCAGGGACTCCTTTTGGCTAGTGTTTTCTGGTTCTCAGGTTTGTCAAATATCCCATAGCTTCTTTCAGACCATATAACCTGGAGTACACAGTTCTTTGGCTGTAGGCAGTTCATCCCCACCTGCTGATACATTTAGGTTTGTGAGGATATCATATCATGTATATACATGTATATACATGTATATACACACACTATCTGTGTGTTTTTATCTTGCTTTCTAGTACTTTTTTTTTCATTTTTATGTGAGTTCAAGAAGATACAAAGCTGTACCGCGGTATTCCAAATGTGTATGTTTACACAACCCTACAGGTAATTCTTAGGTACCAAGTTTCTGCATCATGGTATTTCAGATCCTGTTGTTACTTTCCAGCAATCTCAGTTTGTTTTTCCCTTAGTTTCAATATATGAGAGATAAAATCAGAGTGATTATTTTCCAGTACAACTTTTAAGATCCTCATATCTATTTATGGTCTAATCAGTCATGAGTGGAAACAGCAACATTGACATACATCTTTCTTTTGAACAGTAGACACCAGTGGGAGGAAAGGATACTGTTTGAAGTAGACATCTGTGTGGGGAAAGGATATAGTAGTAGACATTTACTGCAGTAGGCATCAACAGTAGTAGGCATCAACTGTTTGAATAGTAGACATCAGTGGGAGGGAACGGATACAGCTGATTGACATGTATTATAACTTTCAATCACGGGTTGTTTTTTTAAATATTAAAATGTGAAATGCATAATGTAAAGAGGAGATTTTCCTGTGCTGTTGCCTCTGCCTGAATCTGCCCCATGCCCCATAGCTTGACTGATTCTAACATTTTCTGTTTTACATGTTAATCCTGATCCTGTGTATGAAGACATTCCTGACCATTCTTGTTTACAGTTTCAGCTAAAAGTTTTCTTATTCACTGACTGCATTTTTGTTTTTTGTCATCTTGTCTTTCTGTCCACCAGGCCCTAAATTACTCAGGATGGGAATTGTGTTTTTTCTTCCTGTATCTCCAGTACCAAGAACAATGTTGTCCATGTAGAACTAATAATGAGTAGTGAATAACTGATAAATGAATGAATGCATGATCAATTATAAATAATCTTCTACTTAGCATTTATCATTGGCTGTTTGTGGTAGACTGAATAATGCCTCCTCCAAGCATTGTTATATTCAAATACCTAGAACCCATGAATATAATACTTAATCCTCCTAAAGGTCTTGCCTCCTAATATTCTTGCACTAGGGATGAAGTTTTAGCATGAATTTTGGAGGGGACACAAACATTCAAACCATAGTACTTCTAGAAAAAATTCAGCCCTGCCAATACTTTGATGTTAGACTTCTGACCTTTGGAACTGTAACAGAATAGTCTGTATGGTTTTAAGCCAGTTAGGTTGTAATCATTTGTTACAGCAGCCATAGAAAATTAATATATGTGTTGGTATGGGGAAATGGAGTGCTACTGTAACAAATACTTTAAAAATGGAAAAGTGGTTTTGGACTTGTATAGCGAGTGGGCAGAGGCTGGGGACGTTTTAGCAGTATAATAATAAAAGCCTGGCTTGCCTTGAACAGACTATTGGAAGAAATACGAATGTCAAAGTGCTGATGATGGAAGCTCAGGTGGAAATGAGGATCATGGAAGAAAAAATGTTTGAATAGAGAAATACCTAAATTTAATCCATAAAGCATTCTGAAGGAAATGGGGAGTGTTTTCTTGGAAACTGGAGGGAAAGGGAGTCTCATTATGTAGTGGCAGTAAACTTAGTTGAATTCTGTCCTGCAGTTCCAGAAAAAGCACAATTTGTAAAGGATGTCAACTTGGATACTGAGTTGAGATGATTTTGAAAGCAAAATGTTGAAGTTGCAACTTGGTTTCATCTTGCTGCTGATAGTAAAATGCAAGAGAAAATATTAATTCGAAGAGTAACTATTCAGCAAAAAGGAACCAGGACTTGACTTAGCAAATTCTCAGCCTACCCACTTTGCAAAAGATGCTAAAATTGGGATGTTTGCTGTCAGGAAAACATGATCTGTAGGTAAAGTTATAGATGTGGCTGGATAACCTTTTGCTAGAGCCTCCGTTGGATGTAATACTCAAAGTACTCAGCCCCAAGAAGCGCTCTTTGGAGAGAGTGGGCATGTGACTTGTAAACTTATTGATCCTTTCAGCCTTCTCAGCAGTTAGAATACGTGTCCCCTTATCTGTGGTTTGGCTTTCCATGGTTTTAGTTAACTGGGGTATAGTACAATAAGATATTTTTTATTAGAGAAGAGAGAGAGAGAGAGAGAGAGAGAGACAGAGACAGAGAGACAGAGAGAGTTGGGGAGGGGGAGATAAAGAGATCACATTTATGTAATGTATAAATCAGTATTTTGTTTTAACTATTATTGTTCTTAATCTCTTACTGTGCTTAATTTATAAATTGAACTTTATCATAGTTTGGGAATGTGGAAACACACTCAAAAGGTGTTTTTCTGTTCTCTCATTCACAACAATTGATACAGGAGACTTCTGTGACCAAATGTGGAGGACTTCTTCCCACCAACAATCAGGTCATTGATTCTGCAGCAGACACCATCTTAGTGTCCTCCAATTCAATTATGCCACCATCTATCTGGAGGTAGTGTCAGATTCCACAGCTTGGGGGGGTGAGTTTTAGAAGACTGCTCTTCCCCTTCAGACACATGTCTGGGCCTCCAGAACTCAGTACTAACTGACTTTCAGTTGAGGTTACCACAGCTCCCTCTTTGGGTTTCATAAATCTCAGGAAAACACTTACTTACACTTACTGGTTTATTATAAAGGATATTACAAAAGCTATAGATGAATAGATTCATAGGGTGAGGTATGAGGAAAGGGGTACAAGGTTTCCATGCCCTCCCTGGGCTCACTGTCCTCCAGGAATCTCCATGTGCTCAGTTATCTGGATACTCCTGAATCCTATCCTTTTGGGTTTTTGTAAAGGCTTAATTATGTAGGTATGATTGATTAAATCATTAGCCATTGATGAGCAACCTAACCTTTCTGGAGGGTGAGAGTTGGGGCTGAAAGTTCCAACCCTCTATTTCTGTCTTGGTCTTTCCTGTGACCAGTCCGGTTTTGAAGGCACACAGGGACCCCAGCCAACAGTCAACTCATTAACATACAGAAAGACACTTAGCACTTCAGAGATTTCCAAGATTTTAAGAGTTGTATGCCAGAAAATATGGTTGAAGAACAAATATCTATTCCACTATGTCACACAGGTATGTATAGAAAAAAAGAAAAGAAAAATAGTATATATAAGGTATGGTACTATTTTAGGTTTCAGGAAGCCACTAGGGGTTTTGGAATATATGCCTTGTGGGTAAGGGGAGACACCTGTAAAAAGATCTGTAGGAGACTTTTCTCTAATGGCGTGAATCCCTGAGACATACACAGAAGGCCCACAGACTTTTAAGAATGTTAGACCAGCAGAAATACCGTCAGCTTGGACTGAAGGGGCAGAGAGATAATCAAATGGAGGATGCTTTCAGAGTTCCACAATTTTACAGGAAATAAACAACTAATAAAATGACTCAGTTGCAAACACATGCTACCATTCATGTAAGTGGAAAGAGTCAGAAGGAGCCAGAGGCCCAGAGGGCAGAGCTGTGAGCTTAGAGCACTGAGTCAAGATCCCAGAAGGCAGAAGCCCAAGCCAGAGAAGGTTACCTCAGGCCTTGAAATCTGATGGTGTTTGTCTGGTAGTAGGATTTAGAAATTGTTTAGGACTTATGTTTTCTTTTTTCTATCTCTTTCATTTCCTCCGTTTTGTTTGCTTGTTTGAGTTGGAGTCTCACTCCATCGCCCAGGCTGAAGTGCAGTGGCACACTCATGGCCACCCCAGGATTGACCTGCTAGATTCAGGCAATCCTTCTGCCCCAACCTTCCAAGTAGCCGGAACTACAGGTACACACTACCATGCCCAGCTAATTTTTTGATTTATTGTAGAGATAAGGTCTTGCCAAGTTGCCCAGGCTGTTCTCGAGCCCATAGACTCAGGCAATTCCCTCACTTCAGCCTCCCAAAGTGCTGGGATTACATGCTTAAGCCACCATGCCCGGCCTCCTCCTTTTTAAAAAGAGAATGTTGATAACTGTTTACCTATGTGTGCCCTCTTTGTATTTGGGAGCAAACAATTTACTTTCTACTTTCACAGGTTTAGAGGTGGAGAGGCATTTTGTCCTGGGATGTATTAAATTCAGAATCTCATTACCTAATTTAGATAATTTCAAGTGGTGAGATTTGGGATTTTTGAACTTATGAGACTTAGATGAGATGTCGGAGCTGAACTGATGCTTTGACTAATGTTTTGGGACCTTTGGGTACCTTGGGATGGGTGAATGTGTTTTGCCTTTGAAATGAATATGAATATTTGGAGGGCGGAGGACACACTGTGGTAGGTAGAATATCCTACCTTGCCTCCACTCCACTAAAGATGACTACTTTCTGGTTCCTGAAATCCATGACGAGATCACCTGTTTGTCAAGAGGGACTTTGTAAATGTGATTAAATTGAGGACTTTGAAGTGAGGATATTATCTTGGGTTATCTAAGTGGACCCTAAATATAACCCCAAAGGTCCTTAAAAGAGGAGAGAAGAGGATGAATAAGAAACAGGATATGTGATGAGAGTAGAAAGAAGTTGAAGTAATGGGAAGGAGGAACCATGAGCCAAGAAATGCAGGCAGACTCTAGTGGCTGAAGAAGGTAAGGATACAGATTCCTCCCAAGACTCCAGAAGAAACAGTCCAGCTGAGTTTAGATTGTAGACCTCCAGAACTATAATAGAATAAAATTGCACTGTTTTATGTCATTAAATTTGTGCTAGATTGCTACAAAAGCAATAGGATACTAAATACTGTAGTGTTTTGCTTGTTGTCTCTGATCAATAAAATATACGTTTAACCTATGCAAAAATTAACTGACAATTGTTTTGTTTTTATGTAGAGAATCTATTTCCCATAAATGTTTCCAGTAAAATCTTTATTTTTCTTTGAGTTTTCACAAGATACATAAGGATAGATTCCAGTCTTATAAATATGGTAGTCACTACCAGATGTTTCTTTTCCTGTGAAAAGTTTTTGCCACAGGCAAGCTTTTATCTTCTTCCTCATTGTTACTTTGTATTCTCAATGTCTCACCTTCAGAAATGGAGGCATCTCCCAACATGCATTAGACCACACAAGGGCACTTAATCATGTAAACAGAGAAATCAGTGTCACGGCTAATCTTTTATCTAATGGCAGATTTCTTAGCTGTGTGTACTTTGATGGTAATGATGAAAGGAAATAGTTTTTATTTTATTATTCCACAGCATGCATTCCGACTTGAGAATCCCAACATGCACTGGTTATAATTATAATAATAAAAAAATCTTGTTTCTTTCTTTTTTTTTCTTGATTGCAGATACATTAGCATTACTTTGGAATACAGTGCCACTCCATTTTCACTTTTCTTTCTGGAATGTGTAATGTAGAAAAAATGATGTACCTAGTAATATTTTATCCATGAAAAAGACATTTATTTTTTCTTTTTTGCCTTTGTTATGTTATGGGTTATGTTGGAGATAATGGATTAAGGCGAAGCTATCTTCACTGTGATTCATCAATCTTGGGGGTGGGAGTAACATCCACTCTGCTCTTAATGATGGGTTTCTAAGTGGCATGGCCTTTTGTGTTATGAAAAAGGAAGCTTGTTTTAAGGTTTGTGAATTACACTTAGCAAGAAGACGGAAAATGCACTTATCGTCAATGAGTAAACTAAGATGACAAAAAGAATATGGAATTGTTTAGGTTTTCTGTCTTTTGGAGAGGAGGGTGGTTTTTCAAATAGTCCTATAGCCACAGCTGTTTTCCTACAGAATTATTTAACAACACGGACAGTTTGTGATTTGTAAGAGTCCACATTTACAAGGGCAGCTAAATAGAACTGCTTGATTTAAGCCACTAATCTAAAATCGTGGTTCAACTCCGAAAGAAAAGTTTAGTCCTAACTCTGATTTATGTTACCCAGTTTAAATAATTGGATAATGGATAAAGGAATTAAAACAGCTAGATTAGCTTAAATTTTCATATGTGAATTCTTCAAAATTTATAATGCTGTGGTCATCATACATGATAGACATAATCACATACTGATGCTGTTAATTGCTGTTAGCAAGCTTTTCCAATTCTTCACATTATTCATTTGTCCATTCTTTGAACAGATCCTTTTTTTTTCTTGTAAAATTTAATAAAGTCAGAAGTTATAATCCATGTACTTAGGACTCTAACGTGAATTATTTTCACCTTTAGGATTTAGCAAAAACAACTCACTTTAAAATCTGGAAGATGAGACTTCCTTAGTTTTCTCCAAGACAACAAATTGATCCCTCGATGACTACAACCCAGCTTTCCAACAGTTTCTCGCTGCTTTGTCTTCTGTTAGATTATAGTTCTGTTGTTAAAGCAATGCTGACAGTCATATGCCACCTACTTATTCTTTCATAGGAGGGCTACAACAGAAAGAAATTAAATAGCTTGGAAGGACTGAAAGGTAATCACTAAGAGCTACTTATCCACCCACATCTCTTCTGGCATTTGACCTCATTCTTGCAAAGCCTTTGGATTTCAACAACATTTATTGATTATTACTTGAAATAATGGGAGGATTATTATGTTAATTAGTCATTGTTTTTAAAGAAAGAAAGTCTGTTTCCCATAGGATTTTTAATGTATTCCTTTGAATTGATAATGTATAATTATGCAGTGTTTCTGATGAGAGAAATAAATGACAGAGAAACCATCCTGATGAGACATCTTAACAACTCTACCCAGTTGACCCCCACGTGAGTCTTGCTAGTCTTATTTAAGAAGCACACAGTCATCTCATTATTTACTCTCTGAAATGTTTAATTGTCCCTGGAAATTGGGCCCAACAGCAATGGGTGAATTTAATAGATTTAACAATTGTCTAACTGCATTTTCTATTTATGCAAATTCAGAATCAAAGCAACCACAATGCTTACCCCAAAAAATCTAAAAATAAAGTAGAGATTGCTTCGTTTACAATCCCAAGGAAGGGCTCATACAATTCCTTTTAAAACTAAAGAAGAAATAAACATTTTCTTTTTTTTAAGCTTGTTTATAATGGGCCACTTAAAGTGAAGAGTTTTATCTTTGCATATTTGATGAACAATATTCTTCTGTGAATGAAAATATGTAGTCTTCCAGGTTCTTTGTGGTAGGGGAAGCCGGGTGCTGGGGCTGTTAACGACTTTGGCTTTGGCATCAAACTGGCTGTATCTGATTCAGCCTCAATAATTTAATTTGGGCAGATTAGTTCATCTCTATTTCCATTTCTGTAAAATCAAGATTAAACCATAGATGCATCTCATTATGTATTAAGAAAATCAAATGAGATAATTCAGATAAAACACTTGATACTCTGGCACAAAGCAAGCACGTAATGTGTCAGATATATGATTATGCATGATACTCCAGTTCATGCTCATACACTGGCATTGCAAATCTGGGATAAGAACATAGAATATTTAAACAAATACCTGGACTCAGCCAACTCCTTGTTTTGTTCTATGCAAATTTAAGTACATAAAATAAAAATAGAGGAAAAGTCATTGAATTTCTGTTATAGTAGATGGAACTCAGGATTCCTTTGAATTATTCGTCCTTCCAGTGCTTTTGAAATATGACACAATTTATGAAATTTCAACTTAGAGAAAATTTTCTAAAATCTAACAGCTGGGTTGAGAGACACCTTTTTTGGTGAATAGGCTATCACCTTTCCACTTGTTTTTGTGGTGGTTGCTTTGTTGGGTTGAGGCTAAACTTCCACAAAGAATTCAAATAATTTGTTGCTATATTTCAGGCATTCATTCTGCCTGTTTTTAAAATGCACTTAATTTTTGGTCATTCTACCCTCTAAACAAGAAGGCCAAATATTTTGGAAGAGAAGTAATAAAGCAGGTTTTCTGATCAGAGTGCTATACTTTCTTCTGTGAGAATACTCAAATGTGTAAGTATTCTGCTGGGAACCATAGTGCCTCCAATTTCTTCTGTGTCTTTTCCTGTGTCTAGAATTATGGTTTTTTTTTTTTTTTTTTAAATCATTACAATAAATTTTCACCAATTAAGCCATTTAAAAAATATATAACTATTACATTTCTACATAAAACTTTTGAAAAGGTCAATAATATCTTGGTATGAGGACTTTAAAACTATATAATTTGAGAAAATTTATTTTAGTAGTTTATAAATTAAAAGAACAAAGAAAGAAACATGTAGAAAATTTCATTTGAGCTAGGTTTGCAAAGAAGCAAGAATTGCTTTTTGAATTACTGTGATTAGCACAACTTGATAAAGTAAACGATTTGCTTATTTTTTTAGCATCTATGTTCAGTAGGGTTTGAAACTATCATTTTTGACTCAGATTTTAAAATCATCCTGTGGCCTAGTAGAATACTCGTGCATCAAGAAACATATAAAATATACATTCTGAGAAATTCTCACAGCTCATGAGTTTAACTTTGTATATCCAAATTTCTTTTCCTCCTACCAGTATCTATGTTCTTGATATCATTACTATGATTGCTACTATTATTTATTGAGAGGCTATATTGTAATAAATGTTTTATATATTTTGCCTCATTTACTCCTCATAATAAAACTTTGTGTTAGACATTATTCTTATTTAAAAGATGAGCTCAGTAAGACTCCAACAGGTTAGACAACTGCTATAGTCCAAGGTTATACATCTACTAAATGATGGAGCCAGGCTTCAAACCAAGATTTCCTAATTACAGAGCAACTTAGCCATGGTTTTATTTGCTGGAAATGCAATTCGTTATTGAGGAAAGAGAACAAACACAATTATTGCCCTTAAAATGTAAAGAATGATGCAGGTGAAATGACAGAGAAATCACAGAGACTAGAGTGAGACCTAAATTTTGCTTGAAGGCATTCAAAACATTTTCATACAGTAGATGGCAATTGATGTGTGTCTTGAGAGATGAATGAGTGTTTAAAAGGCTATTAATGGCTTCAGAAAAATTGTCCAAGTTACAGAGATGAGCAGAAGAGACTGTTGGTTGTCCTTTCAGTGCTGAGTAATGGTTGGGGTTGTGCACCTCTGGTTGACATCATATTGACTAGGTTATTTTCAACTCCACATAAATTGACTTTTAGAAAACTGAGAGTCATATAAATGATTCATATTCATGGTATGAAAATAAAAAATTTCCAGTAAAGATAGAATTGATTTCTATTCAGTACAGATAATAACCCTACAGTTTTCATTTTATCATCCTGTAGGAGTATAAGATATTAACAGATCTTAAATATACTTGCAAATTTTTCCAACTTTTCTAACTGCATATTGTGTGTATTTCCAGTGCAATTAGATACATATACATATGTATATATTCATATATATCTTGTCTTTTCCTTCTAATGGTATTGACATCTTACCTGTTCCTTCATTAATTACTGAGCTTTATAAAATCTTTCAGGTGTTCATCTTACATTTCTATGAGAATCATGTTTTTAACTTTTTAAAAGTTATATTTAGCAATATGGTATAGAAACTTGTATTGGATGAACCACCGTGAACAGACTCATAAAATTGCCTGGTATCTAATAGTTGTATATCCATCTAAGATATAGGAGAGAAGGAAAGTTTAGGGAATGCAGGAAACAGGGATGACAAGCAGGCCCTGTTTTCATAAGCCTTGAATGCCATGCTAAATGAACTAGATTTATCATATCGATATAACTGTTATATGAAACAAAAGAGAAACATAAATTAAAATCAGAAATCTGTTCCATCTTTTTTTACATTGACTTTGCAAGCTCTCTTTTTGTTTTTTAGCATACCTTTATCTGTTGAATACAATTTAAGAACAATTGCAGTAAATTTTCCAGTCACTTGAAAATAATACATTTTAGAAAAATATAAATCCAGCAACTAATATCTGTAGTCCCAGGTGATAATCAAGGTTTTCAACTTCTTTCAAAGCTTCTCCACACCATAACTTTGACTTATTGCAAGGCTGGTGGCAACGCAGAGGTGGACATGGTTGTTAACTCTTTACTTTTCTCTCTCCAGAATCTGTGCTTCTGTTTCTCTTCCTTCATGTACAAGATGGTACATAGCTTCTCCTGAATCGTACTTGGTTAGTTCCATCCAGGTGATCAAGGATTGGTCTTCTTTTGGCTTGCCAAATTACCTTTCGAGGCAGAATTATCTTTTGAAGGTGATTTGGGGGAACCCTCGTTCCTGGCATTCTCTTACTTGCAAGTTCTTTAATACAATGAAGCCCATCACACTTTGAATGTTATCATAATGATGAAACAAAGAACATAAAACTGCATAGTAAGCACTCTGTCAGTGTTTACTGGTACCATTGTTATTTTTTTCAAGTTTTAAAATATCTTTAATATGTGATTGAAGCCACAAAATAGAAACAGGTATATGTTTGAAAATCTCAATTTCCTATTTCAGATAGTCTTAACTATCAAAACAGTGATCCTGTACATAATTTTATAAAATGATAAGAAAATGTAAATAGGAATACTGTGTGAAGGATTCTAAACATTTACATAAAAATCCTTTGCCAACCACAAATTTCTTTCTGGCATAGTCATCTTGAGTTATTACACCTTTTTGATTTTTTATTACCAAACTGATTGGAATTAATTTTGTTTGCTCTTTTTTTCAGTTCCCAGGCACCAACCTAATTGATGCTGTGTTTCTGCTTCAGTTGATTAGTTTTTCTGTTTATATGCAATTTGGGGTTTGCAGGGAAACAATGATAAGCAGATTGAGTGTAAGTTTATCAACATGTGACTTTGCTGTCTGAATTGAATATGGAGTGTAAAAACTCATTAAAACTCACCTTTGAAACCCACAAATACATGTTCAGAAATATCTCTAATGAGATGGCAATAGAAATTCTCCAAATACAGCTTCAGCCATTATAATCTTTATTAAAATATAACAGCCGGGCTCGGTGGCTCAGCCTG
Source organism: Cephalopachus bancanus (assembly GCA_027257055.1). Lineage (NCBI taxonomy): Eukaryota > Metazoa > Chordata > Mammalia > Primates > Tarsiidae > Cephalopachus > Cephalopachus bancanus. The sequence continues at coordinate 2,228,082 of JAPVLO010000249.1, forward strand.
TAATCTCGCGCCTTTGGGAGGCTGAGGTGAGTGGATTGCCTGAACCCGTGGGTTCGAGACCCGCCTGGGCAGCAAGACCTCATCTCTACAATATATCAAAAAATCAGCCGGGCGTGGTAGCGCATGCCTGTGATTCTGGTTACTCGGAAGGCTGAGGCGGAAGGATCGCCGGAGCCCAGCAGGTCGAGGCTGCGGGGGCCGGGAGCGGCCACTGCACTCCAGTCTGGACGACAGAGTGAGACTCCGACTCAAAAAAAAAAAAAAAAAAATGTAACAAACGAGTTGGCACATTTTTCATTAAAATCTTTCCAGTGGGGGGTAGAAACGCTACCTCCTAAGTCCTTAGTAGGGGAAGCAGTGGGTGGCACATTTTTGTTTCCTTGCAAGGGATTTTGTTGTGCTTTGTTTTGTTCCACTCTTTCACTTCTCTTTGAATTCTTGACCCTACAACCTTCCTTCAATCTTTGTTTCTGTGTTCATACACCCATCCCCAGAGTAATACCCTAGCTTCCTTAAAGCACATAATATAGATATAATCATCTTCTTTGCTATTATTTTTGATGACTTCGAAAATTCTTGTCAATGACTTTTCCATTGTTCTGGCCTCTTAGTTACTGAATCTCCTAAATTTCAGTGGACATGTTCGGCATTCCATTTCAGCAATCCATTGTACCTTTTAGCTCCTTGTCAAACAACAAAACAAAACCAGTGCAAAACAAACCAAACAAGACCTGAGTCCTGCATTTTTCTTTTCAAGGAATTCAACTTAGAAATTTTCTTACTTGCCTTCTATATTCATATTTTCCTTTATTTGTCAAATATTGTTCAGTCATAACTGTTGAGTGATGATAGAGAAAACATATTTAAGCATATTAAAAGACCCTGCAATGTGCAGGCGATATATGATCAGGGGGCATCTGGGAAATCTTTGAATTTTCTGATCAGTTTTGCTGTGAATTTAAAAGTGCTTTAAAAATTTTCCTATGAAAAACGAAAAAGACTCCGCTATAGGTCTATGCAGTATGACTCCATAAGAGCTTTTTAAAAATGACTCAGTGATCCCTCTGTCCACCTGAAGTCTCCTTTGAGGATGCTCCAAATCATCTCAGATTGTCTCAAGGTCCTTAGCTACTTTGTCTACCTGTGGTCTTAATGGCAGACATTATATATTCTGTCACTGAAAGTCATAAGACCATCTGGCAGTGGCTCCTCAAACCTGTCTCTTCTCCATCTTTTCCTGTTTCTTTACTTTGTTTTGTATTGTCTAAGATGAGAATGTATCATTTCTCTAGTGCCAGCCTTGTCGATTTGTATGCTTATTTCATCACTTCCTACTACTTTCCTGGTTTGACTGCTTTCTAATTCTTTTGGATATTATTTTCTTCTTCCTTCATAACAATGAATACAGGTATCTTTCCTAACTAAAAACAAATACCAAAAACCCTTCTGTAGATATTGTTATTCAATGAACTCATTCAAAGGAATATATTATCTCTTTGTTTCTCAAAAGGAAGTCTCTACCGTGTTGTAAATTTCATGCTCACTTTTAATATTATTTCAGACCAAAACATCCATTAACATTATGACTCAAGTATCATTTGTTTAGTCATTCCTGACTTTACTGCTCACACTAAATTTGGTGTGAGATGTAGACCAGGGCTTGGAGATTCAGTGAATACATTCCCCTAAATCTTAAAATTAGGAAAAGAAAACATCTGAATCTCGGGCCTAATATTTTTGATAATTTAATATTATTTCTTTAGTGGTGACTACACATTCTTTTGACACTTTCCCCTGCCTTTTTTTGGTCTTTCAATTTTATCTGGTCTGCAATCTCGGTCCTTCTTTTCTCTTCTTTCTTCCTCTAAACTGTCATCTCCACGAGACCCAAGATTATGTTTTCCAACTTTTTCCTATTTCTCTTTCCCTTGATGCATACGAATTCCTGCAATTTTAGTCTTTTTCAGAGGAAAATGATTAATATAGTTAGACCTCAAACTGTGTTATCCTCTAGAACTTCAGGGGCAATTGCCTGGATCCCCTCAAACTGCAGCTACCATCCTCCTTCCCAATCCTAACCCTACGGCTCCCATATGTCTCAGTTATTGGAAGAGTGTAACATTCTTCCAAGGCATAGAACCGCTATGTCATCTTTGACCTTTCGGCATCCTTTAAGTTTTATGTCTACAGTCTCACTTTGATGATGTGTGTCTTAAATGAGAATAACAGTGTGGCTTAACAAACATGCGTGTGCAGGTGTCTTTTTGTGGAATGATTTGAGTTCCTCTGGATATATTCCCAATAGGAGGATTCCTGGGTCACATGGAAGGTTAATCCCTAGTTCTTTCAGAAATTGACTCACTGTCTTCCAAAGAGGTTGTACTAGTTTGTGTTCCCACTAGCAGTGTAGAAGTGTTCCTTTTTCTCTGCATCCTCGCCAGCATCTGTTGTTGTTTGTTTTATTAATGATGGTCATTCTTAGTGGGGTTAGGTGGTATCTCAATTTGGTTTTGACTTGCATTTCTCTGGTGATTATTGAAGCTGAGCACTTTTTCATGTGTCTGTTGGCTGTCCATATATCTTCTTTTGAGAAGTGTCTATTAGCAGTTGAGGGAAACTGCTAGGGGAGGGAGGGGCACACCTCATCAACAAGGGTACCTGCATAATGAACATTTGTATACCTAACCCTGAATTGTACCCCAGATCTTTAAAATAAAAAATAAAATAAAATAATTAAAAAAAAACAATGTGACTTTCCTCAAAAAGCTTGGAATTTCCTTTAGTTAAATCATAATATGAAAAACTCTAGAATAAGATCTAGAAGATAATCTTAAGGTAACTTTATTTCCAAGACTTTATTGAAGATGTTAAAGCATTTCAAGGCAATTACAACAAGTTGTGTCCATCTTGTTAGAGTGTTCTGCAGTGGAAAGACAGAAGAGCAATGAGATACAAGTTTCTAGCCATCTCCATAGAGGCCAGTGCACAGCTCTGAAACCTGAGCATTAAAGACTTGTGTCTCTATAGTGAGGATGGATGATTTATTCTGTCAAAGCTCAATAACATAGTCATCGACTGCATTTTTTAAACTATTTATTCTGATTCTACTTTCACCCAGTCACCTCCTGGTTAAATTTTTCCTTCTTATGTGGCTTTGCCTACAGATTCAATAAAGGCAATTTTTCAATCTAAACAATTGCATTTTTTCACTATAAATTTAAATACGGCCTTCTGGGTTTTATATTATGAACCTGGTAAATGTTGGTATGGCTTACAAAGATGGGTCAAGTTTTTTTTTTCTTTTTATTTGAATATTATACACGTGATAATTGTATAGCTCCATGAATTTTCAGAAACTGAGAATTTTCAGAACCTGATCAAGAAACAGAGATAATTAGCACTCTGAAAGTCCCCTAGTCCAATTTGGAACCTTTTATCTAAACCATTGAAATGAACTTCAGAGAAGATGCTGCCTCTTATCGAGGGCATTTTCTTTCTTTTTTTTTGGAGTTGGAGTCTCAGTCGCCCAGACTGGAGTGCAGTGGCCACTTCCGGCCACTGCAGCCTCGACCTGCTGGGCTCCGGTGATCCTTCCACCTCAGCCTTCTGAGTAGTCGGAATTACAGGCATGCGCTACCACGCCTGGCTAATTTTTTGATTTATTGTAGAGATGAGGTCTCGCCAAGTTGCCCAGGCGGGTCTCGAACCTGCGGGCTCAGGCAATCCACTCACCTCAGCCTCCCAAAGCGAGGATTACAGGCTGAGGACATTTTCTTAAACATCATTCTAATCACAGAATTCTTCTGTTTACAGACACTCACTGCTTTCCTGAAGCCTCACCTCCAAGGTACTTGGAGATACTTACCTACTTCTCTAGCTCTGAATCCCACCACTTCCCCATCCACAATAAACACTTTACCATACCTAGTGATTCCTCAGGAAAGCAAAACAATGGGGATGAAGTGAGGATAGAGATACAGGAGCTGCCCCCAGCCCAATGATTCAATGCTGAACATTGGAATTATCAGAGAATCATTTAAAAATACACACAATGGTCCAGCTTATTGTTTTGACTGTTCTCTTCTCTCATAGCTGACAATCTGCCAACACACTATTTCAGTTTTACCTTTAGAACATAGCCAGAACCTCACCACTCCTCACAGCCTCCAAAGCAGATATGTCAGCAGCTGCTGTCACATGGGATATTGCAATAGTCTCAGAACCGGATGCCTTTCCACTCTTCAGTTTTCCCAAGGCAGTAGTCAAAGTGATCCTATTAAAATGTGTGAGTCAAATTGTGTGTCTTTTTGGTTCTAAAAATTCCTCCAGCAACTTTTTTATTCCACTGAGAGTAAAACCCAAAGTTCGTTTTGTTTTGTTTTTTGTTTTTTTTTAGCCAGAGTCTTACTCTGTCACCCAGGCTGGAGTGCAGTGGTACACTCACGGCCACCACAGCCTCGACCTGTTGGGCTCAGGTGATCCTTCTGCCTCAGCCTTCCAAGTTGCTAGAATCACAGGCTTGTGCCACCATGGACATCTCTCCGCCTCCGAGGGGAGGAATGGGTGGTCTTTTCTAGGGAGGTTTGCCAGACTTTTTCAACTCACAAGTTCATGAGCTAAAAGGTTGTCTTATCATTTCTATGGCTTTTTGATTCCTGGTCCGGTATCCACCTCAATAGAGTTTTTCTTTGTCAAGCTGTGTGGGTGGGATGGACTGGAGGTCCACACTGAATTCACATTCCAGACCACAGGGCAGTTCAGACTGCCAACAGGATGCCTGGCTGCTTCCTAAAACCTGCCTACAAGCAACGTATCCATCTATGCCTAACCTGTACTAGCTACCCCACCTCATACTGACTACATCTTGCAGCTGTGCATAGTGAGTTTACTTGCACGCTATTCCTTGAAGCAGTAGGCTTACCAGGCTGGTTCAGATGTGATCGGGCATGCCTGGATCAATACCCATTACCTCTGGTTACTTTAATTTTCTTATAATACTAAAAATCCCACCCCTGGAGAGACTTCACAGCTCTTCTGTGTACAGGTGGAGGTGTGTATAAGCACCTCGTCATACTGCCCCTGTGCACTAGAAATCTGCCCTTCTCACGCTGAACCCCACGTTCTGTCCTATGTGAGATGCTGTGTACCCTGGATGCTTTTTACAATTCCGGTGGTTTTTTCCTGTCCAGCCTGCTGCTCCTGGACCACCTTCCCTGTAAATAAGTTTTGAAATAAAGCCCATGTCTTCTTTGTTGTCTCTAGGTCATTTCTTTGGCCTCTCAGACATAGTGCCTTCCCTTTTAGAGTCTCTAGGGGTCCATAAGCCCTTGGTGGCTTCCATGTGGCATTAAACCTGCAGGGGCTCAGAATTCAAGACTGAAGGAGGCTTGGCAGCTTCTACTTAGATTTCAGAAAATGCATCTGAAAACCCGGGTGCTGCGGCAGACCCTGCCACAGGGGCACAGCACCTGTAGAAGGACTCTAATAAGGCCATGAAAAGGAACACCTGGAGGGGTGGGAGTCTCCACCAGGGCACCACATAGTGGAGCTGCAGGAAGGGGCCACAGTCCTCCAGACTTCAACATTGTAGAGCCATCAGCAGCCAGCGTCCTGAATCTGGAAAAATCTCAGGGGTTCAACTTAACTGTGAGGTCAGTCACGTGGGTTATACACAGCAAAGTTTCAGGACATTCTTAACTTAGCTTATCTGATGGAAGAAATTTCTAAGCAGCACGCGTTCAAGAAGTGGTGTGACTTGTTCTAACAACCTGTGATCAGATGTGGGAGAAAGGCCCAGGGCCTTGGGAGCCTATACCTTGTACCGGTGTGCCCAGGATGCTGGGCATGAAGTCAAAAGAGACGATTTTGGAGCTTTAAGGTTTAATCTCTGCTTGGCTGGGGTTGGGACCTGTGATGGGGCCTGCTGCCCCTTTGCTGTGACTGATTTCTCCCTTTTGGAATAGAAATGTTTACCCAATGCCTGTATCACCATGGTATCTTGAAAGCAAATACATTGTTTTTGATTTTACAGGCGTGTAGGTGGAAGACACTTACCTTGAGTCTCAGATGAGACTTTGGACTTTGAGATGTGCTTGCATAAGACTTTTGGAAACTACTGGATGGGATGAATGCATTTTGCAGTGTGAGAAGGACATGAGATTTGGGGGTAAAGCAGGAGTGGAATGATACAGTTTGGATGGTTGTCTCCTCCAAATCTCATGTTGAAACGTGATCCCCCAGTGTTGGAGGTGCAGCCTGGTGGGAGGGGACCAGGTCATGGGGGAAGATCCCTCATGAAGGGCAGTAGTGAGTTAAGTTCTCACTCTAGAGAGAGAGAGGAAATTGCTGCTTTAGTTTAGACAACTGTAGAGTTCAGATATACACTCACTGACAACGTGAGCACACCCTGGACATGGCCCAAACAGGGGATTGGAGCCCCATTAAATGATGTGAGAACTGATTGTTTAAAAGGCCCGGAACCTCCCCACCTCTTGCTCACACTCTCACCATGACTTGCAGTCTCCTCTTGCCTTCCACGATGAGTGAAAGCTTCTTGAGGCCTCACCAGAAGCAGATGCTGGCACTATGGACAACCATGAATCAAATAAACCTCTCTTCTTTATAAATCACCTAGCCTCATGTATTCCTTGCTAGACATTCAAAATGAGTGAATACATAGGGCTAAATAGCATATGTTATTACAATTATCTTCATGTGTTCTTTTTAAACTTTGTAATGTGGCTGCTGGAAAATGTAACCTTGCCTATGTGACTTGCTTTTTATTTCTACTGGACAATGCTGCTCTGAACAAGCTAGGCTCCCTGGTCTTTCTGACTTTTTCTCCCCCTCCTCCTTCACTATTTCTTACTCTTTTTTTTTTTTTAGTTGGAGTCTCACTCTGTCACCCAGACTGGAGTGCAGTGGCCGATCCCGGCCACTGCAGCCTCCACCTGCTGGGCTCCGGCGATCCTTCCGCCTCTGCCTTCCAAGTAGCCAGAATTACAGGCATGTGCTACCACGCCCAGCTGATTTTTTGATTTATTGTAGAGATGAGGTCTCGCTGCCCAGGAGGGTCTCGAACCCGCGGGCTCAGGCAACACTCACCTCAGCCTCCCAAAGGCGCGGGATTACAGACTGAGCCACCGAGCCCGGCTCCTCCTTCACTATATCTTACCACACTGTCTTCCTCACTCTTCTCTGTGCGTGCAAGAATGCTTCGACCACAGAGCCTTTGCATTTTGATTTTCCTTCAGTCCAGAAGGTTCTCTCCCCTAACATTTCAGTGTATCATTCTCTTTTCCTTTTGGCCTTTTCTCTAATATTATCTTTTCATTGAAACCTTCCATGGCTACTTGCTCTAAAATCAAAACCCATGGAACATTGTATCTTCCTTCTCTGCTTTATTTTTCCCTTTTAATTCTTATTTTTATACAGCACAGACTCATCTAATAGTGCAATATCTTTATACCACACGGATTCATCTAGTAGACCAAATTGTATGCCAGAGAAACTCTTTAAATTTAATAAAAAGTAGGCCAAAACACTGAATCCAAGGCCTACAGCTCTCTTTACTAAGCCATTCAGACAAATAATAAGATGCTTAAAATAAGAAGGTCTCTCCAGGATTTCAGAGCACATGACTTGAAATGAAGGTGTGAAGCGCTACCCAGGAGTGCACACAAGCATGACTCTCATGTTCAAGTGGTAAGATTACGAATCACAGAAGCCCAGAGCTTCGTTTCCTGAGGACAACAGTAAGGTGGAACAGGAAGTTAATTTGAACAGTTTATGTAAGATTACAGTTTGCACAGTAATAATAGTGGTTGCTGTGAGATGAACACACTATCAATCATGTACAGCACTGTGTCTCTCCATAACAACCATTTCATCGGGGCAAATTTTTATTATTACACCTGTTTCTGCTCATTCAATAGATAATATTCCACCCTAATTCTTCATCTTTAATGCAGACATGAAACAACTAAATTTTTTTTTTCCTGACTAGTATTGTGACCTTTTAACAATGATGTCATGAAATATTATCTGAAAAAGAAAGTACTCTTCACAAAGAACTACTGTTTATAGAGAGTCCCTGCCTTGGAGGAATTTACAACACAGTCAGCTAAGTGATATTTACACACAGGAAGCATGTGATATCAATACTAATTGCTGCTATGTACCTACTAAGGATGAGCTCCGTGAAAGTGATGATCATTTCTTATGCAGCAGTGACAAGAAAAAATACAAGGAAAAGAAAAAAGAATGTTTTTTACTGAGTGTTTATATGTCAAAAAATGCTAAACATTTTAAATTGATGTATCACATTTAGCTTTTATAACACATAGCATGGCACTATGATTATTTTCTGTCATTTTGCTTTATGTATTCTCCTGGTTGTTGCCAGTCACAGATCTTTCCATTTTATATGTAATGAAAGTGGAGCTTGACAAACTAAAGTATCTTGCCCAAGATCATACACTAGTTAATGGAAGATCCCAGAAGTGAATTCATTCCTTATGACTCTAGACTACACTTCACTGTTTCACGTTTATACCCAGGGGGCCTAGCATGATGTTTGGAACATAAAAGTACCAAATACCTTTGTGTTGGAAGAAGAAATCAATGAGTGAATGAATACAATGTGAGCTACAGGTGACACATGCTTTCAAAAATTTTGCGATTGGAGAAATGGTTAGGGAACCAACAGGTTCATAGATGTCCTGTGTAGTAACAGACCAACACTCTGAGACAGCAGGGTTTGCAGAGAGAGAGTTTAATGATCTCCTCACAGAAAGTAGGTTTGTGAGGAGACAAGAAGAGATGCTCAAATCTGTTTCCTTGAGAAATTCTGGGCTGGGTTTTTAAGGGGATCTTGAGGACTGAGGGGTTGGAAAATTGGGATTAATTGGTTGGGGTTGGGGGGCAAAATCATTCAGATGTGGAAACTACATTCCTTGGTAGTAGGGTTCTTCAGACTAGCTGCTGCCAGTAGTTCCAAGTATACAGGACCTGGAAGGATATCTCAAATGGAAAATTTAACAATTCATAATATTTAAGTCATTATCTGTAGAACTGTTGAGGGGACCTATAATTTTGTGGTAAGATTTACATGAGTCTGGGGCAATAGGCAAACAATTTTGAGGAAGGAGGTCAGAGACCAAACTGACCCAATGATTTAATGCTGAATGTGCTGTGAGTTTGGTTCATTTTTATTGTTGCTTTTTCCTTCTTCTCTGATTAATTTTATAAAACATATAGAAACAGTTTTAAACTTTTTTTCATTTAATGTTTTACTCAACATGCATTTATCAAGTATCTACTATATTCCAGATGTGATCATAAAACCTAGTAACACAAGGAATGATGAGGTATGATATTTTCTTTTAGATAATTAATACTAAATAAATAGAATAACTACTTTGGAAAGCCAAGTGCAGTGGTGTGCACCTGTAGTAGCAGTTACTGGGCTGGCTGATGCCAGAGAATCACTTGATTCCAAGAGTGTGAGTCCAGCCTGGATAATAGAGAAAATCTCCATCTTTAAAAATAAAATAAAATACTTTTGATATTATAAGTGTTGTAATAAAATAATGCTACAAGTTCTGTGGTAAGACGATTAAAGAAGAGATATCTCTTGGCTATGTGGCAGTCAGTAGAGAATGTCTCATAAAGAAGAGGTTACTAGAAGTAGATTAGTAGAAAGAGACATCCTAGGCAGAGAGAACAAGAGCTCAAGAATTAGGAATTGTGAACAAGCATAACTACTTTGGGAAACAACTGAGCTCAGAGTGATGAGTGTGGGGGTAAGGTAAGGAATTGAACTAACCTGAATAGGTTAACCTGACATGACATTGGTTCCCTACAGCTGCAGCCCAGAGCAAATACTGGACTTATACATAAAAAGACTGCTTGGAAGGGGAAAGTCAATGGAAAAGGCTATAAGACATCAGTATCCTAGTAACCTACCCGGGAGAGAGAGTCCATCGTCTCTTACTACTCTAACAGAAAGACTTGGACCAGCCCCTGACATTGCCAGAGGAGTAAGGCACAAAATCACTGCCTAAGAATCAGAATCCCTCTCCTTGTGAACAGGTCGTGTTAAGTCCCCGAGCCCATACACAATGAGAGGACTCTTAACGTGTTTCCCACACTAAATAAGAATATGGTGAATATGTATCTAGTTATGCACTCTCAAATGATCAACAGTTGATAAAGCTAGAAAGGCATGTTGGAGTCATTTAAATAAAGGACATTCAATCCAATTAATATGTAGAGGCCCTAAACCCTAACTCAACTATATCTTGAGATAGGTAATTAAGGTTATTAAATGAGATCATAAAGGTAGGACCCTAATTTGTTAGAACTGGTGTATTTATATGAGAGAAAGATCTCTCTCTCTCTCTCTCTCTCTCTGTCTCTTTCCTCTCTCCCTCCCTTCCTCCCTATCCCCCTTCCCACATTCTCTGCCTCCCTTCTCCCTCACCCATCATGTAAGGACACAGAGCAAAGTTAGTCATCTGCAATCCAGGATGAAAGCCTTCACCAGAACCTGACCATATTGGCACCTTGATCTCAAACTGCCAGCCTCCAGAAGTGTAAGAAAATACATTTATGTTATTTAAGCCACCTAGTCCACGATATTTTGTGACTAAGGTAACTGAGAATTAGGAATGTAGCTCAGAGACAATGGCGAGGCAGGGATGAGGAGTGGAAATAAAGGCTATATAGAGTTGTGAGGCAACAAGAAATGTAAAGGGAATAAAGGAATGTAAAGTGAATAAAACTTTCTAATACCCACTCTATCCTTACCTGGTGTAATTTCTTCTTTACTTAGAGTTACTACTAAGCTTCCAACAAAATAACATGCTTTGGGAAAAAACAACAACAACAACAACAGCAACAACGAACAACACATTTGCATAAAGGATTGAATGTATTATGTCAGCTACAACTATATTGTAGTAAAAGAGATCTAAAGTTTAAAATCAACAAAAAGGATAACCAGAAAGGAATGAATCTGATCTCAAACTTTAGTCAGCATTAGATGGAGACGGTTGCTGGAGAAATGTCAAATTCTTGAAAATGTTTAAAATAGTATTAAAAACAAACAACTCCCTTCCCTAGACCCCTCATTTTTGTCTTCTTCTTTAGAAAACCTGAATGGTGAATATGGGTTTTGACAGAAATTAATCTCCCTTGTAACTAATGGAAGATGAGCTCTTGCTTCTGTTAGTGTTATCAGTTCAGTCTTGCTCAAAATCCTGTCTTCTAACGAACAGCTCAAGCAGTTGTCCCCTGTTCTATCTGTATTAGACTCACTTCATACTTTATACCCACTTGGTAACTTTTTTTTTCCATGTTCAAGTTTTACATATTTTAAAAGGACAAAGACAGTAAACCCATCTGGTCCTTAAACCTTGCTACTCTCTCTTCTGCATTCACAGTAAATCTACCCTAAAAAGTAGTTTTCGATTTCCTGTGTCCACTTATTCTCGTGCTAATCTTGCCTCCACATGCTACTGTCTGATCACAACCCTGAAAAACTCACTGCTCATTCTCTGTTCCAAGGGACTTCTGACCTACAAGGTGCCAAATCCAGAGGACACACTCAGTGCTTAATGACCTGGTCAATATGCAGGTTTTTCTACCTTGCCTTCTAGCCCACATATTGTACTTTTTCATCCTGCTCTTAAAGTATTGGTCTACCCCAGGATTTCTCCTTTGATCTTCTCACCCTATGTGTTATAACTGAGTGGACATGTCTAACTTTCATGATTTCAACTACAAAGATAGCAAGTTCTGCACTAAATGTTCACATGAATGCTCTCTTCTGAGCTTTAAACATGTATATCCAACAGTCTGCTGGGCATAGAATTTAGCTATCTGAGAAAGTTTGGAAGGCTACTAGGTTTCTTTAAATTTCCTTATTTGTAGAATGAGATAGTGATAATAATAAAAATAATAATAATCACCTACCTTACATATATATATTTGGAGTCAGGGTCTTATTCTGTCACCCAGGCTGGAGTGCAGTGGTATTATAACAGTTCACCACAGCCTCTATCACCTGGGCTCAGGAGAGCCTCCCACCTCAATCTTCCAAGCAGCTGAGACTACAGATGCACACCACCATGCCTGGCTAACTTTTAAATTTTTGGTTGTAGAGATGGAGTCTTACTATATTGCCTAGGCTGGTCTTGAACTCTTAGACTCAAGAAATCCTCCAGCCTTGACCTCCCAAAGTGCTGGAATTGCAGGTATGAACCACCACTCCCAGTCCAAGATAATAATAATAGCTGCCTTACGAAGGTGTTTTTGTGAAGAGAAAATGAAATAAAAATAGATTAGCATGGTGCTTATTATTTGTTATACATTAATTTTATTATTTCACATGTACTTTACTTAAATTCATTATTCACCTTCAAAATCTGCTGCTTCTTTATGTCAATCTCTCCATGAATTGGGATATCATCCATGCAGTTTTTCAAGTCAATGACTTGAAAAACATTCTAAATTTTTTTGCTGTCCATGTCTTTATCCATCTTGTTGGTCACCAACATAACTGATCTTTCTAAGATCTAGTTTGTCTGTATTCTCACTGCAAGAATTTGTCTGTATTCTCACCTTAATTCCATCTTTTGGTAGTATTCTCTGGGGGGAAAGTGTATTTCAGTTATTTCTAAACTAGTTATTAGTCCTACTTTGATACTAGTCAATAGTCCTACTTTGATTAAACTTATTCTCCAAATCATTTGCAGATTTAACTTGATCAACTACTCCTTACATTGCTTCTATCGTGTTTTCTTTCTAAAATACACTAATGTTCATTTCCTTCTCTGCTTGAATTCTTCTTTGACTCATTCTAATACTCTGGATATAGTCCAGGCTTGGTAAGTCACACAAAACCCTTCACTTAAACCTTAAACCTTGCTTACATTTCTTATTGTCTCTCTTACAAAATATCAATTATTTATTCTTTTTTATATTATTCTCCTTTTTTCTAGAATGTCCATTCACTCTACTTTGTCTCACTGCATACTATTTTTCCTCTTAATGTCTTTTAAAAGACCCCCAGTCTAAGCTAAGATTATCACCTATATGTCCCCATTATACCCTACTTTCACATCTATTATAACACTATTTACTTTATGATGTTCTTGAGAATGACATTAAAGATAAAGCACTATGAAAAGGATGCAGATTTCAAATTACCAGATTGTATTTTGGGAACAATTGAAAAAACAACCTTTATAGGTGGGGAAGGCTGCCTGTATATTGGGGAGTTGTGACACTTGGGGATATGTTTGTGGTATGGCTGTGTCAACCTATTACTTTTGAAGAATTTGAGATAGATCCTCTGTTTTTTCAAGTTCATAATTTTTTTCCTGCTAAATCGAGCAGCTGGATACTCAAAACATCATTTACACCAGATACAGCATATTAAAAGAGATTTATATGTAATTCTCTTTTGGCAGAGGAAAAACATGTTGAACTGACTTTCATATTCTTTAAAATGTGATGTCTGGATTAAGCGTATTTACTTTTTAAATGTAAAATATCCCTTTAAAATATATAATAACCTCTTACAATTTTTAAAATGATTCATAGTGGGAGACCTTAAAATTGTTTGCTCAAAGAATTGACTTGCCTCCTTAAAATTTTCTTTCAATTAAATAATATAAAACACATTACAAATATTTGCTTGCTGTAAAATATATTTTGCTCTAAGTAAAAAACATTGCACTAATAGGCACATTTTTTTTTGCAGTCTCCAATGATTGGCTTAACTTTTTTAAAATAATTTTTTAATTTCAAATATATAGGATACAATTCAGGGTTAGGTATACAAATGTTCGTTATGCAGGTACCCTTGTAGATGAGGTGTGCCTCCCATCTCCTGGCAGTTTCCCACTGCTGCCAATCCCTTTCTTATAGTATTATGATAGCTGTTCAAGGTCTGCTTATGAAATGTTCTCACTCATAAACTTGTTTTTTTTAATAAGAAATTACTGTAGACAATTTTAAAAATATAATTAACATCAAGGATATCAAAACTAAATTATTTTCCTTTTTCACCTTGTGTTACTTCTCCACTGGAAAAGAGCTGAGATAATGAAGAGTCCGTGTGATCACTGATAATACTAATACTGCTCTTATTTATTTTCCTACAAGGATATAGGTACAACATTATTTTTTGGATAGGTCTATGGATGGCCTGCTTCCTAAAGTTTCTGTCTGCAGATAAGCAAAAATATGCAGGATCTAGAAGTGAGGCATACAAAGAGAAGGGAGCATTGTCTCTGAGCCAATTCAGATAGAATTGCAAGAACTGGATCCTGAAAAGCAGATCTTGTGATGTAGTTAACTGAGTAGAAGAATAGAAGTTGATATTATACTATGTGCCAATGTAACTCTCATATAAAAGCCAGGAAGCCCACCATACCATAAGCCTGTGACCCAGAGAATTCTCTCTCCACATACACTTTTGAGAGCTCTGAACTTGAGAATGGATTTCAGGGAAATACAAAGACACAGTGGAATGCTCTGTCCACTCATCTGCGTCTTTGTTTAGTTTATATTTGCTGTAAAATACATTCGTTATTTATGGAATAAACCTTAGTATACGCCATCATGAATTGAGCCTGTCCTTTGAACTGGGGTAGAATTTGTAGTCTGTCAATCAATGATAACCAAATATGCAGTGTTTGTAGTATTAGATTTCAAGACTAAATACTGAAGTACAGCCCTAGCTATAAAGCCTATTTTTTTCAGACTCTTTTCCCCTTTCAACTTCCCATCCCCAGAGGAAATAAGATTGTTGCAATTTTTCACATAAATTTCTTATTCATACTCACTGTACATATGAGAAAAAAACAGAAAATTAGTTTTAAATAACATTTTCATAAGACAAAAATATATGAAAAACAGTTTTATGTGACAAACATCTTAGAGCAAAGGTAGGACAAAGTCAAAAGAAAAAAAAATCATCAGGCATACTATAATTAGGTTTCTTTGGAAACCAGAAATAGTTTTAATAATTTCAATTTAGAACTATGGCCAAATGTCATTTACTTAATGTTTTTAGAGAATATTTTTAAAGACATGTCTTCCCAGCTCTGCTTCTCAGAAACATAACAGATGTATATTTTGAAGGTTAAGGCTCTAGATCAATGGCATTTATATGTATTTTGCTATTTGTACAAATGTTTTTAATTGTTAGGTAGTAATTACCTCAGTTTCATTTATCATAAATGCTCATTATTAGGTCTCTTAATGTTTTCAGTATGTCTGCATATATGTTTGATAGTTTCCTGAGCGATAATTACTATATTTTTGTACATTGTGTGCATGTGTGTGTATGCATGTATGTGTGTTTGAACAGTGGAGATAGTTTGTGTGTATGGGTGTCATTTTTTAAAGAAAATTAAACTCTTATGTAATTAACTTATCTGCGAGAAAATGAGTATTAAGAAGTTCAGCTCTCTGTGTGGCAGTTGTCAGTCTTGCTGCACATTCAGACGATATTTCCAGCTCTCTGTAATCCTTACTTTGGCCCTGAAACAATTTAGTACATGAAAACTGGTCATTCCAATTCTTTTTACTGAATAAGTACAGGATGTTTTTAGACATCTGTGAGGAAAAAGATATCAGCCTTGCTATTCACATTATTTCTAAATTAAATGTTGTATCAGCTTTGTTTCTATGCACGTATAAATCCTAACCTCATCATCAGAGTGCCATTGTCATACATAACTGGGGAAATATATTTTTTTATATTTGTCTGTCACACCAAATGTCCATGCAAGAATCGCATTGTTGAGAGGATAGGTGAAAAGTTAGATATAGAAATCCTGGGCAAAACCAAGCAGGAGACTGGGTGACAGCCAGGAAACCTGTATTCTTTCTGGCTCAGAAACTAATTTGACCTTTCTCGGCATTAGTTTCTTCATCTGCAAAATTAGATTAATTTCAAAGCACATTACAGATTTAAATAATTTTAAAAATCATTTATATTTATTGTTTTTCTAATTACAGGTTTTTTTTTTAAATCTGTCATCAAGTGGTTTATATAATGCTATTCACTTCAGGAGTTCTTAGTAAATCAATATGATAATTAAGAGGTGTACTCAACAAGCATTTGTTGGATATTTGCTATGTGCTAGGGACATAAAACTACTCAAGATAACAGAAGAGACATGGTTGTTACTATACACTGTGAAAAGTGCTATCTTGAGCTAATACAAATAAAACTAAGGGCTTCTGTGTGAAGAAAGGATGATATCATCTGGAGTGAAAACACAGACTTTAGAGAAGAGAAGATGGCATTCGGTTGGGCATTCAATGGTGAGAAGGGGTGGGACAAGTGAAGGATTCAGAAGGGTTTTCTTAAATAGCATGAGCAAACACATAAAGAATAGCTCATGTATATGCCAGAAACCACAAATTCTCAGCTGTTACTTTCATTTCAGTTCCAAGAGTAGTTATTGTTTGCCTTTCATGTGCTAAGTAGAGTAGTCAACCTTGCAGATGGAAAAATGTAGATAGTGTAGTCATTGTTCTCTAAGAGCTGTACTCTACTGTGGAGATGTATGAACAGGTAATTCCAAGAACACCTGTTCCACATTATGATAGAGAGGAGGACAGGGGGCTATAATAGTACAGAGATGGAACATTTTACCTGACCTCACGAAAGGCAACCCCTGAGCTGTGCCTTGTAAAATGAGTAAAAGTTAATCTGTCAACAGTGAAACATTTATCTCAGAAAAAGGAGACCAGAAGGAGCAAAGAAACAGAGGTCAGAAAAATAAAGGAGGGAGACAGTCAGGATATTAGATATGAATCTGAAGTCAGGGGAAGGGATAGGTTATAGATGTTTTATTTGCCACAAGACCATGTTTGGGCTTTGCTCCCTAGGCTGCAATGAAGCTATTAGGAGCGTTTACACTGGAGAATGGCTCAGTAAGATCTTTACTTGAGAAGTGCGAAAGATACAATGGGGTACACTGACCTGAGTTGGAAAAATTGATTAGGAAGTTACTGTAATAATCCAAGCAGGAGGCAAGAATACAAAGTGAAGGCAGAGGAGGAGAGACAGACACTACCTAGATACATTTTAAGAGCAAAATCAGAAAAATGTTGTAATGGATTACATGGGGATTGTGAGAAATAGAAACCCTCTGCCCTCAATCTCTCTTTCTCTTTTCAACCTTAGAAAAATCCCTTGGTGATTTTATCAAGTCTCATACCTTGTCTTTAAATACTTTCACAAATGGCCACCAAGCATATGCAATAATGCTCAACATCACCAATCAGAGAAATGCAAATTAAAACCCCAATGAGATATTTATCATCTTATACCAGTTAGAATGACTGTTATTAAAAAGTCAAAGTTCAACAGATGGTGAAGAGAATGTAAAAAAAGGAAACTTTTATATGCTGTTGGTGGGAATGTAAATTAGTATAATCTGTATGGAACACAGTTAGAATAGTTCTCAAAAACACTAAAAATAGAGCTACTATTCAATTCAGAAATCCCACTAATGGATATATCCTCAAAGGAAAATAAGTCATGTTATAAACAGACACCTGCACTTGTATGTGTAGCATCTCACTATTCATAATAGCTAAGTCATGTATTCAACCTAAGTATCCTTAACTAGTACTTTATTCAGTCCTCCTCCTGGATTAAAAAAATGTGGTGTGTATACATAATGGAATATTATTCAGTCATAAAAACAAATGACATTATGTTTGTTTGCAGAAACATGAACCTGAAGGCTATTATCTTAAGTGAAAAAATTTAGAAACAGACAAATATTGCTTGTTCTTTTTTTATTTTAAAAATGTGGGGTACAATTCAGGTTTAGGGTATACAAATGATCATTATGCAGGTACCTTGTTGATGAGGTGTGCCCCCCTCTGGCAGTTTGTCACTACTGCCAATCCCTTTCTGATAGTATTATGATAATTGTTTATGGTCTGCTTATTAGTGAGAACATGTGATACTAGGTTTTTTGTTTCTGATATAGATCACTCAGTATTATAGACTCTAAGTCCATCCAAGTTGTTGCAAAGTTCATAATTTTGTCCTTCTTTATGGCTGTGTAATATTCCATCATGCATATGTACCACATTTTTTTTACCCAGTCCTCTTTTGATAAGCAGTATGGCTGGTTCCATGTTTTTGCTATTGTGACTAATGTTTCAAGTTCTTACTAAGAAGTGGGAGTTAAATAATGTGTAAACAGACATAGTGTATGGAATAATAGACCTTGGAGACTAGAAAGGGTGGGAAGTGTGAGGGATGAGAAATTATTTAACGGGCATGGTGTACATGATTCAGGTAATGATTACAGTAAAAGCCCAGACTGTACCATTAGGCAATATATCCATGTAACAACCCTGCACTTGTACCCTTTAACCTTATACAAATAAAATGTAAATAAATAAATAAGTACTATCAAGCTGACACCATCGGAGACACCTCATTTTTTTAAAATGAGGAAAATGTTCTCTATCTGTGTTTTCTAAGGTAATACCACAAGGTACATGTGCTACTAGCTACACTGAGCACTTGAAAAGTGGTTAAAAATCTCATTTAATTTAATTTTATTTTAAAATTAATTTAAATTTAAAAACCACGTATGTCTAGTATCTACCATACCAGGTAGTGAAAAACACTAACTCCTAAATTTATGTCTTCAGATTAGATCCTTCCCCTTACCTCATTACTGTATGTAAATGTCTACTCAATATCTTTACTTAGATTTTTAATGGACAGCCCAGAGTTAAATATTTAAAATACTTTTTTTAGATTAGAAAATACAGTTTATTTAGAAAACATGTGTGTGTGTGTGAGAGAGAGAGGGGGTTCACCTCTCCAAGGTAGGAGAGGAGGCCAGAGCTTAGGAAACATGATGGTAGCCACAGCTCAAAGAGAACATGACCACACCAGCGTTTAGTAAAGCAATGACCTAAAATACAACTTTTGATCTTTTCTTTGAAGCATGCTTTTCCTAAAGCCTTCCCCACCTTAGTTAATGTCAGCTTTACTTGGTAGTTCTCCTTGATTTTCTCCGATTTTCTGTATCTTGTTTGTTAGCCAATCAAGTAAACACAGTATATCCAGAATCCAAAAGATGCTTTCCATCTGCCCAACTGTCACTTAGTTTATAATAATATCGTCTCTTATGAAGATGATTGCAATAGTCTTGACTGACCTCCCTGTTTTCATCTGTGTGCTTTGTAGTTTATTAAAAAAATACAGAGCACTCTATTACTCTTCCATTCAAAAATTTTTCTCTGAGTAAAATCTAAAATCCTGGTGGTCTGTATAATCTGTCCCTATATTTTCTCTGTCATCTCATCTTCTACTTCTCTCTCTCATGTTCATGATGCTCCAATAACACTACACTTTTATTTTTCTGTCCCTTGAATACTCTCAGACATGTCCCACCTTAGAGCTTTGTCTTTGTCCTTTTTCTGGCTGGAATCTCCTCCTGCATCTCTGCATGGCTTACTTTTTCATCTTCCACATGGACTTGCTCAAATACCATCTTGCCAATAAGGTCTTCCTTCTCTACTGTGTTTAAAATCTTATTCCCCTAAATCGATGCTCAGTTTCTCTCCTCCACCGTGTTAGTATTCTGCATAGTACTTACAACCATCTGTCACAGCAAATGTTTTATTTTATTTATTGATCATGGTTCTCCCTGCTAGACTGTAAGCCTTCTGCAGGTGAGTACTTTAATCTATTATGTTCATTACTACAATCCCCAACATTTGGAAGATTTCCTGAAACATGGTAGGTGCTCAGTAAATTGATTGATTACATGACTAAGTGATTTTGAGATTTCTGAAAGGTGGTACCTATAGAAACCTAGAAAAAACAGCTTATTCTTAGTTTAGTCTTCTTACCTTGGCATAGCCATTAGAAAGCATTCAGACATTCTACTGCAGAACGCAGCAGCCTATCCCACCCCCTGCCCCAGCAAGACTCTGTCAGATGCAAGACCAGGACAGCCCAACATTTCAATTCACGGTTTAGCATAATAATCTCTAGTAAACTTTTAGGTTCCTTGTCAAGTCCAAAGATCAAAGATCACCCTTTGGCTGGCCAAAGTCATAAAAGTAATAATACAACCACCTTTGGTCAAGGAGTTTGTGAGTTGCAAATGTCTGAGTTTATGAATTACAAATGTCTAATAAGTCTCTTGCAGGAAAACTCTCCCCAAGTTAACCACATCAGCCCTTTGTGACCTACGTGACAAAAATAAACCCCACCATGGCAGCAATCAGTAGACTAACCCACCCATCTGCCTGCTGTCCATCACCTGACATCAGTACCTGCGCTTGCCTGCCCCTTTGTGATGACAAGGAGCAGACCACCACCCAATCACCTTAATGATCTTCTCCCATTTAGGGGAATGGTTAAAAGGACTCAACCACAAGCAACCAGAGGCCATTGCCTTGCTAGACTCTGCTGTGGCCATGCACTCTTTGAGCAATAACTGTTGTCACTCTTCCTAGCTTTGGCCCCCTCCCCCACCCTGAGGAGGTGAATCTTCTCTCTCCCTTCTCTTTCTCTCTCTAACTTACTTCTAAATAAACTTTTCTTTCTTTGCCTCTTGGTGTGTTGCAATTCTTTGCATTACTCGGATCTCTGGGCTACTGATGCCGCTCCCCTCTCCCCCTCTCCATCTCTCCATCCACTCTCACCCTATCCGTACCCTAACAATTTCTAATTGATGTTAAGTGCCTGTAAAGTAGAGGATGTAGGAGGAACAGACATGGCACAAAGTAGGTGCTCAGTAAATATTTATTGATTCTTTTTCATGGATTAGTGGGAAGTAGCATGATACATTTAATTCTGTGTGACAAAAATAAAATGAGTGGCGTAGAGATGATTCTGAGGATGGGAGGTCTAGTTTAGCAAAAGATAAGGTTGCAGTGTCAATGAAGTTGAATTTTTTTAATTATAAAGGGAACCCTTGACTATTTTAAGCCATAGAATGATGCTTGTGGATTATTACTTAACGGGTATGATGTACATGATTCAGGTGATGACTACGCTAAAAGTCCAGACTGCACTATTATGCAATCTATCCATGTAACAAAACTGCACTTGTACCCTTTAACCTTATGCAAATACAATTTAAATAAATAAATAAGTATATCAAGCTGGCACTGTCTGATAGGACTTTTTAAGATGAGGAAAATGAGCCGGGCTCGGTGGCTCAGCCTGTAATCCCGTGCCTTTGGGAGGCTGAGGTGAGTGGATTGCCTGAGCCCGCGGGTTCGAGACCCACCTGGGCAGCGAGACCTCATCTCTACAATAAATTAAAAAATCAGCCGGGTGTGGTAGCGCGCACCTGTAATTCCGGCTACCAGGAAGGCTGAGGCGGAAGGATTGCTGGAGCCCAGCAGGTTGAGGCTGTGGTGGCCAGGAGCGGCCACTGCACTCCAGTCTGGACAGAGTGAGACTCCAACTCAAAAAAAAAAAAAAAGATGAGGAAAATGTTTTCTATCTGTGTTTTCTAATATAATACCACTAGACACACATACCTCTAGCCATACTGAGCACACGAAAAGTGGCTTAAAAGACTCATTTAATTTTATTTTAAAATTAATTTAAATTTGAAAGCCACATGTATCTAGTGTCTACCATATTAGGCAATAAAAATACCAATTCCTAAATTTATGACTCCAGGTTGGGTCCCTTCCCCTTGCCACAAAGCGATAAGCTGTTTCTTGTTACTTCCTTTGATATTCAAACTAATGTCCACCATGGCTTCCACTTCAGTTCCTCTATCTTTCCCTCCAGCAACAACCTCCCAACTGGCCAGTATGTCCCCACCTTTATTCTTTAAATCTATGCTTCATCTTGCCACACACTGATTTTCTAACATCTGTATTGGTTCACATATTGTTGACTTTCTGCCCCACCAACATTCCTCACCTTTATACATGAACCTGAAGCTAATTGGCTCTGAATCTTCAGGGGCAATTAACAGGGTATGCTGAGAAAATTTGTTATGTGGAATAAAAGGTTAGAACCTCGTATAAAGTCAGAGACTTCACTTTGCTTATCACTATGAATTAAAAGAGGTTTTTATGTGTATTGTTTACTTTCTAATAATATGCCACCGTGATTTGCTAGTCACTAAAAGTTCTTCTGGTGTAGGTACTTGTCAAAAGTCGACATATTCTCTAATGACTTTGCTTTATGATGACAAACGCTTGGCATTTTGTAGCTAAACTTTGGGGGACAGGTACAAGGTGTACTATTAGTGCATCCATAATGGGCAACTTCACCAGTTCCAGTGTCAAGGTATTTCTGACATAGTCCTGTAATTAATGGGAGGGCATTTCCTATGGTGTATGTCAGTAATTTGGCAGTGACAAAACATACGCGGTGTTTGATGAACCTGAAAGTGAGAAGAGGTGGGAGCAAACTTGCTAGAAAGCTTATTTCAGTTGACAGTCTACCCTGGGTGATATTAACAAGACTTTAAGTATGTTGATATAAATCAAAATATAGCCAGAAGCAAGGCTAAGGCAGCTTGAAGAAACTGTGAAATCAGCTGTATTAGTGTCCCTGGAGCAGATAAAACAATGATGTTTCTTTCAGCATAGAGGAAATTCCTGACCCCTTTGGACAGTCAGCTAATGAAAGGGAAAAAAGAAATCCAGCATCTGCCATCACCACCTATCAACACAGACATTCAGAGTATAGCGAAGGGAATTCACCAGTAAAGTCACAAGTCATCTAAGTTAGAAATCTGGGAGTCTTCCTCATCCTCCCTCACTCTCATGGTCTAATTCTCAAGTTCTGTAACTTTTACTCTGAACTACTTCTTAAACCTGACCCTGCTTCTTTGTCGCCAAACTGCATGAGCTTGACCTACCTTAAATTGTCTCCTACCTCGTCTTGTTTTCAATCCCGCCACTAAAATGCTACCAGAGAAAGATTTGCCATAAAAATTACTCAGGGGAACATATTGACTCCAGTGTAAAACTAATGGCTAATGCTTACTGTGTGCTTCTGTGGCTGGCGCTATCCAAAGTGCTTTATGTGTGTTATTTTATCTCAATCAGTCTATGAGGCAGGATTACAATATCCAATTATAGATAAGGAAACTGAGTCACATAATAGGTAAAGAAATCATCCATATTCTCAAATCTCTTAAAAAAGGAGCTTGAGATTGCCTCCAGGTAGTTTGTCCTCTGGTCCTGTATCTTTAATTACTATGTGATAGCCCTTTCTTAGGAAGGCAAACAGGCCTCTCATGATTGGGCCTTTGCCTCCTGTTACAATCATACTCCGCATATTGAACTGTCAACAACAGACCACATATAGGATGGTGGTCCCATAAGATTACAATACTGCAATTTTATTGTGCCTTTTCTATGTTTAGGTGTGTTTTGCTACACAAATACTACTGTGTTACACTTGCTGAGAGTATTCAGTACACTAACATGCTGGATGGCCTTCCAGCCTAGGAGCAACATGCTGTGCCACCTAGGTTTGTGAAAGTACACTCCATGACACTCGCACAGTGACGGAATCTCCCAACAGTGCCTTTCTCAGAATGCATCCCTGTTGCTAAGCAACACATGACCGTAATCCCCCTGATAAGACCATACCCACCCTAAATTCCAGCTACATTCACTTACAATACTTGGACCATGACCTGCATGCCCTAATTTGTGTATTGTGATGCTGGCCTAGACATTCATTTGCTCCCCTCCCTTTTTCTGCCTCCTGGTTTATATATTATCAAGTATTATCTTTTTTGTTGTTGTTATTGAGTTGGAATCTCACTCTGATGCCCAAACCGAACTGAAATGGGCTCAGGAGAGCCTTCCACCTCAACCTCCCAAATAGCTGGTGTCATGTGTCACCATGCCCAGTTAATTTTTTTTGTAGACATGAGGTCTCCCTGTGTTTCCTAGGCTGGTCTCAAACTCCTGGACTCAAACAATCCTCTAGTCTCAACCTCCCAAATTGCCTGGATTACAAGTGTGAGACAATGCACCTGGCAAGTATTATCTTTTTACTTCTCCCTACACCTAGATTCATATCATAATGCCATGTTACTTAAAATATGGTCTTGGATGCCCTGAATCAGAATATATTGAATAATTGGTTAAAAAATTAGAGAAAGAAAGAGATTTTTGAGTTTCATCCTAGATTCACTTGAGACAAAGCTTCAACAATCCTCATTTTAAAAAGACTTTTCAGGTAATGCTTATTCACATTAATGTTTGAGAGCCATTGGTATAGTGATTGTATGTTTGGGCTATAGGTTTAGGTAGATATGAGTCAAAATCTTAACTTTGTCACTTACTGTATGCATGGGTTGGTTACCCAAACAGGCTGAACCTTTCTTTAACTATGAACAGTGGCTACTCATAGGACCACGAGGAGAACAAAATGGCAAAAAAAATGCAGAATGTTTGTAGAGGACTTGGCAATGGCAAAAACTCTGTCCTTTGCTAACACTGCTATTATGAGAATTGTACGTTTTTGTAATTATGGTTTACTTACCTATCTCCTGTATGGGACTGAAGAGAAATGTCTCCTTCAGCACCCTGTATAATCACTCACACACTACAAGTGTTTAATAGATGTTATTCAGATGCATAAAGTAATTTTTTAATGTCCCACTTTTGTCTACCAAAAAAAGTTCTAATCAAAATGCATAATAGAGTCATGAGATAAAAGAAATGCAGTTCCGTATATACTAATAGTTCAATATATGTTTTCTGGAATTTTATTTTATATTTGTTCATTTTAATTTTTTGGTGCACCATTCCTGAAGGTACTGCAAATACCAATTTGATATGTGGAGTGAATGGAGCAAGCTCCTATTCCAACTCCCTACTCCAAAAATTCATTGAATGTATTGTCCTTGGATAGAGGATGTAGCATACATCAAACTGATGAGGACAGATAACTATACTTGGTCTTAGCCGAAAGACCGAGAAGCAATGGAATTTTATTTTATAGCAATTTTAAGATGAGATATATTCACTATTGATAATTTGGAATTTTCTAAAAGCATTATTTCATGTAACATACAGAAAGTATACCAGATGCTAAGTAATCTTCTGGGCACTGTAGACACAGCAATTTAAAAAGTAGGCAACACGAAAGAACACCAGTAAAAGCAATCCTATTTTCCTGGAACTTATAAACTAGTGTATGTGTTGGAGGGGGACAGGGGATACATTGACAGATATACTGGGGTGCCAAAAAATGTATGTACACTTTAAGAGATGTTATCTATGTATTAAATTTTGAAGTTGAATTGAATGATGGTGGCAATGTGTAGTTATGACATATACTCAAAAGATGGCATTCATCAAATGAATGCTAGAGTCACCATGTGACAGGCAGGAGAGTTTAAAAAAATGACAGAGCCGGGGTTGGTGGCTCAGTCTGTAATCGCGAGCCTTTGGGAGGCTGAGGTGAGTGGATTGCCTGAGCCCGTGGGTTCGAGACTCGCCTGGGCAGCGGGACTTCATCTCTACAATAAATCAAAAAATCAGCTGGGCATGGTAGCGTGCGCCTGTAATTCCGGCTACTCGGGAGGCTGAGGCGGAAGGATCGCCGGAGCCCAGCAGGTCGAGGCTGTGGTGGCCGGGAGTGGCCACTACACTCCAGTTTGGGCGACAGAGTGAAACTCCAACTCAAAACAACAACAACAACAACAAAAACAAACAAACAACAACAACAGAAATGGCAGAAGCACAGTGGTTGTTCGTGGAGCGCAAGACAATTTTGAAGTGGTATTTAAAATTTGAGAACTTGTGGAAGTGCAAGGATAATGGAGGCGTGAGTGTGCACAGAACCTCCAACATGTTTGACAATTGCATGCATTTATGATCTGTTGGAGATGCATGGTCCTTTGTGTGATGTGCACAAGGGAAGATCCAGGAAGCCTCGCCCAGCAACAAGTCCTGCTTCTTCTGCTAGGTTGTTGGAACAATTTACACAATTTCCACGGACATCTACCAAACAATGTGCACGTAAGACGGAGATTAGCAGAACAAGCATATGACATAAAATCCTTAATTTTAATACATTTTTTTCTCTCTTAAAATGTATATTCATTTTTTTTGGCTCCCTCTATAGATAATAAAGCACAGAGTGTGTTAGTTTTCTATTGCTGGATCACAAATTGCCACAAACTTAGCAGCTTAAACAGCATATATTTATTAACTCACAGTGCCCATGGGTCCAGAGTCCTTTCTGGAACCCAGGCTCTCTTCCAGGATCTTGTGATTATTTGCAGAATATAGTTGCTTGAAGCTGTAAGACTGAGAGTTCTGCTTTTTTGCTAGTTGCCCGCTGAGCTGCTTTCAGCCCCTAGAGGTCCCAAAAGTTCCTTTCCATGTGACCACCACCTCTTACAACCTGGCAGTTTCCTTCTTTAAGGCCACCAGAAGTTCTAGTTTCTGTCTGCTAAGAAGGAGTCTTAAAATATAACCTACTCCAAGGAGTAACTCTGTCATCACATTTTCCTCATTTCATTGTCTAGGAAGCAAGATACAGGTCCTGCCTAGGCTCAGGAATAGGAATTTATACATGGATGTGATTCACTGGTGGACATCTTAGAATGACACCTATCCCTCACATGGCATGCCAGATGGTGATAAGTATTAGAGACATAAATAAAATGGGGAAGGGAAACAGAATTTGTCAGGGTTATGGGAGGGTGATCATTGCTATGTGAATGGGAGTGGGTAGGGGAGGAAGGGTTCTCATTCTCATTTTGTTTAGCATCTATTTTATACAGTTTCTTAGCAGTTTCTACCATACATGATATCATAACTAAAGGATGTAAAGAACATATTAAGTACTGGGACACTTAGTACAACTGACTTAAAGTAATCACCATTATATAGCAATCTTCCCTATTCAGACAAATCTGAGCAGAAAATATGTATCTCATACAATAAAATCAACATCTTAGAAATCAGCCTCATGCAAAAGCAGAAAAGTACAAATGAGCACTTTTCTCCTCAGGGATTTCTATTCATCAGTTAAGAATGTGGCTTTCTTCTTTTATTATGTGTAATTCATCTTAGAAAGTTCTTTATTCCCGGGAGGAACTGTGCTTTACTCATTCCCATTCACTGTGGGTGTGGGTCCCTATGAAGCAGTTATTTTTAGTCAACAATTAATACCGCTAATTTGTTTCCTCAGTATTATCGCTGGTTAACTCACCAATCTGACACACTCTATTTATATCCCAATCATACAAGACTCTCAAAAACCATTAGTATTAGAAGAATAAACTTCTACTCATTATATATGTGCGTGTGTGTGTGTGTGTGTGTGTGTGTGTGTGTGTGTGTGTGTGTGTGTTATTTGTATGTATATTCTGGTTGAGACATATAGGAAGAACCTATAAGCAACAAAAAATATCTGAGCCATATATTCTGTACTGAAGCCATAATAAATGGCCAAAGGAACAGCAGTCACCCTAGGACATCCTCCCCCAGCCAGCCACACTACAGAGTTGCATTTTTTCAAAGGTGCAGTGACCATTCTTTTATCGCTCAACTTTCTTGCTCTTGGGTTGTTTAGATGTTTGGATCTCTATAGAGGATTATCCTGTGGGTGAGAGGGTGTAAATAAAAGAAGGTGGACCTAAAACCAGCCAACTTTGCTGCCAGTTATCAGTACCATTCAATTCCTTGATAAGACTAAAGATATCCTTAGTTGGAAAGAAATTTTGATCTTATCTTTGACTTTTAATTACCTACTATCTGTCTACATTATAAAAGTTAAAATATTAATTGTTTTGTATAATTTCTATGCTATTATGATATCTTTCTTCATTTTATAAACAGATCCAGTGAGAACTCCACATCTATTATTCTAAAGTATACCACGGAGGAGTGGATATTTGATCTGATGAGTATGGCTTGCTTAAGCATGAATTTCTTTGTAGTCTTATGTTTATGTTCAAAATCCATATACAATTTTTAAATAAACATATTTATTTTCACAAAACAATACTGTTACAAATTGCTTACCATCATAGGCACGTGCACACACAAACTGATATCCCCCGTAAAAGCACTAACCCGTGAAATGCCACCAGCACAAGAGTAGGATCAAGTAACCCAGTTTTAGAAGAACAATAAGAGAGTTTTCCCAGGCACCAGTAAAATTATCAAATTGTTGATAGCATGCATTTTCGATATAACCCTCAAACTTATTTTAGATTTTTCTTGTTAGAGTGCAAACATACCTGGTTTTATTGCACTTTGCTTTATTATGTTCTGTGCATTTTTTACACAGAAGGTTTGTGTCAACTCTGAATCAAGTTTTTCTAAATGTATGCACTCACTTCCTGTCTCTGTCATGTTTTGGTAATTCTCACAATATTTCAAACTTTTTCATTATTGTTATACATGTTATGGGGATCTGTGATCAGTTATTTTGATATTACTATTATAATTGTCTGAGGACATCATGAACCATGCCCATATATGACAGTGAACTCAGTTGATAAATGTTTGTGTTCTTTCTGCCCCACCAACCGATCAATGCCCTTTCTCCCTCTCCTCTTTCCTGAGACATGACCACATTGAAAGTTGGCCAATTAAAAACCTTACAGTGCCCTAAGTGTTCAAGTGAAAGGAAGCAAAAGGAAGTCACACATTTCTCTCTTTAAATCAGTAACTATTGTTGCCTTTTTGTAAGAAATTGCCATAGCCACCCCACTCTTTTCCAGCCAGCCCCCTGATCAGTAAGTGGCCATAAACATCAAGGCAAGACCCTCCACCAGTGGAAAGATTATGACCCAGTGAAGGCTCAGATAATCTTTAGCATTTCTTAGCAACAGAGTATTTTTAAATTAATGTATGTATGTTTTACAGACATAATGCTATTGTACATTAAAAATATGACAGTATACTATGGACATAATTTTTACATGCATTGAGAAATTTTTAAAAATAATGTGACTCATTTTATTGTAATATTCACTCTATTGTGATTAGAAATCCAACTTGCAATATCTCTGAAGAATGCCTGTATTTACTTGATAATGTACTAATACCACTGGGCGTGGACTTATGAAATAAATGTATAAATCATTTATATTCAGCTTGCGAAAATATATGAAAGCCTTTACAAGCAGAATTTTTGTTCAGCTCATTAATTCTTTTGTTCACAGGAACTCAGTTAATATTTATCAACCCAAGGTAGATTTAGTTGTTCTCGCAGTCTACTCTCTCTTGTTTCTTATCTCTTGTTCTTCTCTTTCTCTGCTCCTCACCTGTATCTCACAACGTCATCATCAACCTCTGTTCTTCCACAAATTGTGCTTTCATTTTAATAAGTTTTCTCCGTTTCTCTGATTTCTTGTTTCTACTTTTATCTCGTTCATCAGATTATTCTTTTCCCGTCTGTTTGCATGTGTCCTCTTTATTACACTGTCTGCACTGAACTGTGTTCTCTCGTTTTTTTCTTCCCCAGTTGCTTCTGTTTAGACTATTTGTTTGCCAAAAGAAGATTCTTCATTTCGTTGTTACTAGTTTGTTTCTTTACTTAAAAATACTCCCAAGTTAGTTTTGTGGGCAAAGACAAAATTAGACATTCATAACGTTTCAGCTCCATTCAGTCTTGTGAGAGCTGAAGTGACCTTACAAACTTGGTCACTTATTAGGCATTCCAAATATAATTGCAATTGAGTTCTTGGATTTTGCATGCTGTGCTATAAACCCATATTAGGTGGCTCTGGAGTAAATTCTAAGAGCCTATTTCCTTTTAAATTACAGCTTTCATCAGGAGCATCCACTGGGCTTACTCATCTTTTATGAAAAAGTTTGATTTTTCTCCCAGAGTGTATATCCTTTTATCCTTTAGAACTGGATCTCAGGATCATAATTTTAACCTGTTCGGTGAGGACTAGTTTTCCTTAGCATCTCATTTTAAATCTTTTTTAAAAAGTTTTATTTTATTTTAAAGTTGTGTGTTTATTTTATTATAAAGTTGTGTAAAGTCAGGATTGCATACATAAGTGGTTTAGGTGAAGTATGGGGTCTCCCATCTGAAAAGAAAAAACAAAAACAAAACCAAAATAAACCCCACAAAAACAAATGGTCAAAAGACATGAATAGACACTTCTCAAAAGAAGATATATGAAGCCGGGCTCGGTGGCTCAGCCTGTAATCCCGCGCCTTTGGGAGGCTGAGGTGAGTGGATTGCCTGAGCCCGCGGGTTCGAGACTCGCCTGGGCAGCGAGACCTCATCTCTACAATAAATCAAAAAATCAGCCGGGTGTGGTAGCGCATGCCTGTAATTCCGGCTACTTGGAAGGCTGAGGCGGAAGGATCGCTGGAGCCCAGCAGGTCGAGGCTGCGGTGGCCGGGAGAGGCCACTGCACTCCAGTCTGGGCAACCGAGTGAGACTCCAACTCAAAAAAAAAAAAAAAAAAAGAAGATATATGAGCAGTCATTTGAAATTCTTACTTCTTGGGGTTGAACCCTTTTCCTTCAGCAATGACTGGCATCCAGAAAGATATGTCATTCAAAATCATAAAACTACCAGTGTCTCCATTCCCAGAGATTTTTGACTTCATGCTCACCTTGGAAGTCGGATCCCAGCTTGGAGCCTGGAAGTCAGACTCCAACAGGAGTTTGCCATGAAACGCTCTGATTCAGGCAGTTGGTTCCCCTATGGGGGTCAAGCTCATGCCAAACTGTTTTGTAGCCTGTGACTTTCATATTTTAGCACTTTTTTTCCTCCTGATTGATCTGCCATTGAAATCCAATTAGCCTCACTCACTAGACTGAATAGTATGGAATCAGCTGACCAAAGAAAGGGTAGAAGAAACATCATCTCACTGCTTCTCACCCATTGTTAATTAATAGCAGAACATAGGTTCCCTAATGATATTTTATTAAACAACATTTGAACTTAAACCTTAAATGTTAGTAGTCTCATTGAGGAATTGTAGATTATAGAGTATTCCTAGTATAAGCTATTATCTCACTACTAGACTTTATACACTTATTTCATATAGACATATGTGAACATATCTGTTTATCTCTCTTCATGTATAATATATATTCCTATGCATATATAAGGCATATATTTTATATGTATCACATATATATTTTATAAATTATGTATGGATTAATTTTACCTTCAAGCACCTTTGAATGTAAGACCGTATTATTGAAAAGTTTACTTTTTTTTAATAGAATTCTTCAATGGGTTATGATTTCAAATACATGGTGGTATATCTTTAACTAAAACCTGTATTCAAACTGCTAGGAAGATCACAGCAAAATCACAACATTAAGAACATTTGCTTTTCCTTCAAAGATGGCAGGAAATCTTTTGAGCAATTGTCAATGAATGTTAAAAATTTTATTTCATCTGCTTTTTTATTGAAAGGAATGAAATATTTTGTCTGGATGCTAAAAATCTGAATATTTGAAAAAGAATGTTCAGTTCCAGTAAATAATAGATTAATTCTTCAAGCTGTTTGCTTCTAGAAACAGGTATAATGTCTTTAAACCTCTCGATAGTTCCACCTGTACCTACTTCACATTAAGTTCATACATATAAGCTAGGAATAGAAATGGGTAAAATAGATTATTCTTTATATTCTTCTGCTAGTACAGTATGGCTTGCTGCAGTTTAGTTTGAGAAAATATATACATTTAAATGTCCCCAATGTTGGAATTTTGTAGGCAGCAATTAGTCAGACTCTTAATATTTTACAAATTTTAAAATTTAAGTATTTCTTAAATTAACCTCATGTTTCACTTAGATATTATTCAAATTTCTTCCCAGCATAGTCTCAAAGATGATCACAAACTGCTCCTTACTCACTTTGATGTTGACTTACAAATGTTTGTATTTGTGATTATTACCCCCAAGTCCTGGTATTTTACTCAAACTGTACCTATATCTTTATCTCTTGCAGAATGAATTGTGTCTTTATTCCTTGTATGCAATGAATTGTGTCCACAACCCCTCCCCTCCAAATTCTTATGTTGAAATCCTAATCCTCATTGTAATGGTATTTGGAGATGAGGCCTCTGGGAGGTAACTAGGGTTAGATGAGGTCATGAGAGTGGGACACTCATGATAGGATTAGAGGCTTTAGAAGAAGAAAACAGAGAAATAATTTTCTCTCCAATATAGGAGCACATAGCAAGAAGGCAGTTATTTGCAACCCAAGAAAAGAACCTTCACCAGGAACTACTAACATCTGATATCTGAAAAAAAAATCAAATAATGGAACCACATTATAAATATATATGTGGGGTGTGTGTGTGTGTGTGTGTGTGTGTGTGTGTGTGTGTGTTTTGCTTTTCCTGAGACATTAGCTCTATTTCTCATTCACTTCTAATGTTGCTAGCTCCTCCTTAACTTGCTGGGTAACTCCCCCTAACTGTGAAGGGCATTAGGAGCATTACAAATGGGGAACTGGGTGAAGATTTTAGGTCCTGATGCCAATTATTGCCAACACGTGGCCTCCATCATCCTGCATTTCTAGTTCTGAAATGAATCCTAATTTCGACACTACATTCTTGGGATTGCGTCTTCCCTGTGAATTTTGCATACAGCCTTCCACTTAAGTATGTATCGTAATCTGGTATCTACACTGCTGGCATAATACTGACCAATTGTTCACGGTTGCCAGTGTCTCACCTTGGCTTCATCTTGACCAGTCTGAAATCAGGCTGCTCTCCTTCCTACAGCTCTCTAAACTCTGCTTGCCTTCTACCTCGGCAAACAAGAAGTGGGGTGGGTCTCCCTTATTAACTTCTCCTGGACTTTTCCTGTCAGAACCAATAGGTTATTTCCTCTTACTTGTTCAACTTAACCTTCATATGATTCCATTCATCTTTTCTTTCCTTTCTCATCCTGTTTATAAATAAATAAATAAATACCTTTTTTTCTTTTGATTTTGAGATCCCTGCAGATTTCTGAGATCAGCGCTTTTTCCCTAGTGCAATAGTCTTTCTTTTGAATAAAGTCTCTTCCTTTATAAAAGTCTAGATTGTTTTCATTTGGCAATGTTTTGGTTCTACTCTCCTGGGAAAATCCCCATTTTCTCTTTGCAGCACTCCGTTTCTTTCCTTCAGTGTCCTAATTTTCCGATTGGTTCTTGACAAAAATACTAACAACATTTCCCACAAGCCCCATTCTCTTGATTCTGGGTGGATGAGCCTGGGTCATTAGACACAATATTGGTGTTAAATTTAGAACATATTTCCTCTCAGACTAATGGAAGTCACCTCCTACACTGAACAAAAATCCAAACGTCTTCCCAAGTTTATAGGAAAGTATTATTTGACTCAGTCTGAAAACTGGTGTGTATCAGGTAGTGTGGAAAGCAAAAAGAAAACAAGATCAATGCATTTTGCAAAACATTGTTTTATTTATGTTGCATAATTATTTTAAGTAAATTAATGTTTTGTAGATGAGTTTCTATACTGAACTAATTAGTATGTCTTTCCATTTGTTTATCATATAGGAATTCCAACATTGTCTTTTTACCTCCATTGATGTTATTTACATATCTGAATATAGTATTATCTGAAAATAACATAAATGGCTTTCACCTCTCATTTAAAGAACAGATAAGGCTAAATACTTAGTATTGCACCCTGACCCCATTGTGTCCTAACTTCTGCTATTTTTTTTTTTTTTTTTTTTGAGTTGGAGTCTCACTCTGTTACCCAGACTGGAGTGCAGTGGCCGCTCCCCGCCATCGCAGCTTTGACCTGCTGGGCTCCGGCAATCCTTCCGCCTCAGGCTCCAAGTAGCTGGAACTACAGGCGCACGCTACCACGCCTGGCTAATTTTTTGATTTATTGTAGAGATGAGGTCTCGCCAAGTTGCCCAGGCAGGTCTTGAACCTGCGGGCTCAGGCAGTCCACTCACCTCAGCCTCCCAAGGCGCGGGATTACAGGCTGAGCCACCGAGCCCGGCTACTTCTGCTATTTTAAAATCTGGATTCAATTTAATTATTATCTTTCTGTAGCCTCTTACATGTGCAAATCATTCTACACACAAGTAGTCAAAAACATACTGAACCATCATTTAATCTTGGCATTCTTCTTTTTTCGGAAGCTTATAGTTTTCTTTTGAGACCTTATTGTCATAGCAAACCTTCTAACATTTGTCTTCTCACTTCTTAGCCCTTGGTCTCCTGCTGATGGCCAAGCAAGTTCACATAAGATATATGAACCTCAACTTCACTTTCCCAGAGTACATTTATACAGTTCTGCCTTTCTTTTACTCGTGGCTTTAAATTCTAGCCAAGCATCTTTGGCATGCTTGGAGGGTTTTTTTTGGTTTTTTTGTTTGTTTGTTTGTTTGTTTTCTCCCTAGGATTTTACACTTATGTTACACCTAAAAAATAATAATTTAATAAGTCTCTTAATGCCCAAATACATTTAGCTTCCAGGTAAACTGCTTATACTGTGAGTCATTTATACCCGAATTCATTACTTCTCTTAAAATCTAAAATGGTCATTGATTTGAATTAATTTATTTGCCTTCCTGTTGTTCTTTTTCTTGTATGCCTGTGTTTGTATTTTCTCAATATGATACATTTGTCATGTTCTCTAAATCAATCAGAAAATAATAATAGTTACTATTTTTTAAAACAATATGAGACAGTGTTTTCTAGTCTATATCACAGTTTCTAAGATAGGAATATTATGTAAATAAGATTACATAAACCCCCTAGTCTCACTCTGTGCTATAATGCAACCGTAATTTGAAATGCATTTGATCAAACCTGTTTTGGGTATGTAAACAGGCAACACTTTGGGGAATATTGTATAAATGTATAAATGCAGGAATTTCTACTTGGGAAATCATAGGATACTGTAGACATAGTGCTTCTCTTGCTGAGTCTGGTCAGGTGATGTCACTTTACATTTGGCCTGTTCTGACATATGTTAGAAAACAGGGCTAAGAAAATGGCAGAAAATCTACTGGTGCTCTGTGTGCTGTGCCTAGAATTGGAGCTGCCTGAGCTACCTAAGCGTCACCGTGCTCTATCTACCACACTCTCGCCTGCCAAACTTCATCCCAGGAGAGTTGAATCTGCCCAGAGGGGTAGTAGAACCAAAAATCAACGTTAATAATAATGACACAAAATAACAATAATAATTATGTCAGCTAAGATCTACTAATCAGTTAGACTCTGTCAGGTACTGTGTTGAATGTTTCATATAATCATCTCAATTTAATCTTAAAAAATCATCTTTAAAATAAAAATTTTAAAAAATAGCAAAAGAAAATATTTTTCAAATTAAAAAAATCATATTAGGAAGATACAATTGTGTCAACAAATGTATAAAGGTAAATTCACAGATTGATGTTCATAAGCATTTCAGATGTGCGCAGAATGTCTTGACCTGCATCTCTGAATTTTCCTTACCTTATTGCTTATGCTTTTGCTGGCAGAGAAATAAGCAGATACAAGTATGTTGCACTTTTTTACTATAAAGTAGTCTAGTGTACACATTTTCTAAAAAGAAAAGTGTATTGTAACTTGTGATAGGAATGCACAACATTGTGAATATAAAATTTATTATCCAGAGATAGACACTTTTGAGGAAGAAAAGGGAGGTTTCAATAAATGTCAACTGATTTAAATTAGGTGTAACTGGGACTGTCCCCAGGAAAGTGGGGTATGTGCTTACCTTATGTCTAAGCCATTGCCTGGTAGCTATATAATATTAAACATTTTCTGGATACAAATCAAACAACTGAGTTTATTTTTTATCTATTATATGAAATATATTCAATGAAAAGTCAAAATATTTTAAAATTATAAATTGTGCATTTTATTATCCATTTAATTAGATAATAAGAAAATAATTGATATTCAAGCTTTTTACTCCAATTCTATTGGTAATATTTTCCAAAAATTACACTATCACCTTCCATTAGTAAGTTAGATAAAAAATTATTGTCCATTATCTTCACCTCATTACACAGTTGAAATGAGAAACAAAATAAAATTTCTAGGCGAAATAAACCAGCATACCAATTATAAAAGTTAATGATTTTCATACCTTTATATCATTGCTTATTAGTATTTAGCTTTCATAACTCATTAAGGCTTTCTTTGAATTATGTAAATTTTCTGCTTAGAAACCGTCAGTTTTTTTGGTATTGATATTGCCTGTAGGAAGCATTGTCTCATTACCCTGAAATCCAGAACCTTCTGTAGACTTGTCCCTTTTGTGCTGTTCAATAGAATAGACCCCATGGTAACAATTTAAATTTATAATTAATTTATAATTAAATCAATTTAAGTAGACTAAAATTTAGTTTGTCCACTATACTAGCCATATTCCAAGTGTCTAATAATTCAGGTGGCTAGTGGCCACTGCAATGGACAGTGCGAAAGGGGAAATTTTCACATCACAGAAACTTCTATCTATATAGCCCTGCTCCATAGTCTTTCAAAACTTGTTACTGATTTCTTTCCTCTAGAAAATTTTCTCATTTGCCAAAATAGATTGTTTTCATTCCTCTAACAGGTTGCATCTCCTTTTTTTCAACCATCTTGCTACATTTTACACTATGATTTGGAACATCTCTACTACTTCAAGAATTTATGTATCAATATTTATTCACACAAAAAATATTTTGTTTTCTTTGTGTGTGTGATGATAGGAAGTCTTTTAGGTTTTGGAAAAACAAAGCCAAGAAACACAGTCCTCACCCTCCACAAGTCACATTCTAATGGGAGAAAATGACAAGTAGGCAAGAGAGTACAGGTGATAGTTGCTAGGGTAGAGGTAGGCAGAGAGTTCCATGGAAACAGATGAACACTTTTACCAGAAATTGGAGGAAAGTCAGCAAAAGCTACTTGTAAAAGATGACATATGATCTGAACCTAGAAGTATAGGATTTAGGAAAATAAAATGGAGAATCAGAATAGGGAAAAGTAGAATAATCTAACAGAATATGGTCCAATAAATATTTGTACACTACTTGCTATGGTTGGTTTCAGCATGCAGAATGTTCACTATCGTGTTAGAACATAATAATAAAATCATGCAAGAGCTCAAATGCCATACTGGGAATGTTCAGCTTTATTTGTAAACCTAAAAAGCAAAAGAAAGATTAAATGCAGGGATGTGAATGAATCAGATTTGTGTTTTTGCAAAGTCTACCCTAGAAACTAAGAAGAAAGTAATTGGAGGAGTGTTTTAGTCTGTTTTGTACTACTATCACAGAAATGTCATAAAAAGGATCATTTATACTGGGCAGAAATGCATTGACTTGCAGTTCTGTAGGCTGGGAAGTTCAAGATTGAGGGGATGGCATCTGGTAAGGACCTTCTTACTGCATCAAATATGACAGAGGCATTACATGCAGAAAGATAAGGAAGGGGAAAGAGAGAGAACAAGAGGGGCTCAAACTCAATCCTTTTCTAAGGAACCCCCTTCCACAACAATGGAGTCCCATGTTGTTGACTTTAATCTATTCATTAGGGTGGTGCTCCCATTACCCAAATACTTTCTACTAGGCTCCATTTCCTAACTCCACTGCATTGGGGATTAAGTTTCCAACACAAGTGCCTCGGGAGGCACATTCAAAGAATAATGAGAAGGAAGTCACATAGATACCTTTTTCAATAATCTAGGTGCAAGTGGTAAGTTCCTAATTTATGTAGTGAATGTTGGATAAGAGGAATGGTCTTGAGATTCAAATACATAATTTATTGGTGATAATTGATAGATAATGAAAGATATTTAGCTTTAAAACTTCTATTAATTCTGAAAGGTCCAATTCAGGTGCCATCTTCAAACCGGAGCATTCCATATTAGAGAATCTCTTTCCTTAAATTCCTATAATACCCATAAAAAAGTTACTTATTTTTAGTGTTTATTTCCACTACTGATCTCCTTGATGCCAGAGATTATGGCATGCTTCTTAGGATCCCCTCCAACTCAGCTCCTTTCTCTAATGGATAATTGATACATATTGATTACCAATAGGTTTCCTCCAAATCAAAAGTAATATTGTTGAGCAAGTGCCTAAATGACCACTAGACTAAAAACATATGGGAGAAATAGTGAAATGAAAGTTTTGGGTGGCACGTTTGGTATTTTCATAGCATGCAATGCTTCTTGGTTTAACTTTTCGCCATTGCAGTTAAATAAAAGTTGCATAATTGTATGTTAAACCTTGGTCTTTCTAATTGGAGTATATAAATTTTGCAACAGTAAGAAATTCATCTTACTTATTGTTGGATTCTAATACCTAGAACGATGTTAATGCTTATTCAGAAAATAATGCATTATTCAGAGAATGCAGGAACCTGAAATTTACAAATGGGAAGAGGATTACCATTTATGACTCATTTATTTTTTGCTAACTACTACTTTAGGTGTATGTTTTTAAAACATTATTTATTTTATTTCTCAAAAATCTTCTAAATAATAGTTACACCATAGAATAAATGCCAGTTTCACCATTTTATAGTTGAAGACACTCTGACTCAACTAACCTGGGTGACTTATAAGACATCCAATGAAGCACTTCTGGAATTTTAAGACAATTTTTTGTGTCTTTAAAGTCTTTTTCCTCTCTATAATAAGTTGCATGTAAGCATGTAAGTTTCATTTGGGAAAAGATATTTGTAATGCATAAGTGTCACTAAGCATTGGATCTGCATATCGGATGAGTGTTCAGATTAACAACCACTTATTCAGTGCCTCTAAGGTACCAGCTATGGCTCAAAACAACAAAAATGAATTATGTAAGACCCCTGTCCTAAAAGCCCCACATTAGTGGTGAAGACAAATGTTTAAGAAGATAATTTAGATTCAATAAAAAATGTGTGTGCAGAAAAACACAGGCATCCAAACTACTGAGGGAATGGCATACTTAGGTAATCTTAGAGTTTCAAATAACGTTTTTCAAAGAAGTGGAATATTGATCTAAACTTAAAGGATAAGAATTATCCAGTAAGAAATAGGAAAGTCATTCAGAGAAATATTTCAGCTTGAAGCAAGATGGGTATTCACCAAAACCCAAGTCTAGTAGTTTAATATTCCACAGCACTGATAAATTTTAAAGGACTTCATAAAACGAAAACAAGTTAAAGTTGAGTGGGGCTTCTTATTCCAACTAACAAGGCATCAACTTAATTCTGTAGTCACTGGAAAATTTAACTTCATTCTGTAGTCGATGGGAAATAGATTTTTTTTTTTTTAATGAAAGGTGTCGAGATAGTTACATTGTGCCTTATTGACTCTGGTTGCAATTTAGAGAAAAGATTTAAAGAATAATAAGATTGAGGCAATAAAGAAGGGAAAAAAGGAGCTGGATTCACAAAATAAAAAATAAATCTGAAAACTTATAATAAATGATGGGGTATAAGTGAGAAGTGAGGGAGATGAAGGTGTATGGAAAAGACCCCGTGACCTAATCTTGAAGAATGACATTGAGAATGCCCTACAGAAAGCTACAGCAAATACAAAGTAGTTCCAACTGTGTTAAAAACAAAATCAAGCAAATGCAATGAACATAACACAAATCCTCTCTTGGCCTCACTTCCTCTCCTCATTGTCACTGTATTTCTTTCCTATCTCTGTGTGCACAACTTCTTAAAACGTCATTTCGAGTTGCTAGCTCCATTTCCTCTCACCTTGTCCTCTCACCTTCTGCAATAGGGTCCCTGCTCTCACCATTTCACTGAGATTGTTCCTGTGTATGTCACAAATGACTTTCAAGTTGTAAAAATTGAATGTTCTCATTGTTATTCTTATTCTAATTGGCTCAAACTAGCATTATTCATTCCCTCTTTCTTAAAATACCTTTTTTTTTCTTGGTTTCTGTAACACCTCATCCAGGTTATTTATTTTCTTGCTCTTCATTGATAGTTTCTCGTCCTTTTTTGATTACTAAAACTTGGTGTAAACCAGTGCTTCATCCTTCCCTCCTTTAATATCAATACCATCCTACCCCGTAGACCTTATCTTTGCCCAAAGCATTAAATACAAGTCATATGTGGTACTGTCAACACATATAGCACCTTCGTTGTGCTTTCCCTTGGATTTCAGACTGAACTTTTTCAAATTCTTGACTGACATAGGCATGTAAATAATAACCTCAAACATTGCTGAGTTTTTGATATTCTTTCTCATTGTCACCACCACTCACCCATTCCTCATCATAATACATTTTATCTCCAGCCACATATTGATCTGGGCAATCACTGATTGATTCTTTCCTTTTAATTATTCTTTATTCTTAAATGACTAGCAACTTCTGCCACTACCTCATGTACCCCCAAATGGCCACTGCTGCCATCTCTATTGCTGTTTCTCTCAATGGTCCAGGAGAGAGATCCTTGTTATGTCCCAAA
Organism: Cephalopachus bancanus; assembly: GCA_027257055.1. Taxonomy (NCBI): domain Eukaryota; kingdom Metazoa; phylum Chordata; class Mammalia; order Primates; family Tarsiidae; genus Cephalopachus; species Cephalopachus bancanus. Next base: position 2,268,476 of record JAPVLO010000249.1, read on the forward strand.
CATTTCAGTACAAAAGACACCTAAATCATTTTCTTTTTTCCATTCCTCCCTAGTTTCAATGTATTTTCCATCAACAGCATAATCTTCAAAAGAGACATTTGGTACTTGCCTCTGGCACAAAGAAGAACCAAAGTAGTGAGCAGATAATCACACTTTATTTAGATCATCTAAGAGAGAACACTAGAAATTAACAGAAAAGTGACAGGAAACAAAGCAAGAATGAAGACGGAAACAAGGCGGTCTACTAAGGTAGGGATCCTGGAATGTCTTCCTAAAGTGGAAAAAGGGTAATTGAGTGACCCTCCATGGTCACATTCCTACAACAGACTCCTCCTTATATCTTAGCCACAGGAAAGCACCTTGACCCTGAAAGCCTTGAGACTAAAATAGAGAGATTTCTGAAAACTGCATAAAGGCACTCTTTCAAAGAGGGAGCTCCTAAGGGATCCTACAATACCCAATTCCCTAGTGGTTGCAGCATGATGCCATTTTGACAGATAGCCTAGCCCCTACCAGACTGCATTCTGTCCAGCGGTGCATCATATCTCTGAAGCTCCATTGACATTCTGAGCCTGCACGCACTGCCATGGCATGCTAACATTGCCTAGTATGAAGCACAAGCCATTGGCAAATTCCCTGCTGCCTCCAGCAGCAAAGCCACCATGTATTTTCATGTGTCCCGAGGACAAATTTCCTTGACCACAGCAGCTGCAGCTGCTACTGCTACCAGAGCTAAGTTCTCACTGGCTGCCTACATACAAGGGGTACTCAAAAAAATCTGTAATTGTCTTTTTGGAGGGCAGGCTTCTTGTAGTACAGGCTTCACCCACTAGGTAAGCATTCTAGGAACCCATCAGCCTCAGTGTACCAGCTAGCGTTGTTGTGAGAAGCTGCATTCAGCTTCAGTGAATTTTTTTCTGGAGATGCTTTCAGTGTGTTTGCCCATTTTATGATGGGTGATTTGCAAGCAAGCACACCTGCCCACATTGAGCTGAATGTCTAGCTGAATGTCCAAAATGGCATGACTGCTGTGCCCCACCCTCCCTATTCACTTGCTTTTATCCCAAGTGATTTTTGTTTGTTTATTTGCTTCCCCAATGAAAAAAAATCTTCAAAGGGAAATGTTTGGCCTATGTGAAAGAGGTGAAACAAAAAATAGCAGAACCACTAAAAGGCATCAACCTTGAGTTCAAAAGCTGTTTTGAGCAGTGTAAAAGGTGTCTCAATAGGTATATTGCATCAAACGAAGAGTACTTTGAAGATGATTGAAGTTTAGACATGTAAGACTAATTACACAGTATTTTTATAAATTCTGGGTTTTGGGTTATCTCCCCTTGTACAGTTGCTGCCACAGAAAACAACTCTGCCTTCATAAGTAGCAGGGCTGCCTCACAGCTGCTGCTGCTTCCACCCAATCATTCTACCTTGGGCCTGGGTGTTACTTTGCTCCTGCCTACCACAATCAGCACCTGATTGCACCATAGAGATGCTGGAAAAAAGGCCTGTTTAGCCTGGCTCTGCTTCAAACCCTGGGCCCCTCAGTGCCTGAGCACACATATGGGAACCTAAGGACTTCCCAGCCCAGTTCACCACCATTGGCACCTGAATACTGCTTCAAGGAGCCTGAGGTCTGAACACCCAATCTGCTGCTACCACTACAGTTGACTCTCACTCACACATGCCACTGTCAGGCCCGACAACTGGCCTACGAAGCCCATCACAGCTACTGCTAACTCCAGTACACACCTCTTCGGAGCCAGAGGTTTGTTTCACCACAGCTACTGCCATTGCCAACACTACAGCCACTGCCCAGGGTCCTGAGAATGTGCCTACCTAAGAAGGATACTGTTGCCTATACCAACACTCAAACAAGCCACCTAGAGGCCCAAGAATTGGCTTGCCAAAATCCACTAACATCAGTGCCAATGTATGCCAACTAGCCCAAGGAGGCACATTCGGTCTACCACTGCCACCACTGGGACCCAAGGACATGCCACCTGGCATTCCTGTCACCAGCAAAATTCGCCACAGTCTCCATTAACTACAACACCCTAAGCCAATGAGGAAATCACAGACACCACTGACAGTTTACAACCAAATATGAAAACTACACTATTGCAGGCAACCAGAGTCAAAGTCAAAGTGATCTGCTTAAACAATTCTATAGATACATCTTTGGGAAAAATTTCCCCTTCAAAAGTAAATTTAGAAAGTTAGAAGAAACAATTGTTGCACTAGAAATGTAAATATCAAGTAAAGACGCAAGAAACATGAAAACGATGTTCTATGGACTATAACCTACAAAACAGCAAAATAATTCTCCAGCAAGAGATTTAAGTCAAATGAAATTCCAGAAAAACAATTAAAGATAATAATATTAAGAAAGCTTGGTGAGATGCAACAGAATACACAAATGTAATAAGAATAGATCAGAAAATTAATTTAGAATATAAATGAAAAATTTACCAAAGAGATGGAATATAAAAAAAAGCAAGTAGAAATTCTGGAACTGAAGAATTCATTAAATGAAATACAAAATGCATTCAAAAGCTTCCACAATAGACTAGCTGAAACAGAAGAATTTCAGAACTTGAAGACATGTCGTCTAAAACAAACTAGTCAGACATTTTTTTAAAAATTGAAAAGAATTTTTTTAAAAAAACCCCTATACAACATATGGGACATCAGAAAGTGACCTGATATTTGGATTTTTGGTATCCCAGAAGGTGATGAGAAAAAAAAAAGAATTAGAAAACCTATGTTTAAAAGAATCATAGCTGAAGACTTTGCAAGTTTAGCAGAAGATTTAGTTGTCCAGATTAATAGCTACTAGACCATCTCTACAAGAAATGCTTAAGGGAGTTCTAAAATCTGGAAGTGAAAGAATGATATTGGCCATCAAGAAAACATATGAAAGTATTAAACTCACTGGTAGAGTAAAGACAAAAATAAGAAAGAGAAGGGACTCAAGTGTTGCTACTACAGAAAACTGCCAAATCACAATGATGAACGAGAATAAGAAATGAACACAAGATATACAAAAAACTCATAAATAAGTTAATAAAATACAGAAATAAGCCTTCACATATCAATAATTAGCTTTAATGTAAATAAATGAAACTTTTCAGTTAAAAGATATAGAACAGATGCATGGATTTAAAAAACAACAACAAAAATAACAAAACATAATCCAACTGTATGATGCCAGCAAGAAACTCAACCATAGACTAAACGTAAAGGGATGTGAAAAGATATTCTATACAAACAAAACCCAAAAATGAGCAGGAGTAGCTATACTTAGCAGATAAAACACACTTTAATAAAAAATTTATAAATAAAAATAAAAAATAGAAAACAATAAAAAGAGACAAAGAAGATCATTATACAATGATAAAGAAATCAATTTACCAATACCATGTAATAGTTCTAAACATATATTAAGCACCCAGATATATAAAGTAAATAATATTAGATCTAAAAGAAAAGGTAGACTCGAATACAATAATAGTTGGGGACTTCAACATTCCACTTTCAACATTAGACAGATCATACAGACAGAAAATTAACAACAACAAGAAGAAACATTGGCTTTAAACTTCACTTTAGACCAAATAGATCCAACAGACATTTACAGACCATTTCACAAAACAGCTACAGAATACAAATCTTCTCATTTGCACATGGAACATTCTCTAGGATAGATCATATGTTAGGACACAAAACAATTTTTAAAAAATCCAAATTATATTAGGTATCTTCTCAGTCCACAATATAATAAAACTAGAAATCAATAATAGGAAAAACCTTGGAAAATGTACAAATAAATAAAAATTCAGCATGTTTCAGAATGACCAATAGGCCAAAGATGAAATTAAGGTGGAAATTTAAAAAAAGATTCTTGAAGCAAATATAACTGAAGCATAACATTTCAAAACCTATGGATACAGCACAAGCAGTACTAAGAGGGAAGTGTACAACAGTAAACACCTGCATCAGAAAAGTGTTCAGATTTCAAGTTAGCAATCTAATGCTATACTTCAAGGAACTAGAAAAGTAAGAACAAGCCAAACCCAAAATTAGTTGTAGGCAAGAAATAATAAAGATCTGAGCAGAACTAAACAAAACAGATCCTTAAGAACAATTAAAATAATAAAAAAACTAAATAGTAGTTTTCTGAAAATATAAATATAGACAATAGAAACCACTAGTGAGACTAACCAGAAAAAAGAGGCAAAAAAAACAAACCCCTAGATAAACAAAATCAGCTATGAAAAGAAGACATTGCAAGTGATACTACAGAAATACAAAGACCATCAGAGACTATTATGAACAACTCTATACTAAAAACCTGAAAAACTTAAACGATAAATTTCTGGACACATACACCTATCAAGACTGAATCAGAAAGAAATAAGATAACTGAACAGATCAGTAGTGAGTTGAAGTTGAATCTGTAATACAAAAGTATCCGACAAAAAAATGTCCTGGGCCAGATGGCTTCACTGTCAAATCCTACAAATCTTTTATGAAGAACTAACATCAATTTTCCTCAAAGTATTTCAAGGAATTGAAGAGTAGGTAATTATCCCTAATGCATTTTCAAAGCCAGCATTACACTGATATCCAAACGAAATGAGAATGCAATAAAAGAAGAAAATTACTGGTCTGATGAGCATAGTTACAAATCTTCAACAAAATACTAACACACAAATCCAACAGCACATGTAAAAGACAATACACCGTGTTCAAGTGGCATTTATACCAGAGATTCAAGGATGGGTCAACGTGTGCAAATCAATAAATGTCGACATGGTCACATGATGACATGAAAAAAACATGATCATCTCAGTGGACACAGAGAAAGTAACTGTTAAAACATAAATTCTTTTTATGAAAAAACTCTCAATAAATTAGGAATAGATTGAACATACCCTAGCATAATAAAACCATATATGACAAACCCACATCTGACATCATAACAAAGAAAAACTAACAGCCTTTCCTCTAGAAACTGAAAAAGACAAAGATGTCCATTTTCCCTATTCTTATTTAATACAGTATTGGAAGTCCTAGACAGAGCAATCAGATAAGATTAAAAAGGTATACAAATTGGAGAATAAAATGTCAAATTCTCTCTTTTTGCAAATTATATAATACTATATCTAGAAAAGCATACATTATTTTTGAAACTCTTAAATCTGATAAATAAACTCAGTAAAGTTGCAGGATACAAAATCAACATACACAAGTCAGCGGAATTTCTATATATCAATAATGAACTAGCTGAGAAAATTATCAAGAATGCATCCTCATAGATAACATTTACAAAAGTAAAATAAAATACCTAGAAATATTTTTACCAAGGTGGTAAAAAAATCTCTGCAAAGCGATGTACAGAACACTGATGAAAGACAGCAAAGAGGACACAAAAAATGAAAGATATCTCATGCTCGTGGATCAAAAGAACTAATATTGTTAAAATTACCCTACTCCCCAAGTCAATATAAAGATGTAATGCAATCCCTATTAAACTGCTAATAGCATATTCCACAGAAATAGGAAACAGAATTCTTAATATCATATGAAATCAAAAGAACCTGAATAATCAAAGCAGTCCTACACACAAAGAATAAAGTTGTAGGCATCACACTACCTGATTTCAAAATACATTACAGGGCTATAATAAACAAAACAACATCGTACTAGTATAAGAACAGACTCATAAATAAATGGAACTGAGCAGAGAACCCCAAACTAAATCCATATATTGACAGCCAACAGATGTTCAACAAATGTGCCAGCAACATATGTTGGGGAAGGGTACCCGTTTCTTTAAATGGTGCTGAGACAACTGAATATCCATGTGCTAAAGATTGATGCTGGATCCCTTTCTCTTGTCATATACATAAGACAACCAAAGATGGATTAAAGACTTATGACCCAAAACTATAAAACTGTTAGAAGAAAACGTAAGGGAAGTACTTCAGAACATTAGTCCAGGCATACATTTTATGAGTAACAACTCCAAAACACAGGCAACAACAACAAAAAATAGGCAAATGAGATCATATAAAACTAAAAAGTGTCTGCACAGTAAAGGAAATAATCAACATAGGATGTAGCCTGTTAAGTGGGAGAATATATTTGCAAACCATTCAACAAGGGACCAATATCCATAATACACAAGGAACTCAAATAAATAAAGAGTATAAAAATAAATGATCCCATTAAAAAGTGAGCAAAATACAATAGATATTTCTTTTAAAAAGATACAAATAGTTAACAGGTACAAAAAAATGCTTAATATCACTAATCATCAGGGAAATGCAAATAAAAATCACAACAAAGTATCATCTTCAGTAAGATGGTGATTATTAAAAAGAAAACAAATAACATATGCTGGCAAGGATTTGCTGAAAAGGGAACTCATACGTTATTGGTGGAAATGTAAATTAGTATAGCCACTATTGAAAACTGTATGAAGATTTATTTTAAAAAATAGAGAACGACCATATGATTCAGCAATCTTACTAGTAGTAATTTATTCAAAGGAAAATAAATCAGTATATCAAAGAGATACCTGTACTCCTATGTGTATTGCAGCATTATTCATAATAGCAAAGATATGAAATCAGTCTAAGTTTCCATTAATGGACAAATAGAAAAAGAAAATGTGTTCCATGTGCATAACAGAATACTATCCAGTTATAAAAATTGAAATCTTGTCATTTGCAACAACATAGGTGAAGCAAGAGGTCATTATGTTTAATGAAATAATTCATGTACATAAAGACAAATATTGCATATTTTACTAACACGTAGGAGCTAAAAAAGTTGACGTGGAAATAAAGAGTGAAATGATAGGTACCAGAGGTTGGGAAAGGTATGTGTGTTGGGAAGGGATAAACAGAGGTTGGTTAATGGGTGGAAACATACAGTTAGATAGAAGAAATAAATTGCAATGTTGGATAACAGAATAGGGTGATTAATACTAACAATGTATTGCATGATTCAAAATAGCTAGAAGAGAGAATTTGAAGTGTTCTTAACGTATAGAAATAATAAGTACTTGAGGAGATAGACACCCGAATGTCCTGAGTTGATCATTATTAGTCTATGCAGGTGACAAAATACCACGTGTATTCCATAAACTTGTACAAATATTATGTATCAATAAAAAGATATAAATTTTGTCATACCACTTCCCGATTTCCCATTAAACTCTCCTCATATTTGCTTTAAGGCCTCTACTTATGTGGCACATTCTCTAACTATACTTGTCCACTGGACTTTTCAACCCAATAGACATCTCTATCCCCTTCAAACATGGTGAGTTCATGAACAACATTGGATGAGCAGTTATTCTGCTTGAACTATTCTTATCAGCAGTTTTCCATGGCTGTCATTTTCTTTCATTCAGAGCTCAACCCAAATGTCGCCTCCTTAAAGAAATATTCTTGACTTCCAATCACTATCACATCTGGTTAATTTAATTATCTAAATAGCACGTCAAAATTTGTTTTCCATTATTTATTTTGTCATGGACTATCTATCTTTGATCCCCCCTTATGACACACAGACACAAACAAGGAAGCAATCTAGTTGAGAAAAGAACCTTTGTGTGACTCACTGGTGTATCCAGTAGTCCTACAGGAGGCAATCTGACAAATAAGACTATGATGCAAACTAAGATGGAACCTGAGGAGTGTGATAAAGAGACTGAAAGACAGTGGGAAATATGTGAAGTAGGCTAAAATGCTGTTATAGGTTAGGTGATATATTGTGAAAGACTATATGCCACAGAAGCTACAAAAAGAGAGAATTTAAATAAGCATACAGTGCAAAAGTGTATGAAAAGCAGCAGAGAATTAGGAAATGCAAGACGTGTCCTTTGGCTTTAACAGTATAGATGGTTTAGGCTCTGATGACTTTAGCCACAGTAATTTTAAAGATGCGGAGAGAGATGAAATTAGGGTCCATTGGATGAAGAAGTGAGTGGAAGGAAAGACATGGAAAAAGTGAACAGTGTTTTTTCAAAAAGCTTGACTGGGGCAGGGCATGATGGCTCATGCCTGTAATCCCAGTGTGTTGGGATTACAAAAAAAATTAAAAAATTAGCCATGCTTGGTGGCACACACCTCTAGTCCTAGGTAATTTGGGAAGATTGCTTGAACTTAGCAGGTGGAGGCTGCAGTGAGCCAAGATTGTGCTACTACTCTCCAGCCTGAGTGGCAAAGTGAGACTCTCTCTATGAAAGAAAAGCTTTGCTGAGAAAGAAGAGATGGCACATTGGCAAAGGAGAAGAAATAATAAAAATATCTTGCAAACATAAAGGAGATGGACCAAAGTCCTAAAGAAGTCAGAAGTATATGTGACTAAAACCATAAATGGAAATTGGCCTCCAAAGACACAATGTGGATAAAAGACAGATAGCTCCAGTTTGAGATAGTTCATGTTGACACTTTCAGTTTTCTTGATTAAGTGGGTGGCAAGTCAGCCTTCTGAAAAAGAGAGTTAAATATTGGGTACAGGCCATGCATTTGTTTCCCTAAGCTTTAGCCTGCTCCCCTACCTTAGGGAGATGATTTTCCTTTCTCTTCTCTATAATCTACTTTCTAAATAAACTATATTTTCCAATCTAAAAAAAAAAAGAATACTAAGTACAATGCTTGCAGAGGATGGTGAAAGTTTGGAATTTTAAAAAAAAAATAGAGATGGGGGTCTTATCATGTTTTTTAGGCTGGTCTCAAACCCCTGGGCTCAAGTGATCCTCCGGCCTTGATCTCCTGAAGTTCTGGGATTGCAAGAGTGAGGCACAGTGCCTGATCTAAAATGTTTTAAAAACTGAGTGGCAGTAAAAAGGTTTCTTAAATGTGGTCTAGACTGAGATCCACTGAGTTTGAAAACCATCCACAATAATGTATGATATTCTCTAAAGAAACTGGATGTCAGATTGAATGAGAAGAATTTGGAAATTGACCAAGGGTCAGAGAATTTCAGGGAGCTCTGGTTAAGAACAGAATTGAAAGTATTGGTAGAAGATAGTTTAGGTGATCAATCACATGACCTAAATTGGACAAAGTAGGTAAAGTTAATAAATCAATAAATAGTATTTATTACCATGAATTAAAATCAGATAATTAAACTACAGACTTAATTTGTGGGTTGAGTAGAAAAAACTCATAAAGGGTGTACTTTTACTTGTTTAATTTTTCAAAATAAGAAAAGTCATTTTTCTTTTGTCATAAAATAACATTTCACTTAAAGTATAGCACTGCCCAGAGAGATGCCGTATATCCTGGTCAAGCTCTGTACTCCTTGCAGGCATCTAACTCAAAGTACCATAGAACCATGGAAACCTTTAAGAAGATTATATTATGCACAATTGGCAAATGGGCTTTTTTTTAAACCAGAAAAAATACAATTCCAAATCATATTCCTGTTAATGAGTGTATTTATGGAGTTTAATTTTGCAGTACTACATAATATGTTAGTGAATTCCCTTATGACAAATATTGAGGTTCTGAAGAAATACTATTCCATTTTACCTCCACCAAGAACATATGATTATGTCCAATTTTCCTCACTCTCATCCAAGCTTAATAATTTTGGCCAATCTTGCAGACATAAACAAATATCACAATGTTATTTTCAGTCATTTGATAACTTGACATATTGGGCAAATTCATTTTGCATTTCTTTTCTAGTAAATTTTCCATTGACAAATGAGAGTCAGTAACTTACACAAGTTAAGCGCACAGATTCTCATGCTAGTGTGTCTAGGTTGAAAATCTGCTGACTAGCCATGTGATCCCGGACACATGACTGAGCCCTTCTACCTCTTAAAGATTTCCTGAGGATTAGATAAGTTAATATAAGCAAAGTACTTAGGAAACTTCCTGACAGAAGATAAATGCTGTGTCAGTGCTAGTGACTGTTGTTGTTATTCAAATCACTTAATCTTTTTTATTTCTTCTGAGTATAGCATTGTAGTTAAGAATGTGAGTTTGTAACCAGATGGGATTTGGGCACCAACTCTTTTATTACTGGCTATATGACCCTAAACCAGTTACTCATATCTCTGAGCTTTTGTTTACTTATTGCAAAATTGGGATTTTTATAGGATTGTTATGAGAATTCATGTATTCATTCTTGGAATATGTTTTGCAAAGAAACTGCCATGGAGAAAAACATTTAAAGAAATAGCAGCTTCTGTTAAAATCACAATGACTACATTCTGCTATAATATATATTATAAACATTAATTCTTGTCTGCTATACACATCTTAATTTATTTTTCCTACTGTGTCTGTCAGGGCCGCAATAGAAAACTCATGGCACAAGTTAGAATAATTTGAGAGAAATTAAATTATGACGCTCAATTATGGGCCTTGTTTTAAAAGCTTTGGGGGAGGGGAACCACAGTGGATCACACAGTAAATCCAGACTGGCTACTTTTAGGGTGAAGGGACCAGGGGAGGGAGAGTTTTCTAGAAACTTCAAAAAAGAATGAGCGTTGACCGAGTGGCCCAGCATGTTATAGGTGATCACCAAGAGAAGAGCAAGGAAAGTGCAATTTCAGATTCTATTCTGTCTCCTTTACATCAGCTAGGGGACTCTCCATTGACTGAGCCCAAGAGAAACCAGAGGGCACTGAAGCTAATTTAATCCATTTCAGTGAGCCCCTGAGGTCCAAGGAAGCCTACTATTTAGTCACAGGCCTAAAGAGGGGGGTTAAAAAAGAATGAGAAGTGGACTTCAAGGGGTAAACCTACACTGTCATTTTTATCTTTGCTTGTGTTGTCTTTTGCCAAACCTCTGTATTTAGCTTCTTTATAGTTCCTGGTATTGATGTCACAATGAAGTTATTACCACTCCGAGACTCTACAATAATTTTTTTCCTTTTTTATGTCTACACTTGTATAGTACCCTTTCTTATATTTAAATATTGAATCCATCTGGAATGTACTACACATTTTTTTCTTTTTATGTCTCAAATATCTAATTAGTTATTTAAATGCAATGTATTATATTCTTCATTTGGGGGGGAAATGCTATGATTTATTGTGATGAATGAGAACTCAAAGAATGGAGGTTAAAATTAGGTGTTCATTTTAAAAATTATGTTGGGCATAAGTGAGAAATAGTGCATGGTAGAAGAACAGAAAAATTATGCAGGTAAATTTAATTATAAACTTAAGGTAGAATCAGTTCTATTTTAAGCTTTTATAACATTCTTTGCTTTCAACCTACCCATCACATCCCCAGGTATTTTTCTGCCAATGAACCTGGTCTTATCCTTTTATATTCATCCAAATGTTTTCTTGGCATGTGGCCCCTGTATTGCTCTTCCATTCAGCCTCTGCTCTGTGCTAGCAGGTACTTTGTATACTTGTTTTGCACATATAAAATATTAGTGATTGCATAGATGATGTTTTTGGCTCAATTATGAGAGAGCCTCAAAAGCAAAGCCACCTTGTATTTGACTTTACTTTCTCAGTTTCTAGATCATGGCCTGGAATGCCCACAGATAACGTCATAAATAATGTATATTCAATGGAGAATGCAACTGACCAAACTGAGAATATAGATATTCTCTGGGGTTGAGAGACAAGGGTCACGTAGAGAGATAAGTTTAGTGCTGAGATAGTTTATAAAGCAGAAGTCAATTGGAAAGCGAGAGCTGAGGCAAGTAACCTGCCAAGATTCACTAGCAGGCTTGGAATTAGTAGGAGGATCTGGCCTCGGAAATGTAACTAGGTGTGTGGAGGAGTGAAGGTCGGCAGCAGGGAGCTAGCTGAGGTGTGACAGTCCAACAATTATGGGATTCAGTGAAGAGGGAGTCTGTGCAAGGTCAGAGATAAAATGGCATTCTGAAAGAGGAAAAATGGCTTCTTACCTTCCTTCTCCAAATCCTGTCTTTACTGTTCACATAAAGGCTCTCAAAAGACACAATGACAACAAATTTGGTTTAATTATCTTAATTGACTTTTATTTGTGATTCTAAAATCAGGCCACACCTTATCCTATAAAACAGACTGACTGTTTCCATGCGATGATTTGAGCAGAGGAAGTTGGTTTTATAGACCAAAAAGGGCTGCAAAAAGCAGAAATGCAACAAAAAATGGATTGGTTATTTCAAAGTTACTTTTCTTGTAAAGGTTAAAGCAGAGGGAACTTCCCTATCCTGCAGGCTAAAACTGTCCTGTTTGCAATTTGACTATTATTTCTCTCTCTCTGATTTCTTGAAAAGTAAGATTATGACCTTAGGTTTGGCTTGGCAGCATGGAACTTCAGAATAAGTAGTTCATTTTGGTTTGGTCTGTTGGGCCCTAGTTCCAGAGCTCAGTCCAAACCAATGGCCTCTTACAAATTTTATGTTACAAGGCTGTACTTATTTTGAGGATTTAAATTTTCTTCCAGCTGCTGTTTCATTTGCAGCTGACAATGACTGGCATTCTTTTTTTTTTTTTTTTTTTTTTTTTGAGTTGGAGTCTCACTCTGTCGCCCAGACTGGAGTGCAGTGGCTGCTCCCGGCCACCGCAGCCTCCACCTGCTGGGCTCTGGCGATCCTTCCACATGTGCTACCACGCCCGGCTGATTTTTTGATTTATTGTAGAGATGAGGTCTTGCTGCCCAGGCGGGTCTCGAACCCACGGGCTCAGGCAATCCACTCATCTCAGCCTCCCAAAGGCGCGGGATTACAGGCTGAGCCACCGAGCCTGGCTATGGCTGGCGTTCTTAAGATGAAGGGATAGGCAGAGCTGCAGAGCTGCTGAGCTGGAGGAGAAAGGAGAGCTGGGTGAATGACAAAGTCACTAGCCGAGTGGGGACTGATTGGTGGCTTCTAGGGTTTATGCTGCAATTTGTTGGGCATTTAAATGCGTCCATTGACTCCTTTATTAAATGTTTGAATGAACTCAGTTTCTGCCTACCATGGACTTCTTAGTCTATTAAAAAATAATCAAATAGTATCAATAAATAAATTATTGCCCTGGCAATCAATGTTTGTTTTCAATGATGAATCTTAGTCACAATCTCAGGTATTAAGATTATAAAAATAAATCAAGTCATGTTGAAGACCTTCTCTTACGGATAATTTTATTATGCATATAGTCTTTTATCCCTTTCACTTAACTCTGCTTGTGGTAAATAAGCATTGAGAATTTGAGGTAGAAAAAAGTATATATGTTTTCATCAAAATCCACAGGTATATTTATGTTTTTCACATTGAAAATAGATTGAATGCAAAATTTACAAGTTGGCATTTATATTCCGCAGCTATAAAACCAGTTTACGGGTCTATCTGCCTTCTCCAATGTGCAACTTGACTCAGATTCTTCTATGCTAGAAGTTCCATAATGAAAGAATAAAGCCCAAAATGGAATTTCTCTGGCCTCCTTAAGTCAGATGATAATTCTTTCCTGGTACTCTGAGTCATAAGACATTGAGATGAACATTTCCCAATGAAGTTGCCTTTCACCTACCTCTCTCATCTATGTTACTGGTCTGCCCTTCCATACGGTCATCAGGGAGGTGCCAGACACACCCCATCACCATGGCAACAGTTATGTGACTAACCCACCCATCTGCCTGCTATCTATAAGTGTGATGGCAATACCTGTGCTTACCTGGTCCCTTCATGATGACATGAAACAGACCACCATCCAATCACCTTAGTGACCTGCCGCCATCAAAGGAAAGGCTTAAAAGGTACTCCCCCACATTCCACTCTCCTCTAGGTGCTCCGAGGGGCGACTGAGGTGCGGAGCGTGGAGACTCAGAGGCCAAGGTTAGGAACAAAAAGAAGATGCATCTGGACTTTTCTCCAGAGCCCTCTGCATTGTTAAACTTTGGGTGGAATTTAGGGGCCTTTGGCTGTAAGCTGTGGACAATTTGCTTCTTACCAGAAGTGTGTCCCACTAATGGCATCTACAGTTTTTTTTTTAATCGATATTTTTTATTTTGATATTGTGGGGTACAGTTTAGGGTTAGGTATACAAATATGCTTCGTTCAGGCACCCTTGTTGATAAGGGGTGTCTCCCCGTCCCCAGACAGATATTGACTACCATTAATCCCATCTCCCTTCCCCTCCCCCCATAGTTTCCCACCACTGTCAGTCTTTTTTTTTAAATAGTATTACGGTGGATGTTCAAGGTCTGCTATATGAATGAGAACATGTGATACTCAGATCTTTGTTTCTGTGAGAGGCCACTCAGTATTATTGACTCTAGTTCCATCCAGGTTGCAGCAAAGTTCATGATTTTGTTCTTTTTTATGGCTGTGTAGTATTCCATTGTGTATATGTACCACATTTTTTAAATCCAGTCCTCTTTTGATGGACAGTAGGGTTGATTTCCTGGTTCTTGCTATTGTGAACAATGCTGTGATAAACATACGTGTGCAGGCATCTTTTTGGTAGAGTGATTTGCGTTCTTCAGGGTATATTCCCAGTAGGGGGATTTGCAGGGTCATATGGGAGATTGATATTTAGAGCTTTTAGGAATTGCCACACTGTTTTCCATAGAGGTTGCACCAGTTTGCACTCCCACCAACAATGTAGGAGTGTTCTCTTTTCACCACACCCTCTCCAGCAATTGTTATTTTTTTGAGTTATTGATAATTGCCATTCTGACTGGAGTTAGGTGGTGTCTCAGTGTGGTTTTGATTTGCATCTCCTTGATGATTAGTGAGGTTGAACATTTCTTCATATGTCTGTTGGCTGCCACAAGAGATAAGATAGACAAATGGGACCTCATAACACTGACAAGCTTCTGCAAAGCCAAAGAAACCATCAAGAGAGCAGGGAGACAGCCTACAGACTGGGAAAAAGTATTTGCCAACTCCAGGTCTGACAAAGGCTTAACATCTTGGAGCTACAAGGAACTCAAATGTGCTGAAAAGAAAAAAACAAACAACCCCATTATAAAGTGGGCAAAAGATATGAACAGATACTCCTCAAAGGAAGACATCTACAGTTGTTTTAAGCCACAAAAATAGTTATGCCCAAGCTCATCTAACATCTACCTTGTCTAGTGTCTGTAATGCTGGGCCCTGAAGGAAGTGAAGGCTTTGTGGGCAAGCTCTGTGGCCTGCCCTGATCCTGCTTTATTGAGGATGTGCAGGACTTCCTCTCCGACTGTACAATTTATGATGGGACTGCTGGTGTCCATTTCATCTATCCTAGAGAGGACAGGCAGAGTGGTGAGGAGATGATGTCAAAATGGCTCTGAAAAAGGACAAGGAAAGCATGGGACACTGATACATTGAGGTGTTCAAGTCCCACAGAACTGAGACAGATTGGGTGTTGAAGCACAGTGGACGCAACAGTGCTGACAGCACCAACGATGGCTTCATGTGGCTTTGAGGACTCCCATTTGGATGCACAAAGGAAAAAATTGTTCAGTTCTCAGGGTTAGAAATCATGCCAAACACGATCACATTGCCTGTGGATCCCAAGGACAAGATTACAGGGGAGGCTTTTGTGAAGTTTGCCTCACAGGAGTTAGCTGAGGAGGCTCTAGGGAAGCACGAGGAGAGGATAGGGCACAGGTATATTGAGGTGTCCAAGAGCAGTCAGGAGGAAGTCAGGTCATACTCAGAACCCCTTTGAAGTTCATGTCTGTGCTGTGGCCAGGGCCCTATGACCGGCCTGGAGGTACATAGGCATTGTGAAGCAAGCAGGCCTGGATAGGATGTGGCCTGGTGCCTATAGTACTGACTATGTGGGCTATGAGGAGTATAACCGCCTCAGCGATGGCTACAGCTCCACCACCGCCCTGTTTGGGAGAAACCTCAGTTATTGTCTCTCTGGAATGTATGACCACAGATATGGCAAGTTCACAGTGCAGAGCACCGCTGGCCCCTGTGTCTACACAAGGGGGCTACCATACAAAGCTACTGAGAACGACATTTATAACTTCTCTCCACTCAACCCTGTGAGAGTTCATATTGAGGTTGGCCCAGATGGAAGAGTAGACTGGTGAAGCAGATGTTGAGTTTGCCACTCATGAAGAAGCTGTGGTGGCTATGTCTAAAGACAGAGCCAGCATGCAGCACAGATTCATAGAACTCTTTTGAAATTCGACCACAGCATCCAGCAACGGGGCATATACCAGCCAGATGACGCAGGGCATGGGGGTGTCAGCAGCTCAGTCTCCTTACAGTGACCTGGAGAGCCAGTCAGTGAGTAGCTGTTATGGGTTCAGCTACAGTGGACAGAACAACATGGGAAGATAAGACTAGTTTTCTAATATTTGAGTTATTTCAATCAAATTTTCACATGCAGCCAACAAGTAGTGAAGAGCAGTGAAAAGTTGTAACTCTGGAGGAAACTATGGGACCCATTTTGCACCATGAGTTTGTGAAATCTGGATTTAAAAATTACCTTTTCAGGGTTTGCTCATGCAAACTTTTCTTCTAGCATGTGATATTGAACAAACTAAAACTATTTTCAGCTTTTTCTCAATTAACATTTTGGTACGCATACTTCAGAGTGATGTTATCTGAGTTTAAGTAATTTAAGTATGTTAGGTGTGGGTCTTTTACACCACACACAGTGAACACACAGTGAAGCATGGGAACAGCTTTTATTCCTCACATCACATAGAATCCCAGACTATGACTTTTATAGTTTAAAACTTCATACTTTTTGGAAAATTTAAAGGTGCTAGCTCCCTAATTCAAAGAAATATCTCATGTCTGTTCATTCTAGTTTATATTTTCATTTAAAATCCTTTAGGTTAAGTTTAAAATTTTTAAAGGTAGTTTTGAGAATTGAGACACAATACTAATACTGTAGAAATTGGTGAGGCCTTGACTTTCTTTGTACTGTGATTTCCTTTTGGGTGTATGTTGCTAAATGAATTTGTTAATTTTTTTGTTAACTAAATTTTTTCCTTAAAGATATTTTCACAATTTAAAAAAAATTAAAAAAATAAGTAAATAAAAGGCTCTCATCCTCAATCAATCATGGCCATTGCTTTTGTTAAACTGTAGTCTGGCCATGGCTGGGTCATGTTTCCCTAAGCTTTGTCCCCTTCCCCCATCTTGGGAAAGTGAATCCCCCGTCCCCTTGTATACCTTTTAAATATACTATATTTTTAAATCTCATTTCTGTGCAATTCTTTGCATCTTCCACATGGTACCGGATCACAGACCCTCTGGTCTCACCTAACACATAACTACATCAACAGCAGCACCAATACTACTAAGAATGGCAATCCTAGCCTATTCTTACACAGCAATTATTATGTACCAGGTACTTTTCCTGTGTGCACTTTTGCATGTGCTCAATTTACCTGGTCTTCACTTTGTTTCTATGAAATAGATTCAATCCTTATCTTCATTTTAAAGGTGAGGAAACTGAGGCACAGAGGAATAATGTGAAACTTACAAGATCACATAGCTAGTCATTAGAAGAGTGGGACTTTAACCCAGGTAGTGTGGCTTCAAATATCAATATACTATCCTGCTCCCAAGGTCCACAAATAATCCAAGCTGTGATGACCCAGACAGACTCTCCTGTGTTGGGAAGTAGTGTTAGCACAGTATTTTCTGACTGGTTCTGACAGCTTCTCTGGGCATTGCCAGTTGTGCTGAGGACAGCTCTTCTTCAATGGTGTTAGCCTTATTACCTTACTCTGATCTTGGGGAGATAACTTCACCCTCCACTTCTCTGCTTCTCCCTAAGCATGGGAACAGCTTTTATTCCTCACATCACATAGAATCCCAGACTATGACTTTTATAGTTTAAAACTTCATTGAAGTTTTAATGAAGGTTTAGAGATAATTCAGAAAAAGTACCTGCATAAATTAACTTTTAACAACTGCAGCGGGCCCACACCCATCATTAGGATCTCTACCCTATTCTGTTCCTTGTCTTATTCCTGTTCCACCTCCCGGTGGCCTTTGGAAGCTCAAATCATCAACAGAGATTTTCAGGCCTCTCAGAACTTGGAAATGGTTTGCTTTAGTGGTCTTTGTTGCTGTCTGTTATTAATTTACTGTCCATACCTGCTTACAGTATTGTCTGTTTCTGTGTTTTGAATGACTGATTTAATGGTGAATTAGGGGAGGGCTTATCACAGATTGCTGCCTCTATATTGCCTTAATCTTCAAGTTATCACATTTGGAACTTTGCAATTTTTCTATAAATTACTCTTACAGAACATTTTCATAACTACAGATCCTCAGACTTGAAATTCTGATATTTTGCTGAGTAGGAAGGGCTGTTTGTTTATTGTTTTTGCTTTTTCTTTTTTGACATTTATTTTTAACACTAAAAATGGATATTTAATTCAAAGTTCTTGAGCTTGAACCCCAGGTCTTACCATTTACCTGTTACGTGGATTTGGCTAGCTCTTTAAACTATTTAAGCATGTGTCATTGAATGTAAAGTAATGAAAATAATTCATACTAGATTTTAAGGATATTTCCCAAGAAAAGGCAGCTTCAAGCAGAAATACTTATATAGGAATGTGTTTCCATAAAAATGAAAATCAAGAGAGATTTCTAGATATTCATTATCCAAAATGTGTTGTCCACTGCTTAACCCTCCCAAATTCTCTTCTTACCCTACCTCTCTGCTAATGCTTAAATTGCATGGCATCTCATCTCAATGAACATACAAGACCACACATCCATGTTCCCACTGTGGCCAGAGAAGTGTCACATCGTGAGCCCTACTTAACCTTTTATAATGATAACTCAAATATTCCTCAAATATTTGCTTATTCTGCTCAGTTACATGAAGCTTCCTTCCGTTCTATGAAAATACTAAGCTGACACTTACCTTCCAGCTTTTGCAGTAGGATGTTCTTTTTGTCTGGAATACTCTTCTCCAAGTCTTCCCACGGATAATTCTTTTGTGTCATTAAATCTTAGCTCAGATCTTCCCTTCTCAGAGAGGCCTTCTCTGACAAACCACCCAATTATATCAGCCTATTTTTGTTTCCCCATATTACTGACCACTATCTGAAGTAATCTCATTTTCTTGCCATGCTCGGTCTGTCTCCCATGGCTGTAGTGTATACTCTTTGACTGCATGGACCATGTTTGCCATTTTCTTGGTCATATCCAAGAAAATAGAACAGAACCTGACACGTGGTAAACCTTCAATTAGTATTTGATTAATCACATTGGACAAATTAGAAATAGCATCTAAAGTTCTATTTGTTTATATAATTATTATTACCTTGCAATATGGATGCTTGGTTTGATGGAATACTATGCAGACACACTAACCTGTTTCCTCATAAGAAATGACTATAGAAACAAATTCCTAAAATGGAGTAAGTGGAGGGGGAGTTTTCTTGCAAAGCATCAGCAGCATCCTTCTTCGTCAACTCTACACCTACATTCAGGAGTTGAGAATGAGACACAGGGCTCCAAATTACAGTTTAATGAAGACCTAAAAGCCCTACATCCTTTTTGTTTTTCTTGAAGAGTAAAGAAAACATGAGTTAAATCCATTTTGAATTTTATTATAGTTGGCCTTTTGCTTATTCCTAGCCAAAGTTCTTGTGTAACTGATGCCAGTAATGTTACTGCAAAATATGACTACTGATAACAAAGTATAATGCATAGAGTGAGAAATGCAATTATAAAATAATCCAAAAAGGGCTGACACAGTATAGCCTGACTCCTTTACCTAACAGGTGGGAAAATCTCACACATAGACATTCTGATTTAAAAGGACTGAGGGAAAGCCGGGCTTGGTGGCTCAGCCTGTAATCCCGCACCTTTGGGAGGCTGAGGTGAGTGGATTGCCTGAGCCCGTGGGTTCGAGACCCGCATGGGCAACGAGACCTCATCTCTACAATAAATCAAAAAATCAGCTGGGCATGGTAGCGCATGCCTGTAATTCCGGCTACTTGGAAGGCTGAGGCGGAAGGATCGCCGGAGCCCAGCAGGTTGAGGCTGCGGTGGCCGGGAGCGGCCACTGCACTCCAGTCTGGGTGACAGAGTGAGACTCCAACTCAAAAAAAAAAAAAAAAAATAAATAAAATAAATAAATAAATAAATAAAAGGACTGAGGGAGCCTTGCCTTTGTTCATTTTAGTAAACTCTTCAGTTGATGTCATTGAGAACCACTGATCTAGACCAGCCCCTTCTTAATTCAAAACATAATTCACAAACCCAGACGATGTTTTAACGTAATGTTTCTGTGCTTTTTATGGACTTTTGTATTAGAATTTTCCAACAATTTTAAAAATTGTAAAATTATGCCCAGTTATAAAAACCTGATAATAAAAATTAGACAGATATATTTTTTAAAGCCTATTTGATTACATTCCTTATGTTATATAGTTCTCACTTTTCATTTAATCAATAAATGGGCATAGTCAGCAATGTCAGTTTTTTCTTAATATTCTTTTGAGAGTTTAATATAAAAATCATTTCAAAGAATCTTATCAATAAAGAATAATTAGATAAAGGTAAAGTATTTCTAAATTCTATTTTATGTTCAGAAGTCATAAATTTATAATTTTTCTATCTTTTACATGCATAGTAGAAGACAATTTTTGTTCAAAATATTATAAATTATTTTAGTTATTTAGTATATATTGATGAATTAAAATCTTTTATTTAAATGATATTTTAAATTTCACTCCCCAATAGTTCTGATGAAATTCTCAAATCAAATGAGTACTCCTCTGATTAATCTAAATATTATTCTTTTCATGCCCAAACTGGAGACTTTCTGGACATTTAAAAATATAGACATCCTTTTGATCCTAATATGTACCCTTCATTTCCTCTATACTATGTGTGCTTAGCAATGGAATGCAACAAATATTTATTTATCACCTGTAAGTGCCTGAAGATTGGTCACTAAGTTCTTCCATGAACATTATAGATAAGCTTCCTGCCGTCCTGATCCTTCTAGTTAAGTCCTGTGTTTTTCAAACTTTATTATACACAGAGGTCACCTAGATCTTGTTAAACTTCAAACTCTGATGTGGATCTGGTACATAGCCTGAGATTCTGTATTTCTGACAAGTTCCCAGGTGATACTGATATTGCTCATCTGTGGAGCACACGTTAAGTAATACAATTTTAATCTTTCTTGGTGACTCTAGGCTTCAGCAACTTTTATTATTTAATGGTGACAAACCCATAGTTTTGTGATGAAATACAATTTTTAAATCAAATACAATTAAAAAAAATTTGCCATTATTTTGGTTGTAGTTCTGCTCTCTAACTCAATTAATACCTACTTGAGGCAGGAACCAAGTTTTGCATTTTCTTATTTCTCATACGTCTGGTGTGCTTGGGATCAGAAAATGTGCTCAATAAATACTTAATAGGTAATATTCGATGATTTGATTTTAACCTTGCAGAAAGGCTGAAGGGAACTTTATGTGATTCCTCAAAGACCCCCCCATTTGACCATATTAAAGATCAAATCGATTTGGTGATAATAATCTTCCCATTGAAAGAACGTCTGTCTCCCACTCTGCCAAGCACCCTCATACTCTATCTCCTTTTTACTTCTTGCACGTGTTTCAAGCAGATAATATGTTCAGCAAGCAGCAACTGTTGTTGCATTGTACAACCCCCTCCCTATCATAAAGCACCTCTCAGAGAGTTCTTATGGATTAAAGAGCTAACAGAAGGGAAGTAGTGCCAAATCTGTAGAATACATTTGTAGGAAAACATGGATTCTCATTATTCCCTCAGTGCCTCTTCTGAACAGAAATGAAGATTGTGGACTATCGTTTTATTATTTTAATTAGCCTTTAGTTGTCCATTACAGATCCCAAAGTGGTCAGGAACCACAGATACTTACATGTGTATATTTCATAGATCTGTACAGCTTTCAGATGGCGATTGGCTTTCAGATTTCAAAACATTTAGTCCCAAGGCTTTGGTTAATTGTTACAATACTGTAAGCGTGTTAAGAGCACATACACACATACATTACTATTGTTTCATAAACACCCACCAAATACTACTCAGCATCCCTATTGTTCCTGCTGCTTTTTTTTTTTTTTTTGAAAACTCCATCTCTTGAGCTGACCTCACAGAAATGTGCTTCTCTGTGTTAAACTGCTTTCTTAGAGCATTGACTCTTACATGCCAGCAGAAAGATTTTTGTCATGGGGCAAAAGGTCTGTTTTCCTTGGTGACAAGGAGTTATTCCCAGTTGCTTCACACACGCTGCTGCCTGCTGCTTCGAGTCTATCACTGTCACCCATGGAGAGTTGCTTTTTATTCCTCTAGCATGGGTGAAAATGTGACAATGGCAATTAGTTCTCAATTCTGAATGAATTACAGGGAAAGCACAGAAAGTCAAAACCCAAGAATCAAAGTCTTGTTTGAAGGATAGTGAAGCTTATTCTAAACCAGTGTTTGTTCGTATGTTTTTAATCGCAGATAACACCAACAGAATCATCTCATACACATTGCTTGCAAGAGAGTGGATCTTGAGAGTTGAGTAAATGCTGAAAACTTTATTTATATTGCAAATTATCCAGCTACCTCAGCCTACTGTGAAATCAACTGGAAGCTTTTCAGCATTTAATTAAGCAGGACAAAAGAAAGTTCCAATAATAACAGTGTGAAACTGCCAGAGAAAAATTATGAATACAAAGGCAGAAATCGTCAGTAATTAACCCCAATCTGAGACTACAGAGGAGACTCCAAAGCGAGAAGGGAGCACATGTGGATAATACTAAATTTGCTTGTCTTAAGTGATTCCATCATGTTTGACTTAATTATGAATTCACAAAGACAGTGACCCAATTTTTTTAAAAAAGAATTTCCATGTAGTAATTCCCCAAATCTTACTGGGGTAGATGAACTTCTCATGTAGTATGAACTTTTCCCCTTGCTTTATGTTTGGGTTTTTACAGTATTTCTTTATCATTCCCAGCTGAGATATTGGTGGGGGGTGGGGAAGGGGGAAGAGAGGAGGAATAATAGATATGGTGTTTCAGGGTTGAGAGAGGGAGGGAATTCTGCCTAAGTAAATCTACAAGGTGAGATTTACTAGCATCCTAGGAAATCGAATCTTTCCCTCGAAAACTCATAAGGAAAAAAATCTAGCTTATGTTGAATATTATCTCCATCTGTATTGACACATTCCATGACCTTTATGTGTGTCTCTTCTTAGTTCTTTGTACTATTTGGATTAATTAGCATAGCACTAATTACCTTATGATTTGCTATTTTATATTATAACTCACTTTTTCGGCATCTTTAAGGCATACTCTACATCTTTTGGTATTCACTCTTATACAATGCCTGGCCACATATCAGCTTTTTTTTTTTTTTTTTTTTTTGAGCCAGAGTCTCACTCTGTCATCCAGGTTGAAGAGCAGTGGCACCAACATGGGTCACCGCAGCCTTGGCCTCCTGGGCTCAGGTGATCCTATGACTGGCTATTGAAAATTTTTTTTTTTTTTTAGAGATGATGTCTTGTTATGTTTCCCAGGCTGGTCTTGAACTCCTGGGTTCAAGGAATCCTCCCACCTCAGCCTCTCAAAGTGCTAGGATTACAGGCTTGAGCCATTGCCCCTGGCCCAGATTAGCTTCTTAATAAAGGTTATGACTTTTTTTTTGATGAGGTCCACAATAACTTTTATTTAAGGCTTGTTCACCTAAGCAAGAGCAAATATTACTTACGCCAGAGAGCAAATATTACTTACAATTTCAACAGGCATTTGACCTTTCCCCCCATTTCCAACTCATGTAGTCAAACTTCAGCAATATATGTAAAGTCATAATGCAAAAAAAAGATAAGTGGCTTAAGAGTTGTAAGTGACATCAAGAAAAGTCTATAAAAGAAATCATATGTCTTTTAAAATATACCACTCATGTCCAAAAAATGTTTATGCCTTATTATGGTAAAAACTAGATGTAATAATAAGTGAAGAGAAATAGACCCATAGGAGTAGCGCAAAATAAAATGCTGAAATTGTTAGGTTGTATAAAAAGGAACGAGGGTGTGATCCCAAAATTCAAAATGGGTAATATGTATGTGGGCTTAAGAAGAGAAAAAAGGAGAGAGGCTCTTTCTTGTTTTTAATTTATTTTAATAGCTTTAGGGGATCAAATTGTCTTTGGTTATAGGGATGTATTGTATACAGGGAAAGAAATCTGGGTTTTTCACTTTCAAGTGCTGATCTTTGTACTTCTATGCTCATGGATATGCTAGAGGGTCAAAAGAATTGAACTCATGTAATAAAGTTACATTAATTACATATTAGGATGCTCTGATTTTCAAGACTCGATATCAATATCATAAATACGGATGGATATTTCAAAAGAAGCATCTTGATTTTTAAAAAGTCATAAGTTAAAGAAATACTTGCTTCTTAACCGCTACAGAGCTACACATTGCCATGTAGATTCTGAAAATTTTGTAAATATTGGAATAGTGGCTAATTCTAATGGAAGTCTGTATTATGCTGCCTGATTAATAATTACTATAGGTATAAAGACAATGTTAGTCATGAGTTTTGCTTTCAGAATTTTGAGATTTAGAAAGGTTAAATTTATCATCGAAAAAGATACAAACAAATCATAGAAAAAATACACACAAATAAGGCTATTTATTACATTATCAGTTAAATAACCTCATGTGTATTTTATTACTGGCACTTATATATTTTAATAGCCCATAGTGTCTAGCCTCATGCTTGAAAAAAATTAATTTTTTAGTTTTTTGGAATATAACTCATCTTGAAGACTTGGAAAATTTGGAGTTATATCTGCTTTTTAGCTGAAGTACAAATTATGTGGAGAAGTTGACATTTAGTTATGTGCTTCAATTTGAGTGATGTACTAGGGGACTTTTATCTTTGTCTGACAATAAAGTAGCAATTGTAATTTAAAAAGTTTGTGAATCCTAACACCACAATTGCTTAATTATTTTAATCTTAATTTTCTTCCAATGTGCCAATTTATTGTTGGAATGTTTTCTGTTGTCCAATAAATGCAATTGCAATTTAAATATATGAGAGGTTGTCAGGTTTTTCAATAATTCAAAGTATACTTTTAAAATGGAGGTCTTATTTTAAAAACAACTTCCTAAGCCATTGTTAAAACTGTTATTTTGAAAATTAAAGAGAATTTGGCCTAATGATTGTTTAAACAAATTCCTTTGCTAACAGCATTCTACCATTGTAAATATCAGCTCTGAATGACATTACATATTTCAGGAGAAATAACCCCCTGGTAATTGATTCTTGACTTTTATTCTTTAGCTTATTATGAATTGGGATTAGTCTCAGTTGTTTAATTTTTCTGCCTCTGTGCATTTGTTCAAACTGTTCTATCCATCTGGAATACTCTTCCCTCTTATCTACATCCATTTAAATCCCAACCATTTTTTACGTTTCAGCTAAATTGTCATCCATGTAGTTTATGCCAGCCTTGTGTCTTATCACTGCAGGCATTTCCTGGGTATCCACTGGATTTTTCACTTACAGGAAGGATTCGTAGTACAGTCCATAGCTATTTTTTCTTCCAGTGTGCTACAAGCAAACACATTTAACATTCACTTAATAAGACAAATTCAACTAACTGTGCATGGATGAGGATTGGGCAGAAAGAGAAAAAGAAAAAGTTTCAAATAGAGGGTGATTTGATAGTCTTCAGTCCTATCCCGTTTCCTTCAAAGCAAATGCTCTTAAAGAGCATGAGTTCCTAGAGTGGTCCCCTCAGGTATTCTCAATCACCTATCTCTCAGGAAGTGAAATCCCATCCTCAGACTGAGCTCATTCAGCATGACTCCTATACACAGACTTATGCTTGATTTGATGATCAACCAATAAAACAATGATCTGTTCCCACACCTGGGGAAAATCGGACTGAAAAATAGAATTGAATTCAAAAGTCAGTCTCCAACGAGGTACCTTCCTAAATGGTTTTCTGGAAAATTGTTAACAGTATATAGTTTTTCTCTGGCTCACTGACTTTACATTCTAGCCTTCTCATTAAATGTGACTCTACTGAATTATATTGTAAAAATGTCTTTGCATATCTAATTTCCCCATTAGATTACAGTATTATGGAGGACCTCTCATTCTTTCAATTCTCATTCTCTTTTTTCAAATTAACACTATACTACTCCATCCTTTTTATGGCTTGATGGTGATCAGGGTTTTACTTCCTCACCCTTTATACTGCTCTTGATGCTGATGAGACACAGGCAGAGACTTAAAATGTGCTATTGAGGTATGGCTTTTCATCTTGTGTTGTAATGGGGCACCATGAGAAGTACAGGGTTGAGGTAGCAGTTGTTCCAAGGAGAATAAAGAAATATTTGAAACAGTCCTGAACCCAACCTACAACGTGAAATCAAGTCATCCGATCCCAGCTAAGACTATCAAGCCCACAGCAAACCAGCTGTAGTATATCATTGTTTCCTCATCTGTTTCGGGATGATAATGATGCTGGTAACGGTAGTGGTGGTATAATGAGTTCCTGTGTGCATCAAATGAGTTACTATGTATCTTAGTATCTGACACACACAGTAAGTTCTCAGTAAATGTCGATTATTATCATTACAGTTGTAAAACATGGTCTACTCACTTTACATATAGTAATATCTCACTGAATATTAAAACAATGTTGTGAGATAAGTACTCTCATTGTTTTCATTTAGCATATATGAAAATGAGGAATATAGTTAAATAGTCTTTTCATGGGCACATAGCTATTAAATTGCAAAGAGAGACTTTGAATGAGATTTGCTGGTTCTGGGGTCCAACCCCACTGTAATCTTCCTCATGTTCTTTTTTGCTATGGACTTAAAGTTGTAGAAAGGAAAGCTAAGAATTATAGAATGCTACTTGACTTTCTGACTTATACATACCCCAAAGCAATGTGGTACAGAGCCAGTCAACTGCCAAAATATAAGGAAACAAAAGAGAAAAAATATAGGATGGAAAAGAGTAATATCTCAAAGTCTTCTCTAGCCACATCAGGATTATTGAATAATCATAATGACTTTTATTTTCAGTTTGTTTCTAAGTGGGGACATGCAACATGTAGAAAGTTCTCATGAATTTCCTTTCTCAAATGTGGTTCTCAAGGACTAGCACAGAACTGAGGAATTCAGAAAAAAAGGAAAGCAAAGAATACAGCCTCTTTCCAAACAAAACCTACTAAAAATATTCACTTATTTGTATATGTAGACATTTCACAGTAGAATTTCAAGGCAAGTGAAGGGCCCTTTGTTGGAACACTGTATTTTAAATTCTAACGCTTAATTGACCAAGAGTGGTAAGAACATTGAATTTCCCATCGGAATCAAAGTTTCTGTTTTTGATAATCCAATCTTTCATCTAATGTCAAGATAAGTAGACTAACGTTCAGTTGCTAACTGTTTTTGCATGCTCTCTTATTTCCCCAAAGGCACTAGTGTTTGGCTAGAGAGGGAAGAAAGCATACATCATCTGTC
This sequence comes from Cephalopachus bancanus, assembly GCA_027257055.1. NCBI lineage: Eukaryota > Metazoa > Chordata > Mammalia > Primates > Tarsiidae > Cephalopachus > Cephalopachus bancanus. The sequence continues at coordinate 2,295,892 of JAPVLO010000249.1, forward strand.
AAAGGATTATAACTATTCCCACCAGAGAGGGTTCCTCCTTACATTTCAAAGTTAGTTGAGATTGTGATGGAGTCTCACTGCACAGTAGAATCTGCTAGGGCTTTCCTGCAGATCAGATTGGTAATATTATCCCTTGATGAAGGGAGAATACTGAGTTATTCAGGCAGTAGTTTTGACAAGAGTGTTACATTAAAATGTTTTTGGTAAGTCTCATTTCCAGAAAAGAGAGCTTCCTAAATTGTTAAAGGAAATAACCCAATCTTCATGAAATAGTGCCCCATGTTAGAGCTTACATGAAGGCAGGTCATGATTATAGCTCACATATACATAAGTCAACAGTTGGAGAATGACAATAGTGCCAGAACTCCACAGTCTACCTAAGGATTAAAGACTTCAGCCTTCTCTTTAGTGGTAAAGAGATTTGTCCAAAATGCATAAACACTACTTATTACTTATGCTCTATATATTTGGGATTTAGGAGCTTTGGAAAAAATCTGGAAAATGGATAACCTACCTCAAAGATCAAAATTCCTACCATGAGACCAATGGGAACAAGTCTTTTAAATACTCAAGTTTAGAGACCTGGAAGAAATGATCTTTGCAAAGTCTTGAATCTGCTAGTTGAAAAGAAGTCAAGATAGAAGGCACAGGCTAGTCGTCCTCATGATGTATTCCCTTCTTAGTAGTAGAAATAAAGGTGATATTAGGTTAGACTTCAAGAGAAAAGGAAGCCAAGGCTCTTTATCGCCTTTGTTTTCCCAAATGGAATTTCCACTTTGTTTGGAATTCAAATGTTGGCTTGCCTTCCCAATTCTGATAAATATATTTACAAACAGAACTTACTTTTGGGAATGACTATTGCTCAGTTTGGCGGGATGAAACATATTCTTCTAAATCCTTAGAGAAACCAACACAATCCCACCACAACACATACTACAGCAACTTTTTGGCATTGAGATTTCCCAACAGCATTTTCATTCTTTTTTAATATGGAAAAAAATACTGGAACAAAAGTTATTTTGGTGGATATGTTAATGTTTTGCTAAGACTTTTTGGTATTTCAGCCTTTTGACTTAAATAATACCACAAGAGATAATATTTAGGTAAACTATTAAAAGCACAAAAATATAGAGTAAAGAAATAAACAGAATATTGAAGAGAAAACATTTTGAGCAAGATTTCTAGTAACTGATGGTAATAATAGGCTCTTGTAGGAAAGGATCTCCATGACTGAGGTAGAGGGAAAAATGGGACTTGAAATTAAAAATGTGTAAGTTTAGAGAAGAGAGAAATGATCAGAAATATACTCCAACTGAGGAGATTAGTAACTACCAAATTCTAAGAGGTTGTGGTTATTATCAATTGCATTCATCTCCCCATGACAACAGAAATATGAACTCATCTGTTCTAGGTTAATCTCCTGGCCACAGAGACAAAACAAACCAACAAACAAAACCAAAAACAAAGGAAAAACAAAAACAAAAGCATTGTGGTGAGAATATGGAGAGTCATCCTTGGGAAGTCGCTTTCCTAGCTACATCATTTTATCTCTTCTTTGCTTGATGTGGCTTAATTTAGCAAAGCTGTGAAGAAGCAATGTGAAGTATTGCGATCAAACAATCCACCCAGCTCAATTTATGTTATGGCAGATGATAATGATTAATAAGCTTCCAGATCACAGTAAAGGATAGAATTATTCCACGGAGTAAACACTTTGAGGTCAGCATGCTACTGATGGCCATTGGCCTGATGATTTTCCTGAACCTGGTCTTGGGAAACAGAAGCAGCCCGTGTCAGTGAAATAGAAATTTTAAGTGAGCTCTAAAACTTCCAGTCATTTATTCCAGCGTATTTTGTCAAATAACCCCTTTTAATTTTATCAGGTTGATGGGCTCAGGGTTATCGGGTAGAGAAGAGGAAGGTAGGATCCATTATCTGTGTGATTCCAAATGCCCAGTAGTTCTCAGAAGCTAGAGTACAGCCAAATCACCTGATAGACAGATTACTGGGCTCCACTTTCAGAGTTGCTGACTTGGTAGGTCTGAGAAGAAGCCTGAGGTCTTCCCAGGTGATGCTAAGACTGCTAGTTTGAGGACCACGCTCTATAAGAACCACTGCCATGGGATATATAGACGTTGTTGGTAGAGTTCATGCAAGTGCTTTCCCAGTTGTGTCTAAAGACTTAGTATCTCAGTTGCCTATGAGGGAAAGAAAGGATCAGAGACAAGGAATATCTCCAGCTCCATCTATGTTGCTTCAAAGAACATGATTTTATTCTTTTTTATAGCTGCATAGTATTCTATGGTGTATATATACCATATTTTCCTTATTCTCTGATCAGTTGATGGCTATTTAGGTTGATTCCACATTTTTGCAATTGTGAATTGTGCTGTGACAAACATGTGGGTGCAGATGTCTTTTTATATACCTACAAGGCACAATGTTTACTACTGGGGAATGAGCCTCCTGAAACCCAATCCCCACCACTGTACAATATATCCATGGAATGAATATGTACATATACCACTGAATTTAAAATTAAAAAGGAGACTGGGAATATGTATGTAGTCTGAGAACCAGGGGCACCCAGGCCTCTTAAGGCTTAACATTCAGATAGAATTATGTACAGGTATTTTCCCACATGATGAACCTATAGCTAATATGTGTTTTAGATATTCCACGTACATTTTAATAGGAGATTATCAAAAAGTCATTTCAACCATATTAGATCAAAAACATTAGGGGTACTAAAAGGGGAGAATAATCTGGCTTGAACTGTGGGCATTTGTGACCTGAAGACTCCAGATAGCCCTTCTCACAGGGTTGAGAGTAAACAGGAAATGGTTGCAACGTGTGTGTTTGTCATTTACTAGACTTTTTCCAAATTTTCTTTCCCCTTTCCATTTTTATTCCCTGATTTCTTCTCTTTCTTTCCTTCCCTCTTCCCCTCCCTCCCTCCCTCCCTTTCTTCCTTCCTTTCTCCTTTATTACTTCCCTCCTTCTTTCCCTCCTTCTCTCCTTCTGCCCTTCTCTTCTTCCTTCTTTTTTCCTCCGTCCTTCCTTTTTCCTCTTTCTTCCTTCCTTCCTTCCTTCCTTCCTTCCTTCCTTCCTCTTCCTTCCTTCCTTCCTTCCTTCCTTCCTTCCTTCCCTCTTCCTTCCTTATACATACACACAAGTAAAGTAAGTAAGGCATTTTTAGGAAGCAAATAGCATATACTTAAGATATGTAGTAAGAGAAAAAAACACTCTCTTTAAGATGCGTATCTGCCAAATTTCAGTCATGCAAGAAAGTATGCTTAAGAAGTAAACACTTGATGTTCTTGCTCAGAAGGATGTTCTCCTTTTAGCATTCCATTGGGAATACAGTAAAAAAAATTCTCTTCCCCTGCTAAGTAGGTAACCATTTAGCTTCTGACATGAAATAGCTAATAAACATCGCTTCCCTTTCAAAAGATTGAAATTGCTGTTGAAGGCATGGTTAATTTTTAATGTCTTTTTTTCTTCCCAAAAGTTAGACCAACTTTTAAAACTCAAGTCAGAAACTAAAACGGATGTTATCCCATGAACAGATGACATCAATTGAAATGTATTTTTTTTTTCTCCAAGGTGATTGATGTAATTTTCTATTAAAGTGACCTTTGCTAGAAATGTTTTCCCTGTAATGATTTTCTGTCCCTTTGGCTCAGCAGCCCGAACAGAAACTGGCTTAAGCCTGTTTCAGCTACTTGATGTTGAAATGGGAAGAAAAGTTGACTCTGAAACAAGCAGGGCTCAGGTGCCCTGTGATAACCAACTCTAACCCAGTCTTTAACTCCCAGCCCCATAACCCTCCTTGGTCTTCTTGTAGACTCCCGCTTCTGTAATGAAGTCCCCTTTCTCTTTTTTATCGTGAAGCATCTGTGGTTACGGGGACTATGCTCTTAGAATTCCAATTAATTTGTTAACATAATCTGTACTGGGTGTGGAAGTATAAATATGTGCAAAATAGGAAAAGAGTTATATTCTGAAGAATGAGGCAAGAAAGAGGCTGAGATCCAGATACAGAAGGAGGCTGTAGGGGAATGGAGTGGAAATATACACATACAACTTGAAATAGTAGCTCTTCTCAGGTCTGTGGTTGGAAATCAAATTGTGTGTGTGTGTGTGTGTGTGTGTGTGTGTGTGTGTGTGTGTGTGTGAAATCAAGTTGTGTGTGTGTGTGTGTTGGAAATCAAGTTGTGTGTGTGTGTGTGTGTGTGTGTGTGTGTGTACACTAGCTATTTCTAATTGGTTATTCTTTGTCATTCTTTGTCAGATCTTTCCCTGTCTCTAGCCTCTGTTTCCTGGGCCTTCTCCTCTGTACCCCGTTCCATAACCTTGTCTCTGGTGTTCAACCCTGGGTCTGTTACAAAAATTCCTCAGTATATTACTGACTACATCTTAGAAGTTGTAATTTTAATTCCTTTGTTAACCCAAAATTTGTCCTAATTTTCTGATCCATCTATTTAGTACCATAGAAAATGTTAGAAAAAAAGACCAGCATTTACTTGATATTTAAGGTGATTTAAATTTTAATTGTGAAGAAGGATTTTTTTCTTTAACATGTGAGCCTATGTTTTCTCCCGTAAGAGACACAAGTATTTCTATGTCAGCATTATCTAATAGGAGGTAAACATGACATAAGAGCATAGTTCATTAAAGTTTCTCTAGGAAAATAACAAGAAGTAGTACACAGAAGCAGGTTACAAAACTGTTTTTAAGTAATAACCTGTGATTAGCAGTCATTATGATTTAGTTCACTACTTATGTAAGAAGTATCTACGGAAAAAGTTATTCGAAAGAATGTGGGTAGTCTCCTCTCTTTTGAGACTTTATGCTGGATCAACTAAGTCTACCTGGCTTTCAATACACATGAGTGTACGCACACATATATGCACAACCATTTTTACTACCATTTTTTAAGGATAAGAAATACCAATAATAAATAGAAAACAATGTACTATTTTTCTTATCTGAACTTATTCTTGAATTTTATAAAAAGGTCCTCTTTAACTTAAACATTATACATTTTTCTTAGCTACAAGCCAGTCTTCCTCTATATATTTATTCATGATATTTAAATTTCAGATCCTTTCAGAATTTAAGCATTGAGATACAGTGAAATGGAATTAAGACAGATAATGATTTTTTTGTCCATTACTTGTGCCTGAGATGATTTCAGTAAAACGATGCACTTTAATCCACAGGTCTTAAGTACAATCCAAATTGATTTAGGTTGATTGAGTTAATTTCAAATAGCTCTAAAAAGAAACAAAAGCAATGATTTTGTAGTAGGAGGATCTGGGGTTCAGCACACATATGAATATACAAATTCAGCCTGTCCAATAAGGGTGACAGAGTGAGACTCCAACTCAAGAAAAAAAAAAAAAAAACCAAAATAATTCTTGATAATGCAAGAAGAATTAAAAACAAGCAATAGTAGATAAGAGAAATTGTGAAAAAGACTATAACGTTGAATTAAATTTTCCCTGGTTCCCCAAATATCTCCAGATATATCTGGTTGTTTGCCAAAAAATGTATACACGTTTTAAGTATGACATTCTCTCAAAAGGTGGCATCAATCAAATGAATGTTAATATCAGCATGACACAGGCAGGACAGTCAAGGAAAATGGCAGAAGCACAGTAGAGCAAACATCAGACTACACATTGCTACCCTAATTCAATCCAACTTTGAAAAGTAATACATTGATAACATCTCTTAAAACGTACATACATGTTTTGGGCGCCCCCGTATATCTGATTCAATACTTTATATGACCCTGGATTCCCACTCTTCCCTTTTCCAGCTGTTTCATTATGTAAAAACCTCTTCTGTTTGTGACAAACCACCAAGATGGGTATTGTGGCTATCTGTAAAGTGAGTAGTGTGGTATTTCTCCTATAAGCCCAGTCTGACTGACTTGTTCCATAGAGGATGGAACAGTTGGTATTTCTCTTACTTTCCTCTGATTTGTAGTTGAAGCATGTTCAGTAGACACCAGAGAGGTCTGTATGAGGATAAGGATACTTCCTACTGAGCATCCTTCTATCCAGAATACATGATTCTCATGGATTACAGAAATGCTGAGTTCAAAACCTTTAACAACAAATTATATATATATTAGATTCTGTAAATATTTTACATATCTATAATTTTTTCATTATTCTCATTGACTTTTGTACTATCTGCCTTTTATCATTTTGATAATTTTATTCCATGATTCACTGAAACTTAAAGATTCTACTTTGAATGGCACTTTATTTTTCACAAAAAAAATTGGAGACAGTTTACTTTGTATACTTGAGCATTTTACAGGGATACATTTGGTAAAAGTAGAATTTAAATTAAATATTATACCTTTAAAAATCTTTTTCTTTGGAAATAAATTGCATCATCTCTAAAAACATAAAATCAGTATACACATATTTATCCTAAATGATTCCACAGTTGAGCCACAGAGTTTAGTGCATGGTCCCACTATTTACTAATCTGAAAATTTGGGAGTTGCAAATGAAGAACATGTTTTTTCCACAAGTCCAAGCAGGGGGGGGATACTATGAGAGAAAGACAACCTGTTTTTGCATAGACAACTCTGCCAAGGCCAGGCATATTACCAAAACACCAAAGTCGCAAGCAGAGAACACGCTAGGCTATCTTACTCAAGTATATTGATGACTGAACTTCAAGTTTCTCACTTTGTAAAGATTCTGTTTCAAGGAAAGCAATTTTCTGTGCCTACCTCCTATGTTTATCTCTAAAAAAAATTTTAAAGATGTATGATACTCTTGGAATGAATTTATTATTATTATTATTATTATTATTATTATTATTATTAGGAGCCAACTTTGCCCTTCCTTGAACTATAACTGTATCTCATCACTTGTCAATAAATCATTGCAATGACTTCCATCACCCCCTCTCAGGCTGAAAAGTCATGCTTTCTCTGGCCTGAAAAACTTTTGAGATTACTTTTTCTTTAATGCTTATCAAATATATCTACAAATTAAATGATATTTCAGGAGTTCCAGACATCTCTAGCATTAAAGAAGAGCAGTGTTTTAAGATAACTGGGTTCTATTTTGCTGTTAAAAAGGCAAAAGATGTAACTTTAAGTGCCTATATATTTACCTTTTAGGTGTTTATATGCTTACCTCTTTGCCCCTGTAGACTGTAAGCTCACTGGGCTGGGTTTCCAGATTCATTATATTTTTACCACTCTCTCGGTAGAATCCTTTGAATACACTAGATGATCAACCAATTTTGAGTTGAATTTTGAAAATTTTTGAAGCACATTTGCCTATGTCTACCCTCACTGTATCCCAAGGAATATCGACAGGAAATAGCAAAGGGAAAGAGGTCTCCCTGACAACATTAAGAACTGTTAGGAAATAAGGAATGGTTTCCCTTATCTCCCCTCTTTCCCCATTTCACACACATGCGCTTGCATACACACACACACCCCACTACTTTGTCCATCTTTACTTATAAACCAGTGTTAATATTAATTATTAATTAAAAATCCTATGCTTTCCTTTATTTAAACTATTTGTCCTATCTGGTGTGGTAATATTAGAAATTTAATTTGTTAAATTGTCTAATGTCATAATTCTAAGTAGCAGGTAGTGTATATTGTGTCTATACCTTTTCTTTCTTTTTTTTCTTCTTTCCCTCCCTCCCTTCCTTCCTTCCTTCCTTCCTTCCTTCCTTCCTTCCTTCCTTCCTTCCTTCCTTCCTTCCTCCCTTCCTTCTGACAGATGGAATCTTGCTATATTGTCCAAGTTGACCTTGAACTTCTGGGCTCAAGTGACCTTCCCAACTTTGCCTCTTGAGTAGCTGAGACTATAGGCTATGTGCCTTTTGTAATTTTCAAAGGTGAAGTATCTCTCCTCCTCCTTCCACTTGTCCTGCTTGCCTTAAACCCAACTCCTCTTGTCCTCTCTAAATGTGCTCTTTTACCACTACCACTTTAATGTTTTTAAACTTTCTCATTAGGCCAGGCATAGTGACTCAGGCCTGCAATCTCAGCACTTTGGGTGACTGAGGTAAAAGGATTGCTTGAGGTCAGGAGCTGAAGACCAGTTTGAGCAACATAGCAAGACCCAGTCTTGATTGTAAAAAATATATAAAAATAAACTTTCTCATTATATATTTTTCCCCTAATCATTTTCAGACCTCTTCCACCCTAAATTTAGCTATCCTGACCTTGTACCTCTTTGTAGTTACAACCTTATTACCCACTTTTCATGAAAAAGTATTCGCTAGTTCTTGTTCCCACTACCTCATTCCACATGGACAGTGCAAATCACAGCTGCTTGCCTTTTGTGCCAAACAGACAGAAACTGTCCTGGCAAGGGAAAACAACCAAAGAGCATGTTTCAACTTTTATAATCCTAGAATAAAGGCTTACAGCAGTAAATTTTATTGTATTCTTTCTGATTGTCCTGAAATTTCTAGTTGCCTTTTATGACAACTAGTTATCTTTTTATCACCTGACCTCTACTTTTTCCAAGTTCCTCTCATGAACATTTTTTCTGTATGCCACCTAAACCAATGATTTCTTGTATTCTGTTCTCACAATCGTTCTACTCTTCTTATTTTAAATCTTAGTCTCCCCAGGTGTCATCCTTTTCTCTTTTAGTGGACCCATTACCAAGATACATGACAAAAGTAGATACAAGGTAGAGAAATACTAGATGTAGATATTGGATAGGAGATCAGTAGCTTCAATTTCCCCAGAGATGATCTAATTTCTTGCTGCATACTTCCATTCAAACATTGTGGAGATATTACTATTCAATAGGATTTTTTTTGAAAGAAGTCATAATGTTATCTTTCATATTCCACCCCCCCCACATTCCATAGCTTTGTAAAAGGCATTATTGTACACTTGGTCTTCCGGTCTTGGAGTTATCATTGAATCTTGTCCCTTACTTGTCACATGCAACCAGTTACCAACTCCTTTTGATCTTACCTCCTGAATTGTTCTAAAATCTATTCCTACTTCACACAACAATCTCCCGGTACCAATTTCAAACAGGCTTCCATTCTCATTAGCATGAAGTGGTTAAATAGACTATTGACTTATTGACGTAAGTCTTCACCAGCTATGTCTGTGTGTCCCTTCTTTCCCAACTCATCGGTCCATTGACCCTCCATCTTGCAGCCAGAATGAATTTTCAAAAACAAAATTTGTCCATACCACTGTCCTTGTTAAAGCCCTTCAGTGACTACTTACCACCTATATGCCAAAGCCCAATCTAGCTGGCTTAGTATTAAAGGCATATTGCTGTTTACATTTATCTATACTTTGTTGTTAGTGACCACTTCAAGGTTGATATTGCACCTGCTCTGTTTATAGTGTATCTTTGTAAATTTTTGCTTTCCTTAATTGTGTTTATCCTTTAAGATTCAGGTTCGTTTTCATCTCTAGAAAACCTATGGCTCATCACAGCTGTTTATCTTTTTTTCATCTTGTACTTTTCTTTCTTTTTCTATTTTTTTTATTTAAAGATGCAGGGTACAATTTATGGTTAGGTATACAAATGTCATTATGCAGTTATCCTTGTTGATGAGGTACGCCTGACCCTCGGCAGTTTCCCACTACTGCCAATCCTACTTCCCCTCCCCTGGCAGTTTCCCACTATACTGTCAATTCCTTTCTTATAGTATTATGATAATTGTTCAAGGTCCACTTATTCGTGAGACCATGTGGTACTCAGTTATTTGTTTCTTCAATAGATCACTCAGTATTATAGACTCTACGTCCATCCAAGTTGCTGTGAAGTTCATAATTTTGTCCTTATTTATGACTGCATAATATTTCATCATGTATATGTACCACATTCTCTTTTGATGGGGAGCATGATTGGGTCCATGTTTTTGCTATTGTGAATAATGCTGCAATAAACATGACTGTGTAGGTATCTTTTTCATAGAATGATTTGAGTTCCTCTGGGTATATGCCCAGCAGGGGGATTGTGGGGTCGTATGGAAGGTTGATTTTTAGATCTTTTAGGAATTGCAAAATGGTTTTCCACAGAGGGTCATCTTATAATTTTGTATGTATGAATCTGTATCTTTACTGCTTTGTATTAATATAATGTAGATGTCTTTCTTTCCCACTAGATGATAAGCTCCCTAAGTCAAGAAAGAATGTCTGATTTGCTTTTGTGCATTTGTGTGCACATGGCTCACACAAAGAGATCAGTGAATGCATCTTGAACTGAATTGACATTTCTTTCATATGCAACTTTATTTATTCTCCATACTCAGTGTTTCAGAGAACTGAAAAATTTTTTCCTACTACATGCAACTAGGGTGGTGATTCATACTGTTTAGACTAATATATAGCTCATTCATTACTACTCTATGAGGGAAAGAATCGAATTCCTAAGTTGAAAGGGAAAAAATTGAATTGCAGAAATATTACTATGTCCAAAGTCACACAACTATTAAATGACAGAGCCCAGTTATGTATCCAGCATGTGTGCCTTTCTTATCATTGGATCCATTTAAGGAAATCACCAGATTTTTCACATACTTTATATCAGGAAAATCCAGTTCATTTTTTGATTAATAGAGATCCCTTTGATGTAGAATAGGATTAGATTACTCTACTGCCTTTGCAGATATCAAAACTAAATCTCGAGGAAAGTTAAATCAGACTATAAAGATATTCAAGAAACAACAGTAAGCCAGGGTTCTTACAACCCAGTCTCCACCAGGCTCAAAGTTATGCCCAGAACGTATTTTCAATTTCAGTAAAAGGCAAAATTCATTGAAAAAATATTTACTGAATATAATATTTCCTAAAAATGATCCATGCCTTAAGTATTGCAGGCACAGTGATGAAAAAGATAGATATGATCTGTTTTAGACAGACAATTTTCAACAACAGTTTTGAAAATTTACTTTGTTTCACCCACATATTTATTCGGACACCTACTGATTCTTCATTCACTGTGCTCTCTTTAATCCCCAGTTACTAAATTGGGGATAGTGATATTTGTCTCACAGAGTTATTAGGATGGTTGCATGAGATAACTTGTGTAGTTTCTGACCCTGAGCTTGGTGCAAATAGAATGGCCAATCAATAGAAATCTCCTCCTCTTTCTTGTATTTATTTCCTCTTTTCCATTCTTGTCTTCTTTGTTTTCTATGTTATTCACTAGAATATTGCAATACCATCCTCAATGCTCTTTCATTCTCTATCATTTTCTGCAATTTATCTCCTGTGCTCTCTGGACAAAAAAGTAAGCTAATTACAAGGCCACTGGAAACATCAGGCTGCTAATCTCCAGAAATATTTATTAATGAAATGTATGATGAGATTTCACTTAGGCTTTGAATGTTGGAAGAAAGACATGAGACATTCATTGAATTCTAGTCCAAGCAATTTTCATGACATTGTAAAACACACATTGTGGTCCAGGTTTAAGCTGTTTCCTGTGTTCTTCTCAGTAACATTCTGAGGACCCTCCTCTACATATTAGATAAGAATTTGCATCAACTCTTTAACTTTCTTTGCTGAGGCAGGAAAAAAGCATGTATGTCATTTCTAGTTGAATGTTTAATTAGGAACTCTTTCTTTAAAGGAGAATGGACCTATTATTGCATACAATATAGAAATCTTAAAAGTAGGTTCTTAAATCATAAAATATTATAATCCTGTACAAATATTTTTCTTGTGGTGGCTTTTGTTTATGCAGCACAAACACCTTCAAATAGGGCAATGGTCAGAATTGATGAGATTATCTTCTGCTGTGCCCCTCACAGAGCTCCCTCCCTCCAAAGAAGCCTTTGTTTCCATGGGCAACAAAGCTGCCCTGGCACACTGATTCTAAAGCACTCAGATTGACTCTCATGCCCCCAGGTAAACAGTTGCCTGCACTACATAAACACTGAAAGCAAAACTCTCTTGGTAAAAGACCTGACCAGCATGAATTGAGGGGTAACTACAGGCTGCTCCGAAAAGCCTGCCTCCTACAGTTCCCTGATAAAGGCTCCCAAAGAGAGTGCTATATGCCCTGTGGTTTCAATAATTTCTGCCACTTAGGAATGGGAGTCTTTTTGTCAGAGATTTGCAGCTTTTTATATTGGTTTGACATACAATAGAATGTCATTAATGTCATCATTGCTCTTCAAATTCTAGAGGGAACACAATGCCCAGCAAATCTGCTTATTTTTAAATCAAGGTAAGTTCAAGAAATTTTCATCAAGCTTTGAAACCAATAATTTTGGGTATGTGTATATATAATCACATATCAGCTACAAACAAAAGTGAGGGTGATTATTTTAGCATCACCAGTCACAATTACTTCTTTCCTGTCTCATTTGCAGGTTCGAATGTGCTCCATTGTATGATGCTAGGCTATTTGTAAACAGTATATGATAATAATTGCAAAATTCAGTCGATCCCAGGAATATTGTTTTTATAATGTAAGTTATTTGAATGAGATCTTGGTCAAACTGGTTGATTTCCTCATTTTTCTGTCATCAAAATATTCAAGTGAGAAAGTTGAGATAGTAAGTCTGTGAAGAAGGGACTGCGGGAGTGTGGTGGTACTGGCTTCATGTGATGTCTTTCCAGCTATAGCACAGTTTCTTCAACTCCCAAACATGTAGTTCATCCAGAAGTACTGAGTAATAAAGCAGGTCTCTGTTCCATTCTGGTGGTATATTTGTTCTGGGAGGACAAGAAACACATAGATATCCCTGGTCTATTCTCATCCTCCAGTGTAACTTGACAATTAATTATGGAACATAGTAAGACTTGCTGAAAGACTGGAGTATAAGTTAACAGAAGCATTTCCAGAGATACTCAGAGTGTCAAACTACACTTCCTACGCTGGAGAAAGAGACACACAAGCCAATTCTTATATCATGTAAGTCTTGTGTACGTATTCATTTTTTTTTAAAGATTCTGCGTTAATATCTGAAAAAATATAAAAATTGTGAAGTAACATTCAGCAATGATATCATCTTAACATCTGTATGATTGTTTATGGGGTATGTCACCTTATTTGCTCTTCACTGCTATATTTTGAGTTCAGGAGAAAAACCCACCTCATTGTATATGGAAGTTAAGGGAACTTGAATTATTTCCCTAAGGTCACATGGGAGTTATTCAGGCTTTCTGAATCCTTCTGTACACTTTCTATTCTACCCTGACTCTTCCAATTCTCAGCGAGGGAAGTGAGGGTGAAGTCATCCACTTTCAGGTAGTCCTTTAGCCACACAGAATTCAGACGAAATACACTTAGCCTTTTTAGAAGACTCATCCATGTAGAGAACTGCAGGTTCATTGACAGACTTTAGACCATGCTGCCAAAGTGTGAAAAGAGAGATACTAATACAAACGCAATTTTAGGCAATGAATGTCAAAATATTAATTACCAACATTTGTAAAATGCTTTAAAAGTTTTCTATGGATGACTTCATTTGATTTTTGTGCAAGTCCCACATTTGAGAGGTGCTGGAACTGGGCTCCACTACCAGTGGGCTCTATGCCTTATGATCTTTTTACTCCTAAGCTAATTGGCAAAACACCCCAAAGGCCTTGGCAGCATTTCTGGTATGGTTTATAACCAGGCTAAATCCCACCTGGGCCCGTTTAACTTCCGGCGGCTTCATGGCGCCGCCTGCACCGTGGCTTTCTGCAGTAAGCGCTCCAATTTCATTAGTGACAGAGCACAACGGTGAGACTTGTTCAGTCCAAATCCGCCCCATATAGTGGAAAGGTGTTCATTCAACATTCACTAAATATTTTCTATCTGCCAGGTACTGCATGGTGCTGGCTTTCTTTTAAACAATCTTAAAAAAAAAGGCATAGTCTTTGCTCTCATCCAGATTATCAACCACGCAATTTCTTCACCTTTCTATATAAAGAAGACAACATAAGGTTACAACAATTAAGAAACGTCTTATACAAAATTTCTAAAGTATGAGTTTGCTGGATGAGGTCATAAGTGCTGATGTTATTATTAGAGTGCTTATCACCTCAAATGCTTGTCACAGGACTTCAAATTTAGTCTGCAGGTGTCAGAAGAATATTTTATTTCAAGTTACAGTTTAATGTGATGATGTCTTCTGTAAGTGTTTGGGACATTTTGTTTCCCCGTTGGTAACAATAGTTCGTATTGGTTTCCCAGGAAGTATCTATCATTGCAAGATAGATTTCATTATTAGTCTGTTATTAAGATTTGTTCCTCAAACAGATAATCTGGTGTCAGGTTATTCCATAACCTCATCTTTTCCATCTGTTGGCAAGTTGATTTTGTGATATTTATTCTGGTATTTTTTATATACTAAATCTCAAATTCTACTAGACAACATAATGTAAAGAGAGATAACATGGAATGTAGAACCAGTCAGACAAGATTTTGAACCTAAGTTCTAGGGATGACTATTTTATTTACTTTGGGGAGTCAGTTAGCTTCTCTGAACCTCAACTATTTATCTGCACACAGAGACAAGATTTTCTGTCCTTAGGTTCAATTAAGAGTTATAAAGCAAATATCAAAATAGTTATAAGGCAATTCAAGAAATGATTGGCTGGGTGTAGTGGCTTGTGCCTGTAATCTGAGCACTTTGGGAGCCTGAGGCAAAAGGATCCCTTGAGTCCAGGAGTTTGAGACCAGTCTGGGCAACACAGTGAGATCCCATCTCTATAAGGTAAAACAATAACCAAACAGAAACAGGTGGTTATTATAATCCTTATTGTAACTATCTTTCTGATTCTTTAGTGGTCCTTATATTGATTGATAATGGCAGTTCATGGCTTGCTACTTTTGTGCATGTGTGGAATTAAATCTGAAGGCTCCTCTCCAGAGTAGACAAAGCACCAAAACATATTTGTGTTCCTCTTTTAAGAAAATTTCCCTAAATACACTATTTTCAATAATCTTGTTTCATGACTGGATTTCATGCAGCTATAATGAATACTGATTGTTCATCTTTGTAGTCAGTTGATTAATAAACATGAAATTCACTGATGAAAACATCTGATGAATACATAAAACCCTCAAGAACTGCCAAGTATTTTTAGGCTATATTAAATAGTTAAATGCTTTTACAGATCAAATGTGGAGCAATAGAAAGAGGGCTTTTGCTTGGTTTCAATAGTTTTCTTAGGACTACCTGATAAAATAAAACTTTTGGAAAAAGAATATTGTACTTTTTTATGTGCCAGTGTTCATAACAGGCTATAATGGTACGTAGCTACATTGTGATCTGAGAAATACGTATTCATTTACCTAATGCATATATGCATCGCCTACTTTGTGCCAGGCAATTGACTAGGCACCGTAGAAACAGTAGTGAGTGAAAACAGACAACTTATCCACTGAAGTGTCTGCCAGGTCTCGAGGCCCTAACTAGCTGAGTCAGAGGTCGAAAGACCTGGCACAAACTTGGCCCTTAGTTTCTCTTTTGAAAAATTAAAAATATAATAAGAGGCATCAGAATTCAGGGCTTGCTGAGACGGAAACATGTTAATGACATCCATGGAGGACCATAAAACCAATCCAGCGAGATGCCTGGAACTGCATGATCATCTTTCAATTTTCTTGCGCTTACCTCGTCTATTGTCACTAGTTCCACTCTTCTGTTTGAGCTGACTTAAAGCAATTCATATATGTAGTTGGAATATATAACTATATCTCTATGTCTATCTCTCTATATCTCTGTCATTTATAGCTTTATCTATCCAAATCTATATTTTGGAGACAGAGTCTCACTCTTTCACCCAGGCTGAAATGCAGTGGCACAATCATGGCTCACTGCAGCCTCAACCTCCTGAGCTCAAGTGATTCTCCCACTTCATCCTCCCCAGCAGCTAGGACTACAGGCTATGTCACCACACTTGAATAATTTTTGTTGAATTTTTTGTAGAGATAGGATCTTGCTATGTTGCCCAGGGTAGTAATCCATATTTTACAAGTTCTCTTCACACCAAAGACATTTGAATTGATATAGCAACCAATAGTAAATGAAAATCTGTGTACAACTATGCTTTGCATGATATTTATTAAATATTTCTAATTTGATTATATTCATCTTTAAAGCAGTTTTCACATTCTAAAAATGCATTCTCACTTGTGTTTATAGCACTTGATGTCTTAGGCTTCATAAGAGGCTACGAACCCGATTATTATCATGTATGTTAGGAAGCTCACGGTTTGTGTGAACTTAAAACCACTTTGTGTCTAGAGAAATGCATTAGCACAAAGTTATTTTCAGTGACTTGATTTTTATTATAATTAGGAAAAGGGTCTCTTCCTTAAAGTAATTCTAAGTTCTGAGAGCATACTAATTCTTTTTTTTTTTTTTTTTTTGAGTTGGAGTCTCACTCTGTTGCACAGACTGGAGTGCAGTGGCCGCTCCTGGCCACCGCAGCCTCGACCTGCTGGGCTCTGGCGATCCTTCCACCTCAGCCTTCCAAGTAGCTGGAACTACAGGCATGTGCTACCATGCCCGGCTGATTTTTTGATTTATTGTAGAGATGAGGTCTCACTGCCCAGGCGGGTCTCGAACCCGCGGGCTCAGGCAATCCACTTACCTCAGCCTCCCAAAGGCGCGGGATTACAGGCTGAGTCACCGAGCCCGGCCAAGCATACTAATTCTAAAAAAATGCTTTAAATATTTCAGCAAGATATTATTCATTGACTAACATCAACCCCACAGGCTCCCAACCAACTTTGTTTCTTCATTTTGCAAATCACAGTGAGACTTCTACACTTAGCTTTATTCTATTTCTCCCCAAACTAAGTAGCTGTGAAAGAGCAAGGACTTTGTCTGGTCTGTTCCTGTTTATATCTCCAGCATGTGAACTGTGCTCTACACTCGTAATCACCCGATCACTATCTGTCTAATGAATAACTGATAGAGCACACACCCACACTAAGAAGGTTCGGATCACAGACCTTAGCAGTCTCTAGACTTGGGTTCAAATTTTAGCTTGTCTCTTATAGTAGCTGTATGAAAACTAGTGAACTACTTTGTCTTCATTTCCTCCTTTGTAAAAGGGGTATTATAACTCCCGGTTCTTTTGAACAGTGAATTATATGATATGCTTCTATGTTCATCATAAGTACTTAGTAAATGATAGACATTGTTATGTAGATATTAGCTTTGTTTGTTCTCAGAATGTAATTTTCAGTTTTTTTTCCCTAATTATCCCCAATATAAAATTGTGTTTTGTTTAATTTTTGGTTTTGATTTTATTTCACTTTTTGAGTTATTAATGGAGCATACATATTTCTTCTTTTTGGTCTTGACTTGTGATCACCTCTTTACAATTAATATTTTAAGTTGTAAATCATGTCTTTATTTTTACTTATTTGTTTATTATTTCTTTGAGTTGGAGTTTCACTCTGTCACTCAGGCCAGAGTGCAGTGGCAGGCTCTTGGCCACTGCAGCCTTAACCTGCTGGGCACTGGCGATCCTTCCACCTCAGCCTTCCAAGTAGCTGGACCTACAGACATACACTACCATGCCCAGCTATTTATTTATTTATTTATTTATTTATTTATGTTAGAAATGACGTCTCACCATGTTGCCTAGGTCTCGAACCTGTGAGCTCAGGCAATCCTCTCGCCTCATACTCCCATAGTGATGGGATTATAGGCTTGAGCCACCGCGCCTGACCAATCATGTCTTTATATATAAATTTGGTTTACTTTTGACAAGATCAAGTCATATTTTAAAATCTTATGATAACCCTGAAGAACTGAATATTCTCTTTTTCTTTTATGAATTGGAGTCTCACTTCCTTGCCCAGGCTGCAGTGCAGTGGTATGCTCATGGCCACCCCAGCATTGATCTGCTGGGATACTGGGATACTTCCACCTCAGCCTTTCAAGTAACCAGAACTACAGGCACGTGCTACTACGCCTGGGTAATTTTTAAAATTTTATTGTAGAGACGAGGACTCATCATGCTGCCCAGGCTGGTCTTGAGTCTGAGGCTCAGGCAATCCTTTCGCCTCGGCCTCCCAAAGTGCTGGGATTATAGACTTGAACCACCGCGCCTGGCCTGAGTATACTCATTTTTATCTAAGTCCATGTTTAACCTGTTTTTGTTAATCAAATTAATTACCATTTAAAATCATCACCACCGAATAGAAATATCTAGATAAAGTGTGCAAAATAACATTTTAAATACTAAAATGTTTGTATTTCCTCCAAACCAGAAAAAATTCTTTTATTTTAAAAGAAAAATAAGAAAAAAATCTCCTACATGGAATGGTGCAGCCTTTTAAGCATAAAAAAACCTGTGCTGTACGTATTGAGAGGGTTTCATTTATTTATCCAACAAATACTGCACACCATGGAGTGTATCAGGCCCCTGCACTCACATGCCTTATGATATAGAGATCTCCGAGTCCTCTTTGGCTTTTATATAATCTGCAGGATCCAATAGAGTGCAGCGTATGTTTTTGGTACCCAAACATTGTTATTAACAGTGCTCAAATAAAGAGTTTGCTATGGCCAAAGTAAGTGAGGCAAAAACATGCCACCCATAATCCCATGCTCATTGATTCAGTTAATGCGATTTAATATAGTACCTATGGTGCTATAATATGATCATATCTTTGAGTTGCATGATTTCTTTTTTAGTTATCTAGTACAATTAAAATACTTTTAGCAGATATATGTATATATATCTCCCTCTTTTTGTATATGTGTGTGTGTGTGTGTGTGTGTGTGTGTGTGTGTGTTGCATGACCATCATGCTTCACCTTCCCTATTCACCCAATCTTACCATGAGCAATGCATATTTTGTTTTCCTTTGGATAAAAAAGTCCTCAATGGGAAATGTTTTACCTATGTGAAGGAGGCGAAAAAAACAAAAAACAGCAGAAGTACTAAAAGCCATCAAAATTGTTGAGTCCTAAAATTGTTTTGAGCAGTGGAAAAGCATCTCAGTAGGTAGATTTCATTAAACTGAGGGCACTTTGAAGGTGACTAAAGACTAAATGTGTAAGAATAAATACACAATTTTTCATAAATAAATTCTGTTTTGGGATGGTTGTCGATATAAACATATGTATGTATCCATAAGATTCCATCTTATAGAACACGGGTCTCTCTCTATATATGTACACCTATATATACATATGAAAGGGGGAGGGAAGAGAGAGAGAGAGAGAGAGAGAGAGAGAGAAAGAAAGACAGAGACAGAGACAGAGAAAGACATTGTTGTTGTTGTTCTCAGCTGTCAAATTGTCAAATTTTGGGCATTTTGTAGGCAACAATAGGTAACTAGAATATGCATAGTCAATGACTGGAGCGGTATCAGGTACTTAGAGAAACTGCAATAGACAGTCCTGGTGTGGTGCCGATGATGATTTTTTTCTCAATTACTTCTCAAGGAGAAAATGCCAATAGTGACTATTTTGAAGTGGAAGTGGTTGGTAATGGGTTATAAAATAATAAAAGTATTCTTTTGCATGTAGATAAGGTTTTCCTGCCATGATTTATTGAACAGGTAGTTTTTCCCTTGTTATGTGTTTTTGGCACCTTTGGTGAAGATCAACTGACTGTAAATGTGTGGATATATTTTGGGACTCTCTATCCTATTCCATGGGTGCATATGTCTGTTTTTATATCAGTATCATGTAGTTTTGATTACTGTAGCTTTGTGGTATATTTTGAAGTCAGGCAGTGTGATGCCTTCAGCTTTGTTCTATTTGATTGCTTTGATCTCTTTCTCAAAAGTATGTTTATTAGACCATCTGTGATACAAAGATAAATTTTCCTATTTTCAGATTTCATCTTACAGACCAAGGCTGAAAGTGCTAAGGCAGATTCTCCTAGGATCAACCTAATCCTTAAAAGTTCAGCACTTTTTGTTGATGGGAGTGTAAACTAGTACAACTTCTGGGGAAAACAGTTTGGCAATTCCTAAAGATCTGAACATCAACCTTCCATATGACCCTGCAATCCCCTTACTGAGAATATACCTGGAGGAACTCAAATCACTCTACGAAGAATACCTGCACACGCATGTTTATTGCAGCATTATTCACAATAGCAAAAACATGGAACCAATCGTGCTGCCCATGGAAAGAGGACTGGATTTAAAAAAAATGTGGTACGTATACACAAAAGAATATTATTCAGCCATAAACAAGGACAAAAACCATGAACTTCGCAGCAACTTGGAATGGCTTAGAGTCTATAATTCTGAGTGATCTATCACAGAAACAAAGAACTGAGTATCATATGTTCTCACTCATCAGTGGACCTTGAACAACTACTGTAATACTATAAGGAAGAGATTGGCAGTAGGGGAAACTGTCAGGGGAGGGCGAGTGTGGGATTGGCAGCAGTGGGAAAGTACTGAGGGTCGGGGGGTACACCTCATCAACAAGGGTACCTGCATATCGAACATTTGTATATCCAACCCTGAATTGTACCCCACATATTAAAAGCTAAAATTTAAAAAAAATTATAAATATAAACATTTTTTAAAAAAGAAAGTGTATGAGCTTTTCTGAATTCTGGGATTCAGTGCAGCACAGAGGGCTCTGGCTCTTTCCTGTGCCATGTCTTCTTTTGTGAACCTGCATTTTGTGGAGGAAGTTGCTGAAGGTGGACCACAGCAGGGGTTAGCTTATCATCAAGCCAGGGGTTTCTTTTTAGTTTAGATTGGGGCACATTAACCAGGTTACCTTGGTACCTGACTACCAGGTATATAATTAACTTGGTAACCCTAGTCCCGCAGAAGACCCTCTATAAAAAAAGAAAGTAAAACTTTGATTTGGTTATTTGGGGTCTTTTTGATTCCATATGAGTTCTAAGATTGCTTTTCTCTTCTGTAAAAAATGTCATTGAAATTTTGATAGGGATTGCATTGAATCTGTAGATCACTTGGGGTGTGTGAACCTTTTAACAACATTAATTTTTCCAATCTTTGAATATAGGATATTTTTCTATTTGTTTATGTCTTCTTCAATTTCTTTTATCACCGTTTAATTTTCTGTGTACAGATCTTTTATCTCCTTAGTTACATTTCTTCCTAAGTATTTTTTTTTGATGCTACTGTTTAAAGACTTAAAATAAAACCTGAAACTGTAAAGTCACTAGAAGAAAACAGAGAGAGAGCTTTTTGACATTGGTCTTGGCAAAACATTTTTTGATATGACCCCAAAATACAGGCAACAAAAGCAACCATAAACACATGGGATTTCATCAAACTAAAAAGCTTCTGCACAACAAAGAAAATAATCAATGAAGTAAAGTAAACATGCAAACCATACATCTGATAGAAGTGAATACTCAAAATATATAAGGGACTCAAACAACTGAATAGCAAGCAAGCAAATAATCCAATTTAAAATGGGCAAAGAACCTGAATAGATTAAAAGAAGACATGCAAATGGACAGCAAGTCTCTAAATCTGCGATCAACATCACTAATCATTAGGGAAGTGCAAATTAAAGCCGCAACGAGATATCATCTCACATTTACTAGATTGACTATTATCAAATAGATAAAAGATCTGTAATGAAGAAGATGTGGAGAAGAAGGAACCCTTTTACACTGTTGGTGTAAATGTAAATTAGACAGTCATTATGGAAAATAGTATGATAGTTCCTTAAAAAACTAAAAATAGTACTACTACATGACCCAGCAATTTCATTTCTAGGTATATATCCAAAGGAAGTGTAATCAACATGTGAAGTAGATATATATATGCCGCCATGCTTATTGTAGCATTCTTAACAAGAACCAAAGTATGAAAAGGACTTAAATGTCCATCAATGAATAAATGGCTGAAGAAAATATATCTACAATGGAATCTTACTCAATCTTTGAAAAAGAAAGTAATCCTGTCATTTATGAGAACATGGATTTATCTAAAGAACATCATTCTAAGTAAAATAAGTCAGGCACAGAAAGGCAAATACTGCATGATCCCACTTATATGTGAAATCTAAAAAGTTGTACTTAGATGCAGAGAGTAGAATGGTGGTTACCAGTGGTGGGAATTGGGGAGCAGTGAGGGAATGGCAAGATGTTTATCAAAGGGTATGAAGTTGCAGTTAGGACGATAATTTCTTGGGGTCCATTGTACAATGTGGTTACTATAGTTAGCAATAGTATGTTGCATTCTTGCAAGTTACTAAGAGAGAAGTTTAAATGTTCTCACAACAAAAATATAAAGTATATGAGTTGACACGTGTTAATTAGATTGACTTAATAATTACCTAATGTGTACATATAATAAAACATCACATTATATGTCATATATATACACATATATATACGTGTGTGTGTGTGTGTGTGTGTGTGTGTGTGTGTGTGTGTATAATTTGTCAAGTAAACCTTAAAACCTGAGGGAAAATGTGTTAAAAGTAGCACTTAAAGGGAATGCAAGGGAAGTGGAAGGTTAACATCACTTACACCATAATTTTCCCTAAACTAGTTCTAGTAACTCATCTTGACAGACTACTAACTGCCATAGAACATCTTCCTACTTTTGAAGAGTTAGAAAAACAAAATTTAGAAATTACAGAAATAGACACTATATCAGAGAAAATAACTATGGTATATTATAATGGGACTAAGATAATGTCTCCTGCAGCCATTATTCCTTTAAATTTATTTAAAGAAAGTGATCATTTGAGGTGGTAAGATTTAACTAATTTTTAGTCTACTCTTCTGATGTTTCAAAGACTTAGAACATTAGGTTATTAATTTTCTCAGCATCTGCATATAGCTTGCAGGTAATAAATATAGGTTTTTAATTGTGTTGTTTGAGTTCCATGTTTGCCCTGAACTCTACTATATTATTATTATTTATATGGAACATTAAGGTTATGGCCATCATGACCCAAGGCTAGAGTTTCTGAATAAGAACTGAATAAAAGAAGGTTTAGTCGTGTTGCCATTGAAAACCTAAAAATTTTTTTTTGTTATGATTCTCATTAGAGTGGTCTATTTTGCTTTACACTCTGAAGGAAAATGTGGCTTTCACGGAGCTAGAGACACATACACAGTTGTACACACAGGAATGCATACATACACGGCTGAGGTTTCCTCAGCAACTTTAAATCAATTGTTTCTTTAACTTAAGAAAAATCCTTACGTAGAATGGGGAGTAGACAGTGCAGTAGGAAGAGCTCGTATGAAAGGCAAATCAAATGAGCACCATGCAATTGCAAAACAAAACAAAAAAAACACAAAACAATGTTAGTCGGCCAGCACAGGCTCGGCTGTTGCAATATTTTCTTAATGATGAACATCTCACAGTTTCTTTCTATTCTGTTTGACACTAAGCATATTTGTACTGGTCTCACCATAATTCAATTTACTGTTCTGTAAAAAAATTTTTTAACACATTTTGAAATACAGAAGACAAAACCAAACTTTTAACAATTTCCAAGATTACTATTAGGGCTTGTTATATAAATGACACTAAGTTGGTCTAGAGATCAGGCATTGATGAAACTTAAACTTGACTAATTTTAATTTGATTCTTAGTGAAGTCCTATAGCTCTAGCTTTCCTTAATTACCCACTTTTAAAAGCGATGATGTCTACTTTTGTATGAGTCTCTCATTTGGGCTTTTTAATTTATCACCAATTTGGATTGTAAAGTACTTGTTTCGGATGGCTGTGGTAGAATCTGCCCTATTGCCAATAACATCTCTTTTAGTGGTTACCCTGAGAGAATGTGGATTCTATGCCTCTGGGTCTGTCCTGCAAAAAGGGAACTAGATTAAAGTAAAATATGTGGTAGAATCAAACTTGATTCATCGTTGGGTCTTCTGTTATCATAAGATCTCATATATGGTTCTCTCACTAAAAGAACATGACTTTTGGTTTCAAAATCCTGAACTTTCCAGTGACGTTATACCCTTGCAGGTAGAGGAAAACACAGAAAAAAAAAATCTTGTTAAAGATGGCAAGAATGTTAGAAACAGTGAGACCAGCATTCATTTAAGTGTCCTGGGAAAAAAGTTTTGCAGACTCTATAACCACACAATATTTAAAAATTGGCATGTGTGATTATTTCATACCATACATATAATTTCTAATTCGTATAAAGGTACATATTTGTCAAGTGGCTGAGGAAAAGCAAAACTAAAAATATAGGAGTGTAAAAATATTTATCCCGAGACATAATGTTGGTGGTAACTAATAAGTGTTTTTATGCCATGGTAGACAATATAAATGCTGACATAAATGTGTGTAAGGTAGGTAGGCAACTCTAGGAAATGTGCTGTTGATTTTGTTAGTTTTAAAAATTCAACATTCCTAAATTAGACTCAACAACATGTCTGACACAATAACTAAAGCAGTAAGTACTGAATTACAAGGTAATTGGAAAACAAAACGTGAGAGATCTCTCCTGTTACAGATTGGTTACATTAGACACATTTAAAAGACAAGTGGACAGCCTTTTCTTACCAATAAGTACATGTGTAGTCTGGTATGGCTTTCATGTAATAGCGAATACTTTTAGACTCTGGAGGCAGATAATTTACTCTGGAGGTTTGACTGTGATCTCACACTTATGATAAGTGAGATTAAGAGGACAGGAGAGGTGAGGAGGGTTTTATAAAGGAGCTATTTGCAAAGAGGTCAAGAAACCCAACAAGGGTTTACTACTCTTGGACTCCCAACAGGTGGGAGACCTTTGCTATGTCTGAAAGAGTAGCAAGGAAAAATCGTCAGAATTCTGAGGCCTGCCTGACAGGTGATCTGTAGGAGAGGGACACAGATGACCCACAGTGACCCAGCAGAAAGACACCTTGGGAAAATAAATACCCTACCTTTATCCCACCCTATAACTGGCCCTCAAATTATCTGCCTATCGTCCACTAGACATACTTAGGAGAAGAGGAAATGGAAATACATAGAAGCAGGTCATTAAGGTCAGTTCTACATCAAGAAGGAGGAGCACAGAAACCCGGGAACGCATTTGGGGAAGGCGGTGAAGTACACCCAGCATGTACATCATGTTCGTGGACATCAGATCACCAAAAAGAAATCTTTCTGTTATTCAATTTCAGTGACATGTCTATCTCTCTCATGCAATTCTTTACACCTTCTTGTCCAAATTGACAAGTTAGAAAAAGGATGTTATTTTATCCACCGTGTTTTCCCTTTCTGCTTGTTTGCCAGCAAGAAATCTCTAGGTAAAATCAATGACCAATAACAGTAATTATATTAGCAATCATTGTAATTGGTTTTTTGTTTCTTGTGACTCTTCATGTCTTTATTTTATTTTTGTCAGTTTTCACAGCTCTACTGACTTTTAGCTGTTGGCTATATACTCATATGACTGAATTTAAATACAGCTTCACTGCTTATCAGCTAGGTGACTTTGGACAAATGACTCATACTTGCTAAGTGTTATCTGCTCATATGCGAACTGAAGGTAATTTGTCATATGTCTTAGGATATTATTGTCAATCATATAGGAGAAACTCAATCCATTTTAGGTGCAATTATGGCTTCTGGGAAGTTATATAAGTAACATTTATCAATAATAAATAACATATACACAACTAGCTTGTATCAATAATAATAAATGAGATAACTATACTTCTTTAATTTGCACATGGAGATAGTATTTTCCTTATAGTATTGTTATGAATGTTAAATGAGATGAAATATAGAACGTTCTTTGTAATGTTGAGTACACTCACACATGCTGGTTCTTGTTATTGTTATTAGTAGTAATAGACCTTTGTCTTGTGGCAATAAATTCTCTCTAGTGGGAAGGTGAGTTGGTTGAGCTTTGATCATGTCTCAAATGGCCCGGCAAAGTGTATCTTATGTTTGGGATATTACCAGAAGGAGGAATGCAATCAGTCCCCATATCTTAGCTTTTGTTCCTGGAAATAAGAAGTTTGAGCACAAAAGAGAGACTTGGGCCAGGCTTGGTGGCTCAGCCTGTAATCCCGCGCTTTGGGAGGCCGCGGTGAGTGGATTGCCTGAGCCCGCGGGTTCAAGACCCACCTGGACAATTTCGTGAGCCCTGATCTCTACAAAAAAAAAAAAAAAAAAAATTAGCCGGGCGTGGTAGCGTGCGCCTGTAGTTCCAGCTATTTGGAAGGCTGAGGCGGAAGGATCGCTGGAGCCCAGCAGGTCGAGGCTGTGGTGGCTGGAAGCGGCCACTGCACTCCAGTCTGGGCGACAGAGTGAGACTCCAACTCAAAAACAACAACAACAACAACAAAAAAAAAAAAACAAAAAGAGAGACTTACTTAGGTTCATTTCTTTGTAGACTGGAGATCAAAATTGCAATAAGAAAATAAGAAGAATATTTTACTTACCCAAAGATTTTTAAGAAATAGAACCAAGAAAAGCAAGTTACATTTCCAAGGTTATATTTTAAGGGATAATGCCAGCAAGGAAAATAACAAAGGGGAACCTAAGAAATAGCAGGATAATATGGGCATTTCTTTGGCATAGAGATTAAAGTCCAGTTGCAAAGCACTTATGATTTACTATTCTCCCTTAATGGAAGTATTAAAATATGTATATGTTATTTATAATGTATATAAAGCTATATGGTTTGTAATCTCTAAAGAGAACCCATGTATTTTAGGAGAACAGAATCCTGGGGTAAATCAATCTACTGAAATACCCTCTCTCTTTATGATTTATACTGGTATATATATCAACCCACCAAAAAAATCTTGGCATGTCTTTGAGATATAATACAGGTTTATGTGTGTGCGTGCACATGCGCAATCACAAAACTGACCACTCTACATATTTTTTTTAATTTGGGGAAGATTTGGGATTTTTATGACCTAGATGAATATGGAATATGAATCTAAGTTCATCTGAGAGTTAGGGGCCTTTTAATTGCTTATTTGCAGCTTTTCCTGTGAAAGCTTCATGGAGTGGTAGAATTGCAATATTGCAGCTTAAGGAATTCTTGGTTCTAGTCCCAGTGCAGTTATAGATGAGCACTGTAACCTTGGGCAAAGTCATTTAACCTCCCTGGATCTTAGTTTATTCATCTTTAAAACATTGAGGTTGAATTCTGTGATCTCTAAGGTCCTTATGAGAGGTATAATTTTATGATTCTCTGTGAGTTAATTATTGAGGTCTTTTGTGGTCAAGTTTGCTTTCTTCATTGTATAAGGCAGCAATGAACTAGAATAACCTCTGCTCCAAAATTAGAATATTCTGCAGCTTATTAGAACTAGATGAAAATATTTTAAGGAGAATAATGATTATGTCATTTGATCTAGGCACAAAACTGAAACATTCAAAACAAAGCCTATTTAGCATCTCTTAAAGTGCTTTCTTCGTTCAAAAACAAATCAAGACAGAGACTGATTATTCCCTATAGTTCAAAGCTACATCACTGTGGGTGCTTTGCTTAATGCCTTTGCTGTAGTCTGACATCCTCTGCAGATTTGCCTCTGTTCCCTGTCAACGCCAGTGACAAAGCTTGCTTTCTCCTACATACACAGAGTGGATTTAAAAGAAAGACATAACAGCATCTTTTCTGTTGCTTAGATTTCTTTGGTCACACATTGTATCTTACTTCCCAAGTCTGAGGCCGCTGGTCTGTGTTCCAACTTTAATTCCTTCACAGATGTTAAAGAGACTAATAATATCCCTAGGGCCTGTCTCAGACAGAATAGCAAAGAAGGCAAAGACCGTCTTGAGGACATTATAACTTCCTTTTCAGAATCATCATGGAGTGCCTAACTTGTGCCCCCATTCTATCCAGGCTAGATTATCTGTTACCTGGCAAATATTTACGATGGTGCCCACTCAAGGGGGTTTGCCTCATCATGGTTCACTATAATGCTAAAACGCTCTGAGAACCAACAAAAATTAAAGGATGTAATTGTACTAGAAGTGAATGCCATTTATAAAAACAAGTCTTCTCAAGACAGGGAGGTAAGCTTAAAAGTCACTGTAGATATGTGAATTTTTACATTTAGAAATTACATATAGATAGATTGGATGGGTAATATGATGTACTGGAAAAGGCAGATTATATTTAAATTTTAGCCTTTAGCAAGATTATTTCCCTTTTCTCAGACTCAGTTCTCTAATAAAAAAATGGAAGTTGTATGAACTTTGTGTAGGCTTTCTGTGAGATATAACTGGGATGATTTATTTAGAGTCCCTAACATAATTACCTTGAAATGCATAAGTATTTCCTAAATATTAGTTATTTTGTCTTAGAAAACTATTATATAAAATAAAAAACTGGCCATTTGCATGTTTCAAGTAACAGAAGCCACAATTAATAGTGACAGAACACTTTTTTTTTTTACGTAATAAGAAATCTGAGGGCTGGTGGGAGCTAGCAGCAGTTCAAGAAATCACACACTAGTCAGGAGACTGAGGTTGGAGGATCACTTGAGGTCAGACGCTTGAGATCAGCCCAGCCCATGCAATGAGACCCAATCTTTCAAAAATAAAAATAAAAATAGCCGGGTGTGGTGGTATGTGCCTGGAGTCCCAGCTACTTGGGAGGCTGAGGTAAGAGGATCACTTGAGCCCCAGAGTTCAAGGCTGCAAGTGAGCTGTGATTATGCCACTGCACTCCAGCCTGAGTGACAGAACAAGATCCTTTTGCTTAAAAAAAATTCTTTTTAAAGAAGTTAGTGATATAGGGGTTAGACTGCAGTTCTTCCCCTTCCCACTTACAAAATAGCTGCAAGTTTGGGGGTCATCACATCTATATTTAAGATAAGAAGGAGAAAATGGTGACAAGTTCTTTGTTAGGAATTGCTAAGATTTATAGAATATCAACATCAGATTTCGCCTTAATTTTACTGGACACATTTGGTCACATGGCTAGGTCTAGCTACAAGGGATTCTGGGAAGTAAAGAAAGGATATCATGCTAGAATTAATTCAATGTCAGGGGCTAACATAAACTCCATTTTTCTTCAAACTCATAACCTCGGCAGCCCACCATAGGGATGGCAGCAATAAAATATTTTGCCACACACACATACACACAAAAACTCCATTTGGAAGATAAGTTTTTTTTTGTTTTTTTTTTGAGTTGGAGTCTCACTCTGTCACCCAGACTGGAGTGGAGTGGCCGCTCTCCTGGCCATCGCAGCCTCAACCTGCTGGGCTCCGGCCATCCTTCCGCCTCAGCCTTCCGAGAAGCCGGAATTACAGGCATGCGCCACCACGCCCGGCTGATTTTGATTTATTGTAGAGATGAGGTCTCGCCAAGTTGCCCAGGCGGGTCTCGAACCCGAGGGCTCAGGCAATCCACTCACCTCAGCCTCCCAAAGGCGCGGGATTACAGGCTGAGCCACCGAGCCCAGCTTGGAAGATAAGTTTTATCTGTCTGTCAGGATGGACAAACTAGAGTGTCTTGCTGTGCTGAATTCTTTTTTCCGGAGTAAATCTATAGAAATGACAGGAACACAAGAAAACAAGGATCTTGAACTTAAAAACTGGGAAATCTTTGGGAAGACCTAAGGATCCCACAAACTGTGACGGGTCTGTGTGGATCTTTGTAGAAGGATAGCTGCAGCCAGGCACAGATGGTATCTGGAAGGGGCAGCAAGAGAACAAGTTAGAGGAAAACTTTCTTCTCTTCCACTCTCTTTCTTCCCTGCCTTGCTTTGGATTACCATGGTCTTCTCAGTAACAGGAAGCAGCAGCAACAGCAGGTTTTGGATGGGCAACGTGAAAAGCCCAGCTGGGATGGAGAAAACAGATTCAGGCCAACTTTCTCCCCCTCCAACACCCAGGAAACTTGAATTACAACCTAAGAAAATTGGCTCTGCCAATGTTGCATATTTCCATGAGCTGAAACCGGAAGCGCTTCTTAGTAGAGCAGCATCACATAGGGGTTGTTTTCTGTTTCTTCTTGTATGAGTTTTAGCAGATGTG
The DNA here is from genome assembly GCA_027257055.1 of Cephalopachus bancanus. NCBI lineage: Eukaryota > Metazoa > Chordata > Mammalia > Primates > Tarsiidae > Cephalopachus > Cephalopachus bancanus. The sequence continues at coordinate 2,325,767 of JAPVLO010000249.1, forward strand.
TTGTTCAAGGAGTCAATCTATTTCTTTTAGACTATCAAATTTGTGGGCATGGAGTTGTTTATTGTTTTCTTGTATTATCCTTTTAATGTCTATGGGGTCAATATGGTATCTGCTCATTTATTTCTGATGTTATTAATTTGAATGCTCTCTCTTTTGTCAGTCAACCTGGCTAGTGTCCTAATTATTTTATTGATCTTCCAAAGAGCAAGTTTTGGTTTTAATGATTTTTTTCTCTATTAATTTCCTATTTTCAATATCACTGACTTCTGTATCAATTATTTCTTTTTTTTTTTTCCTGCCTACTTTAAATTTAATATGCTTGTATTTTTCTAGTTTCCTAGGTGGAAGTTTAGATAATAGATTTTAGATTTTTTTTCTAATGCATGCATTAATGCTATTAAATTTATTATAGCTTTTATTTTTCTGCATTCCACACATTTTGACAGATTGTATTTTCGTTTATATTGTGCACAAAATATTTTAAAATTTATTTTGATCTTGATTTTTTGACTCATGTGTCATTTATTTTACATTGTTTTGGGACTTTTGAGTTATCTTTCTGTTACTCGCTTCCAGTTTAATCCTATTGTGGATTGAGAGCAGACATTGCACGATTTCTGCTATTTTAAATTTGGTAAGACATGTCCCATGGCCCAGAATGCAGTCTGCTTTGCTGAATATTCTATGTGAGCTTGAGAAGAAGGTGAATTCTGCTGTTGTTGGATGAAATAGTCTATAAATATTTATTTATTTAGTTGATCGATGATATTGTTGTGTTCAACTATGCCCTAATCGATTTGCCTTCTGGATTTATGTCTGCTAGTAGAATAATGAACTCTACAACTACGATACTAAATTCATGTATTTTTCTTTGCAGTTCTATTAGTTTTTACCTCACCTATTTTGAGGTGTTAGGCATAGACACATTCAGCACTGCCCTTCTTTACACCTGACTAGTTTCCTTGCTTTCCGATCGTCTCTGTCTGAATGAATATAGCTATTCCAACTTTTGTTAAATAAGTGTTAGTATGGTATATCTTTCTACATCTTAATGTATGTGCCTTTATATTTAAAGTGAGTTTCTTATAGATAGCATACAGGGGGAACCCCCCCAAAATGAAATTATCTTTTGGAGGTTGGGTCCTTATAGTACAGGCTTCCCTTGCTAGATAAATATTTGAGGAACCCATTGCATCAATGTACCAGCTAGTGTTGTGAGAGGCTGTGTTTGGATTCAGTGTATTTTTTTTTTGAGTGGGAGAGATTTTTCATGCATTTGCCCTTTTTATGATGAGTGATTTATAAGCACACCTGCCCATACTGCACTGAGTGTTTAGCAGATATTGACCAAAACTAACATGATCCCTGTGTCCACCCTCTCTATTCACCTGATCTCATCCTGAATGATTTTTGTTTGTTTGTCTGTTTTCCCAGACTTAAAAAAGTCCTCAGAGTTGATCATACTCAGTGATCTATCACAGAAACAAAGAACAGAGTATCATATGGACCTTTGGACCTTTGACAATTTGGACCTTTGACAATTATCATAATACTATGAGAAAGGGATTGGCAATAGTGGGAAATTGCCAGGCGAGTGGGGGTGGAATTGGCAGTCAAGGGAAACTGCTAGGGGAGAAAGGGGCACACCTCATCAACGAGAGTATCTGCATAATCAACGTTTCTATACCCAATCCTGAATTGTACCCCACATCTTTAAAATAAAATTAAAAAAAAAGTCCTCAGAGATTTTTGCCAATGTGAAAGAGATGAAACAAAAAACGAAAGAAGCACTAAGAGGCATCAAGATTGACAAGTTCACAACTGTTTTGAGCAGTGAAAAAAAGTGTCTCAATAGAGTATTGCAGCAAAGGGAGAGTACTAAAATTTAAACATATAAGAATAAACACGCGATTTTTCATAAATAAAATTAAAATATGTAAAAAATTTTTTATATAAATAAAATTCTTCCTTGATGCTCTTTCTTTATGTACATTTGAGTATCTGGTAATTTTCTTTTACCCTAAAAAATTTATTTAACATTTCTTGCAAGACAATCCTATTGACAATGTATTTCTTCAATTTTTGTATGAGAAAGTCTTTATTTTAAAAGGTATGGAATTCTAGGTTGTTTTTGTTTTCTTTTAACACAAATTTTCACTCCATTCTCTTGCATGGATTCTGGGTGAAGCAAGTTGTAATTTTTATCTGTATTTCTCTATAGTAAAATGTGTTTTCCTCTAGATTTTTAAAAGATTTGAAAAGCCTTTGATTATACTTTAATATAGTATGCCTGGATGTAGTTTATTTTATTTTGTTTATTTATTTTTTAAAAAATTTTGCATTTATCTTAGTTGATGTTTTCTGGGCTTCCTGGACCTATGGTTTGGTGTCTGATATTAATTTGGAAAAACTCAGTCATCACTGTTTCAAATATTTCTTATGTCCCCACCATTTTTCTTCTCCTCCTTGTATTCCCATTACTTATATGTTACACCTTTTGCAGTTTTCCACATTTCTTGGATTTTCCATTTGTCTTTTTTCTCTTTACTTTTCAGTTTTGACAGTTTATATTGTAAGTCAAAAATAAAATTCTATGTATCTCAGCGAAGTGAATAGACACCCTAGGTGACCAAGGGGACCCCTAAAGAAACTTAAAAGCCATAATTTCAGACCATGAAGGTAAGAGAAGTTGAATGCACCTCATTATATTCCCTTCCTTTTAGAATTCAGGCACAACTGGTTAGCACTAACATAACAAAGTAGAGATCATAAGACTAACAAAACAGACAGTGTGTGGCAATAACATACCAAATTCCAACCTGTCTCTAGTATAGCATCACATGGCATAGAGCAAGCTCTGAAGGAAGTAAAAATGTTTTACCTCAATGTATATTTCTCTGACATATTTTGAAATGATCCTGCAAAGTCATTTCCTGTGGGGGAAATTTGTATCTACAGAGACTCTCATTCTTTTTCTGGGTCTTTCCTAGATCCAGAAGAGATTTAACTTAGAGTCTGATACCTTTTAAAGTCTGAAAAGATACATTATTTACCTTTGATTATCTGAAGGCTGTTAATTAGCAGCTTCATCTGCTTAACGGGAAGAAAAGGGGACGCATCCACACTTTTGGTGAGAATGTAGGCTAGCTCAATCTCTGTGGAAAGCAGTGCGGTGATTTCTCAAACTGGAAATTGAGCTTCCATAAAATCTAGCAGTCTCTCCCATAGGAATATACTCAGAGGAACATACATTGCTGTACCCAAAAGATTCCTGTACACGTTTATTGCAGCACCATTCACAAGAGTAAAAACATGAAACCAATCTAGATGCCATTGAAAGCGGACTGAAAAAGGAAAATGTAGGTGCATATACACAGTGGAATATTATGCAGCTATAAAGAAGAACAAAGCCATCGCCTTTGTAGCAACTTGGGTTTGGCAGGAGACCATGATGCTAAGTGAGCTATCACAGAAGCAAATAACTGAATACCACGTGTTCTCACTCACAAGTGGGCCCTGAACACTTGTCATACTAGCACAAGGGTGGGATAAGTAGCAGCTGGACACTGCTAAGGGAGTGAGGGAGGGTAGATGGAGGAGGGGGCACTTGGCAACACAATGGGTACCTGATCCACTATTAAGAGGTGGGAGGGACAGCTAGAAGCCCAAGCTTCAGCTGCATTCAGCCTACTTATGTAGTAAATCTCCCCTTGTGATATAAATAAATAAACAAACAAATGAACTAACTAAAAAAGGCCGAATTTTATGTATTTATTTAAAAATATATATATATTTTTTGAGTTGGTGTCTCACTCCGTCACCCAGACTGGAGTGCAGTGGCCGCTCCCAGCCACCACCGCCTTGACCTGCTGGGCTCCGGTGATCCTTCTGCCTCAGCCTTCCAAGTAGCTGGAACTACAGGCACGCGCTACCACGCCCGGCTAATTTTTTGATTTATTGTAGAGATGAGGTCTCACCAAGTTGCCCAGGCAGGTCTTGAACCCGTGGGCTCAGGCAATCCACTCACCTTGGCCTCCCAAAGCGCGGGATTACAGGCTGAGTCACCGAGCCTGGCCTGAAAGGCTGAATTTTCTAAGCAAAAGAAAAGAACTGTGATTTCCACAACCCCCTTTATCTTAACATAAGCATTTATTTCTACTGACTTCAATTCTTTAGTTAAAACTTCACTCTTTCAACCAATTGCCCTTCAGGAAATCTCTGAATCCACTATAACCTGTAAGTCCCCACCCTGAGAAGACCTACTTTTCCTGGTTGAACCAATGTATCCTTTACAAGTATCAATATGCCTTTGCCTGTAAATTCTGTCTCCCTAAAATGAATAAAGCCAATTTGCAACCTGAACCTCTTGGGCTCATTTTCTCAAGACCTTCTTGAAATAGTACCTAGGTCCGTGGTCACTCATATTGGCTCAGAATAAACCTCTTTAAATATTTTACAGTTTGTCTTTTTTCTCAACAATATTAAGATATCCTTAAGCTCAGAAATATTTTTGCTCTGCCATGTTCAATCTACTAATAAGCCTACCACAGGTATTCTTCAGTTTTGTTAGAAATCCCTGAGGAAAGTGAGGGGAAGGAGAATAGAAACATTTGTAAAATATGAAATATTTTTAAAATTAATGGAGAAAATTTTGTCATAGTTTTATATATATATAAAACTATGTGTATATAACTATACATATATATATGCATATAAAGTTATATATATAAAACTATGACAGACAAAACTATGACTATAAAACTATGACAAACTATGCCTATATATACATATACATCTGACTACACACACACCCACCCACACACACACACACACACACACAAACACACACACACACACACACACACACACACACACACACACACACACATCCTCTGATTGAAATAATTGGTGAAAGAAAATAGGAAAAAGGAATATTCACATTGAAAAGTTAGAAAATAGAGCAAAGATTAATCAAATCAAAAACAGTTTTTGTAAACATAAGCATTTATTAAGAATTTTCCTTAAATTTCTAAAAATCAATATACTACGGTTCTATCTAAATTACAATTAAATTATACCTAAAATTTAAATGGTAGCCTTAAATGTGTTATTTTTAAAACACTATAGTATATAACTACATTATCCTCAGGTTACAAAAGAAGTCATAAAGTACCTTTAACATTAGATACACTAAATTATTGGATAATTTTAAAAAGTATAAGGCACATTTGTGAGACAGAATTAAAGCAGTTCTTACATGGACAAAACAACCTTAAATATATTTTAAATGAACATTTAAATTGTCTAAACAAATGGTAAACAAGTTGAGCATAAGATAAAATAAATTTGAAAAAAAGAACAACAGAAAACTCAAAGTAATATGATAGAAAGAAAGAATAAAGATAAAATCAGAAATCATTGAAATAAACAGAAGCAAAGATTAATCAAATCAAAAACATGTTTTTTATTAAGATAAGTATCTCTTTGATAAGACTGAGCAAAAAAATAATAGAAGAGTTGCAAATAAAATATGAGGTCTGACAATTAGGTTCGTGAACCATCTGAAGAAAAGTGTTCCATACCTCCTTGCTGAATATCACCACAGTCACCTTCAAAGCACTCCCCTTGGGAAGCGATGCACTGATTCCAGCACCTAGTCCACCGTCAAAGCAATTTTGGAACTCTTTTTCTGGAACAGCCATCAGAGCTGTCATTGTGAGAATGTTGGAGTTTGAATTACAGCAACCAACGAACATTAAATTCCTTGTTAAACTTGACAAGAGTGGAAGTGAAATCAGGGACATGTTAGTCCATGTTTATGAGAATAATGCCACGAAGAAAACGGCAATGAACAAATAGATCAAACGTTTTTCTGAGGGGACAGAAGCCGTCACTGATGATGAAGAGAGGTCTAGATGGCCAGTCATAAAGAGAACTGACACAAACATTGTAAAAATTCATCTAATTGTATGTGAAAATTGTTGGCTGACTTTGAGAAGCATAGCACACCAAATAAAATTGATAGAAAAACAGGAAAATCTTAATTGAAAATCTTTGCATAAGAAAGGTATGTGTGTAAATAGTCCAGTTCACACAGTACTGTCTGTGAGGGAGTAAACAAATAATTGTATTGGAACATCTTCCCTACTCACTGGTCTGGCCCCTGATATCTTTTTTCTTTACCCAAAGATAAAGCAAATATTGAAAGGAAGACATTTTGATGCCATTCAGGACATTTAGAACATCAGATGATGACAGTCAGGACATCAGAGCTGTCCTCGTGTTACCCTTGATGTCTTGAATGTCATCAAGTGTCTTCCTTTCAGTATTTTCTTTATCATGTGAAAAGAAAAAAGTCACTGGGGGCCAGATGAGGTGAGTAGGGAGGGTGTTCTAACATAGTTACTTGTACAGAGTAGCCAATTTAAGCGCACGGTGGCAAATTTGCAAACTTAATTGTCAAGCCTCAACAAATAATGATAACAGCTCTGATGGCTATTCCAAAAAAAGAGTTCCAAAATTGCTTTGACAGGTGGACGAGGCGCTGATGTCGGTACATAGTTTCCTAAGGGGAGTACTTCGAGGGTGATCATGGTGATGATATTCAGCAATGAGGTATGAAGCACTTTTTCTAGGATGGTTTGTGAACCTAATTATTGGACCTCGTATATAGAAATGAAATATTTAAAAGCAACACCATATTATTAACTCTGCAATAATAATTTTAAATTTAATGAGACTAGTATAATTTCATTCATCAACCATATAATAATAATAAAAACAGTGAAATACATGTATAGTTCCATACATGTTCTAAGACTGCTGTCTTTGGTTTCCAACATGATTTCATTTTCAACTGCTGTATGATGTAATTAAATCTGAATTTCTTGAGGAATTTTATTTCTGAAGAAAAATTGCTACTGACTTTCCATAGAAGAATGTTGCCGGTTCTTTTATTAAAATGAAAATTTAAAGTGTCTTCTTAACATTTTTACTTCTTTTGAGTGAAATTTGGTTTGAGGGTGAGAAATTGAAGAGAAAAAAGAAACCTCTCTTGAACACACAGGCACATACAATACTGTCTTTGAATTAGGCTGCCCGAATGTTCTCTTCTTAAGGAGATTGCTTACAGCTAGGTCTATTTTTCCTGCAATGCCTCATTAGCTCTGAACACATTTTTCCCTAGATAAATTTAAAAGCTCATCCTAATTAGACTTTACTGGGGTGGTCTGAGTTATTTGATCCATTCAGAAAAAAGATAGGAAAAAAAAAAGATTACTGTGATTGTGAGGATTACTTTGGTGATTTTAAGCTTTGGGTTAAGACATGGAATTTTCAACAATACGACCTCAACGCCAGGCAACAAATAATACTCATAAGTAATCTTTCTCTTTCATTGTATTGAGTACTTTTATAGTTGTAATATTGTTTTCATCTTCCCCCAAATCATTTTATTTTCGGCACCATTTTATTTTACCAAATCATTCAAAACAAAGTAGAGTTACTTGATGGTAAAGGGACTTGAGTGTGAAAAATTGCATTTCAGGATGTACCCCTCTCCAATTCTACTATCAATATCCTTCACAAACTTTCTCCTTACCTGTCCTATTGCAAAAACTTTCAGTCTATCCTTTACATCCATGGCAGAACTTGGATCCAAAACAGCATGTGTGAGACATCCACTCTAGGTATTGAGAAAGTTCCTTGCTTTGTCTCCACCAGAATCTCTAAAACATTATCATTTTGTTTGCTACTTATTAATCTGTATCTACTATATACATGGTCCCTACTGGTTACAAAATTGTTTGTCTTCTTCTGTTATATCTTAATAATCTAGCTATAGGAAGTACTGCATATTGTATATGAAAAGTTTAATGTGAAAATGAACAAGTAAATGAATTGACCTGATCTGAGCATGTCGCATTAATATTTTCTTACAGATGACATGATATAATCTCAAATTCAAAGTATGGCACACGATTTCCTTCACAAGTAAGATTTCTTCTACTTTTTAAGCATGTTTTTAGTTAGTCCTTCAACAAATACTGTGCTCAAATGTTACTCAGCTTTCCCATAACATGCTGTTCCACTTATCTTCTCTATATTTCATCCTAGTATTTTAGTATTAGAATTGTCATATACATAGAAAAATTGTTAGAAATGTTATTGAACAACTATGTTACCTTCTACTTTGATCCCACAATCAACATTTTGTTTAATTTTGTCTAATTCTCTACCCATCCATCAATACTTTTTATTTTCATTCATTTCAAAAAGAGTAGCAGCTATTGGTACATTTTATCCCTAAACTTTCAGCATGCCTGAAAGTATAAGTTATTGTGTGTGTGTGTGTGTGTGAAATTGACAGAGTGAAGAGCAAAAATCTCAAATATACTATTTAATGAAGTTTGACAAATACATGTAATCTGTGCAACTGAGTAACTGCAAATTATCAAGATACCCACCCACAGAATTCCCCCAATATCCCTTCTCAATCAATCCTAACTCTCTACCTTTTCAAATACAATTACAGTTCTGTCCTGCTTCTTTAAAGCTACAAATTAGTTCTCCTTTTCTTAGAATTTCATATACATGGAATCACAAATGTGCTCTTTTTTCTATAAGGCACCTTTTTCTCAGAATAATGGTTTGGAGATTCATCCATGTTGTTGCACATATTAGTAGTTTGTTGTTTTATTACTAGGTTGTGTTTTATCATGTTAATACAGCACAATGCTTTGCAGTAACCCTGAAAGAAACCAGGGTTACTTTCAGGTTTGGGATGTTATGAATAAAACTTCTATAAGGATTCTTACATACGCCTTTTTGTTCATATCAGTTTCCATTTATCTTGGGTAATTACCTAGGACTTTTGGGTGTTAAATAGTAGGTGTATATTTAATTTTATCAGAACGTGCTTGAATCACTTGTATCTCTCTGCACATTTACCAACAATGTATGAAAGTATGAATGCTCCATAGCTTGCCAATAGTCAATATTGTCAGTCTTGATTCTGGCTTGTGTAGAGTGATTTCTAATAGTGGTCTTAATTCACATTTCTTTGTTGACTACTGAGGCTGAGCATTTTGTCCCTATGCTTATTGATTGTGCTGTATCTTCTTTGGTGAAATTTCTCTTAGATTTATTCCCACTTATTAATTGAGATGTTTTGTCATTTTGTTGTTGATTTATAAGAATCCTTTAATATAAGGTAAATTAATTTATTGATTAAAACTCACCAAACTGAATTGAAAACCACTAATTTAATACTTAACATGAAGACTGGATCAAAATTTATGTTTCTGAATCATCATTTTCATTAACGATTATGATAATAAAAAATAAAATGGGAATGCAATTGCTTAAGGGAAAAGTACAAAATGCACAAGACAATTTGTAGCCACTATGTATGTTTCCTTACACTGGAGCTGTAAGGAAAAAAAAAAATTAGATGCCAATGAAGAGTCACTCAAAATTGTTTTGCTATGCTGCAAGTGAGGCAATTTCCTTAATTTTAACTAATATCTAACCAGTTGTGTTCTCATTTTATCACTGAGTACCTAGTGAGAAACAGAATTTATGGAGTCATGTTCGTTGAGCTCTATGCTAATGGGAAGAGACAGATAACTACGTATATGAGTACCACTAATGTAGTTCAACATGGAGAAGATGGATGGCTGAGTGTGGTATCAGATGGGTGGCAGAGCAAATCCTCTCTGATAAGGGGATGTTTTGATCAGGGATCTCGATGAAACGAGTTCCCAGGGATATAATGAGAAGAACATGTTTGTCCTCTGGATAGTACTGAACAGATATTAATTCTGATTTTGATTTATCTTTATCTAATCATCATACCCTTCAATTTTCTTTCATAGTTTTCTGAGTACAAACTTTAGTGTTTAGGACTCTTTCCACTGTATTCTTATTGTTCATCTTTGATTGAAATTATTCATGTTAGTAGTACAGTTCACTATTTTATTTTATTTTATTTTTTGAGTTGGAGTCTCACTGTGTCGCCCAGACTGGAGTGCAGTGGCCGCTCCTGGCCACCGCAGCCTCGACTTGCTGGGCTCCGGCGATCCTTCCGCCTCAGCCTTCCGAGTAGCTAGAATTATAGGCATGCACTACCACGCCCGGCTGATTTTTTGATTTATTGTAAAGATGAGGTCTCGCTGCCCAGGCGGGTCTCGAACCCACGGGCTCAGGCAATCCACTCACCTCAGCTTCCCAAAGGTGCGGGATTACAGGCTGAGCCACCGAGCCCGGCCCAGTTCACTATTTTAATTTGGCTTAAGCTTGACTAATATATAAGTCCAGAGATACAAAATACCTTTTGGTTGAATTATTGTGGTTTAATTTCATTCTTAGAAATCACCCTTATCATATTATATTTTTAAGTATATATTTTGTTTGGTTATGGCCTGTACTTAGCCATATACACTTATTGGTTTGAAACTGTTTCACATTTTAGATAGTAATGGTTAGAAGGAACCCATAAAATAAAGATTGATGCTAAATATCAGAGAAGAAAGAAAAAGTAAACTTTTAATAACAGAATAAAATAGTACATAACTAGATTATTAGGTTTAACTGTATATTCTGTTTTTTAAAAAAGCATTTGCACAATAGATGATTCATATACTTTGATGATTTTAGTGATGATATTTTGGGCTTATAACTAACTTTAGTGACATACAATGATATTTTAAATGAAAATATGGTTATATAACTTAAATCATCAAATACTGTTAAAACAGAATTATTTATATGGTAAATACTTATTACAAATGTCAACATATATTTTTATTCTTCTTTTAAGAACTGTTCTTGTATTACATTTATGTGATACCACCCCATTACCTTTCCCAGGCGAATAAAGACTATATTTTGTTGAAACTGTTTTTGGGCTAGAGTATATTACAACACCAGTGTGCATAATCACTACCTTTTCAGTTTGCCTTTTAATTCTGCTCCCAATTGTGTAAATGGCAAGAGCTATTAAACTATTCATCTATGTATCAGCTATAACATTACCTTTCCATAACACATGTTGTATGTTATCACCACGTGTTACACTTTTTTCTTCTTATGGCACCATATTATCCTAGTGTTTAAACTTCCTTGGATTTTGTAGCATGTTTAAAAGTTACATTCATTATTCTAGATATTAAATCCAATGACATAATCCTTGTAGTGTAGTGTTGTGGGTTGATATGTCAGGGTGACCTTGGAGTACTGGACTTGGAAGCAGAAATCATGTCTTTAGTGTTTGGTCATATCATCATTTGCTATCTGGATGATGTTGAAAAAGTCACTTCATCTCTTTGAGTCTGGTTTTCCTCTCCTTAAATTCAATGTTGCTATTATCCTTAAATTCTTAGATAATTCAATGTTGCTATTATCCTTAAATTCTTAGATAATTATGATACCAATCCAATGTTGCTATTATAGATAAAGTAGTACATTTGTTAATGCTTTATAAAGCACTATGAAAACAATCACTTTTTACATTGAATTCTTCCATTTCAGAACCTAAGAAAATGTTGCATACCAAGGAAAGATATTTAGTTTAAAAACTGAGGGAAAGTTGTGATAGATAACTCCAGAGATCTCTAATGCATTCAAAATCCAGCCAAAAGATCACATTTTAAAAACACAGTTATTATTGAAATACATTGGGTGGAAATGAATTGGCAAATTTCTTCAATCTGTCCTTTTATACTGGTACTCTGTGACACTCATATATATATATTTGTCTCTTTGCATTAGAATAGAAGCCCAACAAATATAACTTCATATATTCTGCTTCTCAAATATTTTATTGACTAAAATATTTGAAATGTTATGACAAAAAATATTAAGGGAGTACAGTCATGTCCAAACAAGAACTGTGGAAAGAGAAAAATGCAATTCAAGTTACTGCTTCCTCAAATAGATATAAATATCAGAGGCAGGCAGGATTCTAACATGGTCCCTAAGATTCTTGGCCCCTGGTATGCACACGGTTTAATGGTCTCCCCTTGAGTGTGTGTAGAGCCTGTAAATATGATGAGATATCACTTCCGTAATTAGGCCACCAATCACTTGACTTTAAAAGAGAGAAGTCTCAGTGGGCCTAACTTAACCACATGCGCCCCTTAAACTTCAGTCTAGAGGTCAGTGTCAGAAGTCAGATATTCAAGGAATGAGAGGCCTCTGAAGGGGCCCTGTGATGAGGAATTGAGAAATGCCTTCAAGAGCTGAGAATCTCCTCCTGCCACCAATCTCCAACGAGAGAATGGGGCCTTAGTTTTACAGCACAGGGAACAAAAGAAAAAGAAATTCTACCAACTAACTGGTGAACTTGAAAGAGGACCCCAAGTTCAGAAAGAAATGCAGCCCAACTGACAGAGTGACTTCAGTTGTGAATCTCTGCGTTTACTCTCACGTGGATTCCTGACCCAAGGAAACTGTGAGATAACAGATGTGTGTCGCTACTATGCTGCATATGTTGTGGTAACTTTTTTACACACAGAAAATGAATACAATGTTCTCTAAAATATATTATTTCTTCAGATTTTTTCTAAATTAAAATAAAGTCAACTCTGGCAGAAAAATGAATGTAACAAATACAGAGGGTGCAAAAATATATACACATTTTAAGAAAGGAAAAACTGCATTAAAATTGTAATACTCAATATATACCAATAACAATAGGTGAATACAAGTTACATTTGACTTCTGCAATTACAGGAGGTGCTCAAAGTAGTTACTGTCAGCATCCAGACACTTCTGATTATGGTGAACAACCCTTTACATCTCTTAAAATGTGTATATATTTTTTGGCATCCCCAGTATATATAATTTTAATGTTAAAACAGCCCTAGCTTTGTAATCCAGCTTCTTTCTCCCTAAGAATGTATTATTTTCATGTAAGATTAACCCTAGTACCAGTAAGAGGAATAATCTTGTATAACAAACATTAAATCATTTATGTGAATATAGTTTGCATCTTGTTACTCAGAGTATAAACAAGAACAGAGAGTATTAGCATCTTCTGGGAGCTTGTTAGACATGCAGAATCCTAAAGCCTTTTCTAGATCTACCAAATCATAATCTGCAGTTTATCAAGATACCCAGGTGGTAATGCACGCACATTAAAGGTTGAAAAGCATAGCTCTACCAATTTGTTAACAAAACATATCTCTAAGCATGTTGTGCTGGGGAATATTTAACTATCCAACTCAGGTAGTGTCATGATACAGTTCAAAGGGAGATCATTTCCAGGACTCCGAAAGGGAAGCAGCTTCCTCCAATAAGTCAGCTGAAGAAAAATGTATACATAGTCCTCATTCTGATACTGGAGCTTAGTAATTAAAAAAACAAAAACAAAACCAAAAAAGTTTGTGTTTGTAGCCATAAAGTTTCGTGGAGGAAATTAGGCTCAGGTGTAGTTACATATAAATAATATGGTTTGCTTAACCTTAACTATTATTGTAAAGATGCTAAGAAAAAGACTGGACACACCAAAACATGCAGTGTTGCTCACAGCTGTGTTTTTCAGATTCTGCTACTTATGTTTCTCAGGTTTGTCTAAAGACCTACTGAATTAGAATGTTCACTTTTCAGGTTTCAGTTTATGAGTTTCATCAATCCTTTCTAGGTGATTCTAATGTACATATAGGTTGATAACTGATGCTTTTAAAAAAATCTAAAATAACACAGCTTTGCTTTGTTATGTAACGTTATACAGGAACATAATCAATTTGAAATCATTGACTTTTTCAATGTCTGTTTCATTGCTGTAGGACTTTTTAATGACTGTTTTTGTTTGTTTTTATTTGTATATTCCTAGTTTTAAACATATTTTCTCACCTTTTGTTACTGGAGGACATTTCACACGCTACTTAGCAATGTATGTGTAATGCTACAGATTATTAGATGATCTTAATGGGTCTGGAAGTGGATTAAGTTAATGTAATAAAAATAGGCATAAAAAGGCATTACCTCTTCATAAATGCATTAAATTCATGGGATGATTTTATAGTTGAAGGTTCAGATCATTAAACGATAGTTTATTCATTGGATCCAAGGTGACGTAAAATGAATCTTGAATCATGTCTACCCATGGATCACAATAGGATATGAGGAATTATGAGTGGGTTCTGGGTATAGGAATATGGAATGAAGTGGGAAAACCAGATACAGACAAAAGTCGCATCCTGGAGACATTTTGCATTAAAAGAGAACCTCGGATATTGGAAGCCTCGTCACAAACAGCAGATATGCTTCTGAAGGTCCTAAGAAGATAATGTTCCTCCAAATGAAATGAACAAAACTTAGCAGTGGAAACCGTAGAAGACAACACCAAGATTAGCTGGAACGAAGGAGGTGAGAAGGGAGGATGACACTATACAGCAAGAGATTTCAGCCACACTTGGACATGTGTAAGGGATTGGTTTACAAATGAGGCAAGGAACAACTTCTGTAGATAACCTGAAAAGGAGTCAGATAAATACTAATTTAGGATGTCATTGAAACATGAGGAAAATGTAGCCTGGAAAATAAGAGGCGTTGCTGAATCATGGAACCGTCGTGGACCCATTTTATGTTATATGCCCATTTTCTCTTTTTATGTTAACTACCACTGATTTTTTTAGAAGATCCTCTCCATTTTCAAAAGTGACTAATGAAAACATTTACATCCTTTCAAAGGATGACCTCACTCCAGAAAACCAATGATATGAGTTTGGATATTTGCCCTCTCCTGACGTCTTTTTACAATTTGATCCCCGATGTTGGAGGTGGGGCCCAGTGTATGGGTCCTAGGGGCTGATCCCTCATGAATGGTTTGGTGTCATCCTGGCAGTAATGAATGAGTTCTTGGTTTATTAATTACTATGAGATCTGATTACTAAAAAGAGCCTGCCAACCCTTTTCCCTCTGTCCTCGTCCAATTCCTCTTAGCATGGGATCTTGCAGGCTTCCCTTCACCTCCTGCTATGGGCAGAAGCAGCCCGAGACCCTTACCAGAAGCAGACGCAGATGCCAAGCTTCCTGCCCAGCCGGCAGAACTGTGAGCCAATAAACCTATTTTCTTTATAAATTGCCCAGCTTCAGGTATTCCTTTACAGCAATGCAAACAGACTAAAACACCTCCCCAGTGTGAGTGGGCATCAGTCAATCCCTTGAGGGGAACGAAGAGGCATAGGAAAGAAAATCTTTTCCTCTGCCTGACAGGATAAGCTGGGACATCGGTTTTCTCTTACTCTCAGATTGGGACTTATGTCATCAGCTCACCTGGTTTTCAGGCCTTCGAACTTGAACTGTACCTATACCACATGCTATCCTGGGTCTCTAGCAGACTGTGGGAATTCTCAGCTTCCATAATTTCATAAGCCAATTTTTTATTATAAGTTGATCTTTCTCTTTTTCAATCTCCATCTCTATCTCCTTCCATCTCTTATTGACTCTGGAGAGTCTTTTTATAAATATATTTTATTTTAAAGATGTGGGATACAATTCAAGATTAGGTATACTAGGGGATATCATACAGGCAAAGTTTGGGCCTCTTTTGGTCCCCACTTAAGGCCTGGTTTGAGATCAGGTACCCTTATTGATGTTGTGTATCACCCCTCCCGCCCCGGCAGTATCCCACTACTGCCAATCCAAGGAGAATCTTAACTTATGCAAACGTAAATATAAGAGTAAAGATTCAAAATTTTTTGAAACATGACTTTTGCTATTTATTGAAACATCTATGTGCAAGAAATGAAATGGACAGTTCTTCACATGTCAGTTTT
This sequence comes from Cephalopachus bancanus, assembly GCA_027257055.1. Lineage (NCBI taxonomy): Eukaryota > Metazoa > Chordata > Mammalia > Primates > Tarsiidae > Cephalopachus > Cephalopachus bancanus. Next base: position 2,341,549 of record JAPVLO010000249.1, read on the forward strand.
ATGGTTTCTTTTCCATGCATGATTATGACCCAAGATCAACCCTCTCACTCTTACATGTACAACAGATATAATCTCTCCCACAACATTCGGAAATCCTCAAATAAAGGAGGCTCTTATATTCATAAGTATATAATTTAAGCTAAAAATGATATATATATTTATACATAAAATATATATATGACAAGCACATATTTTGAGAACAGGAAGAGTAGCATTAGATGAGGTCAAATATACATTTGAAAATATATTTAAAGATACACTTTGAAAAATAATATAATAAACATAGCAATTCAGTTATAAATTTAAATAAAAAGGCAGTTACAGTATTTTGTTCAGTTTTTAACATATATATATATATAATAAAGTAGAGTGTAGAGTGTGACAGGTTGATAGTCCTCATAAGAATACAGTAATGAGAAAAATAAGAATTTACTCATTTCCAGTTTATGGTTTCACCTGTTTCTGAAACCTAGATAAATTTATTTTTATAGATGTTATTAGACTTTTTAAAAAGACTTTCTAATGAGTCTTTGATAGGGGACCTCAAAAAACATGAAATTATGTTGTGGAGGGCAGGTCCCTTTGAGTATAGGCTTCCCCTGCTAGGTAAATGTTCTATGAAACCATTAGCATCAGTGTACCAGTTAGCATTACTGTGAGAGCTGTGATCAACTTCAGTGAAAAGGTTATTGTTTTAACCTTTTCATCGCGTTTGTCCATTTCATGCTGGATGACTTGCGAGCGCATCTCTTCACACTGTGCTGAGTGTTCAGCAGTTTTTGACCAGAGTGGCATGATCTCTATGCCCTACTCTCCCTGTTTGCCTGATCCCTACCCTTTCTATCCACCTCAAGTGACTTATTTTTGTTTCCCCAGATGAAAAAAGTACTCAAAAGGAAACATTCTGCCAAAGTGGAAGAGGTGAAACAGAAAAAGACACCAAAATGGGCAAATTCAAAAACTGTTTTGAGCAGTGAAAAAAAAGTGTTTCGATAGGTGTATTGCATGAAATGAAGAATACTTTGAAGGTGACGTAACAATGAATACACTTTTTAAATCAATAAATTCTGGCTTTGGGGGGATCCCTCCACATACCCACAATTTATAAAGTGATCACCCCCCCAAAAAGAATATTTAAAAGTATAGAAGAAATACATGAACTGTGGCCAAGTAGTCAGATGTCCAATTTGGTTCAGAAGCAGGGTTCTGAACAAGAGAATAGAAAGGAAGTCTCAGGATAAGGACCGACACAAAGCTTGCCTGGTTTTCTGCTGTGCTGCCAACTCAGTATCTGGGATGGAGTAGGAATGCCAAGATGTTTTTTGAATGAATGAATTGTGCTCTACATAAATTTGAAGGCTTTCTGCCCGAGAAGTCATAAGGGATTCAATTACTATCAAAGTCCTAATGAATAATCTCTCCAAATATTACTTAAAGTGCTAGTTAAAGATTTCATTGATCAAATTATGACATGCATGTAGAAAATGATCCTTAAGACCAAGAAATCATGGTGGGCAATAATATATGTACATTTGATTTGGCTTGTTTATATGAAAATAAGCAGCAACTAATGTGATCAATAGGTTTGAGCACTGCAGCAACAACAGTGAAAAATATTCTCACGTCTCAAGAACATTAAGACAGAACTTTAATTATACATATTCCACTGGTAATTAATTCGTTGGTTGTTATAAGTTATAAATCACTGAAATAAAGGAGAAGCCCTAAAGCCATGTTGAAGCAACTGAAAATGTATTATACTTCAAAAGGAAATGTGAACACAAGATTCGCCAACAATATATCTAAACATTCTGTATTTATTCACTCATTTATACATTCACCAAATATTTACTGAGTGGATACTAGATGCCTTGTACCACAGCTATTTCATATAAGCTATTTTATGTAAGTTAAAAACACAGAGTGTGTAAGGAACCTAAGAGTGCAGCTCTTGCCTTTTTTTATTTTTTTTAAGAGACAAAGTCTCCCTTTATTGCCCTATCTGGAATGCAGTAGCATAATTACAAGTCACTGCAGCCTCCAACTTCTGTGCTTAAGCAATCCTCTCACCTCAGTCTTCTGAGTAGCTATTAATGTTTTTGTATAGATAAGGTCACAGTGTGATGCTCAGGCTGGTCTTGAACTCTTGGCTTCTAGGGATCCTCCCACCTTGACCTCCCACATTGCTGGAATTGCAAGCATGGGCCACTTTTCCTGGCCTCATAATGCATCTTTAAAGCATTTTCTTTCTGTGACATCCTATGGCCCTCTAAAGCTTCTGCCGCCAGTGCATTTTGTGTGAGAAGACCTCTGCAAAACCCGTATTGTATTTTATTTCATTTTGTGCTGTAAATAACCTAGGGCACAGCCATGCATTCCCTGGTGTTTTCAGCACAGGTGCATTGGAAAGTTATTCCAAAATTCTGAAATTGCTTTGTAGAACTCCCAATAGATACATTAACGATGTTATGGCCATTGTTAAACTTGCCAAAAAAGTAAGGATTCTATGGATTCTTTCATCACCAAGAAATTTTATTTCTGACTTCTGGGAACCTGTATTCTCTTTTAGATTCTTATTTCTAATTTTAAAAGATATAAATTAAAATACTATATTTGTATTTATTTATTTAGATCTGGTCTCCTTTCGTGGCCCTGTATAAAGTGCAGTGACAAGATTACAACTCACTACAGCCTTCGACTCCTGGGTTCAAATGTTCCTCCTTCCTTAGCCTCCTGAATAGCTGGGACTACAGGCATGCACCACAGTGACCATATTTAATTTTTTCAGGCATTAAAATTTTTTTTTTATGCTGAACCTGATAATATTAACAAAACGAAGTTTATTCCTGAGTGCTTATATCTCTCCAGAATTTGTTCTAAGTGCTGCCAGACATGTATAAAGCAAGTACTGTTTTATGTGAACTCTAGAGAAAAGGACAGGTGGTAATGATATAATAATATAATAAGAAAGATTTCTTAAAAAAAGAGAAAGAGTTCTAGGAGCAATTGCTAAGAAATTTTGGTGGAGTATAGGTCATACAACTTTGTAACCTTGCCTTTTTGCAGATTTTTTTGGTTTTATTTTAATGATGGATACATTTCAGGAATAGGTGTACAAGTGGTTATTGTACAGGTAAAGTTTGAACCTCCCTTTGGTGCCCACTTCACCTGGTTTGATAACAGGTACCTTTATCGATGAAGTGTACCACACCAGCAGGATCACTACTACCAATCTTTTTCTTACAGTATTATGATAATTGTTCAAGGTCCGTTTATGAGTGAGAATATGCGATACTCAGTTCTTTGTTTCTGATAGATCACTGAGTATTATAGACTTTAAGTCCATCCAAGTAGCTGTGAAGTTCATAATTTTGTCCTTCTTTATGGCTGTGTAATATTCCATCATGTATATGTACCACATTTTTTAATCCAGCGCACTTTTGATAGGCAGAACGGTTGGCTCCATGGTTTTGCTAATTTGAATAATGCTGCAATAAACATGCATGTGCAGGTATCTTTTTTTGTAGAATGATTTGAGTTCCTCTAGTTAAATTCCCTAAAGAGGAATTGCTGGCTCATATGGAAGGTCAATATTTAGATCTTTTAGGAATCACAAACTGTTTTCTACAGAGGTTGTATTAGTTTACAATCCCTTCAACAATGTAGAAGTGTTCCCTTTTCCCTGCATCCTCTCCAACATTTGTTGTTTTTTGAGTGATTGATGATGGCCAGCCTGACTGGACTTAGATGATACCTCAGTGGAGTTTTAATTCGCATTTCTTTGTTGATTAGTGAGGCTGAGTATTATTTCATGTTGTGTCTGTTTGCTGCTCATCTGTCTTCTTTTGAGAATTGTCTATTTATATCTTTTCCCACTTTTTAAATAGGGTATTTGTTTTTTTCTTTCTCAGCATGTTTGAGTTCTTGTAGATCCTAGATGTTACGACTTTGTCAGATATACAGTTGGCAAATATTTTTTTCCAGTCTGTGTGCTATCTCTCTGCTTTCATGATAGTTTCTTTAGCTTTGCAGACGCTTTTCAGTTTGATGAGGTCTCACTTGTCTATCTTATCTCCTATGGCGTGGGCATTTGGAGTTTTGATCAGGAATTGGTTGCCAGTTCCAATTTCCACAGGGTGTCTCCTGCATTTTTTAAGATTCTTATAGCTTGACCTTTTATATTTAGGTCTTCGATCCATTTAGAGTTGATTTTTGTGTATGATGATGGATAGGGGTCTTGTTTTAATCTTCTGCATGTGGTCAGCCAGTTTTCCCTGCACCACTTACTGAATAAGTTATTCTCTCCCTTGTGGTTGCTAGTGGAGGCTTTATTGAAGATGAGTTAGTTGAGAAATTGAGGTTTTGCTTCTAAAATCTCTTTCCTGTTCCATTAACCTGTTCTTGTACCAATACCAGACTGTTGTGATTATTGTAACCTTATAATAAAGTTTAATGAGGTCCTAATAGGTATTTGTCTAAGAAAACTAGGAATACCCAAATCCTGCTAGGATAATTATTCTTTTCTTTACCAAGGTTTTGAGGGATATATTTACAACCTTGAATAGTTACAAATAAATAATTAAAGAATTAATTATTAACTAGGCTAATTCCCAATATCCTACCACAGAACTCTTAATAAATTGTGCTAAAGTAAGAGTTCTATGCCTAGACTCTAAGTAGTAGTAATAATAATAATATCCAATATTAGGGGCTTACTGTCTGCCAAGTACTATATTTACTATTTTATATCATGTAGTCAATCTTCCTGATAATCTTATTATTATCTTCATTTTATAGCTGAGGAAACTGAGGCACAGAGGGTTTTAATAATTTGGCTACAGCCAGAGTTAAATAGTGGTGATGTGTTCTTCTGCCAGGTATCAAAGAAAGTTTCCTTCAAGGCAAAAAGAACTTAAGTAAGTATACATATTTGTGAAAAGTGGATCAGAATACAGATGGTTTGACTTTATTAATTCGTCTTTGGTCAATTAATCACTTGGGATTTGCATAATGATCATTACTATTCTCTTTCTTTACTTAAAAGAGGGTGATGTTTGAGGAAGAGGGTAGGGACAAGAAAAAGACACCCCCTCTCCCTACGACATCTTTTAGAGATACTAATTGATATCTGTATTTATTCCACATCTGACTTTAATAAATTACTTTAAAATGAAAATTTTCTAGTTTATAGTTTCCTTACTGTAGTGAATGATTCTTTTAGTTGCATAATTGGTATTGCAACATCCATGCCCTAACAATTATACTAAGACTATTATTTTCTAGTTTAAAACTGTTTCCCAGGACTGAAATATAGTAATGGTGAGAAATCGTCTTACAACAGGGCATTACAATCAATTATAACAATTTTGTTCTAGAAACTAATCCATATTAAATATCTTTTAAAGATTACTCCATGCCATTGCCTCTCTTTTTAATGTCTACTTTTTCTTCTTTATCATTACCTGCTTACTTCAGAAAATAAGGCCTGGTTTAAGTTGAATCTCTCTTAAGTTTAATTCTACTTCAGGAAAATCTTTCCTCATGATGAAAACAAATACTGGAATTAATCATGTCCAAGGTGAGGACAGAATTTGAAAAATACCATCGATTTGGGCATTTAGACACTCTTTGCATGACATTAATTCTTGTCCAAATGTTTAGGCAGCTAGGTTGAAGTTCTACCTGCCATTAAAGTAGATTCAAAATACAAAAGAATTGCAAATACGACCAAGTCTCAGAAACTTCTTCCCACTTGCTTCTGAAAAATAAACCCCAAAGACATCAGCTTGAAGCAAACAATGATTTAAAGGCTTGTCTAGATGGCTCATGAGTCAGTTGCAAAATAATTTTGAATATTGATCGTGGAATTCTCTGCACTGTGGTAATCATTGATAACCTAAATATTATTTTGAATAGTCATGGTAACAAGAACATCATATATTTGGACAATCTGATTTTAGTTTTGTTCTTTGACAAGTGATTTGACCTGAGCACTGCAGGATTCTATTGACTTATAAATCAAATTAGGTGGAGACAGAAGAGCTGTTGCTTAATGTTTCTCTCAATGCTAATATTTCTGTTTCACAATTTGCTATTATTAATCAAGGCTCTTATAACATAATTATTACCAGCCTTCTTTTTTATTTTTTTCTTTCATTTTTAAAGATTTTAAAGAAGAATTATATACATAGGGAAATACAGACTAATTTTGAAGTCAGACTGCCTGCATTCTTATGAGTCACATACACTCATGCACATAATAACAGATTTTAAAAAAAGAACATTATCAGCAATTTAGATGTCTGCCTTGCCCTATTTCAATCACTATAACCACAGTAACCACTATGTTGACTTGCCACACAAATTTCTAAAAATATAATTTGCCTTATATGCACAAATTAATTATAAAATATGATAGGAGTTAGATTGACACTATAGGCCAAGTCAGAAGAAATCGACATTTTAACGTTATTGGATCTTTTAATTCATAATTTAACATATCTCTCCATTTCATTACATGTTTTATAATTTATTTCAGCCATGTGTTATAGGTCTCACTAGATTGATCTTGAACATATTTTGTTAATGTTATACCAAATAATATTATAATTTTTGATGCTATTGTAAGTCAAATTTTAAAATTTTATTTCCAATTGCTGACTGCCAATATATAAAAAACACAATTGAGTCTTAAAATTTACTTTCATATGGAAGCCAAAAAAAAAAAAAAGTCCCCAAATCGCTAAAGCAATACCCAAACAAAAAGAATAAAACTGGAGACATCACATTCCCAGGCTTCAAATTTTGCCACAAGGCTACAGTAACTGATATAGCATGGTACAGGCATAAAAATAGGCATATAGACCAATGAATAGAACAGAGAGTCTGAAAATAAAACTACAGATCACCAATCAATTCTTCTTCTACTACGCTGACAAAAACAAACATCTGAAAGGAAACCATATTTAGCAAATTATGCTGGGAAAATTGGCTAACTACATGGAGAAGAAGGAAACTGGACCACTATCTATTACCATATACAACAATGAACTCAAAATGAATCAAAGTCTTACATGTGAAATCTCAAACTATAAGACTCTAAGAAGAAAACTTAGGGAACATCCTCCTGAACATTGGCCGGGACAATGAATTTATGGCCAACTCTTCAAAAGCAAATACAGCAAAAACTAAAACTGAAAGATGGGAACTTATTTAGGTAAAATATTTTTTGCACAGCAAAATAAACCATCAAAAGAGTAAAGAGACAGCCCACAGAATGGATAAAAAAGAATTTGAAAACTATGCTTCCAACCAAGACCTGATTTCCAGGATTCATGAGGAACACAAACAAATTGACAAGAAAAAATCTAATAACCCCATTAAAAAGTGGACAAAGGACATGAACAAACACTTCTTAAAGGAAGACATACAAGTAGCCAACAAACATGAAAAAATTCTCATCTTCACTAATCAGAGAAATTCAAATCAAAATCATAATGAGATAATACCTCACACCAGTCAGGATGACTATCATTAAAAAGTCAAAAAAACAACAGCTGTTGGCAAAGCTGCAACAAAAATGGAATGCTTCTATACTGTTGGTGGAAATATAAGCTAATTCAACTTTTCTGGAAAGTTGCATGGAATTCTATCAAAGGTCTACAAATTGAGCTACTTTATGACTCAGCAATCTCACTCATGGGAATATACCCAGAGGAACATATATTGCTCTACAAAGACATCTGCACACATATGTTTATTGCAGGACCATTCACAAAAGCAAAATCATGGAACCAGCCCAGACTCTCATAGAAAGTGTACTGGATAAAGAAAATGTGATACATATACATAATAAAATACCTTACAGTCATAAAGAACAAGATTATGTCCTTTGCAGCAATATGGATGCAGCTGGAGACAGTAATTCTAAGTGAACTATCACAGAAACAAAAACTGAATACCACGTATTCTCACTCACAAGTGAGCACTAAACATTGAACACAGGGATTCAAAGGTGGGAACAACAGATGCTGGATGTTGCTAAATTGGAGGTAAGGGGGAAAGTAAGAGGCAAGAGCTCACTAGAAGACCAGACCTTACCTTCACAAAATTTACTTATGCAGGAAGTCCTCACCTGTACTCCACAAGTCTAAAATACATTTAAAAAAAATAACATTGTGTCCTTGCTAAACTCACTTATTAGTTCTAGTGGTGTATTTGTACACTCACCGGGAATATCTATTTTTATGGTCATGTTGTTTTCACTTGATGGTAGTTTTACTTCTTCTGTTTCAATCTATATGGCTTTTGTTTTACTTTCTTGTTTTATTTAACATTTTTAGGACTTCTAGTAAATGAATGAATAGGAACAGTGTAATCAGATGTTCTTAGCTTATTCCTGATCATAGAAGAAAATAATTCCATCATTCTTTATGAAGTATGATGTTAGTTATAGTTATATATTTTATATAACATTGAGGAATTTTTCATATTTCTAGGTTGATGGTAGTTTTCTAAATCATGCATGGCTGCTTAATTTTATTTAATTTTTTTCTGAATCTATTCATATTAGCATGTTTTTCTTATTGGTAATATAATAATTTATATTGATTTATAAATTTTGAATAATCTTGCCTCTTAAGATAAATTCCAGTTGTTGGATTAATGTGATAGCATTTTGCTAAGAAATTTGTTTCTGTGTACATGGAGGATATTGGTCTGTAGATTTCTTATAATATCTTTGATTAGATGTCAAAATAAAACTGGCCTCACAGGATAAGTGGGGAAGTATTATCTACACTTCTGTTTTCTAAAAGAGTCTTTGTAGAATTGCCTGTCCCTCCTTAAATATTTGGTGGAATTTGCTAGTGAAACCATCAGGAACTGGGGTTTTCTCTGTGGGAAAAATTTTAAGTTAAAAATTCAATAGATTTATTCTATTGTTTTATTACAAGTTATCCATTTATTTTCATTGAACTTGGGTAGATTTTCACTTTACAGAAATTTACTCATTTAACTTACATTATCAAATGTATTAGCATACATTGATCATATTTCCTTTTTTGTCATCGTTTATGTCATTCATTATGTGTGTAGAAGCTATTGTAAAGCTTTATATTTTATTTTGCCTTTAATAAAAAGTAATAGTAAGAAAATTCAAACATAATTCAAAGGTAAAAAGAATAGTAAGATGAACCCTTATATACTTATCACCCAACTTTAACAATTATCAACTCATGACCAATCCTGTTTTATCTCTTCCCACTCACCCCAATCCCATGAATTATTTTGAAGCAACCCCTACAAATTTTATCTGTACATAATAAGTATATATCTCTCAAAGACAAGGGTTCTTTTTATCAGATATAAAATAAATTTTAACAGTAATGCCTAATTTCATTAAATACACCGGTCAGTGTTCACATTTTCCTGATCCTTTGGGGTTTTTTAAGCACAGACTTTTGGTTTCTTTTACATAGTAGTGATCACACTTTATTCAACATTGCATCTAGATGCTCCACATAGTAGTTTAATGTAAAGTTTTCTTGATTCATCCTGTTTTTGATATTGATATTCCCCTTATTTTCCTTATTTGTTTTGCTGGTTCAAGAGCTGTTCTTCCTCTCTACCAATCGAAGCATCGAGGGGACATGCCCAGACTTCACATTGAGAACCTGGCAAGCTTCCTGGAAATAAAGTTTATAAAAGTATGAGAACCCCAAAGGCTGCTACCCTTTGTAGTGTAAGGTTTTCATTCTTACACTTGTCACTCTCAGCCAGCAATTTATGAAAACTAAGATGATCTAGTATCTTCTACTCCACTTAAGCAATCTTTATGATTATATCAACTCTCCTGTTCCTCTAGAGTTTAGGATGGCAGTTAGCTCTGTGATCCCAGTTATCTGATTAGTCCAAGAAAAGTAACCGAATTTCAGTTTGTACAAATTGCTCCTTCTTTTCTTAAACATGGAGGTGACGACATCCTGGATGTTTATGTGCCAGAGTTGACATTTTATGGAAGCATAGACATTTTAAGGTACCATTTTAACATCATTACTACTGTCTTAGTATTACACTATTTCACAACTTTTCTTTAGCAATTACAATGTCTATTTTTAATTTATCTCATATATGAGTAAACTTTTCTATTTCCCATCCAATTCTTTGTGCTCTTATTACCATATACTTTATTTCTACACGCTTCTAAAATGTTTGTCTTCATATAGTTATTATTTAAGATCTTTGTCTTTTATATAGTAAAAAATGAGTATATGTTTTATATCTGAACATACTTTTACCATTTCTTCATTTTGTAACTTTTTAAATTTAGATCCAATTTTTCATTTATTATATTAGTTTTTTACCTAAACAACACTGTAACAATTCTCATATTTCATATCTGATACTAACAGATTATCTTATTTTCTATTTTTCTGAAAGTCTTTATTTTGCCTTCATTTCTGAAGGAATTATTTTTAATATACCACTAAGGATTAAAAGTTGTATCTTTCATTATGTAAAGATGTTGCTTTATTTTTTTCTACCACATTGAAAATGTTGCCTGGATTTTGATCTGATGTCTGATGATGTTAATTGTGCTTCTTAATAAATAACATTTTTTTCTTTTCAAGTTTTTTTTTTCATTGGATTTCGGCATATTTGTGTTTTTCTTTGTATTTTTACTTCTTGGAATTCAATGAGATATTATATCTGTGCAGTTTGTTTTATTTTAATTAATTTTGGAAAAATCTCTCCTAACTATATGTTTTTCAGACTTGAAATCATTTCACAGATATTGAAAGACTTTCTGTTTGTTATCCTTTTTATTTATTTTTGTGTTCTGTTTGTATAGTTTTTATTGACCTTTTATTAGTTCTACTTGGTGTTTGCTCTGCTATATCTATTCTTTTTTTTTTTTTTTTTTGAGTTGGAGTCTCACTCGGTCGCCCAGACTGGAGTGCAGTGGCCGCTCCCCGCCACCGCAGCCTCGCCTGCTGGTCTCCAGCCATCCTTCCGCCTCAGCCTTCCAAGTAGCCGGAATTACAGGCATGTGCTACCACGCCCGGCTGATATTTTGATTTATTGTAGAGATGAGGTCTCGCTGCCCAGGCAGGTCTCAAACCCGCGGGCTCAAGCAATTCACTCACCTCAGCCTCCCAAAAGCGTGGGATTACAGGCTGAGCCACCGAGCCTGGCTTAAAGCTTCTTTTCTTGTTTCTAATGCTAAACGGCTTTTGCTTCCTATGAAATAAAATCATTTGCACCAGTGAGGAGAGCTTTCTCATGTCTTCTGCTCTATCCATAGTCTTTCTTGTGACGACCTGGTGGAGACTAGAGGAAAAGAGTTGGCAACTGAATGGTGACTCCTTTCATATCTGAGACTCTCAAGGACTGTTAGATTCAGAGTATAAGTTCTTTGAGAACTTTGAGAATGGATATTCTGGACTATCATGGTCTTTAAGAATTCATCAAATCTTTTGAAGCCAGGAGTTCAAGATCAGCCTAGGCCACATAGCAAGAACCCCTCTCTACAAAAATAAACAAACAAAAAAATAACTAAAATTTCAATTATTTTCCTCTCATCTGTCTTTATGATTGCTCCCTATTTCTCCTGTACACTGATAAAGGGTGAACCAATCTATTCTGTTCTGATTTATGTGGTCTTATGACCCTTAAGAATTCACTTTATTTGGTTACCTTGTAACCTCAGCTTTCTATGGACTGAAAATTATGACTTTGTAGGATATTTGAGGCTTCATCTTCATTAGAGTGAAAACAGTAATCCCTTGTGGTATTTTACATTTTAAATCACTTATAACCATAGAAAAGATTTTTTGGTATTCCAACAAATACTAATCTTAGTACAAAGCACAAAGATAATTTTAAAAACATAACTTATGGTATACTATCTTCTTTATAATTACCATAATTTAAAATGAAAATATTAATTCACTTACACTAAGTAAACAGTTATGCTATTTTACATATGATAAACAATATTATTGTGACTAGAAAAGTTTTGTTTTGTTTTGTTTGAGTTGGAGTCTCACTCTGTCACCCAGACTGGAGTGCGGTGGCTGGGAGCGGCCACTGCAGACTCAACCTGCTGGGCTCCAGTGATCCTTCCGCCTCAGCCTTCCGAGTAGCCGGAATTACAGGCACGCGCTGCCATGCCCGGCTGATTTTTTAAATTTTATTTTATTGTAGAGATGAGGTCTCGCCAAGTGGCCCAGGCAGGTCTCGAACCCGTGGACTCAGGCAATCCACTCACCTCAGCCTCCCAAAGCGCGGGATTACAGGCTGAGCCACTGAGCCCGGCGAAAAGTTTTGAAAAATATAATTAGAAGCAAACTTTTAAAAATAATAATAACTGATGAATTAATAACTATAATTAATTTTGATAACATGCAAATACCTTTTGTGGGTATTTACCTGAGCCTAAAATGAAGATTTATAGTGGGAAATAATTTTTCTATAATAACTTCTGTTTTTCTTAGTAAGACATTGTTATTTGTGATGCTCATGTAATTATATGCCAGTGTAACTCAAGTATGTAATGACATTTTTCTTTGAAAGCATTTAAATAAGTCAGGAAATTGCTTTACTGTTCTGTTTCCTGACTTAAAACCCACTTTTGCCATGTTCATTTTATTATACAATCTGTCTTAACTCATCCAGGCAAAATATATTCTACAAAGCATAATGTGCACTGAATGTTTTGCTGGTTGATAGCCATATAATTGCATCCATTCTTGCATTTACATTTGTACATAGACATTTAGCATATTATATACAAATAGTTGGGTTTATAAATGTGCATGCAAATAGTGTCTGAAAAAGAATTTGCACATATTTATTTTTCTTTTTTAGTTATTTCAGTTGATTTTAAAATCAGTTATTTCATAAAGTATTATTTATTTTATGGATTATAAAATATTCATTAGGAGATAAAGAAAGAAGAAAAACTCAATCAAGCTGTAACGTGTAATTAGTTTGATGGAGAAGTGAAAAAGATGCCAGGCGCAGTGGCTCACACTTGTCATCCCAGTACTTTGGGAGGTGGAGGCAAGAGGATTGTCTGAGTCCAGGTGCTTGAGACTAGCCTGGGCAACTTGACAGGACCTCAACTCTACAATAAATAAAAAAAAATTAACTAGGTGTGGTGGTGGTGCATGCCTGTGGTTTCAGCTACTTGGAAGTTTGAAGGAGAAGGATTACCTGAGCCCAGGAGATTGAGGCTGCGGTGATCTTGAGCATGCCACTGCACTCTAGGCTGGGCAACAGAGTGAGACTCCTACTCAAAAAAAAAAAAAAAAAGAAGAAGAAGAAGAAGAAGTGGAAAGATTCAGACTTTTTGCCTTCATAAATGTGTTCATAAATGTGTTCTGTTATTCAGTTCATAACACATAAGCATATTGTCTACCAATTATAATGAATTAATGCAAATTTAGGTGACAACAAAATTGACATTTTATTAGGATAGAAAAGCTATTTGCACACAGGTTTTGTATGAAAACACTTTTAAACAAATGCTTGTTAAATTATTTTGCTGTTGGTCTCAATGATTGCTATTGGCAGGAATTTTGTCTCCCTTACATGGGAAGGGCTTTGCTTTGTCATCATTTTTATTGTGAAACTATTCTTTACAGTGATTTTTTTCACCCCTCCTGCCAAAATAAGCATGAGGATCACAGTCTTGTGCTGTTTATCTTTTCCTTTGCAAGGGGCTATATAAATATTTTGAAATACCAGTGGAAGCACATGGACCCAGGCTCAGAGAAAAGTAGAAACTACAGAACAAAAAAAGTGAGAGAAAGACTGAAATAACTCATGCTGAAAGCACTTTAAGGGTAAGCATTGTCAGGAATGTGTTTTCCTTTCATTTTTTTTTTAAATAAAATTTTCTCATGTGTACCCCAGAAACCAGACTTCGATCCTAATCATGTTTTGATTCGGTAACATTATAAATTAAAAGTCATATTTTGGGGAAAAAACAGTGATTCTTTTATTGTACCTGTAATCATTTGCTGATTCTTTTTTGTGAATAAACATTTATCCATTAGTTGAAAAATCTCTACACAAAATCCAGATGTATAGTTTGTGATTTCATTTTGAGTAGAAATGAATTTAGGTCTCAAGAACTTTTATGAGCCTACTACAAATATTTTCTGAAAATCAATTAATTGAGCCTTTAAAACTCCTCAAGAAAATAGAAAAAAGGTGCTTGAGAGAAACTGGCATTCAAATTTGGAAATCAAAGTACTTATTTCTAATTCAAAAACCCAGAAGTTGAAAGAATTGGAGCAATTCCACTTCTGCACTTCCTTCACACTCAAATTCACCTTGGGGAACATTAGCCTAGCCTACTAGAAGGCATGACAGAAACAAGACGTGATGTGAACAGAAATGCACCACAGCAGGATGGTATGCTTAAAGAGAAGGGGGACATATAGCGATGGCCCAACTTTGTGGAATGCTAAAGAGTTTTAGGATAATTTGGTCAAAATAATGAGAAAAATATCTGCAGACAGCCGTAAAGTTAGATCGGAAACCATGAACTTGCATTCACACCAATGATTCCTTATCTTTGTAGCCTTATGGGAATGGACACAGTGGTTTGGCCCAAGACGATTTGTAAGACAAATTGGACTGAATACGTACATACTTGTATATAGTCAACTAGAATTTTTCCCCTAATGTGACTAGAGGATGTATAACGGTCACAAATCAATGTGGCAAATAAGTATTTTAAAATCTACATTAAAGCCGACTTTAATTTTGTGACCTCACACATTTGAAAAGTATTTATTTGATTGTCACTGGCTAAGCAGTTTCCCATCCTAGTATGACTAGCTTACAAATCTTAAGGTTAATAATTTTTATTTATTTAACATTAAAGTTCCATCAGTTTCAAAATGCATCAGTGTAAATACCACTACTGACTACTACGTGCTGAATTTCATGGAGCAGTGGTATTGAAATGTGAGTTTTTCCTTTTTATATAAACTTAATGGAACTTTGGAGACTGAGGCAATTTTGTTTTAGTTAACCCAGATTTGTTTCACTCATAAGAAAAGCCTCTTGCTGAGGGTTAGGATTTCTTCTGATAGCTTTATGGAATGGATCAATGATGATAACTTCAAAAAAATTGTATGTGGAATTTTCACCAAACCAGTAAGAATTCAGGGCTTGAAGAGTCCCACAGTGGTGTCTATATATTTCCTTGGCAATGCACCGGAGGCCTGGAGAAACCTCTAGCTGGTCAATACCATGATGGACAATCTCATGGTAAGTTACACCCTTAGGAACTGGGCATTTGTGGCCACAATATGGCACAGAAATCCTTACTTGGCCTTGTATGCCAATCTGTGTACTTTATTGGGTGGAGTGATATTAGGAGCTCTGTGAAACTCTGAGAATTGGCAGTCCAGAGAAAAACGCTTTACATCAGACTGCTTCTTCCTCCACAGCTTCAGGATGTACTTGCATGCACCCATCTTTACTTACCAAACTCTCACGTTCAGGAAGGTGGAGTATTTCAGAGGATGCAGGGTTCCTCTGGTTGGCTAAGGAGAGCCACTGATAAATTTTGTTAAGGAAACAAGTATATTTATTTTTTGTGTCTTTGATATACTTATTTTAATGAGCATTTAAAACATTTCTGAAGAAGGGACAACTTTTTTTCCAATTTTTGCTTTCTTCCTCATTTGCAAGAAGCAGACCTTGTAATCAATTGCTGGCCCTAGTGTGAAAACTAACATGCATATGAATATATCCTCCCTTCTCATATCTATCTTGTTCCTTTTTTACCCCCTACACCTCATGTGAATTTATTTGTTTAGAGGGATCAGGCAGAGTGGAGATGACATTGGACTCTGTCATTAACTAAAATGCACAAGATTGGAAAGTTACTTGGCTGCTCTTGCTGTCATTTTCTTTATCCAAAAGACCAATCCAGTGAGTATGGAAATGGGTGCCAGCTGGTAATCAAATAGGCATGCGGAGTTATCTAACACCACTCCTTTCAAAACGAAGTATTTGTTCATATCTACTGTGTATATGGTTTCTATGGAGCTTCCTAAAGAGAGAAAAAAAACTGTACCCGCTCCACAATCCAAGGTCAGATACATAAAGTTTATCTAGAATTTTGGGATGAGAAGAGGAACAAGCAGCCATGAAAGCAAGGATTCTGCAAGATCTACCTATAGGGCCTGCAGGAGGAAATTCAACACAAAAGAAGAGAAAGCCATATGCCCCCCAAAAAGAGAATTTGGGTGGTTCTGAGATCAGCAAGATAACTCATTCTAGAATTCTTCCAATTTCATGTATTTTATTAACTATGCAAAAATGTTTTGATGGCAAAATAGCATTTCGTATGTGCTCAGGATGATCAGGCTCAGACAAGCCTGCTCTTGAGTGTGGGCACATAACAAAAGAATGGTGCATTCTCTGTTTGCCACCATCTGACAATCTACCAGAACACCTTGTGTCTTAGGCAACCCAGTGGAATTGTGGGAATGCCCGACTTCTCACTGACACAGAACTGGCTGGCATGATAAAGGTCACGTGAGCTCAGTAGAAACTGACAGGATTGCTGTTGAGGGCCTAGAGTATCTTAAGCCAGTAGACTGCCATCCTGATCTTGCGTATAAGTGCTTAGAAGGCACCCTCATGCGGTCTGTTGGTGAAGGACACACATTGAAGTTTACAGCCAGGCACATAGAAGCTCAGAGTAATCCTAGTTTGAACTTTAGTACTAGGTAACCCAATTTGTACCTGTAGGCTAAGGAACACTGTGGTTCCTTTATAAAAAATGTGTCTGATCTTCACTGCCTATTCTCAAGAGATAATCTTTCTATGCAGGATTTCCTTCTATTTTTTTGCACTAGTGTATAAGTGAAAATCCTCTTAAAATTCTCCCTTATATTCAACTAACAATTGGCAGTATAATGGGAAACTTCTAGTGAAATTACACTAATTATTTTAAGAATCTCAGACAAGAGAGATAATATCATTGTAGGTAATTATGGTGAGGGTAGAGTCACCTGGTAATACTCATGCTATAGAAGCAAACCTCTATAAAATCTTGAATAGACTTGGCTTTGCTGATTTTAAAAAAAGAAACACTAAATTAATATAATTTTGCTCAAATAAAAGAAAATGCTATTTTAGTGTGCCTTTTAATTAAATATAAGTTTAAATTAAGGATGGTGATTTACTGCTTGAAGAGTGTTGATAGCTTTAGAAACCAAATTAGTGTCCCAAAGACCATTATCTTCAGAGGGCAGACTTAGGGACTAGGATGAAGAGTTTGCCTTAATCATACTCAGCAATGTAGAGATAGAAAGGAAAAGAATTGACGAGAGATTTAGCTGGTCATGCCTCTCACAGAATGAATGAAAGAGTTTAAAAGGATGTTTAATGTTTAAAAGAGTTTAAATGTTCCTGTAGGAGTTCCTAGCGTAAAGCCAGAGGCAGAAACTCAGGGGTGTCGTATACTGTTTTAAATTGTTGTTAAAGAAATGAGTGGTTCTCATACCATTCATCCTGGTGTACTAAAGATTCTGCAGATGTGGAATAAAAGTGTTTAAAAATGAGATAAAGGGCGAGGCAAAGTGGCATGCCTATAATCCCAACAACTTGAGAGGTTAAGGCAGAAAGATTGCTTGAGTCCAGGGATTCAAGACCAGCCTAGGCAGCATAGTGAGATATTGTCTCTAGAAAAAAAAAGTAAGAGAAAAAGCATGGGTGAAGGAGAATTAAGCTTTTCTTTTCCTGGTTATAGCATGGAATCCTTCTAGTGGTTGATAGCCCACACTGTCCACTAAGTCTACCTGTGGCCTCTTCGAGAATCAGCGTTGTCCCGTATTTTCCTCCCAGCTCATCTGAAAAACTTTTCTCCTTCATATTTCTGCCCTCTCACTCTACTGTCCAAAAAACAATGAATGCCCAGGACACTAAGGCGTGGTGGTTTTGATTTGCATTTCTTTGTGGTCCAGAGAAAGATGGTTATGCCAATTATTTTTTTAGCCCTGAAACTAAAAAATAAAAGTCTCTTATTTCATTAGAAATTGCCATGAAAAATTCTTCTTATTATAATGTATTTCATCCCTTTAACTTCTGATTGCTTTACTTTTTGCTATTATACTTCCAGTCATCTACAAATATTGACTTAATTAATTTTTAAGTAAATACATTTCTGTAATATTTCACTTACATGGCATAGTACAGCAGAGAGTATGTACTCATCAGAGGAACTAGAAAACGTATTAACTTTGGATATTTGTGCATTAAAATATTAGGCATTTTCTTTATTCAAAGAATCCAAATGGAAAGCTTGCTTTTCAGAAAATGATAATTTATGAAAATAGTGGATTTAAAAGTAGTACAAAACTTGTGGGAGTTAAACAGTGGTAGACACATAGCCATGATGTCAAATACTAGGGACAAGGAAAGAGTGTGTCATGAGACTCATGTATATCTATGTCATAAGACATAAAAGTATGAATACCCTAAGTGAACCTCGCTTTATGACCCCAAGCTATGTGGAGAATCCCTGGGGGAAAAGATGCAACAGAGAGAGAAGAGAGGGAGATAAAAAGAGAGCAAGCAGAGAGGGTTCATGAAGTTGCTCAGTTTTGATACAGTTACTTAGCCATGGTCAATAAGCATTTCAACAAGGTTATGCAGCTAGTAAGTATGGATGTTGAGGTTCAACTCTAAATTATCAGGTTATAGTTAAGCTTAGTTTTTATAGGTTATGTTTAGTCTCTAAGCTGCCCAGAGAAATTTCTCAGCTATAAAATGGAGATAATAACTGCATATATCTGATCAAACTGTTATGAGGATCTAATAAATTACTACGTTTCAAGCAACTGGAATAAATCTTGGTATAAAGCAATAATTGTGTATTTTGCTTGTGTTTTTATATATGTATTAATCAATGAAATCAAATATATGAAATCACATTTTAAGAAGCATTTTTAATTGTAATCTTCATATTTCAAATTTGTTATAAAGAGATCATGGTTTGAAATTCTGTAGCAGAGCCATTACAATGAATAAACCAAAATGTATTCCTTACTTTAATAAGAGCATATTAGCTAATCATAGTAACATACTTTGTCATGGGAGGATGTAACCATATGTCAACTATTAATATATATTTTTTAGATCAAAGGGTAAGACACTGAAAATGAAAGTAAATTGTTCTAGTATATGTTAGATAAAATGTCATAATTTTAAATATTTTAAAAGATGTAATTAAGTCAAACTGCTTATTGAATTAAGTTTAAGTTTAATATATTTTTACATCATAAGTACATAAGTTCGTTTCAAACTTATGGAAAAAATATGTGCCTACATTTCTTCTACAAAGTTATATTTGTACATTTTTTATAGTTTAGAAATCTTTTTTCTTTTAAAGTCATTAACTTACAATCACTTGGAAATAACCCATCGAAAATCATCTTTTATTAATATTTAATCTTTTTATAAACTTTACTCTCAAAAATATTAAAAATACATTAAAGTACATATAATATTAAAAAATTAAAGTAGAAAATATCTGGGTG
Organism: Cephalopachus bancanus; assembly: GCA_027257055.1. Classification (NCBI taxonomy): domain Eukaryota; kingdom Metazoa; phylum Chordata; class Mammalia; order Primates; family Tarsiidae; genus Cephalopachus; species Cephalopachus bancanus. The sequence continues at coordinate 2,361,123 of JAPVLO010000249.1, forward strand.
ATGGAGAACTAATAAAGCCAGTTAAGAACCTAGTAAAACAAAATTAAATGCCATAAAGACCCATTCAGGTGTTAAACATGAGATACATACATCAGGAATGAAAATGTTCTATACCATGATAGAGCCTTGGGTTACATGATTATATCAATATTGTACAGTTAATACTTGTGCAGTTTAAATTATGTAAATTTTTATATAAAATAATCATGATGGTAAAAATTATGAAAATAGGAAGTGGTTTGGATGAAACAAATACTGAAGACTAGATAATTATTGAAGTGTGACGATGGATACTTGGGATTGCAATGAACAATTGATTCTGTTTATTTGTAAGTGTTTGGAATTTTCCATAATAAAATGTTAAATAAATATAATTCCAAAAGCTTAATTTCAATTTTTTTATTCACTCAAAGCCGTCTTAACATTTTATTTATACTCTTATTAGAACATACCAAAAAACCAGGAGAAGTGTATGTTTCTTTCTTTCTTTTTGTCAGAGTTTCACACTGTCGCCCAGCCTGGAGTGCAGTGGCATGCTTGCCAACACTGTAATCTCGATCTCCTGGGCTCAGGGGATCCTTCCTCATCAGCCTTCCAAGTAGCTGGAACCACAGGCATGTGCCACCATGCCCAGCTAATTTTTTTATTTAATGTAGAAATGAGGTCTCCCCAAGTAGCCCATACTGGTTTCGAACTCCTAGGCTCAGGCAATCCTCTCACTTCCGCCTCCCAAAGTGCTGAGGTTACAGGCGTGAGCCATTGTGCTGAACTAGGTTTTCTTCACACTGATGCCTTGAAGAAATTGTTTTCCTGGGCTCGCACACAAAAGAACGTATGTAGTGTGATGTATTTGACCACATTTTTTGTAAGTAAATAATGCATCTTTAATAGATGAGTTGACTTCTTCCTTCCTAGTCAAAACTGATGGCATAAATGCAATTGAGCAAAAACAGTTCGGAAGGTAAAAGAACAATTAAATAATATTAACAAATATTTCTCTACAATTGTTTAGCTTGGTAAATCCCCTAATTTTTAAAAAGTAAGTTAATTTACAAATTTTAATACCTTATTAAAATAACGAATGATTTCTACTTTTTTACAGCAAAATTGAACACTTATTTAGAGATACAAGTAGGTTTCAAATTTTTCAGGCACCCAGTTTTCTCATAAGAACTGAGTAGCAAAGTACTCAGTGATTTGGGCACTTGAAATAGCCAGGTGAGATTTTATGCATCTGAAAAGCTTCATGAACTGACTTCCACAGAAGATAAGCATGATATTCATAAGCAAATTAAGTTGATTAACCAAATCATATGCCACCACACCACCAGAAAAAGGTAACTTTAAATATTTATGTAAAACAAAACAAAACAAAAACCAGTAAACCTATTGGACTGAGCTAGGTTTTCTTCATACTGATGCCTTGAACATTTATTTCAATAGCATTCATCCATGTTTCACTTCTAGAACTCAAAAAACTTGACCAAGTGACTGAGGCACCTGGTTGTGAGTGATTGTGGCAGTGGGTGTTTTAGTCCCATCCATGACTGCTCTAACCAATATAAGAGATTTATGTTAACTCTTCCAACCTACCTGGCAGTTTATCCAGCTGTGAAGAAGTTATAATTACCTATTAGAAAGTTCTAACTTTAAATACCTTCGATATTTTCAGAAAAAGACCTTCCCCCATCATGTACTCTAATTGCTTGAAATTCTTATGCTCATCAGTCTGTTGAAATGTGCTCTGTTACAAACACTATCATCTTTGATTTTTTAAAATTCTGTCTTCCATACTTAGAAAGTGATGGCATAAAAATTAAGGAAGCTTATTTTTATAATCTATAAAAAAAGCTTCATTCTATTATTCCCCTGGGTTTTTCTTTTGGAATACTTTATTAAAACATCATCCTCAGTATGGTGATTTTTGTTCTATTATATTTATTCATTAGCAAAGTTTTCATCATTTCATTGTTCTTGGATGAAATTATATTTTGAAATGGCTTTAGGCAATTGGTTCTACATTCCTACATTACTACTTCTGTATTAAAGCATTCGATAATTAGTTTTAAAAAAGATCTTTATATCATTGATGGAAAGAGACTCAGTCCTAAAATTTAGTGTTACAGTAAAACTGATTAAATCAAAATGATGTGAGATTATGTATAACAGCTTTATCCTTCTCTGACTCTCAAAGGTCCTCTATTAAGCATAATCATCTCCTATCTGTATCAAGAGGTATCGACAGGACCTCAGTTAGAAATTTTGCATGAGATAACTTCCAGGGAGTCTGAACCTATGATGCAAAGCTCAGGGCCCTGTCCTTTCCAGAAATGTTCCCATGTTTTGGAAACTATATCAAGTCTTTGCTAGACTAATGAGAAAACAAAATTGGCCCCTTATGACATTTTCTCATTGATATGGTTTTGGTGTGAAGTAGAAAACACCAATATATTAAATGCTAAAGATCTACCTAAGAGCTATATGGTGGAGAAACACATACCACCATTGAAAAAAAACCAAACTCTGACTTTGGAGCTGGCCTGTGGTAAAATTAAAAATACCTATACATGGGTTATTCAATATTATTTTTCTGCCAACAGCACTTTATTTAGCTTGATTCTCAACTTATAACTTGTCATGCTTCACAAATCAAGTTTCTTTCCTTCAATAAATACATGATTTTATGTCTAGCGTTAAGCTATGCCTTCAGCCTTACCTGCCAGTCCCCATTCTTGCTGGGAATTTCCATTATTGGAGTTTATTTGGATGTAAGATTTAAAAGACTTGTTAATATCTGATCAACTCTACAATCCTTAAGTTGCAACATATTAAATTAGTAGAGCTTTGCCGTAACATAAATAATTACATGGTTACTGCTTCTCAGTGCAATGTTGAGTACAGACAAATTATAAGAGGAGATGAAACAGAGGTTTAGTATTCCATTGGTGCCTTGAGAACCAGCATGGCTTGATTACAGTCAAGTCCTGTGGGCATCTAGGGTGACTCTTATTACCCAAATGGAAGTGGAAAAATAAGAGTGATGGTTCCACAAAAAGAAAGAACATTAGAAACACATTACACCTTTGGTCCAGGAGGATCTTGCACAACTACATGAAAATGAAACCACCAAAATAATTTGTGATCTTTGCTTTTTTTTCCTGTTTTAAAGCAGAATTATTTATTTCTGGAAGTCTTGGGAAGTAATTTACTAGTTTTTGGATTATCCAATCTCTTTGTCTTTAATCTCTTGCCCCTTTTTTGTTGTCATTTTTCTTTAGGTTAGAAAAAGAGTGAAAAGGGTATATTTAAAAGTTCCCTCAGGTAGATCTAGAACAGGCAGAATTAAATTATGAAGTTTTTCTATTATAATAGAAATAATAATAATATAATAATAATATAATAATAGAATCTAAGATCTGGAAGAAAATATGTTAAGACAGCCTAACCATCCACCCATTATTAACATTCTCTCTCCAAACACTTTTTTTTTTTTTTGAGTTTGAGTCTCACTCAGTTGCCCAGGCTGAAGTACAGTAGCATGTTCACAGCCACCCCAGCATCGACCTGCTGGGCTCCAGCAGTCCTTCCGCCTCAGCCTTCCAAGTAGCTGGATCCACAGGTACGCGCTACCAGCCCAACTTATTTTTGATTTATTGTAGAGACAGATCTCGCCAAGTTGCCCAGGCTGGTCTCGAGCCTGTGGACTCAGGCTATCCACTTGCCTCTGTCTCCCAAAGTGCTGGGGTTATAGGCTGAGCCACCGAGCCTGGTCTCAAATACTTTTTAAAAAACTCTTGGATCTAATATTTCCCAAAACAGAAAATACATCATTATCATAATAATCATCATGATAACAGTATTTATAATAATAAAAGAATACAATTTCTATTTACTCAATATTAACCGTGTACTAGACATTGCATTTAGTGATAGAAATATTGTTATGAGGTAGGCACTGCTACTGTTCCCCTCTATTCAGTGGAGTAGTTTCTCTTTCATGCAAAATAACAATGGAAAATTTTATCTTTTATGCAAATTAGCAACATGGCTAGAGTAGCTTGGATATGGGGTCATTCTCCATTGCACTAGTACTGCACTCCCTCTTTCAATGATCACTTATGAAAACGTGTCATTTCCCTCATTTTCTTTTTCCTTTACAATCATCCCTTTTTCTTCTGTCTCTTATACCATGCTTCAACTATGCACCTTATTTAAGGCTTCCTTTATAATGTGCTTCCAAGGACTGAATACAACATCACAAATATACTCATACAATAGTATTTAATTTCTGCTCGGCTGCTGAAAACTGACTTTCACACATACTGAACAGGGAGCAAGTTCTAAACCTGAAAAACTTTTAGTTGAGTTACAGAAACGTTAACTAAAAGATAACATTTTATTTTATTGCTTGTTTACCATATACAACTGGTTAGAAGAATTAACATCCAATTAGTAGTATAAAATGTCAAAAAATATATCTAATAAGAGACTAGGGTGAAGAGTAGACAAGTTTCACTGTACTGAGTTTGCAATCTATACAAATCTAAATTATTTTAAAATTAAAAGTTAAAAAGGCAAAACAATTCCCAGTGTGAATATTTGAATATGGGCACATATTCATATCTAGCTGGCACAAGAGTATAGAGCTAAGTTTGGTAGTCAGCATCGGAAGACTTAGAAATGCTTATGTTGTGGTCAGAAATTCCACATAGAGAAATTAATCCCAACATAATTATGCCAAATGTGCTGAATTATCTACATATATGTTACTTTAATGTTGTTTGTAGTATCAAATTGTTGGAAATCCTTAACCTTAGGAAAACAAATGAGTAATTATAACTATGGAATAATGTATTATTTTAAATAATTGTTATTAAAAACATGTGTAAAGTATATATTATATTAAATTTTCTACCATACACTGTATTTAAACACTTAAATCTATCTAAATATTTATATAATAATTTAAGGTACTGCTATGATCACTTTACAAATATTAATATGTTTATATATATTTATCCCTTTTACAGCGCCATGGGGTGTCATTAAAATGTTTATTTTAACAATGATAAAACTGAGGCACAGCAAATTTATACAAGTTATACAAGGTCACACAGTTTTGGGGGCCAGGATTTGAATCCTGGCTGCCTAGTTCTAATATCCATATTCTAAGCAACCACATTAATTTTTTTATCAGCAATCAGGTGAAAAAATAAACGTTTGCACTCCATGATTATAATCTGGCAAAGAAAACAAGGCTGCAATTTTTTTTTTTTTTTGAGTTGGAGTCTCACTCTGTTTCCCTGACTGGAATGCAGTGACTTACTTATGGCTACCCCAATGTCAGCCTACTGGACTTCGGTGATCTTTTTGCCTCAGCATTCCAAGTAGCCGGAATGATAGGCATGTGCTACCATGACCAGCTAATTTTTAAAAATTTTTATTGTAAAGACGAGGTTTCATCAAGTTGCCCAGACTGGCCTCGAACCTCGAGGCTCAGGCAACTCTCTCACCTCGGCCTCCCAAAGTGCTGGTATTACAGGCTGAAGCCATCGCACCCAGCCTGCAAATCTTTTTAATGGGCGACTGAATGAGACTCCAACTCAAAAAAAAAAAAAAAAAAAAAAGTCAGCACTGCCACTTTTACTCTAAAGCCAGTAGCTAATAAGACCACCATCTCTACCAATTTCTGATGATTTTACAAAATGTTCATGGGTTGGACGTGTTTTAAAAAGAAACAAATTGAAAAAAGAGAAAATCCATTGGTAATATTATTTGCAATTAAAGTGTAGAATAGAAGGAACCAACATTACTTCCTACAAAACACGTCATTGTAATTCTAATTGTTATTTACATGTAACAAAAATTAGAGTTGAATGTTTAAGATGGGCTCAGTAGTTCAATAAAAACAAAACTACAACAGTCCTTAGCTTTTTCTATTGAATGGAAACAAAGCAAATCAGAGCAAGTCTGCCCCATAGGACAGAGAAGGAAACCTATTTAAATATTTTTATTGGGTCCTTTGTTCAATTTAAGAGTCAGTTCACTAAAGCATGCTGTGTGACTCACTATGTTGTAAGTTTAGTTTCTTATCAGCATAGACTAGGATATTTCAAAGCACAACCACTGAATGAACAAATATTTTTGCACATAATGAAGCTGTTTTGGGGTATGTGTAATACTATTTTTAATCCTATGGTTTTCTTTTAATACAAAGCAGAGTGAATAGGAATAGATACTTTTTATTTCAGATTGCTCTTAAGGAAAAAAAAATACTAATGCCACAGAGCAAATATCACCAATATGTTAGTCATTTTTAACTGCTGAATTAATACATTCATCATTGTATTTATACTATTTCTTCTTTCTCAATACCCACCCACACTTCAGGGGCAGGAGAAAATACTCATTATCTTAGCATACTTCACCAGTACTTGTAAGGTTCCTCAGTTATGTTCAGGGATGATATCCACCATTCCTCAGACCTCAAGGTTATGTGGTCTGGGGCATCACCCCTAATCAGTTTTCCCCTAGAATATAAGGATCAATACCCTCCACTTCTCTGGGAGTTTCCAAGGAGGCATGGTGCCCCACCTGTGCTCAGAACCTTTCTCTGCTTTTCGCTCTATTCCCTGGCTGCTGTTCCTTAGATTACTAGTCTTTCTGCTCATTTTACATCACTCTTTATGCCATTTGCTGAGTTCTCTGTACGGCTAATTTCCATTTGGTGCATACATTCTTTGTCACTTTCCACTTTTAACGCCACTTGGATTATGCGATATTAATCTCCCTGCAGTGACAACTTGAGGCACAGGACTCTGGATGCCTCTCATTTTTCTCCTTGGTTGGTAGGAAACTGTTTACTGTGGCCATTTCTCTTACGTAGGGTTCTCACAGCTGAACTGCTTGTGCTAAATAAATAAATATAGTATATTTCATATTATCCACATATATTATATACAAAGATATTTATCTTTATAGCTATGGTTATAGATATATGTTATGTTATGTATTATTAATATAATGTACTTATATTTAATTTCTACCACAGTCATCTTTATTCCAGGGCAGAGAGGTATTCAGGGTTAGAAGGCTGGGTTGAAAAATAACTTGTAAGATAAAGACGAAGCAACTAAATTGAATTTATTAAAGTGGCAGTATGTGTTCGGCATAATGTCACTTACTGCTGAGCAATCAAAATAAATATAAAAGCCAATCTTAAAACCTTAAGGAATTTACCAACATGTTACGGACAAAATTTACCCACAATGTAAAACCTGCATTAATGGTTCTGAACATGGATGGATAAACATCAGAATTACTGAGGGAAGCTTCTTGAAAATGCACATGCCTGATTTCTGTTAAGATACAGCAATCAGAATTTCCCGGACTGGACTCAGGCAGAAAGTTGTATTCACAAACAACTCACAGGAGATTCTAATCTATGGCCTAAATGCTGAATTGTGTGCTATGGGCAATGTGTAAACTCATAGGAGTTTTGCTTTTCTCCTCAATACAGTAAAACTGTCATAATGCAATAAATGTGGTCCAAACATTCAATCACTTATTAAGGGATTAATGGATTGACACGCAGAAACTGCCCTGCAAAGCTGGTCTGCAGAAATCTTTAGTTTCCATCCAAGATTTATTCTAATCCTGGCTATTCAGTGCCGTCTAGTGTCTTTTGTGTGTCCTGCCATAATTGGGAGGAGGATCCAGGTCTTTGGCCGTCTGGGAGTTTCTGGACAAGAGTACACATTCAGAAATTTCCAGGGTAGTTGAAACTCATCCCATCCAGGAAGATGTGGACTGAGAGAATTTGAGTAAAGCTAAATCCTACCATCTGCCAAACCCAACCTTCCGAGACGGTGTTACCTACCCTTTTCCCATTTGGCTTCATCTCTCCCTCATCATCCACAGAAGATAAGTTTAGTATTGTCCATTTGAGAAAGTGGGTTGGGAGGCATTTAGGTGCAAATTGGCTGACTTAATATCTAAACTAACATTTATATGAAATTTTGCATTATTACAGATATAAAGATTTTGGCTTGTCTTGAATTCTTTGAATAATGAATTATTCAACAACTACACACACACACAAACATGTTAAGAAATTTGATTTAAAAATAAATTATACCAAATAATTTCAACATGGACATCATTACTTATAATGCAAATGACTCTAAATCATGCTCTAAGATTGGAATCATGGACTCCTAGATGACATATTTTCTTTCAAAACAGCCAGATCCTGAGACAAAAAGCTCAGGTGTAACAGCCAGAATCACTCATAGATTTTTTTTTTAGTTTATTAAAAAATATATATCTATTGTTTCATCCCACACAGATTCAAGCCACTCTTTAGAATGAATGATTAATAAAAGCTTTACCTAAATCCATAAAGGAAAATTGGAGTCAAATCCTAATCCAAACATAGCCCTGTTTGCAAATTAGAACCCAAATCCTAATCCTTCTGAGGCTTGTCCATCTCTACTCAAAATGGTATTTTTATTCTGATTTAAAATCTAGCCTTCTAAAACATCTTTTAAAAGTGATTGCTATTTTTCTGTATCATTAACCACAAAAGCTTTTAAATAATTTTTTTCCTAAAATGTACTTGTAAATAAAGCTGAATATTCAACTTGCCTAAAAATGGGAGAATTGTGCTTTAATATTATACTGTTTCACAGAAAGCGTAGCTAAAATATTTTGTGCAGTAGGATTCAATTTTGAGACCTAGTTTTTGCAGATAAATTGAAACTGATGTGAGTTCAATAATTTATACTCAGGGTCTCCCAAAACTGTTGGTGATTCCTAAGAAGATATATCAGTTAAGATTAGGTTTAGCTAATGTACAGTGACTTAAACAAGAGAGGTCCCCCCCCATTTTAGTTTGAAAAAAATTCCAAAGCTAGAGAATCCAGGACTAGTCCAATGATTCCACAAAGTATTCATGAGCTCAGGAAATTTCCAGGTTGTTGTTCCACAATCCCTATATGTAGCTCCCATTCTTGTGGTTCAAATTGCTTACTAGAGTCCAGTTTCCTAACCACATTCTAGATCAGACAGAGAAATAGAAGTGAAAGAGAAAAGGACGTGCCTTACCCTTGCCTTTTAAAGTGAGTCCCTCACAGAACAACCACTTAGCAGTGCAATTCTTCCATTTATATGACCAAATTGTATAGTTATAGCAAGTGACAAAGGAAGCTGAAGATTGAAGTTAGAAAGGCGTGTGATTAGATCATTACTCTTTTTAAATTTAAGAACAAGAGAAAAATAGATGTTAAAAACAAATTGCAGCTTCAATCACTGAAGTGCAGGACAACGATAAAAAACAAAATCTTGACACCCTCCCCACGAAAACAGAACTTATTTATAAAAAATTGTGCATTTATTCTTACATGTTTAAATTTCAGTCACCTTCAAAGTACTCTCCATTTGATGCAATACATCTATTGAGACACTTTTTCCGCTGCTCAAAACAGTTTTTGAAGTCACCAATTCTGATGTCTTTTAGTGCTTCTACCATTTTTGGTTTCACCTCTCTTTCACGTCAGCAAAATAGTTTCCTTAGAGGATTTATTTATTTTTTATTCAAGGAAACAAACAAACCAAAAAAGTCACTCAGGGTAAATAGGGAGGGTAGGGATGGTGTGAATAGAAAGGGTGGGGCATGGGAGTCATGCCATTTGGGTCAAAAACTGCTGAACATTCAAAATGATGTGGGCAGGTTCCCTCGTGAATCACCTATCACGAAATGGGCAGACTTGTTAAAAAAAAAAAGTTACCAGCCGGGCTCGGTGGCTCAGCCTGTAATCCCACGCCTTTGGGAGGCTGAGGTGAGTGGATTGTCTGAGCCTGCGGGTTCGAGATCCGCTTGGGCAACGTGGCGAGACCTCATCTCTACAATAAATCAAAAATTAGCCGGGCATGGTAGCGAGTGCCTGTAGTTCCAGCTACTTGGAAGGCTGAGGTGGAAGGATCTACTTATCTATAAATATCTGGACAAAATATTACTTCTGGGAGAGGGTTCTGTGAAGATGACTGAGTAGAAAACACCAGAAACATGTTTCCCCACCTAAACAAAAATAATACATTGGCAGAGTCTATCTGATGTAACAATTTTAGAAATCTGGAGTCTTTTAAAGGCTCATAACTTCCAAGGAAGGATCTGGAAGGTAAACTGTAGTAAATTTTCATCTATTTAAGCTCTTACCCCGGTTGAAACTACCCATTCCCCTTACTAGTCCTGTGGCCAGGAGTTGAGAATGTGCTCCTGGAGCAGTTTACACACAGCCTGTGGGAGCCAAGGTGGGCAATAAAGGGCGCTGTCTTCCAAATATTGGGGATCTGTATTTTGATTACTGATTACTGCGTCTGTTCACAGAGGTTCAAAGAGGCAGATTGCCACTGTTGTTATCCTTCCTCATATTGTTGTGAGCCATTTTCCAACCCCTGCAGCTAAAATGAATTCCAGTAGATTTAGCGCCAGCATTGTTCTCCCCTCTTCATCTCTTACCACCTTTTGAAAGCCAACCACGTTAAAACATTAAAAAAACACACACACAAAAAATTGCATACACACGTAAAATTAGAAAATTACCGCACATGCCCAGGAAAAAACTTAAAAACACCTGATAATTTATGTTTCCACCTCAGATTAAACCTCAGATCAGAGCAACATGTAACAAGATAAAAACAATGAAAAAGACCACAAACCCTAGGGAAGAGGGACAATCTGATTTCTAGTGTTACTACATTTGATTCAAATTCTGATTTTCAACAACAAAAAAATCACAAGGCTTAAAAAAGCAAGAAATATAACCCATCCAAAGGAAAACAAAAAGTTGACAGAAATTTCCCTTGAAACAGACTTGATGGCTGATTTATTAGAAAATTACCTGGATGGACTTTGAGTCTATAATACTAAATGATGTATCCTAGAAACAAAGAACTGAGTATCACATGTTCTCACTCATAAGCGGACCTTGAACAATTATCATTATACTTTAAGAAAAGGATTAGCAGTAGTTGGAAACTGCCAGGGAGTGGTGGGGGGAGGTGGGACTGGTGGTAGAGGGAATCTGCCGGGGAAGGGGGAACACATCTCATCAACAAGGGTATCTGCATAATGAACATTTGTATATCTAACCCTGAATTGTACCACACCTTTAAAATTAAAAAAAAATTTTAAATACTATAGAAAAAAAGAAAAAGACTTTAAAACCACTATCTTAAAGATGTTTAAAGAACCAAATAAAGATGTTGAGAAAAATCAAGAAATGATGTATGAACAAAACGAAAAATAGTAATAAAGAGAAAAAGAAATTCTGGAGTTGAAATGTATAATAACAAAATAAAAAAAATTCACTGGAGAAATTTACAAGCAGATTTGAATAGGCAGAAGAAAAAAATCAGCAAATATAAAGACAAGACAATGGAAATAATTGAGTCTGAGTAACAGGAAAAAAAAAAAAGGGAAAATAGCTGAATAGAGCCTAAGGGATGCATGAGGCACTATCAAACAGACGAATATATGTATTGTGGGAGTCTCAGAAGATGAGTGGAAAAGGAGAAAAGAGGATGTTTGAAAACGATAATGACTGAAAGCTTCCCAAATTTGAAGAAGAGATGAATATAAACATCCAAGATGCGCAACACGTCCCAAGTAAGAAGAACTCATAGAGATCCACAGAGACACATTGTAATCAAACCTTTGGAAGACAAAGACAAAGAGAGAATCTTGAAAGCAGCAAAGGAGAACCGACTTGTCATCTACAGGAGATCCTAAAAAAATTGTGAGCATCCTTGTAGAACAGTGTTTCAATAAATGATACTGTGAAAGCTAGACATCTGCATGCTGAAGAACAAATCTGAACCCTTACCTAAAAGATACACAAAAATTAACTCAAAAAATGAAGCAAAGACCTAAATGGAACACCTAAAACTGTAGAACTTTTGCAGAAAATATAGGGTAAATGCTTCTTGACATTGGATTTGGCAATGATTTCTTAGATATAACACTGAAGACACAGGCAACAATATAAAAATAGACAAACTGGATTTCAAATATTTTAAAAATTGTGCATTAAAAGACAGTACATATCAACAGAATAAAAATACATTTCACAGAATGGAAGGAATTATTTGCAAATTATATATCTGAAAATGGCAATAGCAACAACAAAACTTGATTCAAAAATAGGCAAAATAATTGCATAGACATGTTTCTAAAAAAGATATACAATTAGCTAATATGCACATGAAAAGACATCTAACATAACTAGTCATGAAGGAAATGCAAATCAAAACCAAAATGGAATATCAACTCATGCACATTAGGATACCCAAAAAATCAGAAAATAACAAGGACTGGTAGACTGTGGATAACTTGTAATTCTTTGCATTGTTGATGAGACTATAAAGTGGTACAGCTACTAAAACATTATGATGATTTTTCAGAAAATTAAAAATAGAATTATTATATGATTCAGAAACTTCACTTCTGGGTATGTATTCAAAGAATTGAAAGTAAGCTCTCAAAAGATATTGTACACCAATGTTGTTCATAGCTATTTACAATAGTTAAAATGTGGAAGCAATCCAAGTGTCAATTGACCAATGAATGGGTAAGCACAATGTATATAGAATGAAATGTTGTTCAGCCTTAAAATGGAGGGAGATTCTGATAAATGCTATAAATTGGAGGAAATTTGAGAACATTATGCTAAGTGAAATAAGTCAGTCACATAAAAACATACTATATAATTTCACTTATATGAAATACTGAGAATAGGGAAAATTACAGCTATAGAAAAGAGAATGGTGGGTCCCAGAGACAGAGGAAGGGGGTCATAGGGAATTATTGTATAATGGATATAGAGTTTCAGTTTTGCAAAATAAAAATAGTTCTAAAGATGAATGGTGCTGATGGTTGTATAATGTTATGAATGCACTTTACACCACTGACTTGTACACTTAACAATAGTTAAGATGGTAAATATTATGTTATGAGTATTTTACTCCATTTAAATTGAGGAAAAAAAGTGTTATTTCTTCAGAAAGGCTTTCTTTGCCACCATACTCCATTCTAGCAAAAGTGACTCACTCCTTCCTCTGTACTCTTATAGCATATTTCGTAGTTGTTGAATGTCAAATAAGATGCCAATATGACTTCACGGTGCTGCTCAAAGCGGACGTCTGTGTGGTTATAAACTGTCAACTCTTACATGATTCTTAACAAGATACCCTATGTGGTTAGATTCCAGTCTCTGCTTAGTCAAAACATAGAAGTCACTGTAAATCTGCTGTTCCCAATTAGAAGATATTTACAACTGTCAGCTATGAATCTCAAACCAGGATGAAAATAGCTTTTGTCTAAGTCAGATGTCAGTACCCAATTTATTAATGCATTTCTTATTGGTCTCTTTGTTTAAAAAAATTATCTACACTTATGTACTTGAACTGTGCTTACTTATCCTTTATCTCAAATGCTTGTTTCTTATCTTTCCAAACTTCAGACTTTTTCTTTTGCTGGACTATGTGATGTTTACACATCCGTCCCTTTAAAAACTCAAAGGATCTGACTTTGAGTCATCATCTCCCTAGATATGCAACACCTTCAAGAATCTGAATCAGGCAATTTTTTTTAGTGAAAATTGATTGCTATTTTTAATTTTGATGGAAAACATATAAATAGGAACTGTCCCAGGCAAATAGGAATGTCCAAATTGAACATTCTGGAAAAAAATGTAGAAACTAGAATTCTGTAATTCAGGAAATACTAGGGCTGTGCTTTCACTGGGCAGTGTTCTGGAATAAATTGCAGCAGGAGAGTCCAATAGCCATAGCAAAAAAAGGTAGTATTTTTTTAAAGGAAAAAAAAAAACTTCAAAGCAGGACCAAATAAATATCATACCATAGGCATAGTGACAAAGGTATGCACTGTATAAGACTGTAATAGCTCCCCAGACCATGTTGTTATAAGCATGATGAAATAGGGTGAGGGTTTTTGTTTCTGTTTTTATTTGTTTTTCTTCTTGTGCAGAGGTATGGGTAGATTACATTAGACAGCCAAAGTCTTAAGCATTGCCAGCTCCAAGAAACAAGCCAAACATTACTGCTATAGTTTTAGAATCAAAGGAATATGGCCAAAAATAACCATTTCAGCTGCACCAATACCTATCCTCTGACCCTTGAGTTAGCAATTATTTGTGATAAGCATGTCCAAAAATTCTGATGTATTTTTTTAGAGGAGACTTATATGTGGCAACAATTCATTTTACTTAGTATCACTCTTTATGTCTGTACTTTTGATGCTCTCCCACAAACACAGACACACAGAAACATAATCTAAAGCCCTAACAATTTAGAATTAATAATGTTGCATTTAAAATAAGAATTTAAAGGAAAAACTTTGGTGACTATATTTAATAATGATATATTATATTTTTGAAAAATGCTTACAGTGGATTTGAAGTTTTCTCTCCAGAAAAATGATAACTATGTGAACTAATGCATATATTAATTGCATTAGTTCTGAATTAATTGCATTAATTGTTCTGAAGTTAGATTCAACCATTCTACAATGTAGATGTACTTTAAAACATCATGTTGCATACAACAAATACATGCATTTTTATCTGTCAATTCAAGTAAAAAAATACATTTTTTAATGTTAAAAAAATAGGTATAGCTCTTATTATCATCCCAGAAAAGTTCCTCAGGGTTCCAAACTGCCTGAAGTTCTGTTAATCTGGGTTAGGCTAAATTAAACATAAGATAGTTCAGCTGTGTTTGTTTTTAATTTGCAAAGGAATTTAGTGTTCCTGAAAGTGAAGGACTAGAAAACTAGGCTTCAATCAATCAGGAATATTTTGGGCATCTCTGCCAATAGCATTAATGGGAAAGACCTGCTCTTGTAACCCAGAGGGTCTTTGGCAGGTCTTAAAATAAGAGAAAAGGAAATTCATAAAACAAAATACAAAGCCTGAAAGTTAGTCAGGGAAAGAGATGATGAAGTTAATATATCAAATATTTAGCTAAGGTGAAGGGGTCCTTGGGTTGAAGGAGACTTACATAAGAATGTCAGATGGCTTTAAAGAAATGTTATTTCAAAATTAATCTACAATTGTATCCATTTAATACAGGTGCACCATTTAAAAATTCAAGTCATGCTACAAAACCCTGTTAAGAATGTGTTTCCATTCTCCCTGACCTCTATCGTGTTCCTCAGCAAACCATTCCAACTTGTTTGGTGTTATTTAGTACCCTATTTCTAAATACTAAACTTTTACTGCTTTCTTAGTTCCTAAGTGTCTGACACTAGCCAACAATACCCTATTATGGGAGATAATATCCTCCACCACCTCCTTTCAATCCAGGGAGAATTGTAGCACATTTTCATAAATGGGGTCCACTGCTCAGCGAAGTAATACAGTATAATATTTTCCTTATACGTGTTATTGTTTTCTTGGAGCTAATTATACAATTTAAAAATTCACTTAGTTTTTCATTATAGTAAATCTCTTACAGTGCCCAGACTCAAGGATTAAACTCTTCTAAATAATATTTTCTAAATGTTTTAATATGTGAAATAATTTATCAGTTCTATTTATTTTTCTAACAGTTTCTTTTCTTTTTCTCAGACCCATTCATCAATCTACATTGATTTCTGTAGTTGGTATAGCTATTCTTTTGGGGCATCTTTTATGACACTCTTGCTGGAGATGTTGATTCTGGCCTCCCAATATCTTCTTTTTTCATTCACTTCTTTATTTTTGATATACATGATCTCCAGTACTTTCTTGAAAAAGAATGCATGGGTGATTAAAAAAACAACAAAACAACATCAACAACAGCATGACAATTCTGAAGTCCTAAAAATATCCTTGTTCTCCTTTATTCATATATGTCAGCCTGGTTGGGTAAAGAATTTTATGTTAAAAGCATTTTCCTCTTACATTTATGCAGGCATTAATTTATTTTTTCACTCTAGTGATGTTTATAAAGCTTGACATTATTCAAATTCCTGATATTTAATATAGACAGTCTCCTCACTCTACATCCAAAGTTTCTGTGATAATTACACTAACGATAAATTCTTAATCACTTACCCCAAGATACTACTTAAATAAATCTGTGTACATTTTAATATTGTAATATTAAAAATGACCTTAGAAGTTGAATATTATCAATATCACTCCCATCTGATAGATGGGAAACTGAGCACTGAGACATCAAGTTAATAGTCCAAATTCCTGCAAGGGACAAGGTGTGGAGATAAGTATTGAATTCATTCAATCTGGCATTAGATTTCATGTGCATAGCCTCTATACCATCTGCTTCTCTTTCACAGGTGTTCTGAAGTTAGTATCTGTTGGTTTTTCAATTTGGATACATCCTTCAGTGACACAAAATTTTCTTTGTATGGTTATTTTTACTAATTCTATTAGCTGGATTTTGGAAACTTGTTTAAATCTCTAATTTAAAAACGTATACTTTTGCTTTTACATTTAAAAAATAATTTTAACCTTTTCAAAAAATTCTATAAATCTTCCAATTTTCTATTGCTATAATTATTAGGAGAAGTTGTAAATAATTTCACTGATTCTTGGTTTTTAATCTTCAAAGTCAATTTTCTGCTTCTTGACTATGCTTGCTAAATGTATAGTACTCTGCATTTTTATTAACGCATAATATTTGTACATATTAATGGAATACATGTAATATTATGTTACCTGTATAGGATCTGTAATGATCAAGTCAGGGAATTTGGAGTATTCATCACTTCACAGATTTATCATTTTCTATGCTTTGGGAACATTTTCAGTTCTCTCTTCTAGCTGGTTTAAAATAGAAAATACATTGTTGTTAACTATAGACACCCTATTCTATAATCTAACATTAGATCTTATTTCTTTTATCTAACTGTAAGTTTGTACCCATTAACTGAGATTTCTCATCCCACCCCACCTCCCTCACACCTTTTGCTATCTCTGATAAAATATCACTGTATTCTCTATCTTCATGAGATCAATTATTTGAGCTTTCACATATGAGTAAGAACATGCCTTGTTGGTCTTATTTGACTTATTTCAGGCCAAAGGCACAGAAAACTTATTTATCAAAATAATAGCGGAAAACTTTCCAAGTCTAGCAAAAGATATAGACATCTGTATAAGGAAGTCCAGAAATCCCCAAAAAGATACACCACAAAAAATCTTCACCATAGCACATTATAGTCAAACTTTCACATCAAAGTCAAAGAGAAAAGTATAAAACCAACAAGAAAAAATATGTAGTCACATATAAAGAAAACCCCACTAGACAAAGTGTGGCTACTTGAACAGAAACCTTACAGACCTGGAAAGAATGTGACAATATATTCAAATTGTTGAAAGAAAAAAAAAATACTCAGAGTACTACACCTAAAAATTTATCTTTCATAAATGACGGAGGAATAAAGTCTTTCCCAGACAAGCAAAAACCAAGGAGATTCATCACCAAAAGACTGGCCTTACAAGGAATGCTTAAGTGAATTCTAAACCTGGAAATGAAAAGACAATATCTGCCATTATAAAAAATACATAAAACTGGTAGAGAAAAAACATAAATGAGGGGGAAAAAAAGACTAAATTTTACCACAAACAAAACAACCAAACCTCAATGATACACAATAAGAGAGAGAGAGAGAAAAGAAACAAAGGACAAAAAAATCGGAAAAACAAATAACAAAATGACAGGAAAAGGTTCTCACATATCAGTAATAACCTTTAATACAAATCAATTCAGTTTTTAGTTAAAATATATAGATTGGCTGAACAGATTTTTAAAAATGACTCAGCATCCCTACCAGAAATTCACTTTACCTGTAAAGGCACACACACAGTGAAAGTAAAGGGTTGGAAAAAGATATGTCATGAAAATGAAAACTAAAAGCAAGAAGGAGTAGCTATTTCAGATAAAGCAGGCTTTAAGTCAAAAACAGTAAAAAGAGTTACAAACAAGTTGTCTTCCTTCATGTGTGTAAAAATACCTAACACCAGTTCTCTTCAAACTATTCACAAAAATTGAAAAGGAGTGAATTCTCCCTAACTTATGCTGTGAGGTCAGCAATACTCTGATACCAAAACTTGACATGGACACAACAACAAGAAAAACAACAACAACAGCGACAAAGAATTATAGGTCAATATTTCTGATGAATGTATGTGCAAAAATTCTCAACAAATTACTGGCAAACCATACCCAACATCTCAAGATTATAATACACTGTGATCAAGTTAAATTTATCTCAGGGATGCAAGGGTAATTCGACATACACAAATTAATAAAGGTGATATATCGCATCAACAGTAGAGGGCAAAAACCATCGGATCATCTCAACAGATGCAAGAAAAAAAGCATTAGATAAAATTCAGTATCCCTTCACAATAAAAGCTCTCAACAAACTAGGAATGGAATGAACATATGTTGAGATAATAAAAGCCATATATGACAAACCCACAGGCAATATATTGAAGGAGAAAAAGTTGAAAACATTTCCTCTAAGAACTGGAAAAAGAGAAGGAATTCCATTTTCACCATTCCTACGCAACACAGTACTGGAAGTCCTAACCAGAGCAATCAGGCAAGAGAAATAAATAAAAGGCATTCAACTGGAGGAGAGGAAGTCAAAATGTCCCGCTTTGTAAATGACATGGTTTTATATTTAGAAAAGCCTAAAGACTGCGAATTCAATAAAGTTGTAGGATAAAAAAATCAATCAATCAACATACAAAATTTAGTAGCATTTCTACAGGCCAGCAATGAACTAACTGAAAAATGAGTGCAAGAAGGCAATCTCATTTACAATAGCTACAAAAAAAAACCCTAAAAATATATTTCACCAACGTGATGAAAGAGCTCCACAAGGAAATCTACATAACACTGGTGAAAGAAACAAAGAAGACACACACAAAGGGAAAGTCATTCCACGCTCATAGATTAGAAGAATTAATATTGTTAGGATGACCACATTACCCAAAGCAACCTACAAATACAATGCAATTCCTATCAAAATACAAAGGTCATTTTTCACACCAAAAAAATCTTGAAATTTGCATGTAGCCACAAAAGAGCACATGTATCCAAAGAAATCCTGAGCAAAAATCACAAAACTGGAGGTATCAGGTAGTAAGTTAACTACTTGACTTTAAAATATATTGTAAAGTAAACGAAACAGCCTAGTATTGGTATAGAAAAGACACATAGACCAGTGGAACAATATAGAAAATTCAGAAATATATTTACATATTTTCAGCCAACTGATTTCAATAAAGATACCAAAAAACACATTGGGAACAAAAAACACCCTCTTTAATAATTTGTGCTGGGATAATTGGCTATCCATAAACAGAAGAATGAAACCAGACTCATTGCTCTCACCATATGCACAATCTCAACTCAAAATGGAAAAAAGACTTAAATGTGAGATCTGAAACTCTAAAACTACTAGAAGGAAGCTTTAAGGAAACACTTCAGGACATTGGCTTCAGTTAATATTTTATGGCTAAGACCTTAAAGGCACAGGCAACAATAACAAAAGTAGACATTTGTTATTACATTAAACTGAAAAGCTCCTGCACAGTAAAGGAAACAATTAACAGAGTGAAAATGCAACCTGTTGAATGGGAGACAATATTTGCAAACTATTCATCTAACAAAGAACTGACATCCAGGATATACAAAGAAATGAAACAACTCAACAGAATAATAATAATAATAATAATTCTACTAAGAAGTGGTTAAAAGATCTGAATAGACATCTCTCAGTAGAGGACATACAAATGGACAACAGGTGTGTGAGAAAATGCTCAACATCACTAATTATCAGGAAAATTCAAATCAAAACCACAATGAAATATTATCTTTCCCCAGTTAAAATTATAAAAAATAACAAAATGTGGAAAGAATTGAGTGACAAAGAAACTCTTATACAGTGTTGGTGAGGGTGTAAATGAATTTAGCCATTATGGAAAGTAGCATAGATATTTTACAAAAAAATTGAAAATAGACTTATTGTACTATCCAGCAATCTCACTACTGGATATTTATCTAAAGGAAAGAAAATAATATGTGAAAGTGATAACCTACATACCCATGTTTATTGTAGCACTATTCTCAGTAGCAAAGATATGGAATGAACCTAACTATCTATCTACAGATGAATGAATAAATAAAATGTGGAATACGTACAAAATGAATTTTGTGTAGCCATAAAAAATGAAATCATGTCATTTGTAGCAACATGGATGGAACTGGAGATCATTGTCACCTTCCCTTAATTTCTGGAGCATTCAAAATTGGAATTTTTTTTTTTTTTTTGCTTTATATAATGTCCCGTATGCTCTTAAAGGTTTTGCTTACTCTCATTTATTCTTATTTCCTATTTTTACTTTTTTTCTTGTATGCATGACTTGGTTATCTCAACACACTTGTCTTCAAGTTGTGAAATTCATTCTTCTGCTCAATTCATTCTATTCTTGAAGATCTTGGTTGCATTTTTAATTTCATTTATTAAAGTATTCAGTTCCAGGATTTCTTTTCTTTCTTTTTTTTTTTTTAATGCTATCTCCCTGATGAATTTCTCCTTCATATCTTAAATTTTCTTCATGTTGTATATGTATGGCTTATTTGTATTCTCTTGGCTCTCACTGATCTTTAATATCATGGCTTTGAAATATTTTTCTGGTATTTCGTAAATAAAATTTTTCATTGAAATATGGTGCTGGGTAATTATTGTGTTCCTTTGGAGGTGTCACATTTTCTTGTTTTTTCATGTTTCTTGTATCCTTAGATTGATATCTGTAGATCTGGTGTACCATTCCCTTTTTCCAATTTTTTGGGGTTTACTTGTATGGGGAAAGATGTTTTCCTGAATATTGTCAATGGCGATTGTTGTATAGAATTCTTTAGCTTTGATTCTAGATGAATGCAATAGTGAAGTCTCTGTTTGATTTCTTTGGCAAACAACATCAGTGGAGTCTGCAGTGTTGTTAGTGGATGCTCTGGTGAAGTTTTCCTGGTTATGGCTTTGACAGCTGAGCCAGTTTTTAGGCCTCAGTGGTGGTAGCGGCAGGCTGACTGTGCCTCCTTGGGCCCCCAGCTAGTGTACACAAGTACCAGTGTTTCTAGGTCCAGGCAAGCTGATTCTAGGGCCTCTAGACTTCTTGTTTGTGTTTCAGTAGTGGCAACAGTATTAGGCTCCTGGGCAGCATGCATGGACTTGGCAATAGTAGTATAGTAGTGGTGATAGAACAATCCTCAAGCTCTCAGGTACCGTGTTAGCTATGGCTGTGATGCACTGGGTGGGCCAGTTTTCAGGCCCTAGCAAGTCTGTGCGGGTCAGTGCTGGAGATGGTGACAGTGAGCCCATCTTCAGATTCCTGTGAGGAGTACACAGAGACCAGTGGTAGTGAACTGGGCAGTGTTCCTTGGGTTTCCAGGAATTAATTGTAGTCTGGCATGGTGGTGGGGGAGGGAGAATGCCAGGCTGGCTGAGTCTATCCTAAGTGGCCCTCAGTGGCATACATAGGCTATGATGAGCAGGACAGGGTGACCTGCAGAAGTGATTGTGGACAACCTGTCCTCAGCGTGCACACAAATGTGCAGCAGCCCTCCTGCTGCCAGAAGGGCAGGGTTCTCTCTGTGGAAGTGAGCCCAGGTAGATGAGTGGCTTCCTGGCTCTGGAGATGCGTACTTTGAACTCCAGTAGTAGTGGCAGCTGCAGCAGAGTGCAGGAAGAACCAATGTGTTGGTGCACATTGGCCATGCTATTGTGGAGACGGTTGCAGTACATGGGAAGAGCCCCAGGCAGGCGGGTGGTTTCAGGTTCTGGGAAGTGCAAGCTTTGGCTCTATCAATCCTAGGGGCAGCCTCCTATGAGTGCTCCACTGCCTGTTTCCTGGACTATAGGAATTTGGTGGCTTACTTATAGAGACGAGGCAGTTAATGCCATGTCAGGACTAAACTCAGGTTCTTAGCAATAAAAATTTTGTTAAACACTAATTGATATTTATGGCTATTACCAGGATCTGTGATTCTTTTTAAGGCACTTGCCATGAACACTAGTGTTTTTTTCTTTTTCTAAATTTTCAGTAATGTTATTGGTTACTCAAGGTAAGTGAAGTTAAAAATATGGGACCATTGATTAAATAAAAAAAATATATTTAGTTTTTCATACTCATTATTTTCTTTCCTTTTTTTTTTTTTTTTTTTTTTGAGTTGGAGTCTCACTCTGTTGCCCAGACTGGAGTGCAGTGGCCGCTCCCAGCCACCGCAGCCTCGATCTGCTGGACTCTGGCGATCCTTCCGCCTCAGCCTTCCGAGTAGCCGGAATTACAGGCATGCGCTACCACGCCCGGCTGATTTTTTAAAATTTATTTATTGGGAGATGAGGTCTCGCTGCCCAGGCGGGTCTCGAACCCGCGGGCTCAGGCAATCCACTCACCTCAGCCTCCCAAAGGCGTGGGGTTACGGGCTGAGCCACCGAGCCCGGCTTATCCTCATTATTTTCTAACATTTATTCCCTTCTATATACTGGAAAATATGCTAGATAAGTTATTTATGTTTTCTTGTTTTAAATTTCACAAAACCACACTGCTACAAATACTTCTATGTCTATTTTACATATGTGGAAACTAAAGGACTGAAGTTGAGGAACTTATGCAAAGTTACAACACAATTAAATTGCATTGCTAGTCATCAAACACTACTCTTTCGACCTTCGAAGTCCTTTTTTGCACACACATCTTGACTTTTTGTATAAGTATTATCAATGAAAATTTATTTTGTCTTAGAATATCTACCAATTTTTTAAGTTAAAACACAATATACTTTCATTTGTGGAACTTTAATTTGGTCTTTCAAAATGAAATTGCTGTTAAAAAAATTGTCAATACAAAGCAAAACAACAACATTCCCATGTGTGACATGCGTTATTGGGTACCCATTATCATTTCTGAGTTGCTATGCATATTTCTTCTTATTAAAAAATGTATGCACAGTTAATGTTTACTCAAGAGATGAATTATTTTGCAAGTGAAAAATTATAATTGTTATATTCAGTCACATTTCAACCTTACATCACCAAAAGGGAACCTTTTGCTGGAAGATCTTTTGCAACAATGTTTTTAAAGCTCTCTAGCCAGCTTTAATGATTGTAAAATATTTAGGTATTTTTTAAATGTTGTAGACCAAATAGAATAATGCATGAAAGCAATAAATAAATAAGCAGACAAATCACATTTAAAGACAGAGTGATAGTGGGGCTTTTACAAAAGAACTGACCGCAGAGGTTTTAAAATCCGTTTGATAGTTTTTATTTGTGGTGGTGAGGTTCTTAAACAGGTGAACCTCACTGCCCTCAGAAGAGTGCAGAGGAAGCAGCGATGAAGGAGTCAGCAAACCAGTGAGTCATGGTAACCACGATTAAAAATACTGAACTTTCTCAAAGGAATACACAGAGAAGCTACTCAAACTCTGGCTACTTCCCAAATCCCAATTTATCTGTAAGTATACCTCACCCTAGGGGATATAGCGTTCTTCTGGCAATCAGGAAAGACCTGCCACATCACTATCTACAGTCTAGAAAGTGCTCCCAAGAAGACCACCATAGACATCTTACCACAATGGAGTTGGGTCATATCCACACAATTCCCTTTTCCTGTAGACTTCTCCAACTCTTTTGAAATGAAGGGTTGAGCAGAAGGGATCATTTGGATTTTGTACTCCTCTCTCACTTGTTTCTTTTCTTTTGTGTGTGTGTGTGTGAGAATGCTTTTATATTTCAAAATATCCAAAGTGGCATTTCTGTATCTGTGAGTTTTCTCCAGTAAGTAATTTTCAGCACTTCAATCACCTCTATTTTTTTTAGAAGAATCTAATGTGCCTAATTTTTGACACTCACTAATTTTTGATTACTAATTCATGTGACAAACATGCTACCTTAGTCCTCATATTAATATGTTCATTGAAAATGACATAGAAGAAAGGGCATTTAGCCCTACAGAGAATTAATTAGCATGTAATTCTCAGTATATCATCTAGTGTTAATTAGCAGTTAAACCATCTTCTTGTGCATGACCTGCTGATTTCAATACAGTGTTCTATTTCGGAGGCCCTAGGGGAAAGAAACTTGAAAGGATATTCGGTCTTCTCTTTTTGAAAATAAAATATGAAATCACAGCTCTAATTCCCCTGTGTTTTGTTTAACTACCATATACTTTCCTCATTTTGCCTTCTGTCTCCATCTATGTTACAGGCATTAGGTCTTTCCCTTCTAATAGAGCAGTGGCCATAGAACACTACTCATTAATGAGAGTAAAATTAATATTCACATTTAAGTCTTTTCTAAAGTTAGAACTTTTTCTAGTTTTCCTTATTCACAATATTTTTTGAGTTGGAGTCTCACTGTGTCTCCAAGGCTGTAGTGCAGTGGCACGCTCATGATCACCACAGCCTCGACCTGCTGGGCTCAGGCGCTCCTTCAGTCTCAGCCTTCCAAGTAGCTGGAACTACAGATGTGTCCTACCACACCCAGCTAATTGTTTTATTTACTGTAGAGACAAGGTCTTGCCAGGTTGTCCAGGCTAGTTTGAGCCCCCGGTCTCAGGTAATCCTCTCACCTCTGCTACCCAGAGTGCTGGGATTACAGGCATGAACCACAGCGTCCAGTGTCACAATTTTTAGATGAATGTTTAATAGATTGCTAGGTAAGTCTGGGAATGAGTTGGTCTTACAGTTTTCTGTTTTCTTATGGTTTAACATACATATGTTTAGGTGACATACAGCTCTTTTAAGCAAAGAATTTCATTGAGAAAGCTGACAAGTAGTCATGAAAAAGACGTTATGCATTTTTTTAACATGCTTTTTTTTTTTTTTTTTTGAGTTAGAGTCTCACTCAGTCGCCCAGACTGGAGTGCAGTGGCCTCTTCCGGCCACTGCAACCTTGACCTGCTAGCCTCCTGCGATCCTTCCACCTCAGCCTTCCAAGTAGCTGGAACTACAGGCGCGTGCTACCACACCTGGCTAATTTTTTTGATTTATTGTAGAGATGAGGTCTCGCCAAGTTGCCCAGGCGGGTCTCAAACCTGCGGGCTCAGGCAATCCACTCACCTCGGCCTCCCAAAGCACGGGATTACAGGCTGAGCCACTGAGCCTGGCTAACATACTCTTTTATTTATCATAATAGATGTCAATAGAGTAAGACAGTAGCTAATCTACTTGAATCATTCAAATTTATCTTTAAAATGCATGATTAAATAGATACATATCTGATATGTCAAAAATTCAGTTACAAAAATGAAAAAAATGACATTTTGATTTTTTTCAGAGATGCTACCCTGTAGGCAAAGATTGTTGATTCAGTGTTCATGGATCCTTCTGCCCCACTTCCCTCTTTCTGGGTTCAAACTTGGGCCTCCCCATGATGGATTCAAACCTTTGTCTCTGTGTCTAGCTCTCTTGTGACTATCACTTTAGTTCATAACATTTTTAGGTTGATAATAAGATCAAGGAAGTAAAAAAAAAAGTACAAGGCTTTCATGGCTTTTGAACTTGTAATTATCTTGAATACTGACTGGTTATTAAATTAACCTCTTCACCAAAAAAGTAACTTACAGCGGCACAGTCCACAAAACATTTTCATACATACTATCTCATTTGATGTTCACAAAAACGTGGAGCAGGTATAATTACTGCCATTTTAGAAGAGAGAAAGAATCTCAGAGAAATGATCTCCCAAGGTATCACAGCTTGGTGGCGGTGGAATAAAGACTAAAACTTAGATTTTGACTCCCACATGCAATTCTTTTCCTACTTTATTACACTTCAGGATATAGACCTGAAACCTTGTTTTTGACTGGCTACCATTGGTCTGCGGGAGTTGGGGAATTATAAGGTAATAGAGAAGGTGAGAAAATAAAGAATAGAAAGAAAGCCAGCTTGGATTGAATTTAATACAATGTTTCTTAGCACCTCATTTCTTCATCCTTGGGGAGCAGAATGGATTTGTTCTTACATTACCCCTTATTGTTATTTTTCTTATGATCATATGTTCAAAGAGAGTACAAAAATGCCTAGTATCTTATGCCATCTCTTGTAATAAGGGTGTCCTGGGAATGGTACCTTTATTCTTACTTCTTTATTAATTAAGTTGATATCACCATTTGTGTACAAGTTTACAGTGATTTTGACCATTAGTTTAGATGTATATAGTTACATATTTTCTATTTGTGTAAGGCATGGGTAAAGCTAAGTTTTCAAAATACTTCCCCAAATCTTTTAAAACCAGAAATTTCATCAATTTGTTTATACATTTGCTGATGTAATACCAATTGATTGATTGATTTTACTTTAAAACGTTTATAAATAAATGCGATTGAGACTTTTTATTTTTGTCCAGTGATTGAGGTTACTAGTTGATATTGGCATTTTATGAACTATCCTGAATTAGGCATTTTTAGAAATTATTTGTTGTTCAGTCTCTTAAGATACTGTTAACATGTATTTTAACCCGTGGTTTGAAAATATTCATGCGGTTTTCAAAATTCGTAATTTATTTCCAGATAGATGATTATATATTGGAAACATGTGACTCAGTATGAAATATTTTTGGTAATCTTTTTGGTAATATTTGGTAAAAATTATTTTACCATAAGAAGAGTACTTCAAATGTGTTTGTACAGAAAGTTTTTGTCTCTTCTTCCAGCTTTATTCCTCTTATAGGTTTTAGTCAGCTTCTTGTCTTGATCACTACACAGAGAGTTTTATGAAGAGAGATAATATACTGGAAACAGCTATCTGACTGTCAATGTTATCACTTCAGTGGCAGAAGCTAAGCCCAACTTGTGCAGAGTAGTCCTCTCATTATTTACTTCCTCCTTCCCCATCAGAAAATTATACCAAATACTCGGTAATTATTTCTTTCTTTCATCTTATGGTTACATTGGTTAGGATTTTGGAAAACAGAAAACATGCTTTTGGACATGTGGATATGCAGTCTTAAAACAGAAGCTGAAAGAATTTAACCCAATTCACAGATTCCAAATCAAGTATTAGACACATCTAAGTTGAAAACCAGAGATGATAGTTTTAAAATCTCTGCTCCTGTCTCCTGAATTTGTTGACTTTGTATGATTCTGACCAATCTGCATATCTGAAGCTTCAGTGGGATCTATATCTTCCATGGTAGTTGTATGACAGAGTTTTATGATATGGTCTAGAAATCTACATAAGTCATAAATTTAGGTTGGCTGGCTTCTTTGCAAAGTTATGGTAGGGGGAGTTGTGTTAACAAGAAAGCAATTAAAACATAAAGTTTCCTTCAGTGGTTTCTGAAATGTGTTGTTCTAGAAAGTTGAAGACAATGTTTTATATTTCTTGCTGTACTAGGTGGCAAGGCAAAGTGTACTTATTTGATATGGATAACTTAAAAGCCATCTTACTCCTATTATACACGCCCAAAGGAGGTGGTCTACAATTGTTGTGGTAGCCCCAGGGCTTTCTCCGAGATACCTCAAAGAATTTAATGGTAAGACTTTACCGAGATTATGAGTATTTGGAGAAATCCATCTTCTTTGATTTTATGATTCCGAATCTTCAGAGTTTTATTTGAAAGAAACTTCTTAAAAAATATAACCTTGTACTTTTAAAAAAAGATATTGTTTTTCTTTTATTCATTCCTGAGTACATTCAATGTTCCTTTTGTACCCAATATGTGGCAAGTACTTTGTTAGGTACCTGGGAGAATAGAATGAAATGGAAAGAACCTGCTTTCAAGGAATTTATCTAAAACTATCAACTTGCAAACTAGACATAGTTCGAAATCGCTTTCATTTTTCTGCTTCATGCCATACAACCATGTGACAGCATTTTGTTTCTTACTTCCAGTAGTCGAATTGAAAAAACTAAAACAAATTCATGCTCCTGGAAGGTATGGTTTTCATCATTGAATCCCATCATTGAGAATGCTTTGAGTTATTTTAGTAATTGCTTTTACCCCAATTAAAAATATGCATATATTTTCAGATTGACAAGTAAACATGTATATATTTACAGTGTACAAATGGTGCTTTGATATATGTATGCATTGTGGAATGGCTAAAACAAGCTAATTAGCATGTCTATTCCTTCAGTTACTTAATGTTTTGTGGTGATAACACAAACTATTTTCTTAGCAATTTTCAAGTTTACAATCCATTGCTATTAACTATAGTCATCGTATTGTACAGAAGATTTCCTGAACTTATTTCTCCTGTCTCACTAAAATTTTGTATCCTTTGACAAACACTTTCTCACTCCACCTCTTTTCCCCTGCTCTCACCCGTCACCCTTAGTAACCATCATTCTACCATTTGCTTCTATGAAGCTGATTTGTTTAGGTGTCACATACAAGAGAGATTATGCTCACATAAGTGAGGTCTCAAATATCATATGATCACTGTAATTTTTAAATGCAACTTATTTTTTCCAGTTGCACCTATGCTGGGCAATGTTATATGCTAGTGTAAAATTTAAATGAGAATATTTGCTTGCTTCAAGTAGTATGAAAATAATAAAAATTAATTTGACATATGGTGGGAAGATTTCCAAACCTGGTCTCTAACCAATGGACACTACTAAGATATTCAAAATGTCCTATGTTACTGGGTAATAGATTCTTCAAAGGTATATATTTTTTGTGAACAATTAAAATTTAGCTATAATATAAAAGTTATTTCTCATCACATCACAGATGCCTTTTCCCTTTGCAGCATCAGAACATAAAAGGAAATGAGATTCCATTGTCGCATAATGCCAAAAAAGTAAAAGTTTGAAATCATTGCTTTAATTTTGAGGATTTCACAACCTGTTAAAATCAAATGAGCAGCTTCAGCTATGAAGCGATAACTTAACCCAGCCTTGTATATTGCATGTTCTGAAAATGAAGGTCAAGGCTCTGAGGTTACTACATCCACTTTCAGAAAAGCATGATGAGATCTTTCACTTCACCTGAGCCACCACTAGAGGCAAGTGGATGAGATCTCAGTTTAATGTCTCAGCTGAGGGACACACAGGCAGAGCCATTATTAATGCCTGGTCAGCCGAGAACTCTGCCTCTGTGCAGCTAAAACCTCAGCAACAGACAGTAGAAGTTTATAATTTATAAGAACGAAAATGGACCGATACTCTATTTTCTGGAAAGAAAATAAAGTCATAATGCATTTACCACTGATGGTTAGTTGCACTTAAGTGCCCTCTAGGGCATTCCATTAATGAGGATCAGAGATTATAAGGAAAAAAAATATATATATATATATGTAAAAATATTGAATTCACATCTATTTTTTTCCTTATTTAAACATGAAAAAGCACATAGTGTCCTTTCGGCATATCTGACAAACATGTACTTGAAGACAAAACAGTTAGTTACTTGCAAAGCCATAATACTATGTGAAACCATATGGTAAACTGTCTGTCTTGGTGATTACAAACCCCAGTTTTATGGCACCCTAGAGATAACATAAAAATTTGAAAATTATTTTTAATTAAAAATGCATAGTAACTTCAATGCAATTTATTCTCTGCAGACTAGATTTTCCTTAAAATAGATCTACCTTAACCTCTGTCTAGAGGGTTTTGCCAAAAAGACCTTATATTAGAGACATTTATATACCGAAGCAGTTTGAAACAATGATATTGGAGCCAGTATTAAATCATTTATTCACATGTTTTTAAAGACTGAGATGGTTCCCAAATCAAGTAATACATAATAAGATATACAAAGTCAAAGTACTGAGGGTGATTGGGTCAGGAGTCATATATTTAATTTTATACAATATTTTTTAAGAAAGGTTTTCTCCTGTGTGCCTCATTCAAAATATTTGAAATACTGTATTCTATTTCTTGGGAAGAGAATGAAATTGTCAATCACATAAGTCATATATATGCTTGTGTTGCATATATGTCTATATATGTGCATATGTCTATATACATAATGTGTGTGTGTGTATGTGTTTGTGTATCTCCTATTTAAGATCAGAATTTAATACCTCCTTTGCATAATGAAACCTGAGAATATTCTTGGAGGTATTCTTCCCCTTGACAAGTCAATGTTAGTTTTAGGTCTGCTTCTAAGTAAACAAAAATGGGTGGCAAATTTTGGTTTGACTTGATTCAGTCCTAAGGTATACAAACAAATAGCATTTCTCAATCTTTCAAGTGATACATAAGAATCACCAACAGAAAAACAACAATATACATTAAATTAAAAGAATAAATCTAAGAAAAACTGTTTAGTACATGCAATATCCGGCTCTGGGGCCAAAATTGCACTTGTGATATTGATGAGCGAATGAAAAATAGAAATCCTTCTTATAGTATTTCTCAACTTAGCCATGCATTAAGAAAGAACAAGCCGGGATCGGTGGCTCAGCCTGTAATCCCGTGCCTTGGGAGGCTGAGGTGAGTGGATTGCCGGGTTCGAGACCCGCCTAGGCAACTTGGGAGACCTCATCTCTACAATTAATCAAAATGTGCCGGGTGTGGTAGTGCGCGCCTGTAGTTCCAGCTACTCGGAAGGCTGAAGCGGAAGGATCGCCGGAGTCCAGCAGGTTGAGAATGCGGTGGCCAGGAGCGGCCACTGCACTCCAGTCTGGGCGACAGAGTGAGACTCCAACTCAAAAAAAAGAAAGAAAGAAAAAAGACGGCCTGAGCCTTTGTAATTATGTCTATGCTAGAGAGTCACTGGAAGAAACCATAAATCATATGTTACCATGTACATACCTAAGGCTTGGAGAGACCAGATAGTACAATGTGTGTAAACATCAATACGTCCCTACTTTGAGGTAAAAATCCAGCAGTCCGTAGAACAGTAGCCAGACAATGAACATGGGCAATGTGTTTTTAAATTGGTCTCATGTAATTCTTTTTTTGTATTTTAACTTATGGATCTTTTTAAATCACAAAGCTGTGATTCTTAATCTTTTATATGACTTATTCTGCAATTCATAGTAAAAATGTATTAATCTTAGGGAAGACAGAGAACAGCTGCAATTGATAGTATTTAAAATATCTCTACAAACATGGGCTACCTAGCCATGTTGATGACTATTTTTCTTTCTCAAACTCACAGAGTGTAGGAACAAGTATAATACCAGGGCACAAAGGACAAGAATTATACAGAGCCACTATTCTCCTGCAGATTACTCCTAATTGTTGTACAAAGGTTACTTTACTTGTGCTTCACAAATTCTTAAAAATATCTTTGAAGACACCGCTCCTGCACTGAGAAAATCAGTTTCTAATTCCTAGGGTTCTTCGATTGTATTACACACTCATCCCCTTATCCATCCTTCAGGCAAATAAATGGAATTGCTTGCTTAAAACGATACTCTGTGTGATATTGGAGATTTAAAGCAAAATATGGTCTCTGCTCCTGAAGTGTTTCCAGGGTAGTAGAAGGTGACAGACATGTAAAGAAGTAAGGTAGACAAATCACTGTACAGCCCATCTCAGACATATATGTACTACACTGGGGAACAAAGAAAGGAGTGTTCATTTCCACCTAGAGTTGAAGAACAATGCTTTGAGATAAAAACTATGCTTAATGGGTATTAACAAGTGAAAACAGAAATAAAATAAGCAAACAGAAGAAAGAGTAAGTGAAAGTGAGCACAGCAAAAGAGAAAAGGAGCCTAAAAAGAAAAAAAAAGAACTTTCATGGAAATAAAAAGATGGCAAAAAGACTTGCTACTTGATCTGTAGCTATTTTTTTAAAAGACTTATTTGGAAAAATGTGTAACGGTTATTAAAATAACTGAAAATGAATATTTTGATTGACCGTTCTTTAGAATCTTGTTTTTCTTCTTATGCTAGAAAGATATTGATAACTGACCAGTCATGGAATAGAACATTTTTGAAATTCATGTAAATATTCTGATTTATTTTTTTCAAGTACAGTTCTGAATAGTACTTTGGGATCAATAATTTTTCTTATCTGATGTTTTATTTTAGTCTATTTGTTAGTTTTTCAGTAACACCTTTTAATCATCACATAAATTAAATCATGTGTAATGCAAGTGAAATATACACATGCATAAACCTATTTGACTAGCATAGCAGATTTGCTAAATGGTTGATTGAATATATTCCATAAAAAGTTAATTAACATTTCAGAGCTGGTAGCATCATGATTCTTGCATTAAATAAACTAATTCAGAATACTGGATATGCAGCAGATGTAAGAACCATTGATAACAGTTGAAACAATACATGACTTCCTTTAATAAAAAGCTTTCATGTTGGATGGTATGAAAGGCAGAAAATGTTCTTTGCTAAATTTTTATAAATTTTGATACGACTTAAAACAGCAGACTATGTTTTCAAATGTGATATTTTTAAAAAATGCCAAATATACCTTAGCATTAGCTAATGTGTTTTCTAGCTCAAGAACTTTATTCCAGTGGTACGTTTTTCAGACTTTGAAAGATTTTTAAAGGTTAACAATGTGACCTACGTGAAGGTAATTCATACCAAAATGCTTAAAATTTTGCCAACGTGTGTCATCGGAAATCTGAGGAGTGGGTGGGAAATAGATCCTCATGGATGTGAAATCAGGTTACAAGGAAGATTAATGCAGGATTTAGTTACATTTGTTGATATGGATATTCTCCTTCAGAGATTATAGATTTAATTTGAAATCTTGTGTGTCTGAAAGTAGCTCTAATAGTTTTCTTGCCTGCTTGGTTCATTAAAAGCTAAATCCAAGATTATCCACTCTATATGAGGTTAAGATGCTCGAGTTTTTTGGTGTGGAGAAATGTATCAAATGGCTTAGAGAGACTGAAGTAGAAGAGTGAATTTATCCCATAAACCTGACAATTTAACTCACAGTATGTGCCTCAAAAGTTTCAGAGAATATTCCCTACACCAAGGCTGTGATCAAACAAATTTGAGGGAGAAGATACTCAGAATCTTTGAAGAGCTTGGTGTGGATATTCTCTGTAAGCTAGAATTGATGGTTAGGAATGCTGGCTATGAACTAGGTGCCTTGATGGAAATGGGGGTGATGGACTCCTAAGGGTGCTGGGGGTCAGCTGCCATCATTGGTAAATGTAACATGCTGCATAGCTGATGGATTGATCTTCAGAGATCTCTGACATTAATTCATTGATCTTGCCTCCCTAGAACTGAAATACAAGCACAGTCTATTAAAGTCTTTGATTTGTCTAAGTGGGAAAGCTTTAATCCTAGTAAAAAGTAGTTTTCCTTGAGTCACAATTCCCAGCCTCCAGGCAGTCACAGTCTCAGAGCCCTTTGAATGAAGAGAAGGCTTGTCTCTTTGAGATGGACCGTGCCTACACTTACCCCCAATTTTTCCTTCTCATCTTTCTCCCTTCCTTCTCCAAAAGGAACTGTAACAATGACCACAGTGTCTATGCATTAGGAGTGGGTAAATAAGCTGACTGATTCTCTCTAAAACATGATGTCTTCTTTCTGTATCTTTTTAAAGGCTTAACTGATTAGGTCAGGCTCAATCAGGACATTCTTCCTTTTGCTTAACACAAACACAGCTGATTAGGGACCTTAACTATATCTTCAAATCCTAGTTCTCATACAACATAATCTAATCTTGTGGATGATATTCCCTAGTATTCAAATATTCTGTCCACATGAATTGGAAGAGTATTATACAGAGTAAGTATAGCAGGGAGCTAGAATCTTAGCAGCCTTCTAAGAATTTTGCCTATTATGTTTATGACCAATACCGTTAGATAGAGATCCACTTTTAACGCTAAAATGCACAATTCACAATAAAAATTATAACACATAAATATGGTTATACTAAAAACAAAATACCTACTTTATAAGAAAAAATGTAAACAGATTCAAGAAGACATTGGCAGAAGCATGATAATAAAAGGAGTCGTTAACATACTACTTTAAATATAAAGCTGTTCAAATGCATAGAAAGTAAGAAATGTGATAGAAGGGTTAAACACTATTGCAAAGTATGTAGACATATATTGAACTTTATAAACTGGTTATGGAAAATGCACCTTCTTCTCAAACGTATATGGAATATTCACAAAATTGATAGTTTATTAGGTCTCAGTGAAATATGAGTAAATTCCAAACGTTAGAAATGTTTTAAGCAACATTTCTGATTGCAATGCAATAAGCTAGAAATTATTAACAAGATTTAAACAAATACTTCCAACAGGAAGTTTTTTTTTTTTAAAAAACTTAATTGAAAAGAGAAACACAAAAATGTAAAAAATTTAAAATTTAAATTCAAAACTAAAGTTAATATTAAAAATTATATTCTTAAACATAATGGCAATACATTTATCTACATATTTTGTATATAGTTAAAGCAGTAATAAGATGAAAAATAGTAGCCCCAAATGCTTGTATTATTAAAATTAAATGATGAAAATACATAAAATAATTTCCAAATGAAAGAAACAACAAAATAAATCAAAAGAAAATATAAGAAAAGGGAGTAGTGAAATGAAAGCAGAAATTAATGAGGTAGAGAAAAGAGAAAAGATACAATAAATGAGTAAATAAAAGTTCTGTTTTCTTAAATTAACATAAACCACTAGTTAACTATGGAGAAAAAGCAAAAAATAAATAAAAATAAAAAAATAAAAATAGATACACAAAAGTATCTCTTAGACCTGAAGACAATATCTTCCATTTTTACTAAGATTAGGAACAATCTCTACTACGATTTAATATTACACCAAAAGTATTAAACAATGCAATTAGAGAAGTCTATTAGAATAATAATTGGAAAAGTGAAACTATCTTTATTTGCAAATAATATGACAATAAGCCTGAAAAAAATGAATCAATGATAAGACTTAAGCAATATAAGAATACAGTAGAATAGGATATAAATTTAACACACAGAAATCAATATCTTTCACATATACAAATAATAACCACTCACAGGGTACAATGGCAGAGAGAACCCCAATTACAATAACAAACCAAATATACAATATTTAGGAACAGACACTTCACAAAAGAAGACATCCGAGCAGCCAACAAACACATGAAGAAATGCTCAACCTCACTAATCATCAGGGAGATACAAGTCAAAACCACACTGAGATACCACCTAACTCCAGCCAGAATGGCAATTATCAACAACTCAAAAAATAACAGCTACTGGAGAGGGTGTGGTGAAAAGGGAACACTTCTACACTGTTGGTGGGAGTGTAAACTAGTGCAACCTCTGTGGAAAGCAGTGTGGCGATTCCTAAAAGCTCTACAAATCGACCTTCCATATGACCCCGGAATCCCCCTACTGGGAATATACCCTGAAGACCTCAAATCACTCTATAAAAAAGATACCTGCACACGTATGTTTATCGCAGCATTGTTCACACTAGCAAGAACCTGGAAACAACCATGCTGCCCATCAAAAGAGGACTGGATTAAAAAAATGTGGTACATATACACGATGGAATACTACGCAGCCATAAAAAAGAACAAAATCATGAATTTCACAGCAACCTGGATGGAACTAGAGTCTATAATACTGAGTGACCTCTCACGGAAACAAAGATCCGAGTATCACATGTTCTCACTCATATAATGGATCTTGACATCCAAGGTAATAGTATAAGAAAATGACTGACGGTACTGGGAAACTATGTGGGGGGAGAGGGATGGGATTAACAGTTGCAAATATCTGTCTGGGGATGGGAAAACACCTCTTATCAACAGGGTGCCTGAATGAAAAGTAATTGTATACCTAACCCTTAAATGTACCTCACAAAATCATAATAAAAAATATTGATTAAAGTTAAAAAAATACAATAAACCAAAATGTACAAAAACTGTATGAACTTATGTGAGAACAAATTTTAAACTTATGAAATATACACAATTATAATTGCACAAATGCAATGACTTTTTGGTTTTAGGTAGTATTACAAGCATTACAAAGTTTTCAGAACTGCTTAAATTAATTTATAAATTTTGCATGATTCAAATAAAAACAGCAACAAGGTATTTTCTGTGCAGATAAATTTATATAAGTGAAAGCTAACATGTAAGAAAAGAAAATAATATAAACCTATGAAGAGATTTAGTCCTCTCAGATATTAAGATACACTAGAAATTCTGTTATTAAATATTGCATACCCTCTTATGAATAGACACAATTTAGAACAGAATAAAAAGTCGAGAAATAGACATAAATACATAAAGACCCTTAAGTATAGAAAATTATATTAAATCTCATTCGTAATTAAAGAAATTCACATTACAACACTGAGATATCATATCTCTCCTAACTAATTGATGAATATTTAAATAAATGACAGCACTTTTTATTGGCAATTTTGTGGTGAATCAGCAGCTATCATATACTGCTGGTAACCGTGCAAACTGGCATAAGCTTAAAGGAGAGAAGAGGGGGAAAAGAGAGAAGGAAGGAGATGGGTGGAAAGACATACAACACAAATTTGGGTTACATCAAATAATTATCAGTTCAACAGATTGTTTTGGTGGTTGTGAGAAAAGAACTTCTACAAAGGACATTATTGTAAGCAATTACCTTAAAAAGACTTAAAAATATATATATTTAAACTTCTAATATGTAGTAAAAATAGAAAGGAAAAAACTACATTGAATATATTAAAATTATTATGAAGGAAAAATTAATGGCATTGATAAATATTTAGAATAGGAGAAGGAAACAAAAACCTTTGAAAAAAATTATTTAAGGAGACTAAGATTTATCTTTCAATACATCTCCAAATACAAAGGTCTGATAGTTTGATATAAGTTTCTAGAGATATGTTGGAGGAGTCTTATCTCTAGGGAAAATTGATAACAATGAAAAAGAAACTCAACAGAAAAATTATTTTTAAAACACCGTAGTTACAACTTTTGGGGTAAATTTTTTTCCACTATTTAAGGAAAACTTGAAATCCAGACTTTACTATCCATTTATGTAGTGAATTCTCCAAAAATGCAAATAAAGCGCATTTTGTTATTTACATATGATTATTTTGCTCATAATCTTACTTCTATATCTCTCAGATTTCTGAAGTATAATTTATATCTTAAATCTATATAAATATATGTTTTAGTATCTATAAGATTTAATTGCTTAATTTTATACCTGCATGAGTGTGACAAATTGCAGACATCAATGGGTGGTTTCCATCCTAAAGTATAGTGATAAGTTGTTTGTTATGCCCCATTAGTGAATTTATGTTTGAACACTGGTTGTATTCTAGCAGATCTGTTTAAAAGTTATGGGAATATCAATGTAGCAGATAATTAAATGTGTACAGAACCTATTAATGTGTATAATTAAGATAGAACATCATTGCAGTTTATTATGAAATTATAATATCCTACAATCTTCCTGAAAGGCACTGCTTGTCATGCCGTATTGCTTAATTATGGCCTAGTAGTTCATATAACTTAAAGCTGCAGTGATTAAA
This sequence comes from Cephalopachus bancanus, assembly GCA_027257055.1. NCBI lineage: Eukaryota > Metazoa > Chordata > Mammalia > Primates > Tarsiidae > Cephalopachus > Cephalopachus bancanus. The sequence goes on from JAPVLO010000249.1 coordinate 2,398,619, forward strand.
ACAATTAGGCTACAGTAAGACCAAGTTATAAAAGTTGTAATAAAAATATTAGAGTACCTAAATGTGAGCACAAGAACTAGATTTTAACATGCAACATTTCTTTGAAAATGGATTAAATTTATTCTCTTGCACTGTTCTCAATTAGCAAGAGATGGCAGTGCTCCATTCCACTTAGTATTACTTAGTGCAAAATATTATAAAATCCTTTTATGGACTTCAGAACTGCTAAATCTAACTGGAAACTTAAGAATGAAAATATTTCAAAAATGTATAAATAATGTCTCTTACTGGCTATGTAATATCTTTATGCTTTCGTGTCCTCCTGTGCATATTGGTGATAATTCTCAAAAGTTTTATCATTATGATGAATGATTAATGTATATATGTATACATATGAATATATGTATATATGACACAACATAAGCAGTGAGTGCAAGCTATTATTATTACTATTATTACCGATTTATTATTATACTTCTTCTTTTATATATTTATTTGACTAGGAATCCAGAAAATTACATTTTCATGCCTTACTGATTTAAGGCATCAGAAATGCATGCCTTCTTTTTACAAGTATAACTAATGGATTATTGGACTTCAATGGTTCTTGAAGTTGGGTCTACAAATGGTGTATGAACTAAATGATTACTAAAATACTTTTTCTTCATTTGTGTCTTGGTTAATTTATAAAAAGAAGAGGAGTGTCCACACATGCCACCATTTGTATCCACAGACTCACTATCAAGCTAACACATGATGCTGAAGATTTATCTTATTTCCAAAGACTTTCAGAAAAGGAGAGTCTATGAATTCAAACCATCTCCTCTTCTCTCTCTTGCATCATCAATATTCCTCCTCTATAGTGACTTTTACAAGGGTGATATCCATGGAATGGTAGGAATAAAGCTATGATTAGAGTAGAGAGAGAAGGGAAAGAAATTGATAATATATTTTGGGGAGATTTGTTTGAAAGTGAAAGAGAGAAGTGGTGAGGTAGAGACATGCATAGGGTTAATAAAGAGGTCTTGATTGTTTTCTAGTACAAATGGGGGCAACCCCTCAAAAACAGAATTATCTTTTGGAGGGCAAGCCCCTCGTAATGCACTGTGTATTTTTTATACTGGATCAAATGGTCAACCCAGGTTTTTATCTGGAAGTTTTCAGAAGACGGTTTCATGGTTTACTGAAGAAACATCCTAAATTATAGCAAACAAATGACTGGTTCTTCCATGGTGACAACGTATCTACCCACAGTATGCTGAGTATTTAGCTGTTTTTGACCAAAAACGGGATGACTCCCATTCCCCACCTTCCCTATTTGCCCTATCTTGCCCCAAGAGAATTCTCTATTTTCCTGAATTAAAAAAAGTCTTCAAGGGAAA